>CAWUFW010002224.1:1487500-2175000 GCA_963921515.1 Calotriton arnoldi | reverse complement strand
TGAGCAGTGGTATTTAGTTGGGTAAATGAAAGCGCCACTCGGGAGAGATAACACAAATATTTGATATTTACTTGCTGTATTGATCACGGTGCTGCAAGGTGAAGAGAACCACTGACCTCCTCAAAACACAAAATGGCCTTGGCCAATTGACAGATATACAAAGGAATTCCTCAGCACACGTCTGTTATGTCACAATATACATAAAACATGCTTGATGTGAGCATAAGTAAAATACAAGTAGGTAAGTTCTTATTTCTTTTTTCCTTTTTATTTTCCGATGTTCAGACAGCCGACACGTGTTTCGTCGCTTACATGGGAATTAATCCCGCGACTTTATCAAGGCTGCATAAAAACAGAATGAATACTCAATGTATCACCTTCTTTAAATTGGGTGTACAGAACTAGTCAGAGATTACATTCAGCGGCCGGTGCCATGCTTCATCACAATATGTTATCTCATTGGTTGTGTGCCCACATGCACAAAGTATAAAACACCAGAAACATTGAAAATTTTCTTCAAATGTGACCCAATAATCCGTAGATCAAAAGATCCAGAATCCCAAAAGAAAAAGATGGAGTAAGAAGAATTCCGTGGTATAGTCTCAGTAGTAAGTGCAATATAAACCATATATAGTGCCATTCGGTAGTGTCAAAATATAATTTACTCAGACCGTGTATGACGACTCCAAGAATGAACATTCCTGGGGTGAGATCGGAGTGGAGCCCAAAAGGTGAGGTAAAAGATTTTTTGTTTTAACTTAATTTAACAAAAAAACAAATTATGTTGGGTAAATACCTATTGTCTTCCTGTGTATAACCCTGTAAAGAAACCAGAAAGCGCCCTGAGTATAAATAGGACCATCAGGCAAAAGTCACATACGGCTAAAGTTGCAAACTCAAAGTAACAATTGGCCCACCTACTTTATTAGTGGTGTTAATTCCAACCCACACTGGGATTCAATATCTCGCGACGTCTCACTTCTCAATGTTAAATCCAAGGGATCCCTGTATGTCCCAGAAGTCCAGAATCTACAAAGATATAGCCAGTCATGTTTCACTCCATAAGATTTATGGTTCAAAATGAATACCTCATCCAATCTCATTGTAGACTAACCATGTGATATTTACCTTCCCTGAGCAATGTCAAGCTTCTATTTATTCAAACCCCAATAGTCAAAATCTAGGTGCAGAATGACCAATCTAACACTGCACCATTTGTCATAACACTGAATACAGCTTGACATCACAACAAAGCTATTCAGTTTATATCCGCTTTATCTATCTCCTCATATTGATGCTAGAGTACCATTTGATCCATCTAGTAAATCGTAAAGATAAGCTTCCTCCATTCCTGTGCTATATCTAGAGTGTCAACAAGCTAAAATGAATCCGTCATGCTAGTTGCTCCATTAGCACTATCATGCTAACGATGAATCTGACAACAAGAACTCACAATATTCTATTCTTCCTTAAAGTCAAAAGCCCCCTGGTCAGTTGATCCCCTTACCTTATTTCTTAGTAGTTTGATCCCACACACGGACGTCGCTCCTCGTGTTGCCGAGTACGGTGCACGAATGAGGCTCCTGGTTCCCGCCATTATATACCGGCTTCACTCAAGTTTAATAGAAACCGAGGAAGGACAGCTATCCAGTTTCTCAGCAATCAGAGAAGAAGGACTCAAGTATAACCTAGTTGCATAACGGTGGCCATCTTGTAACGACACTGAATCCCTAACATCAGTATGTTCTTATTCATTAAGGTGCAAAGCGGTCTTCTGGCAGCAACAATACCTATTGCCTATAAAATAATCCGAAATAAGATTGCGGGGCTACCGTTATTGTGCGGGAAACGCGGTGATATAGTCCTATATGCAGACATTGCATCCTGCATTACAGACACAAGGGCTGATATTGTGTAGCGTAAGGGGTATAAAGATACGGTGTGTAGAGGCTGTATATTATGTCATTTTCATGTGAAAGGTGCCTCATGGTCTATGATACATGCATTTTCCATGCTTCATGAACATCTATATAGTGACATGTCTATATATAAAGGGCAGTGTGAAAGTGCCAAGCAGGTGTTCCATTCTAATCCTATTTTACTAGGTACATATTCTTTATCTCCATCTCTTCAGGGTCCTAATTGCCATAACATGGTTAATGAAATTTAAAAAAATTGATTTCTCTCTACAAATGTTAAAACATCAGTGCTCATGGGGAAAATAACGTCATAAATGTAATTAGCATTGAGATATAAACCAAAACAAATAAACAATAAATAATAATGTAATTAGCATTGAGATATAAACCAAAACAAATAAACAATAAATAATAAGAGAAGAACATTACACACTCCGTATATTTGACTCACATACAGATGTATCTGTAATTAGCCATGTTGTAACAGTGAGTCATTGAGTCATTTATGTCTTGATGAGGAGACCTCACGGAGAGTAATAGTGTGTGGGAGCAGAACTAATACCTGTAGTGTGGCGACTCCATGTATTCATCTTCCCAAAAAGTAGTGTAATTCGGGGTCAATGTTAAGCCCTATCTCTGTACTTCGTGAGTCTAAGGATCCAAAGTGCCTCTCGTCTACGCAAGGCCAATTCTCTGTTTCCCCTCTTTGGTGTCGCTGAACCTGTTCTATACCATAGAATTCAAACTGCTTATGAGCTGTCTGAGCTTGACACTGTGTCACATGAGCGGCAATGGGATATCTCACATCTCCCTCCTTGACCGCCTTTATGTGCTCGCTTATCCTCTCACGTAATGTCCTGATGGTACTGCCTTCATACCTTTTCATGCATCTGCATTCAATAATATAGACAACAAATTTCGTCATACAGTTGATGTTAGTCACTATGTTGTAAACTCTGTCGCCCGGACCCTTAAACTCAGTTCTTCCGTTACAAGCCCATTTGCAAGAACTGCAGTGCCCACATGCATAGAAGCCTTTTGTCAGCGATGTCAGCCAGTTGTTTTTTCTCTCACACCTGGGGTAGCTCGGGCTAAGTATGTTCCTAAGTGACAGGCCTCGTCGGTATGTAATGTTGGGTGTGTCAGTGATGAAATCACTAAGTGATTTGTCTGCCTTGAGTAAATGCCAGTGTCTGTTCAGACTACGACGTAAGACACCAGACATGTTATTGAACCCAGTCACCATACGTACTTTATCTTCCTTACGTCTATATTATTGAATGCAGATGCATGAAAAGGTATGTAGGCAGTACCATCAGGACATTACGTGAGAGGATAAGCGAGCACATAAGGGCGGTCAAGCAGGGAGATGTGAGATATCCCATTGCCGCTCATGTGACACAGTGTCAAGCTCAGACAGCTCATAAGCAGTTTGAATTCTATGGTATAGAACAGGTCCAGCGACACCAAAGAGGGGGAAACAGAGAATTGGCCTTGCGTAGACGAGAGGCACTTTGGATCCTTAGACTACGAAGTACAGAGATAGGGCTTAACATTGACCCCGAATTACACTACTTTTTGGGAAGATGAATACATGGAGTCGCCACACTACAGGTATTAGTTCTGCTCCCACACACTATTACTCTCCGTAGGTCTCCTCATCAAGACATAAATGACTCAATGACTCACTGTTACAACATGGCTAATTACAGATACATCTGTATGTGAGTCAAATATACGGAGTGTGTAATGTTCTTCTCTTATTATTTATTGTTTATTTGTTTTGGTTTATATCTCAATGCTAATTACATTATTATTTATTGTTTATTTGTTTTGGTTTATATCTCAATGCTAATTACATTTATGACGTTATTTTCCCCATGAGCACTGATGTTTTAACATTTGTAGAGAGAAATCAATTTTTTTAAATTTCATTAACCATGTTATGGCAATCAGGACCCTGAAGAGATGGAGATAAAGAATATGTACCTAGTAAAATAGGATTAGAATGGAACACCTGCTTGGCACTTTCACACTGCCCTTTATATATAGACATGTCACTATATAGATGTTCATGAAGCATGGAAAATGCATGTATCATAGACCATGAGGCACCTTTCACATGAAAATGACATAATATACAGCCTCTACACACCGTATCTTTATACCCCTTACGCTACACAATATCAGCCCTTGTGTCTATAATGCAGGATGCAATGTCTGCATATAGGACTATATCACCGCGTTTCCCGCACAATAACGGTAGCCCCGCAATCTTATTTCGGATTATTTTATAGGCAATAGGTATTGTTGCTGCCAGAAGACCGCTTTGCACCTTAATGAATAAGAACATACTGATGTTAGGGATTCAGTGTCGTTACAAGATGGCCACCGTTATGCAACTAGGTTATACTTGAGTCCTTCTTCTCTGATTGCTGAGAAACTGGATAGCTGTCCTTCCTCGGTTTCTATTAAACTTGAGTGAAGCCGGTATATAATGGCGGGAACCAGGAGCCTCATTCGTGCACCGTACTCGGCAACACGAGGAGCGACGTCCGTGTGTGGGATCAAACTACTAAGAAATAAGGTAAGGGGATCAACTGACCAGGGGCTTTTGACTTTAAGGAAGAATAGAATATTGTGAGTTCTTGTTGTCAGATTCATCGTTAGCATGATAGTGCTAATGGAGCAACTAGCATGACGGATTCATTTTAGCTTGTTGACACTCTAGATATAGCACAGGAATGGAGGAAGCTTATCTTTACGATTTACTAGATGGATCAAATGGTACTCTAGCATCAATATGAGGAGATAGATAAAGCGGATATAAACTGAATAGCTTTGTTGTGATGTCAAGCTGTATTCAGTGTTATGACAAATGGTGCAGTGTTAGATTGGTCATTCTGCACCTAGATTTTGACTATTGGGGTTTGAATAAATAGAGCTTGACATTGCTCAGGGAAGGTAAATATCACATGGTTAGTCTACAATGAGATTGGATGAGGTATTCATTTTGAACCATAAATCTTATGGAGTGAAACATGACTGGCTATATCTTTGTAGATTCTGGACTTCTGGGACATACAGGGATCCCTTGGATTTAACATTGAGAAGTGAGACGTCGCGAGATATTGAATCCCAGTGTGGGTTGGAATTAACACCACTAATAAAGTAGGTGGGCCAATTGTTACTTTGAGTTTGCAACTTTAGCCGTATGTGACTTTTGCCTGATGGTCCTATTTATACTCAGGGCGCTTTCTGGTTTCTTTACAGGGTTATACACAGGAAGACAATAGGTATTTACCCAACATAATTTGGTTTTTTGTTAAATTAAGTTAAAACAAAAAATCTTTTACCTCACCTTTTGGGCTCCACTCCGATCTCACCCCAGGAATGTTCATTCTTGGAGTCGTCATACACGGTCTGAGTAAATTATATTTTGACACTACCGAATGGCACTATATATGGTTTATATTGCACTTACTACTGAGACTATACCACGGAATTCTTCTTACTCCATCTTTTTCTTTTGGGATTCTGGAACTTTTGATCTACGGATTATTGGGTCACATTTGAAGAAAATTTTCAATGTTTCTGGTGTTTTATATTTTGTGCATGTGGGCACACAACCAATGAGATAACATATTGTGATGAAGCATGGCACCGGCCGCTGAATGTAATCTCTGACTAGTTCTGTACACCCAATTTAAAGAAGGTGATACATTGAGTATTCATTCTGTTTTTATGCAGCCTTGATAAAGTCGCAGGATTAATTCCCATGTAGCTGACGAAACACGTGTCGGCTGTCTTAACATCGGAAAATAAAAAGGAAAAAGAAATAAGAACTTACCTACTTGTATTTTACTTATGCTCACATCAAGCATGTTTATGTATATTGTGACATAACAGACGTGTGCTGAGGAATTCCTTTGTATACTATACACTCCATGTCCAATCCAGAGACCGTAGGATGACTTGGGCCTGGTCTGTTCGGTTCTTCTTGAGAACTCGGGCCAGGAGTGGTATTGGTGGATAGGCATACAGGAGCCCCGAGTTTCACTTGAGGTGGAATGCATGAGACACCTTGGAAACTCCAATGTACAAAAGTGCTAACACTGTGGGCTTTCAGAGGTGGCAAAGAGATCGAGCCAATGATCTCCCCACTCGCGGAGGAGACCTTATGCCACCTCTGGGTGCAGCTGCCATTCGTGATCCACTAGGTGTCGACCACTCAGTAGAATTTCCTGGCGGTACAGCAATTTCGAGAGGTGTAAGGCATCCTGGCACAGTGTCTGTGACCCCTCGGCACCCTCTTTGTTGCAGAGCCTCCCTTTGATGGACGCAAGTACGCTTGCTGTGCTAAGCGGATGGCCTTCAGCTTCAGAAGGGTGATTTGGAGCCGGAACACCAGCTTAAGACCAGAAGCCTCTGATCTCCACCTCTCCCAGGTGGCTGCCCCGTTCCAGAAGTGGCGCATCGGTCACCACTGTCAGCTTTGAGTGGGGAAGAGAGAGGAGTCTCCTGCTGACCCAATCTCGGTCCAGATGCAACCACTACAGATCATTTGTAGTCTCCTCTGAAACCTGAACGTGGTCAGAGAGGTCCCCTTGATGTGAGGTCCACTGGAACTGCAGATGCCACTGCAGAGCCTGCACATGCCATCTTGCATGTCGACCAGCAGGAGGGCATCAGTTCCAGCAGCCTCAGAGTCGACCTCACTGAAATCCAGGACCGAGGCTGAAAGATCAGGATCATAACCAGATGTTCTGGAATCTTTCCAGAGAGAAAAGTATGAAACCGAGCTGTGTCCCGAATTAATAAGATGAAGGGGAGCATCTGATAAGAAGTCATCGGCACATTCATAGTGAACCCCAAAAATGACAGGAGGTACGCAGTAGTCTGGAGGTGATTGTATGCCTGAGGCAAGACCACGCCTTCAACAGCCAGTTGTCGAGATAGGGGAAGACTGGCACCCTGACCTCCGATGTGCTGCCACCACCTCCATCCCTTTTGTGAACACCCAAGAGGTGTTGGGTAGACCAAAGGGGAGTGCAGGAAACTGAAAATGCTCCTCTCCCACCATGAACCTCAGGTAGTGCCGATGGGCCAGAAGGACGGGACTATGAAAAAGGCAGCCTGCTGATCCAGCACTGCCATCCAGTCTCCAGTTGAGAGCAGACAAGACCTGGGCCAGTGTGAGCATTTTTTAATTTCGCCTTCCGGAGGAAGACGTTGAGACGGCACAGATCCAGAACAGGCTGGACACCTCCATCCTTTTTTGGCACCAGTAAGTAACAGGAAGAACAATCACATCCTAATTCTGGGGCTTGAACTCTTTTGAAAGCCCCTTTGGCCAAATGGGCTTATAGTTCCTGCGGCAAACTGGAGAGACGGTCCTCCATTAGTCTGTGGGTGGATGGTGGAAGGTGCGGTGGCAAACAAAGAAAGGGTAAGGCATAACCTTTGAGGATAATCTGCAGGACCCATCTGTCCAACGCGATTGCTTGCCAACCCAGATAGAATTGTGGATTCAGCCTCCCACCAGGTAGATGTGACCCAGTAAGTCTACACTAAAGAGGCTGGACAGGTGGGGCTGCAGGGGGGGAATTGGGGGCTTAGGGAGGGTGGAGGTAAGGGATGGGGCTGGCAGTGGATTGAGCAGCATGCTGACCTTGGCCACTGGAGGCGTAGGTTACCTTGGCCTTACCAGCAAAACTGCTGGGTTCCCTGTTAGGGCGGGACAGGCTGGTGGTAAGGGATGCTCTGCCAAAGCCACGAAAGGAATGGTGGAATTGGTGTGGCTGGCGAGGCTGGGTAGAGAGATCCAGAGAGTGAGCAGTAGCCCTACTCTCCTAAAAACGCTCAAGGGCAGAGTCAGCCTTGTCCCCAAACAGGCGAGTCCCATTGAAAGGCATGTCCATCAGAGAGGACTGGACGTCTCCCTAGAACCCAGCTGATGGTAGCCAAGCATGGTGACAAATGGTAAAGCTGTTGCCTATAGGTCGCCCAACAGAATCAGATTTGTTAACTTGGCCACATCACAACCATCGGGAATCGCCTGCAAAAGGACAGGGGGAAGGTCTTCTGGTACACCAGGGAGGACTTGTGCCACAGAGTCCCAGAGGGCCCGAGTGTAATGACCTAAAAAACAGGAGGCGTTGATTGATCGCAGGTCCAAGCTGGCTTAAGAAAAAAGGTGCTTCCGAAATGTCTTTACTCGCTTTAATTCAAAGTCAGGGAGTGTGGTAGGATAATTGTTGGGGCTGGTCTGACTGGTGGTGGCCTGCACCATGAGGCTCTCTGGAGAAGGGTGCAGTGACAAAAAGGCTGAGCCACCGGAAGGAGGGCGATGACGACTAGTGAATTGTCTGTTAATTTTGGGTCCAGTACAAGACTTTGCCCCTAGGAGGGTTTCTGTCAGGGCCTCATTAAAAGGAAGGAAGGGCTCAGAAGCAGTCTGGTCTGGTTGGAGGACCTCAGTCAACATGCTTTTTTCCTCCATGGTGGGGAGCTGGAGGTAAAGGACTTCAGCCACCTACAAATACCTGCAGTGTAAGAGGCAGATTCTTCTGTGGCTGGACTGGGAGGGGAGAAAAGGCCTGTCTCTGGGGAGGTATCTAGCCCACTAGCCCCCTGCAAGTCCTCATACAAATTGTCCTCAGCAGAGGGCTGAGCAAACTCATTAACCTGGTCATAGTCATTATCAGAGTCAGTCCCAAAAGGGGAATCCAAAGAATGCTGCCAGCCTTGAGGTAATGTAAGTGCAGAAATGGGCACCTCGGGAGCAATGTCGATTAGGTGTCGGAGACGGAAATCAGGGCCACCTCTTCGGGCAGCGAGGTCAACGTATCCGGTCCTGGCATGGTTGTGTGTGCCTGGGATGGTGTTTGAACAGGAGGCAAGAGCAGAAATGGCTCAGAGGTTCCAGCTGGTGCCACCAACAAACCTGCAAGTGGTAGTCCAGGTCGAAGGCCTCTCGGTTCTGTGAGGCCGAAGGCCAGCCTAAGGGAGTGAGTATAGATATGAAGAGGCAGAGCATAGCTGCCCAGAATTCTTTAATGTGGCGCTGCGTGGCTGAAGGCCCCAGAAACTGAGGTTGTCCAAGAACCAGCTGTGGAACTGACTCCGAAGTCGGCTGACTTCGAGACCACCATGTCCGTGATTGCTTTTAAATAAAGCAATTTCTTTTCTTCAATGCAGCTCGTTTTCCTTAAAGGAAAACGCGAAGCGTTTAAAAAAAAAAAAAAAGAAAAAAAAACGTTTTTTCATTTTTTAAGAGTAGGCGGTGGTCCGTGGCACCACTGCCTGCTCGTAAAAAACGTTTTTACGATCATTCACAAAGGGGAAGGGGTCCCTTGGGGACCCCTTCCCTTTTCTGAATGGGTTACCACATACTTAAAGTAGGTGGTACAATGTGAAATTTTTGCGACCACATTAAGCTTGCAAAACATTCACACAACACTGAAAGTCACTATTAGGAAGGAACGCCTTAACACGCTCCTTCCTAATACTGAATCGCTAACCCATTTTGCGATTCGGTAATAGGATACTAAATGGAAACACTGAAATAAACTACCTAGGGACAATAGCACACAAACAAGGCAAAAGATATAACCCTCAACTATCTTTCTCCTCCATATGGGGAGATCCAAATGCAAAAGTTGCTGGAAAGAGACCTGAGAAGACCCAACAAAGGAATAGTGCAGGAGAATGAATAATAAAAGGCAGACGAAGAAGGTGTTTAATTAAAACCATTAATGACCGGCTAGACAAGAAACAAGAAATAAACATTAGTTATGCAATGTTATTGAGAAAAGTCATCACTACATCACAATGCATTACCCATGCACAACCCAGCGAAGTCTCCTATTGCTTGTTGACTTTATGCTTGCTGCTGACCCTGTATAGTGCTCTGCTGCAGTATGGCTTGGTTCACGTTATAGAAACACCATATACATATTACCTTGCCATTTGTTACTGTAACATACCACCACTTCTACTCAACAGATTAATACATTAACATCATACATGAAAATGCTAATTTGTCCATTAGTCCAATGCGATCACTTTGACCTATCTCTAAAACTACATTAAGGTAACTGCATATTATTTAAAGTTATATTTAACTTTAGCCTAAGATTAACCCTAATCCTACATATAAACCTAATTTAATTAACCTTGTTCTAACCAAAACCCTAGCCGTTAAACTAAATTATGTTATACTTATAATTTAATCTTACTCTGGAGGAAAATGGCTGCTGACTAAAGATTATCGATCAGGATCTCGTGTGGCCGGGGATCACAAATGCTGAATAGCTCTTGATTTAATCTGAAACAACTAGGATTACATTCAGAAAGTCTAATCAGCACAGGATGCTTGAAGTGTGATGTAGAGTGTGCTCCAACAGTCAGGGATCAAGTTGTTAGCAAATCACTCTTCGTATGCCACACACTTCAGCATAGCAACAGGCTCCTGCATGAGAGCTGTGGGAGGGCTGGTGCCTATATTAAGTGCCAGATGTTGGTGCAGGGCCCCAGGGCAGGACTATGGGTGCCACTGGCTGGGAGCGGTAGCAGAGGCTGCACATGATGAATCTCCCATGCTGAGCATTACTGGCTAGTAATGGCTAAGTCCTATGGTAAGCAGACCCTTTTGATGCCGGGCAGTAATATCTGGAGAATAAAATTAATTTAGCAGCCTTGCACAGTGGGAATTCAAGGGGTGGCTTAACCCCTTTGAAACCGAGAACCACAAGGCACGGAGTCTAATGGAGGCACTCTGCAGCCACATCCCCACCAGTAAAATGCAAGGTGGCTCTGCTCCCCTCACTTTCTCAGCAGCAAATCAATCTGGTCCCCATGTGGGGATGGCAATTATTCAGTCTACTTTAATGGCAGGGCCAAACCAATCTGAGAAATTAAAGCAAATGGCACACAATGAACACCGAGAATATTTGGAGCCAGTCTTTCAGTGCCTCTTCTCAACAGTCATGGCATGGTACAAGGAATACTCCACATTATAAGATCGGCGACTGGAGGTCTTGGAATCTAAGCCGAGTAAGCATATAGGCAAAACCGCCTCAACGAAGTCAGTGTCCTCAAGGAGCATGATGATCAGTTTCTCTATAATCTAACCACACAACATGACAGAATCTCCTTTTCAAAGAAAGGCTCTTCAACTTTTTCAATTACTGTTCTCATCCATCATGTTTTTGTGGAACAGAGTTTATATGGGATTGAAGGTCTTTCATGCACAAGACAGCACAGTTTTAGATCTACAGAATAAGACATGGCTTAAACCTTGCACCACAAAGAAAGGACTACTGCCTTGATCAAGTTTGCACAAGTCCTGTTCCACTAATCATCATTCTGTTAGAGGCTTGGCATTATTCTCTGGACTTGTTTAGGATTGCATTCACACTTAAAGTTAGGCAAGACCCAAGCAATGCTCACTTCTTATTTGCTCCTTCAAATAAGCGAAGGCCCATAGGTGACAGACACTTAAGGACATTGGAGTGATTAATTCTTGCATGCACTGTTTCAGGGTTTGTTTTATTGGCAAGAATGAGTACTTTTACTGACTGATATCATAACTGTTAACAGAGTGACGGAAGCGTCCCCTGCATGGTGGTCACTTGTGTTACCCTCCAGAGGGGAACACAACTGAATGAGTGCCCGACTGCGTGTATCTGGTATCCTGGTTTTAGATTTTGGCCTTGGTGTCACACTAACATAGCGTATTTGAGCAGAAGACCAAGCCAGCCCCTTAACCTGCTTGAAGCCCCTGGGCCTCTGTCCTGTGACTTAAAGTTGTGCACCTAGTGTGCCCTTATTGACATTCGGTGGACTACTGCCCCGGTTGTGGGTTTAGCACATGGAGCGGTGGTGGCAGCATATCAGGTTTTGTGGATCCATAAGTGTGACCAGACCTTTTTATCTGCATCACTCGAGCAGAGGCCTACTAGTTCACATGTGTAAAGTTACAATTAGATGCACTTTCCCAGTTTTTAGCAGTGAAATTCTGCGTGTATGTTGTATGTGTAGCGTGCATGGTACATGCATTTGAATGTGTGAGTGAGCCAAATGCATTCTGTATGTGTGTGAGCCAGCATAATGGTGGACTGTGGGATCACTTGTGGATACCCCAGGCCTCATCTTTGCACAATATGGGAGTGAGGTTGTTTTCCTAGACAATAGAAGTGTACTGCTGACATTCCTGAAGCTGAAGGGTGGAGACTTGGACACCAAAGTCACAGTGTGGAGACAAGGCTCCTTTTGAAACGTAATCAGGCTTTTTGCTTGGCAAGCAGGTGTTGACTAGCCTTATTAAATACTGCCATTTGTGATAGTAGGGATGAAGGATGGAACTGCAGACTCCATTGTGCAAACTGAATTGGACCCCTTAGGTGAGGCTGAGCCTTTTGACTTTGTTTGATCAGTTTGGCGATGACAGCCAGATGCAGAAACACTACACCTCTTAGGGCCTCTGTTGTGGGTGCTCCGGGATGGAGACTTACTTGCTATTAGAGGAATCATTCTACAAAAAGGCTGTGTCTGGTGAGAACATGTAACCTGAGATGTCACATAAGTCTGCTGGAAGAGCTGCATACCTGGCATGAAGCACCTAGAAGCATACCTGCGTGCTAAGAGGGATGGAGCTAAGAGAGGGATGGAGGCAGGAGGAGTGTGTGTTCAGGGACAGTAAGGCGAAGCAGGACCCTGGTGTCCTTGGGACATCCAGAGGAAGAAGACTGAGGAGAGTGATCTGTGGACCCTGGTGTGCGTGGGCCTGCCGTCTCACCACAGCTGTTCTGGGTGGGAACAGTGAAGACTGATCACAGATGCCCAGTTGGGACTGTGATCCGGAGTTAAAATCCAGCCTGTGTGGCCAGTTTGTCAACAGAAGATCGGCCTGTGCATAGCCACATCACAATCAAAAGATGAGCCTGTGAGTGAATATGCTGCCTTTAGAAGATTGCCTGTAGCTGGCTTCCCCAAGTCTGTAGAATAGGCCTGGACATGGCCACACCAAGCATAGAAAATCAGCCCTTGCTGGACTGAACTGCTTGCACCATGATCCAGCCTTCTCCTGTTGACACTCGCAGAAGATCACTGTGGACTGCGCCAAACCTGGACTGCTGAATGGATGCCCTAGGAGATAGCATGGAGATCCCAGACAAGTTGCTAGTAGGGCTACCTCCCAGTAGTAGGAAATGGGCTTGTGAACTGAGAAGGAAGCTGGACAGCTGCCTGAAGAACTGATTCATAGCAGTTTAATCAGACTGTAAAAACCCAACTGTGAGAGACTGAGCGCAAGTGGAGATCTGCACTTGAGCCATAACCATGTTAATACACTATCCTGAAAAGGGAAGGGACTGCCTACACCACAAGGGGGCGGAGGGAGTATGTGAACAATAAATTGTATTAGGACGTTTTTTGTGTGTGTGGTATTCCTTCCTAGTGTGCATTAAAGTAGTTTTCTATCTTGAAAGTCAAACACTGATTTGGACAGTCATTAATTACACTGCTGTGAGACTTCTGAGCTCAAAGCTTGAGTACTCTCCACACTACCTCCCTGAGAAACTACCATTGAGAGTCAAGTACCAAAAGGGTTTGTACTTGACCCAGTTTGTGGATCCATAGTAAAATGGACCCCCTCAACATCAGAAGCAACCTACCTAAACCCCACAGTTGCCCAAGTAGCGCCAGCTTGCCCCACGCCAGCTGAATGGGGCCTGACAGAGTCTACCCCTAACACTAGCAAATGATTGCCACCCCTAATCTAGTTTCTCTGAAGATACTTAGTGTGTGACTGCATATCATTCAGCACTGTCATAATATCTTATACGACAACAACACATCTAACAGCCTGATGCAGGAGGGCTCCTGCTCTCTACTACCACTTACACTCTTAACCTGATGAAGACCACCACTAAGATCTACAAACACAAAAGATGTCAGGGAACATTCAGAAATTCTCATTGCTATCCACTACTACAACTCTCAAAAAAGAAGACTCAAACCTGTTCTCCAAACATTTTCCTTAAACTCTCTTAAGGCATTGCAGCAATCCCAAATGCCATATAGCAAGAAGTTCACCATTTCTCCTTTAAACTGGCCCAAGGCTGAGGTGTTCATCTCAAGGATAATCACAATCCAAGCATAAGCCACTAATTTGAAATTATTTGACTGTCACTTCAGCAAGTCATTTAACCTAAAAAAATAATCCACCATAAACAAGCATCATCTTGCACCAATGACTGAAACTAGATCATATCATCAATCCGTTGTCCTCTCCAGGCCAGGCCATAGCTACACTGAAATCCAACCATGTGACACAGTGGTCAAATTCAACCCTCTCTAACTAATGTTGAGATAGGTACCCTGGACTAAATCTCAAATCTGGCCTTGCAAACTAATCCTAGATCCCCTTTTTCTAACAGAAAAAGAGTCATAAACGTTCCCTCACAACTAACCTCTGCGTTGTAGGAGGATCTTTTTCCAGCAGAAAGTCAACATGCAGTCCACACTGGTAAGTATAAGGAAATGCCTCTTTTTGTATGGTCACCCCCTAGTTTTTTCGACTGATGCTGCTGATTTTTCGACTCTGACAGTGCACTGAGTGAGGCCTGCTAACTAGACCTCAGTGCCCTGACCCTAAAGTGTATGTAGAATTGGCTATACCCAATTGGAAATGGCTTACTTACCTGCAAGTTCTTAGTAAATTCTACTCTGGTACCCAGGGAATGTGAGTTAGAGGCGTAGCCCAGGGCCTGCACACTGGTTGTGCCACCCTGGAGGTCACTCAAGTAAAACAAGTCCCCCAACCCGCTACTGCAGACTGGTAGAGCTGTTGTGCACTGATAGCCTGACTTAGTCATTGAAAGCACTGGCAAAGCTACCACTTCTGCTGGATATGTGTGTAAGCCACCCTCTGGCAGGCCTACCGAGCTCTAAAGGCAGGGTGCAACATGTGACACAGGCAGGGCATGTACTTTCCAAGTCCTGACAGTAAAACCGTCAAAACTGTCATTTTACTGAGGAAAGACTTGGTCGTCCAATTGGCAAGTACAGGGTTACACGCTGACCCCTCTCCTGTGCTAACTCCGGAACGGTGTGACCAAAGTAGGCACTCCATGGTAGCAAACAACTCATTACATTAAGCCCAGCTTTTATCTCAAGTCGAAATTAATGTAACTTGTTGCAGTGTGCAGCTTTAGCAAAGTTGCCACTTTGTCGCATTTAAAACTCCTGTGCCTTCTCAGGCCAGCTCCACGAGACAGGTTTCTGCCCTCCTGGAGAGACGTGCCAACGACTCTCAGGAAGGAGAACAATGAGGGATTGCAGGCCAGGGAGGTGCTACCTCTCTCCTGCAGAAAGCCACTTGGGTGTTAGCCCCAATAGGCAGGCTTCATAGGGAGGCCACCTTTGAAGAGCAGATGTGTAACACCAGGGGGAGGGCAGCCCCATGGTTGAAGTAGACAGACTGGCACAGGAAGCAGAGAGGGGAAACCAGTTGCCACACCGTTTTCCCCAGGGAGGTGTAACCCTGAGCTAGCCACACTGGGCTAGCGAGGTCCGAACATCTAGAGAGGGGTCTTGCCATCTTGGGAGTGGTCAGAATGGTGCATCCTGGGATACCCAGATGCCACACTCCACGGGAATTGGTCACCAGGTGGGAGGGGAAACTGGAAGCCCATTGGCCCTCTACCGCATCCTGCCATGTGGCCACTTGCCAAGCAAAAAGGGGGCACCCTTGGCACCCAGACCTCAGATCCCGAATGATTTGGAAGAAGGACCAAAGAAGGACTGCCCTGCTGGACTGAGGGACCAGCAAAGAGAGACTGTACCGATGAGGGCAGCACCTGCTGCACCTGGTAGCTAGCGGAGAGAGGGACTGTGCCTGTCGTGTCCTGCTCAAGGAGAAGCGGTCTACAGAGCCCAGTCAAGCCAAGAGAACTAAGCTGACTGGTCTCCTGTTCGCAGCATACTGACACATTAGCTGAAGAAGCCTGCTGGGGCAAGTGTTTAGACCAAAGTTTTCAAGCTGCTACCACTGCCGCCATGCAGCACCGAGGACCAAGACCCGACGCACAGAGTTTCACCCAGGTTCGCTGAGCCCTGAAGTGTTGCCTGAGAGTTGCGGGGACCCTCAGAAGGTGAATTATCGACCCAGGAAGGATTGGCGACTAGCAGTCCAGTAGCAACTGGACTTCGGCCAGACTGTGGAGGACTTTGAGGGATGTCGACCCTGCAACCAGGACACTCCCTCCTTACCATCTTCGTGGACCGTGGAATCCTTGCAGGAAAACCCATGTCGACTGCATCGCATCCACAGCAACCTTAGAGCATCTTCAGCATCCTTCATCCCTTGCATCATGATCACTCCATAGGAATCCGTTGCAACACAGAAAGTGCCTGGAACTGCTGAGGGACTGCTTCCCCTGTGAAGGTAACTGTTCTGGAGGACCTTGCTGGTCCCGTTGACTATCTCCCTGCCAGAATTGGTCACCCCAAGTACTTCTGACCACCCGCATTTACACTTACCTGAGTTTTCCCAGAAAAAATTTCTTAGTGTCCAAATCCTCGACTTTGCCAAGGATTGTTCGTGGTTCAGTGAAATTGCTTTGATTTATTATTGCTTGTAATATCTATATCTCCGGAATCCTCCAGTGGATCTATTTCGCTCTAGTGTCTAAATTGTTATGAAAATACAGTCTATTTTTATAAATTGGTGTCGGATTTCTTGAGTGTTGTGTCGATTTCTTCTTCAATTGTTTTGGTGCCAATTAAATGCTTTACACTTCTTCCTCTGTGTAAGACTTGCTGCTTAGTGCCACAGCTACCCAGGGTTAAGGTGAAGGTTTTACAGACTAAACCTACCAACAGGACCTAAAGGGGTTAGTAAGTGTATTGCATGGTGAGGTCGCAAAACCACACCCTATAATGCACCCCATTTCCTCACAGTAAGCATTTTCACCTATCCCACACCACTCAAAAGCCATCCACAGGGACAATCTAGCATCACTAACAATGCTGTTGAAGTAGAGCCTACTACCTACCCATCACCCTTGACATTTAACCCATTACACACACTAATAAGTTGGAATACTCACAAGTCCTTGACAGAAACAGCAATCAGGAACAAGGACACCTTCTACCCATCTCAAGGTCGAAATTAAATTTTGCGTAATGTATAACTGATCCATCTACTCTCCCAGCACATGAATAGATAAGACTTCACGGGAGATTCCTCACCACCAACCTTAGACACATCAGACAGAGTAGCCTCCCTTAGGAGCAGTGAGGAACTTTACACCCTATTGCCTTAGGCAAGCTAACCACCTCTCCAGTGTTAAGCACAAGCAGACTATATTGTGAAGTAATAAAAAGGTGACAAACATAAATTACATGAAGGCCCTAATATAGGACCTCGCCCCAGAATACGCCGTCACAAGGGCTTTCTACTATCCACATTGTTAAAGAGTATAAGAAAAGAAATACAAGATGCCTTAACAAATATGCTAACCTAGATAACCCGAGACAAACAAAAACTATAATAACCAAGAGCAGTTATGCTCTTGATGGAGAGTTGAGTATATTATATAACCACAAAACAGTACTGAGAGTAAGGAGCTGATGCTGTTGACCTACTAATACTTACTGAAACATGGCTGAATGAAGCCTCGCAGCCAAAGTTAGATCTTCTCTTTATTCCACATTATTCAATCATTTACCTGGATAGGAATGAGGAAACTGTAGGGGGCTGCAGACATTCATAAAGACTTGATAATGTGAAGATGCCCAAAGAATGACCAATTCATGATCTTTCAATGCCTGTCGGCCGAAATACTAGCATTACATTGAACTTCCATAGAGATCAAGATCATTTACCATCCACAGGGTAGCTCCGTCATCACAGAAAAAATAAATGAACTTCTAATTGAAATTCTGACCTGATAGAGACTAATAGCCACAGATTTCTTACCTTTGAATTTTCCCCAGGCGTCAGACTGGATCCGGAAAGGTTTCTTGAGCAGTACCCCTGCGCTTCGGTAGGTGGCATTGATTGGCTCTGCATGGCTTCGGTGGCGCCGGGAGTGACGGGGAGGTGCCTAAATAGGGCGGAAGTCAGTTCTTTTATTTCTGCGCCAGTCGCAGCAGATCTGGATAGAGCTTCCCCTGTCGTCATTTTTTGACTGAGCTTTTTCCCTGACTTTTGTAGAAGCTTTTTGGACAGCTCTTCTCCTGGTGTGACAGGAATATCATCTAGGAAGGCCAGCTTCAAGCCCTGAGGCGCCTGTTATCGGCCGATGTTGGTGACAGACCCGCACCTTGTTTTCCTTGGGTGCTACGAGTGCAACCACAACGTTAAGACCTGCGTCGACTGCCGCGCCAGTGGGAAGGGTATGCCCAGACATGTTCCTCCTGCTCACTGAGCCACTGGATTCAAGCTAGCCTGGCTGATGAGGGGTGATGCCCAGAAACCGGTACCAGGATGCCTGTTTCCGGTCCAGGGAGGACCTGGCTTGGCAGTTCGGGCTGGACTGTTCCAATGAGGCATAGGGTCAAGACTGATTTGCATATGGCTGGGTCCAAACTGGGGTGGCGGGGTGAGCAAAAGAAGGATGGATTAAACCCAGATCTTTGTGACTGGGGGTGAATGTTTGCATTGTTCAGCATTCCGTCCACCATTTGTTCCTTTTGCTTAATCCATCATTGGCACCCAAGCGGAGGCAGGATACCCCATCACCTGCTCCACAGGAGGTCTATAACATCAGAGTAGTGGGTTCTTCTAATTGTCCGAACGGGCTACTCCCTCCCCTTTGTGACTTCCCCTCCACCCATGCCACCCACGTGCGAAAGACTGCGAAGGACCAACTCTTCTTTCCCTGACAGGAAGTGGCAGCTCTATGGCCAAGGGAGCCATAGAAAGGGTGCCGATGCCAGAAGTAAGTTGTGGTTGCTATTCCCGCTACTTTCTGGTTCCCAAGAAGGATGGAGGGCTTTGTCCTATCCTAGATCAGCACCCTCTCCACTTCTTCCTCAAGAAGGAGAAAATCAAAATGCTTACGCTTGCTCAAGTCCTGTCTGCTCTGGACCCGGGAGACTGGATGGTAGCATTGGACTTGCAAGACACTTACTTCACATTTCCGTCCTGCCTGCCCACAGGTGTTACCTGCCAGTCATGGTAGGCCACGGTCACTGTGCTAACCTTTGGCTTTACCAGTGCACCTTGGGTGTTCACTAAGGTGATGGCTGCAGTTGCAGCTCATCTGCGGATATCAGAGGTGCCAATCTTCCCTCATCTCGACGTGTGGCTATTGAAGGCGGGCTCACCCCAGGCTGTTGTCTCCCACCTCCAGGCTATGGCAGACCTCATACACTCGCTGGGGTTCACTATTAACATGCCGAAGTCTCACCTGGCTCCCTCTCAGACACCCACTTTCATCAGAGCTGTTCTCGATACAGTGCAGTTTCAGGCTTATCCTCCTGAATGGCGAGTCCAGGATAATCAGGCTACGATACCGATATTTCAGACTCTATCCTGGTGAGACTGACTGAGGCTGCTGGGTCTCATGGCCTCCTGCATCCTGCTTGTGACACATGCCCGCTGACATATGTGGGCTCTGGAGTGGGAGCTGAAGTTCCAGTGGGCGCAGCATCAGGTTAATTTCTCCCACATGGGCTAGATCTTGGAGGGGACTGCAAAAGACTGCAGTGGTAGTTAACGAACCGCAACTAGGTCAGCAGTAGACCCCTCTCACTTCCCCACCCAGATTTAACAGTAGTGACAGATGCGTCACTCCTGGGATGGGATGGCCACCTGGTTGAGGTGGAGATCAGAGGCCTCTGGTCTCTAGCAGAATCAGGACTCCACATCAGCCTTCTGAAGCTCTGGGTGATACGGCTGACATTCAAACCCTTTCTACCCTCCATCAAGGGAAGGCTAGTACAGGTGTACACAGAGACCACCACCGCCAAAAGGTACTACAACAAACAGGGCAGGTGGGGTCATGGACCCTTTGTCAAGAGGCCCTGCGTCTCTGGACATGCTGGAATGCCAGTGCATATCTCTGGTGGTTCAACACCTGGTGGGCTCTCTAAACGCCAGGACGGACAAACTCAGTCGAATATGCCTACTGGATCACAAATGGTATCTTCATTCAGAGGTGGTGCAAGGGCTCTTTCAGCAGTGGGGAGAACCTTGGTTAGATCTGTTCGCCACCGCCAAGAAGTCAGCAGTTCTGGGCGCTGGAGTTTCCAAGGCGGCTCTCGCTCAGAGATGCTTTTTGTCTCGAGTGGAGCTATGGCCTCCTGTACACCTTTCAGCCCCTGCCACTCCTGCCCTGAGTTCTCAAGAAGATCAGGAACGACCGGCCCAAGTCATCCTTGTGGCTCTGCACTGGGCTCAGGGAGTTTGGTATTCTGAGCTGTTGAGCATGCCCATTGGTCCTCCGATCAGTCTGCCCCTTTGGGAGGGTCTTCTGTCACAGCAGCAGGACAGGGTTCCCCACCCAAACCTGCAAAGCTCCACCTTTATGCGTGGAGATTGAGTGGCGACAGTTGGCAGCTTTTGACTTTCTGCCCGAAGTCTGTAAAGTTATCTTGGCTGACAGGTGTGCCTCTACCAAGACTGTATGCGCCTGCCGTTGGAGCACATTTGTGGCATGGTGTGCAGAGAAAACCGACTAATCCCACCTCTGCTTCCTCTCTCAGGTCCTTCTCTTTATTCTCTCTCTCGCTCAGCAGTGCTCTGCTCTGGGCACTTTTAAGGGCTATCTTTCTGCTATTTCAGCCTCCTGCGGCTGCCTGATCAGCCATCTCTTTTCAAATCCCCTTTTAGAAGATTCTTGAAAGGGTTACAACACGTTTCCTCCCTCACCCTTCACCTTTTGCTCACTTTCCTCATGTGCGCTCCTTTTCAGCCTCTACATAATTGTCCCCCTCAGGATTCTTACCATCAAGATTGCCACGAGGAAGGCCATAACATCAGCCCGGAGGGTCAGCGAACTTCAGGCCTTATCTTCAAAGCCTCCATATCTGAGCATCTATCCAGACAAGCTAGTCTTGCATTCTAGGGCCTCTTTTCTACTGCAAGTCGTTACACCATTTCACGTAGGCCAATCAATCACCTTGCCTACTTTGACCGCTCAAGAGAGCTGGATCAGGTGGATGACCAACTCTTAATGGGATATGTCGGAGCGAAGAAGAGGAAGGCCGTGCAGAAACAGACCATATTCCGTTGGATCATGTTCTGTATTAAGATCTGCTACACACTGGCCAAAAAGCAACACCCAAGGGTTTGCATGCTGGTTCCACCAAAGCAAAAGCAGTGAACACTGCATTAGCATGCAGAGTTCTACTTCTGGACATCTGCCAGACAGCAACGTGGGCCTCATACAACACGTTCACCAAGCATTACTGCCTGGACAATCAGGTCTGTCGGGATGGGCTCTTTGCCCATTCGGTCTGGCAGGACTTTTAATCTAACAGCTGTCTCACAGACCCACCTCCAGGAAAGGTATTGCTTGGGTATCTATTCAAAGGAAAGGAATCTGTGGCTAGAAGTCTCCATCAGCTGAACAAGTTACTTACCTTCTGTGAGCCGATTTTAGGGTCAGGGTAAGTCCCCTTTCAAGGCCCTAGTTTCCACACCAGTGGTCAGTGTTCTTCGTGGCTCCCCAATCCTGGCGTGGAAAGTCACAAAAAGAAACAGACAACAGCACAGTGGGGTGGGTGCCTATATAGGCACCGCACATGTAATTTCCGGCGAGGACGATGTTGACAACGCCACGCAGAGCTGATCGGACGCCACCTACTGGTGCGCATTGGTACTGCTGAAGAAAACTTTCCGGATACAGTCTGATGCCTGGGGAAATTCAAAGATAAGGAATCTGCGGCTAGATATAGTCTATCAGATAAGGCCTTACCAAAGGTAAGTAACTTGTTCATCTTCTCAGGTTACAATACATTCCTCAGAAACCTCAACTTACACTGGAAAAAGCCTCAAGAAAAGAGAGAATAAAGCTATCCATATTCCTACAAATAACCTCTATCAACTATACACTGATCCAATGAATGTAAAATGCTTCATTTTTTACCTCATCGAAGCAGAAGAAGGATTACTTAAGGTTGAGCTTCCTTCAAATAATCACATCAAAGGAAATAATGTGCACTACTGTCAAGACCAGAGCATCCTCTCAATTCCTAGAATAGATTCCTTCTAAAAGAGATGGCCTCATTCACTATGCCCTTCTGACCCTGAAAATCTTGATTTCCACTGGTGTCTGATCGATCATATCTAGCAAATTTCCTCATATTTGTCTTGAGGCTCAGCACAAACCTTTCTAAGACAAAAGTGATCTAGATAACAAGCTTCAATCAGAAATCAAGATAGGTTGCAGCACAGTGAATTCAGTACAAAAACACAATTAACAATGAACTCCCCATGTTAGGTGATGAACGCTTCTGCCTCCTTTATACTCCTGGAGCTGTCAGCAGCTTTCAGCACTGTTAACCATGAACAAGATACCGTTGGTCATGCTCTTTCTGGTGGACTGTCAACTTAAAGTTTCCTCACCCAGATGCCAGTTTGGATCCAGAGAATTTTATAGCAGTGTTCCCGAATGCCACTAGGTGGCACTGTGCAGCTCAGGGCTGGTTCCATACCGCCCTGGAAACAACAGAGTTGAGCAACTTAAAAGGGCCACATCTGCATGCTGATGTCAGGTTCTTTTCTTTTCCCTTTAGGCACCAGGAGATGTGGAGCATGAACAATTATTATTATTATTGTTATTATTGGCAATAGTGTGCTCAGTACTAACTTGGGATCTTTTCAGATGATAAAAAGAGGCCACTCCCTAGAACCGGAGGTGGGCAGGCAGGGAGGAATCTGCGGTTATCTACAGTATGCCCCAGAAAGCACATTACCAAAGGTAAGTAACTTGTTCTTCTGATGGATACTTCTAACTGTGAGTTCCTCACCACAGAATTGATACCAAAGTAGTACCTCTCCAATGTGAAGTGGTCTGTGGAATGGGCTCAGATCAAAAGTCTTGCTGAACCAATTAGGCGAAGTTTCCTTCCCGCTGTACTTGGCTGTCAAGGCAATAGTGCTCCATGAACTAATGCACAAACTCCCCTGTTGCAGCTTGGCAGATATCAAGGACCAATGAGGCGGTATTGGCCTTGGCTCTGGTGGAATAGGCTCTCAGATCTTACGGGGGTTGCTTTTTGGCATAGCAGATCTTAATACAGAGGACTATCTACATCTAGAAGGTCATCTTCTGCACATACTTTCCTTTCTTTGCTCTGGAGAACCCCACCAAAAGTTGATTGATCATTCAATGGTACAATCTCTGTAAAGCTTAAACCCTGTTGGGGTCCAAGCAATTGAACCGCTCTTCTTTTGAAGGGTGAGGGGAAACAAAGAAGCTAGTAGAGTGATAGACTGCCCAATGTGGAAAGGAATCACAACTTTGGTAAGAAGGTTGCCTGACTCCTCAAGACCAACTTATCTGGGGGAAAAATGTGGTGTACACAGTTGCATCGAAATTGCCTGGAGTTAACTCATGCAACGAGCTGAAGTAATCTAAATCTCTAAAGTCAGGAGAAGCAGTGAGCAACTATGCATTGACCTGATAGTGTGCACATGAGAAATGTTAAGACCAAATTAAGGTCTCCCTGTGGCATCACAAAGGTTTTGGGAGGAAACGTGTCAAACCTTTTATAAACCTCCTCACAACAGGTGATTTAAACAAAGACTATTGGTCTGGCAAACAGCGAAAGGCCAAAAGGGCCGAACAATGACATTTAACAGTGTCTACTACAAGGCCTTGCTAAAGCCAAAACTAACAAAAGAACATCTGACAGCTTGGATTGTAAAGGGTCAATCTTGCGGAAACCACAATAGGCCACAAGTCTGTCCCAGCGAATGGCATAAATGGACTTTGTGCAAGGGTGTCTGGAGGCAGGGCCAATTTAGACAGCAGATCCAACACAGTCAACTGTCGGCACTCAATCTTCAAGCATGGAGTCGTAGATTGCGCAGGTTCTAGTGCAGAACCATGCCCTGCTGTTTCTACAGAAGATCCTCCCAAAGTAGAAGCCTGATGAGAGGCCAGCTAGTCATGCCCAGAGAGTCCAGGTACCACACTCTACAGGCCCAAACCAGAGCAACAAGGA
Source organism: Calotriton arnoldi (assembly GCA_963921515.1). Lineage (NCBI taxonomy): Eukaryota > Metazoa > Chordata > Amphibia > Caudata > Salamandridae > Calotriton > Calotriton arnoldi. The sequence continues at coordinate 2,150,893 of CAWUFW010002224.1, read as the reverse complement.
TGACCCGAGGCCGGTAGATCCGGATCTTTTTCAATACTTGGAGGCGGGGTGACAGAGGTGGGAAGGCATACAGGATTCAATGTCTCGTTCCAGCTGGAATGCATCTCCTAGAGAGAATTCTCACAAACTCCCCTGTGCAAAGAACAAGGTACTTACCTTTGGTAACAAACTTTCTGGTGGATACTCTAACTGCAGATTCCCCACCTTGTAAATACTCCCTCAGGTGTCAGACTAGATCTGGTAACTTATCAGCATTACCTAGGAGTGAGAGGACAGGCACTGAAATGGCTGCAATCATACTTGACGGGCAGACAACAGGTGGTGACCATCACACCGTTTACATCCCCGAAAACACCTGTGCGTCACGGGGTGCCACAGGGCTCAGCAGTAAGCCCTATTCTATTCAACATCTATTTACGCCCCCTGATCCCCATTATTAAATCTTTTGGAATAGATCTAGTCAATTACGCGGATGACACACAATTGGTGTTTTCTATGGAGGGAAATCAAGTGGTATCTATAGAAACATTTCAGGAGTGTATGTGTCAAACTTCCAACTGGCTCAGGACAAACTCCCTACAATTTAATGAAGGAAAGACAGAGGTTGTATACTGTTCCTCTGCCAAAATGATGCGGCCTCTGCCGTCTGAGTTTAGACTTACCCCTTCGGATAAACCACTGGTTCAAGTAAGAACAGTACGCAATCTGGGGGTTCTTATGGATGATAACCTCCAAATGGATTCACAAGCCAATAAAACAGCTAGTACTTGCTTCTCACTGTTAAGAGCATTACGCCAGATTCTCCCCTACTGCCTAGTGCTACCAGACCCTTAGTAGTGAGGAGCATAATTTTAAGTAGACTGGATTACTGTAACTCTTTGTATTTGGGAGCACCGCACTCAGTGCTATTGAAGCTGCAGAGGATCCAGTCTATAGCAGCCAAACTGGCATTAAACAGGCAGCGCAGGTCCTCTACGACGGCAGCATTAAAAGACCTCCATTGGCTACCCGTCAAGGAGAGAATTCAATTTAAATCTCTCTGCATCGTGTTCAGGGCAGTGCATGGTTTGGGTCCAATTTCCATGCAGGAGAAACTCACATGGTACAACCCTGGAAGAAATCTTCGCTCTTCCAGTGCAAGTCTGGTAACTACTACTAGATTTAAGAAGACTAGGATGGGTGGCAGAGCATTCGGTATAGCAGCCTCACGACTCTGGAATGATCTCCCCTGCATATTAGACAAACCAACTCGCTGCTCTCATTCAGAAAAAGCTTAAAGACCTGGCTCTTCCCTAGGGATAAGTAATATGAGCTCTCTAAATCAGCGTACAGGCTATCTGTTCTGCCTAGTGACAACTTGGTAAGTCGCAGCGCCAGGATACCCGCAGGGTGACAGTTTTGCGCTATATAAATCTACGATACAATACAATACAGTAAGTAGGGTTGTGTGGCTTTGCAATGACAACATTCTGCTGCAGAAGTGACATGTGAGTGCCACCCATGCATGTGGACGTCAGTTGCTTTCTAGGTTGTCTGTGGTCTCAGACACTGAGCCCATCAACAAATTGGTATGACCGGTGTGCAGATCTCTAGACAGATACCTTTTTAGATGGAAAATAGTTCGTCGAATGGGGAGGTGATAGGGTTGGCGAGGAATCCGCAGTCAGAGTATCCACCAGAAAGGGTGTTGCCAAAGGTAAGTAACTTGTTCTTCTGCTGGACACTTTTAATCCCAGATTCCTCACCTTGTGAATCGATGCCACAGCAGTACCTCCCAAGATGATGTGTCTGTGAACTGGCTCTTACCACAAAGTCCTGCAGAGTCGAGCGGGCAAAATGCCCCTTTCGACAGACGTAACCGTCGAGGCAGTAGTACTTCATGAAGGTGTGTACCAAAGCCCATGTGGCTGCCTGACAGTTTTCCAGGACAGGCACTTTGCGTGCTACTGCAGTGGTACCCCTTTTGGTCCTGGTGGAAGGAGCCCATAGGTCACTTGGAGGCTGCTTGTTAGCAAGTGTGTAGAAGATCTTTATGCATTGCCTTAACCTTCTTTGCTCTGGGAAAACCTACAAAGAGTTTCTCGGCCACCTGATGTTTCTCGGTATGATTGACCGAAAAGCTCAGTGCTCTTTTAGGACCCAACCAATGCAGTCTCTCTTCTTCCTTAGAGGGATGAGGTGGACCAAAGAATGGCAGGAAGGCGGTAGCCTGACTGATGTGGAAAGGAGTTACCACTTAGGTAGAAAGGAAGCCCGGGTCCTCAAAACAAACTTATCAGAAATAAATGTGGTGTAAGGTGGATTTACACCAAGAGCTTGAAGTTTGCTCACTCGCCTAGCCAAAATTATGGTCGTGATAAACTGTCTTTTAACATCAGAAGTCTCTAGGGACAGCTGTGCAGCAGCGTAAAGGGGTGCACATTATGTGAGAACTAAGTTCAAATCCTACTGGGGTATCACAACGAGTTTTGGTGGGAAAAGTGTACCAAACCTTTCAAAAACCTCATCACAACTTGTGATTCAAATAATGAAGGCTGATCCAACAACTGAAAGAGAAGGTAAGTAGCCCTTAACAGTGCCGAAAGCATATCCTTAGTGGGCGGGGGACAAAACACAACAGCAAAACGTCAGACAACTTTTTCTGGAAAGGGTAAATTGTTCGGGAGCCCCACCAATCCACAAATTCGTTCCAACGGCTGGCGTACACAGATTTAGTGGAAGGGTGCCACACTGCCAGGAGGACATTAATAACCTCAGAGTGCAGGTCGAGGGAGGTTAACTGTTGCTGCTAAATATCCAAGCACGGAGGTGCAAAGTGTGCAGTCCCAGGTGCAGAGTCCTGCCCTGCTGCTGCAACAGAATATCCTCCCAAAGCGGCAGCTTGATCGGAGGACAGATGTTCATACCCAAGAGTTCAGGCTAACACACCCTCCTGTCCCAATTCCGGGCCGCTAGGATGACTTGGGCTCTGTTGCTCCGGATTGTCTTCACAACTCAGGGCAGAAGAGGCAGAAAGACATATAGGAGTCCTGAACTCCATTCTAGACAGTCTGTGTCTTCCTAACAAGAGCTATTTTAAAATTCCGTGCGCAGAAGTGCTTACATTGCGCGTTCTTGGCAGTGGAGAAAAGATCAAGCCTGGGCTCACCACACTGCTGGTAGACCGCTTCTGCCAACTTCGAGAGTAACTGCCATTTGTGATCCTCTAGGCTCTTGCAGCTGAGTTCGCCCCCTTCTCCCCCCCCCCCGGTGTTTAAAGATTCAGACATGTAGTTCACCACCAGGGAAATCTCAGCCACTTCCAGAGGGTCAAGGTCTGCAGGCAAAGGGTTTAAGACCCCACAGTGCCCTACTTGTAGCAGTACCACATGGCAATGATTTTGTCTATGAGCACCTGCACCAGCTGTTCTTCAATGGTTGGCAGGAATGCTTTCAAAGCCAAGCAAATTCCTCTCCACTCCATCAAGGTGAGGTGGAGTTCAGTCTCTGCAAGAGACCATAGTCCGTTGATCTCCTCTAATCTCGTTGGCATCCTTTGCCAGTAGTGATGCATCACAGAACAGTTAGCTGTGGGGAGTTTAAGGAGAGGGTCCGGCCACTGACCCAAAGCAAATCTCTGAAATCTGGATACAATCCAACATATTTCCCTGATGTTATAACAACTGGAATGTCAGTTCCCACTGTAAAGCCCACATTTACCATTAGGCATGTGGCACAAGCAGGATACAGGAGGCCAACAATCCCAGCAGCCTGACTGTCATGTGCACTATCTCGAGCAGAGGCTGAAACATCAGGATTATAGCCAGAATGTCCTGGATTCTCCATTCCAGGGCAAAGGCATGAAACCATACCATATACAGACTGGCTTAGATGAAAGGGAGCATCTGCGAAGGATTCAGATGTGGCTTCAGCTCATTGACAGTGAACCCCAGTTTTGTCTGGAGGTTTACCGTCGGCTGCAGGTGGTTGACAACTGCCTTGGGCAAGCTCACCTTCAGCAGCCCGTCATCGAGGTAAAGGAAGACTGTTACTTCTGACCTCCACAGATGTGCTGCAACCACTACCTTCACTTTTGTGAATGAACGAGGAGAGCTGGCGAGCCAAAATGAGAGCATTGAGAATTGTGGCCCACTGTGAACCTATGGGTCATCAGGAAGGGGATGTGAAAATAAGCATCCAACAGGTCCAATGCCACAATCCATTCTCCAGGACAGATGGGACCTGAAATAAGGTTAGCATATTGATTTTGTGCCTCTGGAGGCAGGCATTGAGAGAGCCGAGATCTCCTATAGGAAGAAGGCCTCCATCCTCCTTCGGCACAATAAAGTAGTGGAGTAACACCCAGTTCCTAATTTTGAGGCCAGAACCCTCTATATTGCCCCTTTGGTCAAACGGGCCTGAACTTCCTGGCATAAAACAAACTGGTGGTCTTCCATCAACCGCCCGGAAGGCGGTGGAAGGTATAGCGGGGAAGAAAGAAATGGAAGGGCGTAGCCCTGGCAGACTATTCGTAAGACTCACTTGTCTGTCATGATGCCCAGTCACCCTGGAGGAAATATTGGATCTTGCCTTTCAAAGGGTGGCTGTGTGCCGGCAAGGACATACTAAAGTGGTTTCGCAGTTGCGGCCGCTGAAGGTACGGAGAACTGAGCTGCATGTTGCACTGCTGACCTCAATATCTCTGGGAACCGCGGCCTTGGCCACAAAAGGGCTGAAATCCCTGGTGGACTGGAGGAGCCTGGCTCTGATGGACAGGAAAACCTCTAATGTAGCCATAAAGAATTGAAAATGTCATTGTGGGAGTAGACGGGCCTAAGGAAAGCACTGTGACTCTCCGTTCTTTAAAGCTCTCCAAGTCAGAGCCAGCTTTATCCCCAAAAAGGTGGGAGTCATTGAAGGGCATGTCCAATAAAGATGCTTGGATGTCCAAAGGAAACTTGTGGCTCTCATCCAGGTGTGGTCACGGTTAGTCACACTTGTGCGCATGGCACCTCCCAAGCAATCAGTTATGCCCAGTTCTGAGCATATTACAAATTTCACCACATCACGGACATCCTGAATAGCCTGGGGGAGAGATGCCTGAAGATCGTCTGGAACAGCCAGTAAAAACCTGAGCCACAGTATTCCAAAGGGCATGGGAATAATGGCCAAGGAGACAGTTGGCAATTACCAATTTAAGAGCAAGGCTCATGGAGGACATAATTTTGACAAAAGTCTCAATTAGTTTGGACTTACAATCAGGATGAGTGGTAGGGAATGTGTTTGGATTGACCCTGTTGGTGGAAGCCTGGACCACGAAGCTTTCTGGAGTGGGATTTGGCGTTAGGAAGGCAGGGCCATCAGGCACAGGACAAAAGCGATGGGTAACCGGTCTATTGACGGGCGATCCCGAACAGGGCTTGGCCCATGTGACCAAAAGAGCGCCAGTAAGTGCCTCATTGAATGGTAACACTGGTTCACTAGGAGCCTGAGCAGTTTGCACGACTTCTGTTAGTACATTAGTTCTAACTTCCATTGTTGACAGTGGAAAGTCTAGTACCTCAGCTGCCCTTCAATTCATGACAGAGAAAGAAGCACTTTCCTCCGTAGCAAAGCCTCTTTATTGGACATGCCCTTCAATGACTCCCACCTTTTTGGGGATAAAGCTGGCTCTGACTTGGAGAGCTTTAAAGAACGGAGAGTCACAGTGCTTTCCTTAGGCCCGTCTACTCCCACAATGAAATTTTCAATTCTTTATGGCTACATTAGAGGTTTTCCTGTCCATCAGAGCCAGGCTCCTCCAGTCCACCAGGGATTTCAGCCCTTTTGTGGCCAAGGCCGCGGTTCCCAGAGATATTGAGGTCAGCAGTGCAACATGCAGGTCAGTTCTCCGTACCTTCAGCGGCCGCAACTGCGAAACCACTTTAGTATGTCCTTGCCGGCACACAGCCACCCTTTGAAAGGCAGGATCCAATATTTCCTCCAGGGTGACTGGGCATCATGACAGACAACTGAGTCTTACGAATAGTCTGCCAGGGCTACGCCCTTCCATTTCTTTCTTCCCCGCTATACCTTCCACCGCCTTCCGGGCGGTTGATGGAAGACCACCAGTTTGTTTTATGCCAGGAAGTGCAGGCCCGTTTGACCAAAGGGGCAATATAGAGGGTTCTGGCCTCAAAATTAGGAACTGGGTGTTACTCCACTACTTTATTGTGCCGAAGGAGGATGGAGGCCTTCTTCCTATAGGAGATCTCGGCTCTCTCAATGCCTGCCTCCAGAGGCACAAAATCAATATGCTAACCTTATTTCAGGTCCCATCTGTCCTGGAGAATGGATTGTGGCATTGGACCTGTTGGATGCTTATTTTCACATCCCCTTCCTGATGACCCATAGGTTCACAGTGGGCCACAATTCTCAATGCTCTCATTTTGGCTCGCCAGCTCTCCTCGTTCATTCACAAAAGTGAAGGTAGTGGTTGCAGCACATCTGTGGAGGTCAGAAGTAACAGTCTTCCTTTACCTCGATGACGGGCTGCTGAAGGTGAGCTTGCCCAAGGCAGTTGTCAACCACCTGCAGCCGACGGTAAACCTCCAGACAAAACTGGGGTTCACTGTCAATGAGCTGAAGCCACATCTCGGGCGACACAAGGGCAGCATCAGGCAAAGTGTCAAGCCCAATGGCATCCTGTAACTCCACGTACAAGTTGTCGTCATTATACTGGCGAATATCATCGCCCCACCCCCATAGTTGGCATTATCAGAATACATGCCAAATAGGATGTGTAAAGTCTGGACCCTACCATCAGTTAAGCATAAAGTATCTAAGTCAGAATGATTAGAAAGAGGTTGCACACCAGGCGTGACTTTGGTGGCAGATACAGTTTGGAGTTAGATAGCACTGTAGTCTGTACGTCCTCCTCCGGCACAGATGATACCAGCATCGGCGGCAATATGAACAGGACTGACACAGTGGGTGGCACCAGAGCTGAAGCAGGCACCGAAGTCCGTGCCTGACAAGAAATGGATTCAAGGGGCACAGGACAGCATCGATGTTGGACCTGCTGGTGGAAATCCAACTGGAGGCCCCTGCGGTTTCTTGGGGCCCAAAAGCACTCCAGAAGGAGCCAGTAAAGTGTTGGATATTGGCAGCGTAGCCACTTTGAAAGCTTCTACTTGTTTCAACGTCACAGACTGACCTGAAAAGTCAGGGTGCGTTGGGACAAGTGCCAGAATCGGCTCTGAGGAGACGGGAGTGAGATTGAAGGGCATACCGATGCCCTCCTCGTGCCTTCTCTGCAGTTCAAGAGTGGCCAAAAGGGGCAGTTTTCCGCTTGAAATTTTTTATGTTTCTTCTTCGACTTAACCAAAGACTTCAACCGTGATGAGAACCTGCCACAGGAATGGCTTTGGAAGCCGGAACAGCATTGGAACCTTCCTTCTGACTTTCACTGGTCAAGGCATAGAGTCATCTTGTGCTTGGTGATGTAGAGTTTTGCTTCAAGTTACCGAATAGGTTTCAGGGTTCATATTGGCGCATTCGACAACTGACCCAAGCGCCACAAACAGATTTCATTTGGGTCAGTCACAGGCATTTGCTTGTGACAGTATCTGTACGGTTTGAACCTTGACATTTTAGGGGGTGAAATTTCCCTGCACACTGGATTATGAGGAGTAAAACTCTGGTCAAAAGACCAAGCAGAAGCTCTGGATCTGTGTCTAAAGGTACGGAAAGAAAGGAAAGGGCATCCAAGCGCATGGGAAGTGCTAGTATGCAGCTTCAGACATTACTTCCAGAATGGAAAAAGTAGTCTTGGAGCCACATGATGCCACCTATAGGCATTCAGAGTTACTGCCGGAAAGTTTCCGGTTCCAGTCTGATGCCAGAAGGAATATTCACAAGGTGAGGAATCTGTGGTTATAAGAATCCATCAGAAACCTTCGGCACTGCGCATTCTGGAGTAGACGAAAAGATCTACCCAGAGTTAGCCCCAATGCCGAGAGAGGCTCTGCACCACCTCTAGATCTAGACACAATTTGTCATCTGCCAGACTCTGACTTGTTTAACTCATCCGCTGTGGCATTCAAGGATCCTGCTAAGTGGTTCTCGAGCAGGGAAATGCCCTGACGCACCAACCAACTTCAGAGGTGCAGATATCCTGGCACAGGATCCCCGATCCCACTCCACCCCTTGTTGCAAAACCACATGACGATGGTGTTGTCAAAGACAACCTGCACAAGCCTCCCCTGATGGACAGCAGGAAAGCCTTCTGCACCAGAAGAATGACTCACAACTTCAAATGATTTATATGCCGATGGGTTTCGGTCAGAGACCAGAGTGCTCTGATCCCCATCTCCCCCAGGTGATCTCCTCAACCCAGCAGTGATTTGTCCATCACCACCGTCAACTTTTGGTAGGGAAGGGGCAGGGACTGCCACTAGATAAACTGTGCTTGAGTAGGCAACACTGGAAATCATGAGCCATCTCTGCCGGAATCTGGATGTCATCCATTTCCTTAGTACTGGGACCATTGGAACTTCAGATTCCATTGCAGAGCCCACCTGGCATAGTCAACCATGAAGATGTAGGATGCGAAGAGGCTAAAGAGCCTCATGAACTGCTGTCACAAAGAGACAGGACTGAGGCTGAAACAATGCAAGCCCAGCCAGAATTTCCTGAACTCACTGATCCAGAGGGAAGTTTGAAAATTTCACCGTATCCAGATTGGCTCAGATGAGCTGAAGCCACTGCGAAGGATTCAGGTTCGCCATCATCTGGAGATGGTCTACAGCTGACTGAGGAAGCCCGCTTTCAACAGCCAGTCATCGAGATAGGTGAATACTGGTATCCTCATCCTCCGAAGATGTATTGCAACCATCAGCATCATTTTTGTGAACACTCGATGGCCACTGCTAAGGCCGAAGGGAAGCACAGAAAACTCAAAATGCTCCTGGCCCAATTTGAACTGCAGGAAAGGCCTGTGGGACTGCAGAATGGAAATGGAAAATAAGAGTCCTGCAGGTCCAGTGCTATCATTGAGCCTTCTGAATGCAGGGCAGATGGAACTTGGCCAATGCGAGCATCTTGAATTTGTCCTTTTCCAAAAGAAATTGAGAAGGAGAAGGTCTAATGTAATATAGATATCTTCATTCTTCTTTGGCTCCAGAAAATAACGGGAGTAACATCCAGTCCCTATTTCTCATGAGGGGACCCTCTCCATGGCTCCTTTGTTCAAAAGAGCCTCAACCTGCTGCCACAATATGGACAAATCGTTCTCCAACAGTCAATCTGCGGTAGGTGGAATGTGCGGCAGATCTGAAGGTATGGTAGGGCATAACCTTGCAGGACTATATGAAGTACCCACCTGTCAATATGATGCTCTACCACCTGTGGCTGTAATACCCTAGCCTGACTCCAACAGGATGGCTATGTGGTGCCAAGGGCAAGTTAAAGCGAATCTGTGGAGGTAGCTGTAGCTGAGCACTGTGTTGCCCATGAGGGCCTGGACCCTGTCAGCCAGATCCCCAGTCTCGAAAGGACAAGTGGACCTTGGTGTTGTCTTTGCGCCAAGCCCCTTCCAAAGTCTTGCAAAAGGTGAAAATGTTAGGGATACTGCGGCACAGGTGCAGAAAGGCCAAGGAGCACACTATAGCCCGGATTTCTTTGAAAGGCTCAAAGGTTGAATCAGCCAGAGGAGTCCGCCACAGTTGTGCAATGGCACCCTTTTGTTTTTCTGTATATAAACGGTTTAGATAAACACCTGTGCAAAGTTGGTAAAGATCTGCCCTATCTTGGAAATCGCTCGCTGCCAGTAATCTTGTACACAGGTGATGCAGTTCTAGTTGCAAGAATGGCCAGTGGGCATCAAATTTTACTTGGTGCTTTTAGCCTCTTCATGGAGGATCTGAGTCTAAAAACAAATCTAACGAAAACATTTGTTATGAGCTGTGGACCAAAGAACTTGAAAAGTACAACATTTTTAAACAACGGAGTCGAGGTAATGAAAGTGCATGTTTTTTCAAATGTAGACATCCAAATTGACTCTGGAATGAACTGAGATCCCTTGGAGAAGCACAGGGTACTCCACTTGCAAAGGTCTGCAGAGTCTATATTTAATTTTGCATCCAAACTGGGCCATAAACCGATAAGAAAAAGGATTCATATTTATAAGAGAAAATGTGTTGCAATTGGCTGTTTAGGTGCAGGGATTTAGGGCTATGCTCATGTTGACCAGCTACAAAAGGCAGAAAAGTTTTTATGCAGGGTGCTTGCTGCCCCTCAGTCTTCCTCTACCCCAATGTGCTACCTAGAGTGTGGGTTTGAACATTTGGAGGATAAAATCAAAATCAGCCCTCGGCTACTCTGGTTGGTCTCGGGTATTCTGAAAACTAGGCTCTCAAGTTTGATTGTCTCTTACTGTATCTTTAGACAATGTAGCAGCCATACCCTGACTTGTGTATGTGAAGACAGCATTACATTAATTTAGGGTTTCCAGAGCTTTCTTTAACCCTGAAAGCACAGAAAGAGAGGTCAATGCCTTGGTGAAGGATGCCTTTTCTAATCGAGAACAAGAGATCTGAATTAGTAAATTTGGCATCACTAAGTGTGGAAGCTACCATCAATCAATCAAATTGACATCAGAGCTGGAATTTTATCTCTTTCACTTCTAGCCCTCAGTATAGATTCCTTTTAACTTGGCTTCGTTTTAATATGATCCGTTTTTTTGTGGCATTCTCCCTCCAAGGCACTTGGTTTTCAGACTTACCAAAATGTCCCTATAACAAAGCTACATATCAAAGTACCGCCCATTTTACCAAAATGTCCCTGAAACAATGCTACATATCAAAGTACGGACCATTTTTTTTCTACTCTTCTATGCACTTTATAGGTCTATTCGGAAATTCTTTTAGTACCTGTTTTAAAGGACTCTAACATTAGACAGCATAAATCAGCATTAGTGTTCTGCAGCAATTGAGTACCCTTGGGATCTGTGTGGCAACATTGAATTTTATCAGAAGTGCATTGATTGTTAGGAAAAGCTATGGTACTGAACTCGGGAGGTACCTTGATGTCCACATTATTATTATTTGGTCATTTGATATCGCGCACGACTCACTCCTGAAGGACTATATTGGCGCTGCACTAGACAAGAAGAGAAAAGGAAGGAGTCTAAAACAACCAAGTCTTAAGCCCTTTCTTAAAGTTGGTGAAATCTGGGCAAGAGCGAAGGCTAAGAGGGAGTTTATTCCAGTGATAGGGGGCTGTGTAGGGGAAAAATCTGCTCCCATATCTTGAGGTACGGATACGAGAGATCACCAAAAGCGCCTTCTCCGATGATCTCAGACGTCTTGAGGGAAGGTAAATATTTAGTCGAGAAGACAAATAAGCTGGCCCGAGACGTAAGAAGAGCTTTGTGTGTCAAACAACATAGTTTAAAGATGCTACGCTTCCTAATAGGCAGCCAATGAAGCTTTCCAAGTGTCGGAGAGGAAGGCGAGCGAGAAGGAAGATTACAGATTAGCCGCGGAGGAGTGTTCTGGACCACGTGCAGTTTGGACAGCAAAGTGTCGATTAAAGACGTCAATGAAGTGTTCCCATAGTCCAGGAGACTGGTGATGAGAGCATAACTTCTGATCAGTGGTGGGATGAGGGAGAGTCCCGGTTTGACTTCTTATGTTTCTTTTTTCGATTTGGATTTACTTTATGACTTGGGGTATGAAGGGAACCTTTCACGGGAACGGCCATGAGAATGGGAACGAGTATACATCCTCGACTTAACCAGCTGATATTCTCTTTGCGACAGTATTCAGTGATGCAGTCCTGGATCGCCTTGGGATTAATGCGGGTGCAGTTCCCGCAAGACTTGGAGGTGTATGAAGACCATGGACACCAGATACATACCTGGTGGGGATCTGTCACATACATCTGCTTGTGACAGCCCCAGTAGACTTCAGCGGGGACATACTCCTTTGCAAAAAATTGACAAAAAACGTATCAAAAAGACATCAGCATGCAGGGGTGACACGTTCTGTGGCTCAGGCATCACGTTAGGGGTGGGGTGGCAACGCAAAACGCAACCAACCTGCATGCAAAAGCAGTGCCAAGAAAATCTCAGACTCCAGTCTGGCACCTTGGGGTATTCACAAGGTGAGAAATCTGGAGTTAGAAGTAGCCATCAGAACATTCGTTTTCCAAATGCCTCAATCCTCTAGGACTCCTTCTCCACAGGAGTTGTGGGAAATGTTATGTTATGAGGTTTTATAGACCGCACAGCTGCCCCAGCGAAGGAGCGTCCCAGCGCTAAGCAACAGAAAGGGAAGCTACTGACAGTTGGAAGGCCTACGAAGAAGGGAAGAGATGGGTCTTGATGGCCTTACGGAAAGCCAGGTAATTGTTGATGCTGCGGATGTGAAGAGGCAGTGAATTCCAGAGTTTAGATGCCAGAATACGGAAGGAACGCCCACCAGCCCGCACCCTCCTTACCCGGGGGACGACCACCAGATGATGACCCATCGAGCGGAGCTGGCGGGTGGGAAGATAAGAGGACACCAGATTGGCCAAAATACCAAGGAAAGAGAGATTCAGAATTTTAAAAGTGATGCAAAGGGCCTTGAACTCAACACGTCTAGCCACTGGCAACCAATGTAGCCGACGGATAGCATTAGTGGTAGAGCAAGTTCTAGGAAGGCCAAGAAGAGTTCTGGCCGCTGCATTCTGGACCCTCTGCAATCTCAGACTTGTTTGTTCCCAGGTAAAGCGAGCTGGCGTAATCCAGACTCGATAGGACGGAGGCTTGAACGATGACCTGCCTAATTGGCGGATCGAAAAGCCTAGCAACGGTTTGAGCCCCCGCAATATGCCGAAGCAAGCCCCTGCCACTTTCTTGGTTTGAACTTGAAAGCTTAGAGGCGAATCCACCCAGACTCTGAGGTTTTTCACCACCTGTTTAGAGGCAGGCGCACAACCAAGGGCAGCAGGCCACCAGCGCTCACTCCACAGCTCAGGGTTTTTCCCTACGAGCAAAACCTCAGACTTGCTGGCATTGAGCTGGAAGCAGTTGGCAGACATCCACTCAGCGACGGCAGCGAGACCGCTTTGAAACTTTTGAGCGTCCCGCACAGAGTCGTCGGAGAGTGCAACTACCAGCTGTGTATCATCTGCGTATGATACAACTGTAAGCCCTCTGCTTCTGGCCACCGCTGCCAATGGTTGAACATAAAGGTTGAAAAGTGTAGGGCTAAGGGCAGAGCCCTGTGGCACACCTCGATTGATAGGATGGACCTTAGAGGTGAAAGGGGGCGGGGATTACCTGGAAGGTCCTATCAGAGAGAAAAGAGGTAAACCAATCCAGTGCAGGGCCCACAATTCAAGCCTCCTCAAGCCTTTGCAGCAGGATCTGGTGGGACACAGTATCAAACACGGCACTGAGATCCAGAAGGATCAGTGCCAAAGTGTTCCCCGCATCCAGTGCTACCCTCAGGTGTTCTGTCACAGCTAAAAGAGCAGACTCCGTGCTGTGGCCAGGACGGAAGCCGTTCTGAGAGGGATCCAATATGTTATTCTCCTCTAAAAAGCCTGTTAGAATGGAGTTTATGTAGGCCTCAGAGATCTTAGAGGCCCAAGGCAGGAGAGAGATAGGTCGAAATTCTCAGGTTTAGCTGTGTCGAGGGTTGGTTTTTTTAACAAGGGGATAACCCTTGCTTGATTCCAGGTCCTGGGAACGGTAGCGGTAGACAGAGACATATTGATCACCTGACCCAGAGGTGTAAGAAGCACAGGTAACAGTTTCATAAATTGTTCGGGCTTCATGGGGTCAGCAGGAGAACCCGATTTAACTTTGCTGCATAAAGTGCGCAGCTCGTCCTGGGTAATCGGCAGGAACGTGGCAAGTGTGTGAGTAGATAGATGTCGACACGTGGGGTCAGAGCACATAGCGGCTTGGGGGAAGGTTTTATAGATGTTTTCCACCTTGTTTATAAAAAAAAGTGGCAAGAGCCTCACAGTGCTCATCCGACGTGATAGAGGGCTCTGTAGATACACCTGCCGATTTAAGATCTTTCAGTATAGAGAAAATACTCTTGGTGGGGTTACTGCTGCTCCTAATCTCGTCAGCAAAGTAGGCAGCCCGTTCAGACTGAATAGCCCTATGATACTTTTTGATGGCTGCCTGATAACACCCCTTCCGGATTGGATCGTAATCCTGCCTCCAAGCCCGCTCCAGCCTCTTACATGCTTTACGCATGATGGCCAGTTTGTCGTTGTACCAGGGGCTCGATTTAGTGTTGCGACATTTAGACCATTTTGCAGGAATAAGTCCGTCCAGCGAGTGGAGGAGCCAATCCGATAGTGTGTTATACGCAGCATCTGGATCATCTGACAAACTGAGCATGCTCCTCATAAGGAGGGCAAGAAGATGATAGGTGTCTAATTTATGCCAGGGGCGTTTAAGAGAAAGGTTGTGGACCACCCTCCGTGGGGGTTCAACCCCTAGAGTGTCATGGGGACCAGATAGTGGTCAGACCAACTCATGGGAATGGGGGTAGTGACTGAGAGGTGGGGAAGATTAGACAAGACCGGATCTAGCAAGTGGCCGGCAGAATGGGTAGGGCCATGGACCAATTGGAGCAGCTGACAAGCCGCTAGATCAGCGGAAAAATCACCAACTTCTGAATCATGGGGATTTTCAAGGTGCAGGTTCAGGTCACCAATAACGCTGAAATTGGCAGATCTCATAGCTAGAGAGCTAACTGACTCAATTAATGCGGCCCTAAACTCCTTTGAAGATCCTGGCGGACGATAGACTAGTAGGCCGGACATGGTATAGTTTGCGTTAAAAGAAATCCCAAAGCGCGCACATTCACAGCCCACCAGGGATTCTTTAACCAGAGTGCAGATGTAACGGGATTTAAAAACAACTGCAATGCCCCCCTCCCTAGCCTCTCTGTTGAGAGTCATAATGCTAAAGACTGGAGGGAGTGCCAGACCTGGCTCAGCCACCATGTCAACTGACAACCATGTCTCCGTCAAAAAGAGGACATCGGGAGTCTCATCCATTAAAAAGTCGTAAACATCGGGAAAGTGCTTGGCTAGGGAACGACAGTTAAGGCTAAACAGTTTGAGTTTGATAGTCGGCCCGGCACAAGGAAAGGAAGTGGGCTGTAACGGGGTACTTGCGCATGAATTGAAACCACAGTTCTTGCAGCAGAACGGGCCATCCGGTATGCTACATGGAGGGGAACTGCAGGGGCTCACTGCTTCTCTAATGGCAAGTAGGTCGCCACCGGAGTAGGTGAGCTTACCGCTACCCAAACCAGCAGCATGTCTGGCGTCAGGCGACGTCCAGGCGCAGACGGGCTTGCCTTAGGCGCGCCTTTGGCGCGTCTGCGTTCTCAGCATGCCTAAGTACTGAAGTGCCCAAGCGGTGCCGCCCCCGGAATTGCGTCAACCCAGCACGTAGCAGGAAAACAAATGACCGCCCTCCACACAAACGGCAAATGGAGGCGCTGTAGACCAGAGCGGGGATTAAAGGAACCGTAATTAAATAACAGTAAAACCAGTTTAAAAAGAGTTAAAAATGCAAGTTCGTAGTGCCGGTAAAACGTGTGCAATGACACGCAGCCTCACCAATCATGTGCTGCGCGTCCGCGTTCTCAGCATGCCTAAGTACTGAAGTGCCAAAGCGGTGCCGCCCCCACCGCCCCCGGAATTGCGTCAACCCAGCACGTAGCAGGAAAACAAATGACTGCCCTCCACACAAACGGCAAATGGAGCCGCGGTGGACCAGAGCGGGGATTAAAGGAACCGTAAGTAAATAACAGTAAAACCAGTTTAAAAATTGTTAAAAATGCAAGTTCGTAGTGCCGGTAAAACATGTGCAATGACACGCAGCCTCACCAATCATGTGCCAAATCAATTGGGGTTCGCTCAGTGTTCACAACGTGTTTAATCAGAGAATCAGGATCCTCAGGTGCCTGTCTGTGATGCCTGGCCACCTGCCTATTCACTGGAGGGGAGGAACAGTGTGCATCAAAGTATCAGTAAGCGGCATTGTTAGATGAAGACAAGGGCTTGACTGAGGACAACTGCAGTTCCATGACCTTAGCTGCCTATCCGACTACTACTGGAATGGACGCACTCTCTTCCATTTGTGGTTCAAGTGCGGAGTACAAACCTTTATCAGGGGAAGTATCTAGCCCACTGTTCTCTTGTAAGTCCAAGAAAAAATTGTCATCATCATAAAGAAAAGGGGGTGGGGGTTGGGTGGAGAACCCCATCCTCCTCCGCACCACCATCATCTCTCTCTGGTGGTGTACCTTGTTCAGCGTCAGATTAAAAAAGATAATGTAAACTCTGCTGATGCATCCAAAGGCACTGGTACAGATTTAGCCCATATAATGACCAGATGCGCTTTAGTAATTGTGTAGCCCAACATCGGTTTGAAGTGAGTTCAGTGTCTGACAGCAGAATCAGCACCTGATCCTTTTTTGTTCGCTGCCAGTACCAGGGTCGATGAGGAATAGACCAGCGCTGGTCCTGGAGCTGGAGTAAACATACACCACAGTCGGTATGGGACAAGAAACAGGTCCTTAGGGAGTCAGACCGTGCTGGGGACAGTGCTGGCAGAGAAGCTAGCAGGAACCTGATTGGAGGTCCGAAGGTGAGCCAGAGTGAGCACAACTGCACTAAAAATCTGCAGCAAGGCCTTTTTCAAAACCTCGATCTGCTGCAGCTTCGCCAATGGCCCAGGAAACTCAGGGCGCAACGGGATCATTTGTGGAATCGGCTCTGCAACAGGGTACACCGAGGTAGACCGACTGACATCGTGGCACCCTCACACCTTCTCCCTGGATACAGAATGGCTGGATAGGGTAGAGTCCCGCTTTACTTTTTGCATTTGAACTTAGATTTGGACTTCTGTAGGACTTTGACGGCAAAGCACACCTCTTGCAGGAACGGCTTAGAGAGGAGGACGGAGTCCGAGCCCACAAACTGGAGCAGAACTTACGCAAGGGCTGTGCTTTTTCTAATGTTAGGTGATGTGCATCGCTGCTTCACGATCTCATATCGACTTTGAGTGCATGTTGATGCACTTTACACATGACATTGAGTCATGTCCCAAACCCAAATGCAGATCCGTGACGGACATCTGTTATCTACAGTCACAACAAGGTTTGAAACATGTAGTTTAAGAAGGGGCCATTGTTCCCTAGCACACATGATTTCGTTTTAATAGTCATCAGAAGGACAACGAATATGGGAGTCAGAAGGTACAGAAAGAAACTAACTGATGTCAGCGTGCAGGGGTGGTGCTTTTATGCAGCTCCACCTAGTGGCACGCAGGAGCATTGCTGGGAAACTTTTCTCGATGAAGTCTGGGGAGTATTCAATGGTGAGAAATCTATGGTTATAAGTATCCATCTGTAATATAAAATGATCAAAACAGAGTAGGGAAGCAAGGGGGTCTAAAATATTTAGTCAAAAATCCAGCCACAAAATCAGCAGAAATCTACTATAGGTTTCATCAGAGAGAAGAGCAAAACAATTTTTGAAGTAATCAGGAAGGGTGGAGAAGACATTGTAATTGAGAAAGACAAGGTAGCTTCCGAGAAAGTCAAGTAATTTCGAGGAATAATTCTACATCACAAGAACTGAAGAGATTTGTGAACTCAGATGGAACAGGCAGTGGTCTTAAATGGAATGGCAGAAGGCTGTTTGAGATTAGCAGGTAGACACTGGACGAAAAAGACAAAGGCCCAAAAAGAAACACTAAGCAAGGTCAGCAGAGCTTCAAAGAAAACTGCTACATAGATGTTTAGAGCCTTTGCTCTGGCAGGGAGTTCATATTATAGTGAATCCAAGTATCATGCACGTGCTCTCCTGTTCAACCCTTCCATGATGTTGTGGCAGGGAAATGCTACTCACTTAAGCATGCATGGTCATGAATGATATAGCATGCTTATTCTCTTTAGCACCATTACTCTGTGGAGTCATTTGGCTTAATTTGTGCTGTGCTGAAATACATTCATACTTGCCTAGTACAGTGAGTGTCTTCATGTTTAAGTTAAATTGTGATGCTGCAGCAACAGTTTTTGAAACCTCTGGCCTATTCCTAGTACGAACCCGACATCTGACTAATTCATATCCATGACATTCAAGGCTTTAAATGAAATTAGTTTTGTGGATAGCTTACCTTAGGTTCTTTTCTGCACACTTGTCCACTCCTTCCTTTCTGCTTCACAAAGCTCAAACAAGCAGGCCACTGTCGTCTCCTTCTCTTCATACCCTAACTCCTCTTCCCATCTACTTTTAATGTAATCATGGAGGAACTTCAGATGAAAGATAATACCACTGAGATACCAACAGACTTTAAAGTAATAATTAAATCTAGGATTGAATTATCACCTGCTCAACCTGGTCTGCTCCCATCTTCAAAAGCACAAGATATGATCAGGATGATCCCATTTAGGAACTTAGCTCCTGGGTGTTAATAGCTCTACTGACCACAAACTTCAGAATACTGACAACACTGCTATATTGTTTGATTAAGTGTAACCTTAATTTCAACAATTTTATGTACGTTTACCATATTTTATCTAGCATTATTCCACATAAAAGTGTCTGCACACTGTAATGGAGCAAGTGAGATGCAGGGCATCCGTTCCAAGTAACAAAGTAATAGTCCTCAACAATGAACATATTGCTTCAATTCAGCTTGACACTGTAGAAATACAAGCAGACACAAGTATGTTACAGCTGAGAAAGAAGAGGTAGAGTGACAAGTTATAGGGAGCAGAACACAGCAGCACAAAGAGAAACAAAGCGTGATGGAAAGGACGGAGATTGAGTGAGGAGAGAGCAATTGATAAGATTCAGTAGCGTTCGAAGAAGGGAAAAAGTTGAGGCGGAAGTGAGAGGTAGCAAAAGAGAGTATAGCAGCAGGGCAATCAATGAACTGCTGTGTGGGAGAAGCTTTAATAGATAGCAAGTGAAATCAAAATACAGTAAAAACAAAGGCTTTCAGCTTTCCTGGGAAAGAATTGTGTCTCAGGTGGAATAGTGAGGAGTTCCAAGGGGAAGTGCTACACTAGAGGTGTCTTGGGATGCTGCATTTTGAGTTCAAATTTTATTTTTAGTTTGCAGACTTATGCTATGATAGATTAATATGTTTTTTGTTGTACCTGATAATTTGAAGGGAAAATGCAAGCAGTTCAGTTAATGCAGAAGTAATGCTTTAGGAATAGTGCGTGCCAATTATTTATTCAGTCTTCAAGAGGGAGCCAATGGCGATTCCCAAAAACAGGGAATATACTGGCATATATTCTGTGCCAAATATACGCCTTGCTGCTGAGTGGAAAAGGGCTTTAAGTAGGATTTGAAAGAATACCTGTGGCTTCCACTGATGTAACTGTGAAGGTTGTATCAGTGACCCCCAAAATCCGACTATCGTCTTTTGTTGTGGCGACAGTACAGAGTTTACGAATCCATCACAAATAATCATCAAAAAGGGACAGCCACACATCCAAGATTTCACTTTTTAGTGTTTCCTATTTCTTTTCATCTCAAAGGCACAGAATTTATGATCTTGGTGGACCTGGACCTCTGTACCACATGTTAACACGAGGTGCATTACTCCAATTTTATGGCCCTCTCCTTCATCTGGAACTAACAGAACAGAACCAGCACATTTTAATTTGTTTGGTTTTAGGGGTTAATCAACTCACATTACTCCATAATATAAGTTAATGAAAGATGTATATCATAATTGACCTCGTCTTTATGTCAAGAAGTTGTCTCTATCAAAAGGACTTAAGATAAAATACAATCTTAGAAACAATAATAAATCTACAGATCGTAAATGAATATATATTGTGAAATTTGTGTTTAATCTTTAATGACTCCATCAACTACAGTTGCTTCTGGCTACATAATTGGAGCACATGTATGAACGAGTATAAAGTTTGTAAAAAGATGGTATGTGTGAGGTATAAATGTATTATTTGTGATGTAATGTTGAAACACCATTGCTAAACAGATGAATAATCTAATAAATTTTATTTTTAATAAGTAATTTAAAAAAAAAAAAGAAGCTTACTTTCTTGCTTCTACAAGTTATGCATCTGTGGAAAAACATAACAGTCCTAAAGATAGGTCATGTTGGAGCCTATGGTCTACGAAGGCAAAGTCCTTTTGCTAGCCCCCGAAAGACCAGTAATTTCTTTATCGTAATCAGCCCTCGAAAACAGGTGTTTTGCGCGAAAAAACTGAAATATACTTATGTGGAAAGTAGAGTTTGCAAAAGAATTACCAGAACGTTCTTGAGATCTCTGGCAGCCAGTAGAGATTTTTATGGCTGTTAAACATGAGCAGGACACATGCTGGATCCCATCTTCGCCTCCAGCGACCACATCAAATACAGCCATGTCACTGAACTCACATGGACCGAACACTCCATCGTCCGCTTCGACTTCCCCAGGCCATGGACCCTCCCCCACGCAGCCCAGCGCCCCCACTGCAGCTGGGGCAAAGACTTCAAGACCCAGTGAATCAATGCCCTTAACACCATTCACCTCAACTCCTCCAACAACCTGGGCCAGAAAGTCAGGTATTTCAACACCTGGCTCACGAACTGCGCTGACAGCATCGCTGCCATCAGCAACAACAAGTATTGGCAAAGTCAATAGGACTTGGCGATGCAAGAGCTATTCGCTTTGTTAATGTTAATGTCTTTCAGCCACTTAACACATTTTTTAAGCGGGAAAGCCATGATTTAACCTTGTTTTTTGGATTTCAGTGGCAGAACTGTAAATGTTTCAAACCGAATCCTTTTCCTCCTTGCGCACCCTCAGGAGTGATCTCACCGTGAGCTGCAAGCACCAGAGAATTAAAAAAAATTGCAAAGTGCTGCAGTCACATGAGACAATTTAACAGTCCACATGAAAGGCAAAAGAAATTTTTTTTTTAAGACAATGAGTGGTGAAACCACAAAGCATAATCTGCAAACGCCAACCCTCACCTACTGCAAGCATGGAGGGGGCTGGAATCTATAGGTCAAGCTCATCTGCAGTCACCAATTATTACCTGACTGAGCCTTGTAGTGCTTTAGAGTGCTGTGAGCAACTGATGGAGCACAGTGGTCCATCACATGCAGCTGCTCCCTTGGAATGTATATCTTCTTTTTCTTTTAACCTGAACATCTTCAAATTAAGAGCTAAGCGATTCCCCCAAGGATAATGAAAATAGCCATTTAATAATGTTCTCATGAGCATCTACTTTGACAGGCACGGCTACCATAACTTAAGGAGAATGAATGCATGTCACTTTATTCGCACAGTTAAACTATCATCACAGGGCAAATGATAGCAAGTTAGAAGGCAACACGATTTTCACAACACAAACAGCGCAACAGCAACCACAGGGGATGGATTCACTGCAAAAAGATGCTTTCTTCCAGTACACACTCTGACCCTACCAGGCGTGGAAGAGGTAGCAACGTAGAGATAGACCCAGCAGCAGTAGAGAACGCCAAAGACGGAGGAAAGCTGAGAGTGGCCGTGATCACAGTCCCCTGCAGTTCCCAAGGTCCGTAGCTGCTCCTACTGACAGGAAAAGGCGGC
Organism: Calotriton arnoldi; assembly: GCA_963921515.1. Taxonomy (NCBI): domain Eukaryota; kingdom Metazoa; phylum Chordata; class Amphibia; order Caudata; family Salamandridae; genus Calotriton; species Calotriton arnoldi. Next base: position 2,129,303 of record CAWUFW010002224.1, on the reverse strand, counting down.
TTTTAGGAACAAAGAACAAACAGTGGCATTACGGCCAGAGCTGCTGACTATGGAGCTGGAAACCCGCGTTCGAGTCTTGGTGTCGGCTCAACATACTGTGATTTGGCAAATCACTTAATCTCCCTGTGCCTACAAAAATGAATGTGTCCTTGTGTAAAGTAACTGAAAGCACTCCAATAATGAATGTGTCCGTGTGTAAAGTAACTGAAAGAGCACCAATAATACATCAATAAACCAGGGTGGGTTTATGTATCCCTTTGGCCACAAAGAGAATGTGTAAGTCGGTGAAGTGAGCTGTATGTTCGCTTTATAAATATGCAAAAAACAATGTGGACGGACCCTGTTGTAGTATGAATCTATCAATCACTAAGTGTGGTAAGTCCAGGGACCCATTAGGTATATTTAAAGACCCCTCACACACCAACCTGGTTGGTGTCATGCTTCATCATAGGGGTCCCAACCGGGTGGCCTAATGCCGCCCGGTTGTGCTACGACGCCTGATTACAGCGGAGCAGGTGTGATGTGAATGTGTGATGTGAATGTTAAAAATACCTCTGAGAATCCTTGCCAGGTAAATTTAATAGTGGCGGCTCAGGGTATGGTTAAAAACTATGTGATGCCAACTAACAAGAGATAATAATCTGTAGTTGTTTAGGGTGATGTGGTCTACATGTTTCAGCCCGTTAAAAAATTCGAATGGGCTTTCTTCAGGACCGAGAATAAAAACGTGAGTGGCAAAGTGAAGGCCACGTGAAAAGTGAAGTACCAACACACGCGCTAAGGTGTGTGGACTAGGTGTCGGTATACTTACTGACACCGATAAAAGCCTATGAAGGAAAAAGACAAAACAAGACATGTAATTCTTTTGAGCAACATAAAATGCAATCTTTCAAAGCAACACAAAATCGCAATCTCAAACATGCCGTGATAGTCGAACTGACCACCACCGTGACAGTGATAGAGTAATAATGGTTCAGCATGCAAGTATCTACAGCATGCTTAGCAGTAACAATGCCGTAAGGCTGGATGATCACAAGGAAGCACCGTGAAACAAATAGTACACTATGCGGATCAAGTACCCACGCTAAAACGTGAGTTAGATGGTCACATGGGAGCATCGTGAAGCGAGTGGCCATGATGTGATGGGAGCCAATGCTTATGTATTACGGGCAGCGGGTAAAAATATGCGCTGCTTGCAGGGTGCTGATTAAATAATGCGAAGTGGCGCGCAGGGAGTTAGTCACATATGCGGCCAAAACAAACGCCTTAAAAAATGCATAAGTTACGAATAGGCAAAATAGCATGTTTAAAAAGGTAGAAACAATTGTAGCAGCGTAAATCCCAAAAATATAATTACTATGAAGAAGAAATCTAGGCAGCTAATCAGGGCATAGGAGGGGTCTCATCCGGTAAACCAATCTGCAAGGAAAGAGATGGCCTTTCAGTATAAAGTCATGGATAGAGCAGCGGGTCGCCCATGGTCCACAGAAACACAACCTTACTTGGTTCCGTGAGGATTCCGTTATACAACCTACTGCGGTCTCCCGATGTCCCGGCTGGTATCGGACACGCTGGGAGAACCGTATTAAATCCATTCTTTAGGGCGCTCAGTTTAGGAAGTGACGGCACCACGTAAGGGGATGACTAAGCAAAAAAGCTCGTCTGAGTATAACGGGCTAATACGTGGCGGCCATATTGGGAGACCTATGAGCTAAAGGCAGGCAAGGCGGCAATGGCAGCCATTGATAAGAGGTGAAAATTCACAATACAGGTGCAAGGAAGCCGTGGTGTGTTATAACACGGAGGCAAGAAAAAGAAAGAGAAAGAAAAAGAAGAGTATTACTCAGAAAAGCGCGTTGAACAGTAGTGTTCAAAAAATATATAGTGTTCAGAAAAATGACCTAACTGGCAGCGCTGGGCATAAAGTGTGCTCAGTGTATATCCTGAAGAAAAACAAAACAAATGAAAATAAAAAGTAAAAATAATAATTACATGAAATGGAAAGTGTTACACAGAAATCGTATTTTGGGCATTTTGCAATGACAAACAGCACTGTATATAGAATAAGTATCCTGCGCTGGTATAGAGTGTAATGGATAAGTATTATCTCCTAAGGCTTTGCCAGGGAATATTATCGTTGAGTCCTGTCAGATGACTGGATAGGCGATAAACCCATCTTTGTTCTTTCTCCAATAGACGATTTTGTATGTTAGACATGTTAGAATCAAGAGCCTCGATGACCACCCAACTGATGTCATTCGTGGTATGACCAGCTTCAAGGAAATGGCTTGTCATTTTTGTGGTCGTCTTCTTGCATCTAATCATACTGCGATGCTCGCAAATTCTAGTCTTGACTTTCCGATTAGTCATCCCAATGTACGTAAGATTACAAGGACATGTGATGCGATATACGACATGGGCTGTGTTACAGTTCGTGTGTGTCCTTAAATGCCAGGTCTTGCCCGGTTCCAAGTTGAGATTTTTGGTAGTCATGGTTATGTGGCACACACTACAGTCTCCGCAAGGATAGTGGCCCACCACATTAGGGAGTCCCCACGCATTCAGAATAGTATTAGGGGGTTTCCTTTGGGGTGTTGGTCGTGTAGCAACCAAAGCGTCCTTAATTGATCTTGCCTTTCTGTGAGACATCAACGGAAGCTCCCAATTCAGGGTGCCTGTCTTTAGAATCCGCCAATGTTTTTTTATGATGTCAGACACCTCATGTGAGACAGCGTTATAGGTGGTAACGCACATGAGTGGAATGGGGGTGGATGCACGATTCTGCACTTCAATGAGGCCCTCCCGGTTCTGATTCCGAGCCCGCTTGTTGGCTTTATCGGTGATACGTTGAGGGTAACCACGCTGTCGCAATTTGGTACTCAGATCAGAGGCTTCTTGTTTGTAATCTCTTATGTCACTACAGTTCCTGCGGAGGCGAAGGTATTGTCCATAGGGAAGATTCTCCCGCAGGGATCTGGGGTGAAAACTTGAGAAATGGAGGAGTGAATTGCGGGCCGTTGGTTTGAAGTGGGTTTTACTTTTCAGAAGGCCTCCTACCGCTTCAATATCCAGATCAAGAAACGTCGCCTTATTGTGGTCGAAACTGTGTGTGAATCTGAGGTTAGGATCGCACGTGTTTAACCATGTACAAAAGAAAGCAACGATTCTGTATCACCTTCCCAGATCATCAATATGTCATCGATATAACGTTTGTAGAACTTGATCTGAGGGATACGTGGCGTCTGATTATGCAGTAGGTATCTGGTTTCAAAGTGGTACACGTAGAGTCCCGCTACACTGGGGGCGAAGACGCTCCCCATTGAAGTCCCATACTTCTGTAAGTAGAGTTGGCCTTCATACTCAAAAAAGTTCTCTTTCAGGGCTAATGCAGCACACTCCAGGATGAGTCTCTTGGGGGTCTGATATTGCCAATCAGATTCGTTGAGAGCTGTTTTCAACACTTCAAGGGTATCATCTTGCGGGAGGCTGGTGTAGAGGCTCTCCACGTCAAGACTTACCGGTAAGTTGGGACTTCAATGGGGAGCGTCTTCGCCCCCAGTGTAGCGGGACTCTACGTGTACCACTTTGAAACCAGATACCTACTGCATAATCAGGCGCCACGTATCCCTCAGATCAAGTTCTACAAACGTTATATCGACGACATCTTGATGATCTGGGAAGGTGATACAGAATCGTTGCTTTCTTTTGTACATGGTTAAACACGTGCGATCCTAACCTCAGATTCACACACAGTTTCGACCACAATAAGGCGACGTTTCTTGATCTGGATATTGAAGCGGTAGGAGGCCTTCTGAAAAGTAAAACCCACTTCAAACCAACGGCTCGCAATTCACTCCTCCATTTCTCAAGTTTTCACCCCAGATCCCTGCGGGAGAATCTTCCCTATGGACAATACCTTTGTCTCCGCAGGAACTGTAGTGACATAAGAGATTACAAACAACAAGCCTCTGATCGGAGTACCAAATTGCGACAGCGTGGTTACCCTCAACGTATCACCGATAAAGCCAACAAGCGGGCTCGGAATCAGAACCGGGAGGGCCTCATTGAAGTGCAGAATCGTGCATCCACCCCCATTCCACTCACGTGCGTTACCACCTATAACGCTGTCTCACATGAGGTGTCTGACATCATAAAAAAACATTGGCGGATTCTAAAGACAGGCACCCTGAATTGGGAACTTCCGTTGATGTCTCACAGAAAGGCAAGATCAATTAAGGACGCTTTGGTTGCTACACGACCAACACCCCAAAGGAAACCCCCTAATACTATTCTGAATGCGTGGGGACTCCCTAATGTGGTGAGCCACTATCCTTGCGGAGACTGTAGTGTGTGCCACATAACCATGACTACCAAAAATCTCAACTTGGAACCGGGCAAGACCTGGCATTTAAGGACACACACACGAACTGTAACACAGCCCATGTCGTATATCGCATCACATGTCGTTGTAATCTTACGTACATTGGGATGACTAATCGGAAAGTCAAGACTAGAATTTGCGAGCATCGCAGTATGATTAGATGCAAGAAGACGATCACAAAAATGACAAGCCATTTCCTTGAAGCTGGTCATACCACGAATGACATCAGTTGGGTGGTCATCGAGGCTCTTGATTCTAACATGTCTAACATACAAAATCGTCTATTGGAGAAAGAACAAAGATGGGTTTATCGCCTATCCAGTCATCTGACAGGACTCAACGATAATATTCAATGGCAAAGCCTTAGGAGATAATACTTATCCATTACACTCTATACCAGCGCAGGATACTTATTCTATATTCAGTGCTGTTTGTGATTGCAAAATGCCCAAAATACGATTTCTGTGTAACACTTTCCATTTCATGTAATTATTATTTTTACTTTTTATTTTCATTTGTTTTGTTTTTCTTCAGGATATACACTGAGCACACTTTATGCCCAGCGCTGCCAGTTAGGTCATTTTTCTGAACACTATATATTTTTTGAACACTACTGTTCAACGCGCTTTTCTGAGTAATACTCTTCTTTTTCTTTCTCTTTCTTTTTCTTGCCTCCGTGTTATAACACACCACGGCTTCCTTGCACCTGTATTGTGAATTTTCACCTCTTATCAATGGCTGCCATTGCCGCCTTGCCTGCCTTTAGCTCATAGGTCTTCCAATATGGCCGCCACGTATTAGCCCGTTATACTCAGACGAGCTTTTTTGCTTAGTCATCCCTTACGTGGTGCCGTCACTTCCTAAACTGAGCGCCCTAAAGAATGGATTTAATACGGTTCTCCCAGCGTGTCCGATACCAGCCGGGACATCGGGAGACCGCAGTAGGTTGTATAACGGAATCCTCACGGAACCAAGTAAGGTTGTGTTTCTGTGGACCATGGGCGACCCGCTGCTCTATCCATGACTTTATACTGAAAGGCCATCTCTTTCCTTGCAGATTGGTTTACCGGATGAGACCCCTCCTATGCCCTGATTGGCTGCCTAGATTTCTTCTTCATAGTAATTATATTTTGGGGATTTACGCTGCTACAATTGTTTCTACCTTTTTAAACATGCTATTTTGCCTATTCGTAACTTATGCATTTTTTAAGGCGTTTGTTTTGGCCGCATATGTGACTAACTCCCTGCGCGCCACTTCGCATTATTTAATCAGCACCCTGCAAGCAGCGCATATTTTTTACCCGCTGCCCGTAATAGATAAGCATTGGCTCCCATCACATCATGGCCACTCGCTTCACGATGCTCCCATGTGACCATCTAATTCACGTTTTAGCGTGGGTACTTGATCCGCATAGTGTACTATTTGTTTCACGGTGCTTCCTTGTGATCATCCAGCCTTACGGCATTGTTACTGCTAAGCATGCTGTAGATACTTGCATGCTGAACCATTATTACTCTATCACTGTCACGGTGGTGGTCAGTTCGACTATCACGGCATGTTTGAGATTGCGATTTTGTGTTGCTTTGAAAGATTGCATTTTATGTTGCTCAAAAGAATTACATGTCTTGTTTAGTCTTTTTCCTTCATAGGCTTTTTATCGGTGTCAGTAAGTATACCGACACCTAGTCCACACACCTTAGCGCGTGTGTTGGTACTTCACTTTTCACGTGGCCTTCACTTTGCCACTCACCTTTTTATTCTCGGTCCTGAAGAAAGCCCATTCGAATTTTTTAACGGGCTGAAACATGTAGACCACATCACCCTAAACAACTACAGATTATTATCTCGTTAGTTGGCATCACATAGTTTTTAACCATACCCTGAGCCGCCACTATTAAATTTACCTGGCAAGGATTCTCAGAGGTATTTTTAACATTCACATCACACATTCACATCACACCTGCTCCTCTGTAATCAGGCGTCGTAGCACAACCAGGCGGCATTAGGCCACCGGTTGGGACCCCTATGATGAAGCATGACACCAACCAGGTTGGTGTGTGAGGGGTCTTTTAAATATACCTAATGGGTCCCTGGACTTACCACACTTAGTGATTGATAGATTCATACTACAACATGGTCCGTCCACATTGTTTTTTGCAACTTTATCCAGGGGATCAGGATGTACCCTTACATCCTCGCTCTCTCTTTTGTTTTTCGCTTTATAAATATGTCTGCCTGCTCTGATATGACAACCGTATGTGTACGCACAGTCTTGAAAAGGTGCTTCGCAGATGTAGATTACACGTGCTGTTTGAGATTCAGGCCACTTCTTCAGCTAAAGGAATAAAGTGTTAGGGCGTTTGCTAAGTACATACGCGTGTGTGTGAGAAGACGTTTAACATACAGATAAATACATAAATATCTCCGAACCTAATGAACAAGGTACTTTCCTTTGGCAACATATGACCTGGTAGAGACACAGTCTAGCCACAGATTCCTTAACTTTGAATTCTTCCCACGCGACTGGATTCAGAAATTTTTCAGCAGTATATCTGCGTGCCAGGGGACAGTGCCGTACGGCTCAGTGATGGTCGACTCCGGTCATGACATCAGTGGAGCCATACAAGTCCCATCCGGTGTGCGGACGCCAGTTTCTTCTGTGAAACCTTTCGCGGTATAACGCGGAGCCACTATAGAAAGTTTTTGTGGAAACAGTGTGCCCCAAAAAAATATCTAAAATCTTTGAAACATTTAAAGAAGAAACATCAAATAGTATAATACCAGACGTGTTTTTAAAGAGAAACCCCATAAGAATCAACTAAGTACAGAAGTACGTGAAACTCTACACCCTGGTGAATAACCAGCATGTAAGGTAAAACACCTTACACTCCACAGACCATAACCAATGGTAATGAATGGCATGGTAATGTCTAAACAAGACCTGTATAAACAACACCAAGCTGATTGCTGAATCACACCATTACGAGAGATAGTGACAGTGCCAATACAATGTATGATAATACTAGACAAATACTTTCAAAGAAAGAATTAAATGAATCAACACTGCTCACTGGTGTTTAATGCAGCATAAAAGAGAAAACACCTCCCACTCTACCGATCATTCACCATCGGAAAGGGATGGTATGGCAACATCTAACCCATACCTATGTGGCAAGACCAAGCGGTCTGTTGAGTCCCAACATTACTTGAGACAGTAATCACCGGTTTATAAAACCAGTACTAAAAAGTATATCCCTTACCTCATAGGTCGTTCGCAGAGTGGGGAGGATGGGCAGGGCATTAAGGTAACTGCGGCTAGACTGTTGTCTCTACCAGATAATACGTTACTGAAGGTAAGTAACTTGTTCATCTAATAGAGACATCTAGCCGCAGATTCCTTAAACTTTGAACTGAATACCATAGATATACCCCACCTAGAGGAGGGTCTGTGAACTAACCCAAGAGAACCAGTCGATCATAACCAACAACCGACCAAATATATGAATAGAAGAAAAAGAGCCTAGGCTCTTAACAAATTCGTGGCAATGACCATAGACAATATAAAGAAGAAACAACCCTGCAGGCACGAAGGTACCAAGCCTCAAGGGAAACAGGATGAAAACCCTGAACAAAAACATTTGACAACAGTCAGACACCAGAAAATAACCCCCAAAGGAAAGGAAAACTCCTAGACCAGAAGGGCCAAGAACAAAACGAATGCCATGCCACCGCATTCTCTACCTCTATAAAGAATTATTTGAAGACCTGTCCCAATAAGTCCACAAAGAGGGACTTCCAGAACTGATTCCTATTAAAACCAAGCTGAATAAACCATCATTGCAAGGTCCGGAGATACAATCCATGTACCAAGAATAATGAACAATAGTCCATCCCTGCAATAAAATATTCTATATACAAAATGACCATCCGAAGACTTACAAAATGACAGTAAAGATGACAACCAAACAGATTTAAATCAGTTATAGACGTTGATCAAATATGCCAGAACTATATATGCTTCATGTAAACACGAAGAGCCAAAATAATAACACATACACAAACACACAAAAGTGTATAAATGTAAAGATATATGTATCAGGTATCTAACATCGAAATCAGCGGTGAAAAGGGAAGCCATCGCATTCCACAACAAAATCTTTCCTCCTTTTTCTTTTAGATGTATATATATATATATATATATATATATATATATATATATATATATATATATATATAAAATATATATATCAAGGTTCAAAGACACTTTATTCGGATAACGTCGTATCCATAAAAGCACAACAACAAACAAATTAAAAATATACAGATAAGAGAGTCATAATAAAATCAGTTAGCAACATACGATATACAGTAATCTTTCAAATTCATGCAAAAATTCATAAATAAATAATATAAAAGCTCAAAGATTAGACATCATCTGACGTGCTCGGACAGCAATGCTCAAAAAAGTGCCTATGCGAAAAACCAGCTCTTCATCATCCAAGGTAAGCAACCTCAGATAAGCAATTTCCAAACTAATGGGCGTGAACTTTTTAAAATACGGGGTTAAAAGCCACTTAATGTACTTTAAATAGTATTTGCAAAAAAGTGCAATATAGATTGGCCGCTCTGGCCATCACACGGGCAGGGTAGGTGATCAAGGTCAGAGTGGTGGCCAAGGGGAAAACATAGTGCAAATTTAATAGTGCCTGCCCTTAAACGGAATAAAAGGCTCCTCTCCCAATGGCTCATAGACAGAGTGAGGTAGTTAGCCAGCGGGTGTAGAGGGTGTTCAATAGCCATATAGCTGTGGACAAGGGATTTTTTTGATTCCTTTTCCATCCTTTCCGCACTATATAGCGAATAGAGCGTACACCTAAGCTCATTTTTGTTCATGGTCACAGGTGCGCAAGGATTTGTAAAGATGCTTCCCTTGTTAACGCTGCGTAGGCTCTGATACACCCCTGACAACCAAGGGATATCCTTCCCTTTCTCGCATCCTATACAATCACTGATGATCTCTCTCGTAAGGGATGCGGACGGGTTTTTCCAAACGGATAACCAGAAGAGGGCAGGGCGGGCCCTATTAAAATCTTCAATAAAATTTAAGTTAAGTTCCCTATGGCAAGTATATTGAGGTGTGGAGATTGGGATGCCTAGTAGCTTCCTGCAGAATCTGTTCTCTTCCTGTTGAATGCAGGAACTCTTAGCAATACCCCAAACCTCAGCGCCATACGTGGCTGTTGGCACACATTGGGATTTAAACATTTTGAAAATAGCTAAAATGGCACCTGTTCTCTTTGGACGTGGAAGACTGAGAATCGAGTTGGTGGCCTTTGAGAACTTGTTCCTGGAGTGAGCCATATGCTCAGTCCAGGAGCCGTTCGCAGCAAAGACCACTCTAAGATAAGGAAAGGTGCTAGTGCTCATCAGCTTCTGATTACCCACAGATATAAAACTGAGTTGGCGTTTCCTAGGACCACAAGACATTATAAAAGACTTTTTAAAATTGGTACGCAAGTCCAACCTGTCCATATAGTTAACAAAGCCCTGCACTAGAGTGCGTAAGGAATTCGGGGTGCAGCCCATAAGGACCGCATCATCCGCATAGAGTAGTACGGGAAGTGTTTTTCCATTAATTTTTGGGACGTCTTGGGTCAATGGTTTTAGTGTTTTATTCAGTCCATTAATGTAGATGATAAAAAGGAGGGGGGCCAGAACACAGCCCTGTCTGACCCCCTCTGCCTACTTTGATGGCTTCAGTGACCTCACCCCCGCAGCCAATACTTACCCGGGCTTTAAGGTCTTTATGAAGGTGCGCCAAGAAGTGCACCAGGGGCTCATCCAATCCATAGGCCAAAAGGATAGACCAGAGCTTTGACCTATTGACAAGGTCAAAAGCAGAGGTCAAATCCACAAAGGCCAGATAGATTGGCGAGGCCCGCGCAATGGTGTATTTGCCCATAATTAGATTAAGATTTAGGCATTGTTCGTTGGTGCCAACCTTACTTCGAAAACCCAATTGACAGGGATCTAAAATACTGTTTTCCTCAGACAACTCTAGTATCTTGTTATACAGGACTCTACCCAGAATGTTTAAGGTGTTGTCAATTAGGGAGATGGGCCTATAACAATTGGGTTGGGAACGATCCCCCTTTTTAAAAATCGAAACAATAATGCTTGTGGACCAGGAACTGGGTAATGGAGCGCGCATTAAATTGTTAAAAACATTTAAAAGAAGAGGCGCCCAAAAGTCTGGTTTGCATTTGATGAGGTCAATAGGCAGCCCATCTGGGCCAGGGGCTTTGTTACCCGCACTTGGATCGCTTCTTCCACCTCGGATAGGGTTAACTGTATTCTGGTTAGGGGCCCCGGCTCACACTAGTCCGCCTCTTGTGCGGGAGCAGCATACATTTTTGTGAAGTGATTTTCCCACGACTCACTCGCAATAGTGCAGCTAATGGGAGTGAGAAGCTGCCCCATGGATCGCAGATCCCTCACAGCTGACCAAAATGTATCGCCCTTTTGATGTTAGCAGCTATTACTAGTGCCTCCCAGCGATTTTTTAAGATTTCCCTTTCCGATTAGAGATTGCAGTTTTATACCTCAGCCTAGCCGATTTCACTTCAAGATTACACCTTGGGTTAGATGATAGGGCTCTGCGTAATTGTTTATTTGCCCCAGAGCACTTCTGATCGAACAATCTGGGACCATGTTTCACAAGGGAAATGGGTTTTGACAAAAGGGTTTTGATAGCTAGGCAAAGTTTATTAAAATCATGGACAGCTTCAGGTAATGGGTCTTGGGCTGATAGGCATGAATTTATGAGGTGCATATTATCCTTTACCACTATCTGAAACAGATCATTATTATCAATGCCCCTCCATATCAACCTCAAATTATCGGTAGAGGGCGTTAAGTTCCTGGCCCCACATTCAGAGGTAAACATGGGCCGGGGGACTAGTCTCAACCCTATTTTGATTGGGTTATGGTCCCCTTGACTTGTGGCGATAACTTCAGCTTCCATTAAATGGTCTGCGAGAAGGGGAGATATGAAGACAAAATCTATAGTGGAAGAATGCCCCTTCCTCTAAATGTTGGCACAGGATTATTATTTGCGTGTGTTGCGCCCACGATGTCCATGACGTTGGTGAAGTTATGCGTGCTCAAAAACAGCCAGCTGTACGCCCCTGCGGCAGGTGGAACTAGAATTATAAGACCCTGGGCTATGTGGTATATCTGTTAATTTCGCATTGAAGTCACCCCCCAAAATATATATATATATATCTCCAAGCAAGTGTAACACACATGCACACTCTTATGTATACACCATATACACAATAGATAAACGTAACTGAAAAATCAGTCCCACAACATCCTGCGATATAACATTGAAAAGAATAAATACCATTGCCAGTCCAACAACAGAACGTAGGCGCACAGCTCGATAGACTCATATCAGACAAAGCATTGGCGCGTGCTTCCTCTGACAATGATGGGACGCGCGGCAATGTTTAAAATGATGGCGCTGCAACGTCTTTTGTATGTGTTTCAAAATACGCCATATGAGGTACCCCCCGCCTCTTTCCAAAAAGTAAACACAGAGCTTCGGGCATTGCTGTGGTGTGGCACGGCCCCACGTATTGCCCTAAGTAAACTACAAAGAGGGGTATATCATGGAGGACTGGCAGTACCAGATATTCGTGGTTATTATTGGGCAGCCCAGCTGGTAAACGTGAATGGATGGGTATTCGAGGACAGGAATGATCCAGCATATAGGGTGGACAGAATGGTTATGGGTGAGAGAGGCCCGCAGGCTGTACTGTACACTAGGCAAGTAGGTAAGAACCTTCCGCCACATACTGCCGCAGTGATCAGGTCATGGGTTGCGGCGACAAGGTATTTGGGATGGGAGGGCAAGCTCACAGAAATGACACCTCTATGGGCAGGCGATGCTCTGAAGGAAATGAGCAAGCTGAAGGGGTTCGCAAAATGGGAACTACTGGGGCTGGAGACACTGGGAGACATTTGGAGGGGGCGGGCGTATATCACATTTGCTAACCTGGAAGGGGAATATGATATGGGGAAAAGAGAGTGGCTTAAATATATTCAGTTAGGGCACGCCCTACGAAGATATCTCAGAGAGGGGGAGGCCCTGGCTGCGGCCTCTCCGTTAAAGGATAGGTTATTGACAGAGCCACTGCAGGAAAAAAACATATCCCTGATCTACAAGAAGATAAGCAACAATGCCCCAGACCCGTTGGGCTCCCTCCGGACAACTTGGGAGAGGGATGTGGGTCCTTTTGAAGAAGAGGAATGGGTTGAGGTGCTCCAGGGCCCGAGAGAAGTGGCGATACGCGCAAGATTCCGGCTAATACAGCTTAAAATATTACATAGGGTGCATTACTCTAGATCAGTGCTCCACCGACTGGGGCGCTGTGAAAGTACGCTGTGTCATAGGGATTGCAAGCCCGAGGGGTCCTTTTATCATTTTCTGTGGGATTGCCCAATCTTACAAGAATACTGGCGGAAAATTGCCGCAGCAATGACAGAAGTGGTGGGTATGGAAGTTCCACGGGAACCTAAATGGTTCCTCCTGACAACAACCGGGAATGATGATTGGCCAGGTCATGTAAGGAAATGGTTGACTTTAGCGGCTGTAGTAGCTAAACGGAATGTAGCAAGGAAATGGGGAGCGACCGAAATCACAACTGTGGAGGAGTGGGAAAACGATTTCGACTGGTGTTGGCAGGCAGAAACCACAATATACAAAAGCAGAGGGTGCCCTAAGAAGGGAGAGAAAATCTGGAGGGCCATGGCAAACATATAGAGGATTATAGCACAAGTTACTAACTTGTGTAACGACATATCTGTAAGAGACAGTAGTTAGTGACAGATTCCTTACCTTAGAATATCCCCAGGCGTCAGGCTGGATCCGGAAAGTTTTGCGTAGCAGTACCCTTGCGCGTCGGTAGGCGGCGTCGTGCGGCTCCGCGTCCATCGTCGGCATCGCCGGGATGACGTCGCGGGCAGTACTTAGACGCCGCCCCTGCGCGCTGACGTCAGTTCTGTACACGACTTTCCGTGCCAGGAACGTAGAGCCATGCAAAAAGCTGACATAGGTGTCTGAAAAAAGTCTAGGGCCCTGAAAGGGATGTCCTTAACCCTAGAAATCAGTTCGCAGAACGGGGAGGATGGGTGGGGCGGTAAGGAATCTGTCACTAACTACTGTCTCTTACAGATATATCGTTACCCAAGTTAGTAACTTGTGCATCTGAAAGAGACACGTTAGTCACAGATTCCTTACCTTAGAATAGATACCCCAGCAATACCAACCCCGGTGGTGGGTCTGCGAACAGATTCAGACAAGGAAGTCCCGGAGGACAGAACGGCCAAAGAAGCCGCCCCTCCGGACCTGGCTGTCAAGGCAGTAATGTTTGGTAAACGTGTGCAGCGAGGCCGACGTAGCTGCCTGACATATATCCTGCAGCGGACCACCGCGGCCTAAGGTCGTGGTAGCAGCCGTTGCCCTGGTGGAATGGGCACGCAGCCCAACAGGAGGCTCCTTCTTAGCCAAAGAATAGCAGGCTTTGATACACAAGATGACCCAGCGGGAGAAGGTCCTTTTGTGTACCGCCCGACCTTTTTTGGCGCCCACGTAGCCAACAAAGAGCTGGTCATCCACCCGGAACTGTTGTGTGGGGTTGATGTAAAAGGCAAGCGCACGTATTGGGTCCAGACGGTGGAGCCTCTCTTTCTCTCTGGAAGGATGCGGAGGCGGAAAGAAGGTGGGCAAAGTGATGGTCTGCCCAATGTGGAAGGCAGTAACCACCTTTGGCAAGAAGGACGGACACGTCCGAAGAACAACCTTGTCTGGATGAACAGACAGAAAGGGGGGTTTGCATGAAAGAGCCTGGAGCTCACTCACCTGCCGAGCGGAGGTGATGGCTACCAGAAAGGCTGTCTTCAGAGTAAGAAGACGAAGAGGACAGTTATGCAGAGGCTCAAAGGGAGCGCACATTAAAAAAGTAAGAACCAAGTTTAAGTCCCACTGAGGCATTATAAACGGAACAGGAGGAAAGAGGTGTGTAATGCCTTTAAGAAACCTGTTAACAACAGGGGACTTAAAAGAGAGGGCTGATCAGGAAGCCTGAGGAAGGCCGAGATTGCACAAAGATAGCCCTTGATGGTACCCAGGGCAGAACCCTGTTGGGCCAGAGAAAGAAGGAACAAAAGAACCTCAGAAAGAGGGGCAGAGGGGGATTCACAGCCTTTGCTGTGCACCATGCCACAAACTTGTTCCACCTGCAGGCGTATACCACCTTAGTGGAGGGACGCCTGGCTGCCAGAATCACATCACAAACTTCGCGAGGCAAGTCGAAAGGAATCAACTGCCGCCGCTCAATCTCCACGCAAGCAGTTGTAGACTGGACAGGTTCGGGTGGAGGACCGTCCCCTGCTGCTGCGACAGAAGATCCTCCCGAAGAGGCAGACGGATCGGGGGATCGACGCTCATACTGAGTAGCTCGGGATACCAAACTCTTCGAGCCCAGTCCGGAGCCACAAGGATGACTTGGGCCCGGTCGCGCCGAATCTTCTTCAACACTCTGGGTAGAAGTGGTATAGGCGGAAAGGCGTACAACAGACCGCAACTCCACTCGCGATGAAAAGCGTCGCCGAGCGAGTGCCGCCTTGGAAATTCCAACGCGCAGAACTGCTGACATTGCGCGTTCTCTTCGGTGGCGAACAGATCTAACCAAGGCTCTCCCCACTGCTGAAAGAGACCTTGCGCCACCTCCGAGTGAAGACGCCATTCGTGATCCATCATGCACCTGCGGCTGAGTTCGTCCGCCCTGGCGTTCAGGGAACCTGCCAGGTGTTGAACCATCAGGAAAATGCCCTGATGTTCCAGCCATGTCCAGAGGCGCAGAGCCTCCTGACATAGGGTCCACGACCCCACCCCGCCCTGTTTGTTGCAGTACCACATGGCGGTGGTGTTGTCTGTGAACACCTGCATAACCTTCCCTTTGACAGAGGGAAGGAATGCCTTGAGTGCAAGTCGGATCGCCCGGAGCTCCAGAAGGTTGATATGGAGCCGGGACTCCGCCGGAGACCAGAGGCCTCTGATCTCCGTCTCTCCCATGTGACCGCCCCATCCCAGAAGGGACGCGTCCGTAACAACTGTGTGCTCTGGCTGGGGAAGGGAGAGGGATCTGCCCATGACCCATTGCCGGTTCGAGAGCCACCACTGCAACTGTTTTGCAGTCCCCTCTGAGATCTGGACGTGATCGGACAGGTTGCCCTGGTGCTGCGCCCACTGGAACTTCAGGTCCCACTGCAGAGCCCGCATATGCCATCTGGCATGATCGACCAGCAGGATGCAGGAGGCCATGAGGCCCAGCAGCCTCAGGGTCATCCGTACCGAAACCCAGGATAGAGGCTGAAAGATCGGAATCATAGCCTGAATATCCCGGACTCGCCGTTCGGGAGGATAGGCCCGAAACTGCGTTGTGTCCAGAACTGCTCCAATGAAAAGGAGCTGTGAAGAAGGAACCAGGTGCGACTTCGGCACATTGATGGAGAACCCCAGCGAGTGCAGGAGTCCGGCCGTAGTCTGGAGGTGGGAGACGACTGCCTGGGACGAGCCTGCCTTCAGCAGCCAGTCGTCGAGGTAGGGGAAGACTGGAACCCCTGCCCGGCGCAGATGAGCTGCGACCACCGCCATCACTTTCGTGAACACCCGAGGGGCACTTGTGAGGCCAAAGGGGAGCACGGTGAATTGAAAATGCTCGAGGCCCACCATGAACCGCAGGTAACGCCGGCAGGACGGGGATGTGGAAATAAGCGTCCTGCAAGTCCAACACTACCATCCAGTCTCCAGGGTCGAGGGCAGTCAAGACCTGAGCTAAGGTGAGCATCTTGAACTTCTCCTTCCGGAGGAAGCGATTGACGTTCCGGAGGTCCAAGATAGGACGCATGTCCTCCTTGTCCTTTTTGGGCACCAGAAAGTAGTGGGAGTAGCAACCACGTCCTACTTCTGGGGTCGGAACGCGCTCGATGGCCCTCTTGGCCAAGAGGGCCGCAACTTCCTTCTGAAGAAGCACCAAGTGATCCCCTGACATGCGGTGGAATGGAGGTGGCATGGCTGGGGGGATGGTCTCGAAGGGGAGGGAGTAGCCCCTTCAGACAATGTCCAAGACCCACTTGTCCGAGGTGATGGCACGCCAGTGGTGAAGGTGATGGCGGACCCTGCCTCCTACTGGCGTGCTGTGCACCTGAAAGAAAGGACTAGGAGGGCTTGGAGGCTGCGGACGGGGCGGGGTTGGTGGCCTGACCCGCACGCTGGTTGCCTGACCCGCCACGGCGGGAGCCACGTCCTCGGCCACGCGAAGACGCTTGCTGCGCGGGCCGGTGGCTGGGCAGCGGACGTGACTGGGCGCCCCTTCCGTGGCCACGAAAGGGGCGAAAAGCAGACGGTAGCGGAGGGCGTACAGCAGAAAGGCCCAGGGACTTGGCCGTAGCCCGCGAGTCCTTAAAGCGCTCCAGCGCATGGTCTGCTTTGTTTCCAAAAAGACCGACCCCATCAAAGGGCATGTCCATAAGGGTGTTTTGGACATCACCCGAGAAACCAGTGGTTCTCAGACAGGCGTGACGGCGCAGCGCCACTGTCGTCGCAAGCGATCTGCCTAGCAAGTCGGCGGTATCAAGGCCACATCTGATGGTGTATTTAGCCGCATCTCTTCCGTCCGCAATGGCGCGGGAAAGCAGTGTCTGGACCTCCTCAGGACACTGGGGCAGAACCTGCGCCACCGAGTCCCACAGAGAGTGGGAATATCGGCCCAAAAGGCAAGCGGTGTTGACGGACCGCAAGCCAGCACTGGAGGAAGAAAAGACCTTCTTCCCAAATTGATCCAGGCGTTTGGATTCCCTATACGGAGGAGCGGGAGGGAAGGCGGTTTGGGAAGCAGAGGCTTGGACAACCAAGCTCTCAGGAGTGGGGTGTTGGGAGAGGAAAAGGGGGTCGCCCGGAGCGGGGCGATGGCGTCGGGCCACGTTCCTATCCACAGGAGCCCCTGTGGCGGGCTTGGACCAGGTGCCCAAAAGAACATCGGAAAGCGCGTCATTAAACGGCAGCAGTGGCTCCGAGGAGGTAGCCACCGGCTGAAGCACTTCCGTCATGAGGTTAGTCCTGACAGCCACTGTAGGCAATTGGAGGTGTAAGGCCCCAGCTGCTCTACGCAACACCGTTGCAAAATTTGCTCCCTCCTCCGTTGCCACGGAAGGAGGAGACAGCATGCCAGTGTCAGGGGAGGTGTCCAGACCACTGGCATCCCCGAGTTCCTCAGCCCAGTCCTGATCGAACTCACACTGCTGTGTGAGAGGGTCATCCGACCCCTCCCAGTTCTCTTCGTCCTCCTCTGGTTCAAAATAAGGAGGAGGGACATGCGGGACCCAAGGTCTCATCGGCGTCGGAGCCGGCGTCGAGCGACGTTGGTCCGGCGCTGCGTCCGGATCCGGAGAGAACCGGGGAACGACACCGCCCGGAGCCCCGGGCGGCGTCGGGAACGGCACCGGAGACATCGGTGCCGGTGGAGGTGTTGTTAGGTCAACCGGCGTCGATCGGGGTTGTGGCAGCACCGGGGTCGGGGCCGGGACCGAGGCTGGTGTGACAGGCGGCGCCGGTACCGGAGTCGCCGGCGGCGCCGGGGAAACCCCATCAGGGCCCGCGGGGCCCGAAAGCGCACCGGGGGGGACCTTGAGGCCCGAAGACGCGGGCCATGGCCGACAGGAACTCCTGTATCTCGGCCGGAGTCGCCCCCGAACCCGGGAAGGACGGGTAATGCGGGGGCGGCTCCACAGGCACTCCCGGAGCCGCGGGGACGGTGCCGACAGGACCCTCAGCCGAGTCGCGAGACCGGCAAGGCGAAGTCGTCGAGCGATGACGCTTCTTAGACTTCTTATGCTTCGACTTACCGGAGGAGTGCGAAGACTTGGACCCCGACGACAGATGAGGACTCTGTGACTGGCCCCTCGACCTCTCGCGTGACCGGGGCTTGGCGTGGCGCGGAGCCGACTGCCGGACCTCGAGGAGCTTTCGAGACCGCTCTCGCAAAGCCTTCGGATGCAAGGCCCGGCAGTCGGGGCACGACTTGGTGTCGTGGTCGCGGCCGAGGCAGTAGAGACATTCCTGATGCGGGTCTGTGATCGACATCATTCGACCACAGGCGTCGCATGGCTTGAAGCCGGGCATCCCTACCGACACCTTTGGAGTCGAGCGACTCGAGAAAACAGTGAAAAATCACCCAAAAACTTAGTCAAAAAATGACTAGGGCACTGCTCTTTCCGGATCTGCGCTTACTGGCACGGAAAAAGAAGAACTGACGTCAGCGCGCAGGGGCGGCATCTAAGTACTGCCCGCGACGTCATCCCGGCGTCCCGACGCCGACGACGGACGCGGAGCCGGACGACGCCGCCTACCGACGCGCAAGGGTACTGCTACGCAAAACTTTCCGGATCCAGCCTGACGCCTGGGGATATTCTAAGGTAAGGAATCTGTCACTAACGTGTCTCTTTCAGATATGGGATATCTTGATGCAACGGGTTGAAATTAGTGAAGATTGTAGCAAATTGTATAAAGTATATGACTCAGAACTGACGTAAAAAAGGATGATACACTATAATTGCTTTTTTGTAAGTACTGATTTTGTTTACGTGTTAATAAAAAGATTTATTTAAAAAAAAAAAAAAACCTTGCCAGTAGCAAGCACACACGATCACACTTGCCCCTACAAGAAGCAACAGATCATATGCTCACACCAATATTTCACAAGGACTGTAAAGTACAGAGAATAACAGATGGATACTAGAGAAGGAACAAATGTTCTCAATGAGACAGGTAACAATCAACCTCCATATAGAATAATGCATGCCAAGAACATTGCAGGAAAATAAAGAAGAGCTTTTAAGAAAGCCTAAAATTCCCCTACTATGCAAGGCATGGCCAAAAACAGCCTAAAGGAAATCTTTTTCAGACACGGAGTTCATATAACCACCATGTTCCAAAATTTAACACATGAATTACATATACCTTCCAATAAAGAAGGAAACCAAGAGTGCGAGTACTCGACGAATACAAAACATAGACTATGAGCTTACCAGTGCAACGCTGCAAAAAAGGGAAGCACCCACCATGAACATGCACTCCGCTTAAGTAGCGAAAAAGGGTTGCGCTGATTACCTGACTCCTTATTCACTGGAGTCTTAGGCGTAGAATCCACATCATGAGAAGATGTTGCCGCCTGAACAGCCAGGCTACCAGTGAAAGGATGTCTATGGAGGCAAACTGGGCCTCAAGGTGCAGGCAAATGTCTACGAGCGATATCCCGATTTACTAAGACCCCTGACTCAGGCTTGGCCCCAGTTCCTAATAAAATATCAAACAGGGCCTCACTGTATGGAAGAACAGGCTCCTGCCCAGTCTGTCCTTGTTAAGGGACCTCAATCAGAGGGGCAATAGACCTCTGCACCATAGGTAGCGACAATTCCAAGACTGTGGCCACTCTCCTCAGCATATCTGCAAAGGTAGAACTTGCCTCGGTAGCGAGACTAGGGGGAGAAAGTAACCCCAAAGCTGGTGAAAATTCTAGTCCACACGGCTCTCCAAGAGCAGCTAACCAGCTCTCCTCCACCTGATATATAATAGTATCCAAAATGGGCTGAAAAAGCCATATCTTAGCCGACACAAGGTGACATTCAGAAGTCTCCTCCTGAGAAGGAACCAACAACAGCACATTCCCCTCAGTCTGTACTGTGGACTCCGCATTAGACGCTGAACAACGCCAAGAAGGTGACGCCTCGACGTCGATAGGAGGAGGAGAGACTATTTTGACCGATAGAGTCGGCTAGTCAAAAACAGGCACCATGGGTGGAGATCCCGAGGGACTGTATACCTGCACTGAAGCGGAGACGGCCGACGCCGATCGGGGCTGACCCAATGACTCCGATGGCCCAATCGCCACCGAAGTCGAAACCTCCAACAGCATCCCACTCACTTTCTTGGGGCCCAGAGGCGCTCCAGAAGGAGATGGAGTTCCAAAGATGAGGTGTAAAGAGTTATAATACTCCCTTATCTAGGCCATCGACGCCCCGGCTTCCGGTAAGATGGGGAGATGCGGTGCAGAGTCGAGTAAGGTCTCCTCAAACGTCAAGCGGGAGGAGCCGTGGGAGACAGAGTCTCCACGCAGTGAAAACGGGGGCTGCAGCGACTTCAACCGATTCCTACTTTTTGACGTCTCTGGAGAACGACGTCCTTTGGACCGGCTCCGACTTCTAGATTGACCCCGTAAACGGACCTCCTTGTGGGACGACAGAGACCGAGGCTGGGAAGTCTCCGAAGATTTCGACATAAGCACCGCCAGAAACTTCATACGACGCTCTTTAAGCACCTTCGGCTTCAACTTTTGGCAGGAGCTGCAATCCTCTGTGTTGTGGTGATCGCCCAACACCACATACAAATTATATGCAGGTCTGTAACAGACATCTGCTACTACTAAACATTTCCGGATTCAGTCTGACGCCTGGGGAGAATTCAAAGTTAAGGAATCTGCGGCTATATGTCTCTATCAGATATACTGAGACAAAATGCGTAGTTACTTTACTAATTGTCAGTAGTGGTTCCAAAACAAGCTAACTGTGAGCCCGGCTCCCCCGCTTGACCACACTGTGTGATCCGAAGACAATCATGGGCGCAGTTACTTGCAAAGGTAATAAAATGATTCTGAGACTCTTTGAATAAGACTGTTACATGTAAGAGCAACCGAGCTCAGTGGTTCTCATTTAATTTAACACGTTTTTCAAAACGCAATAGAAGAAAAGTATAACATACGGAATAAGAGAAACAAGAATATGCAAGCTGTGACTTTTTTAAAATACACTCTGCAAAGGCTCTGAATACGCCAACTGTATGTTGTAGTACAGCAAGATCACTCGCTGTAACATTGGTGCACACTTAGATACTCTAATGCTAATAACTCAGCTTGAAGAAAACATAGCACCTTCATTATTAATAATGTATGCATATATACTGCTTGCTGACATGACCTGGCTTCTTCTAAGCGATGTACGTAACAACGTACAGCTCATATGTACGGTGGAATGTGAAAGGTTGAGCTGGCCTGGGCAGAGCCTGAGGCCTCCAGCATTTACATCAACCCTCTGACGGTACTTATCCCATATGCTAGTATACCGGAGGCTAAAAAAGATTTTTTAAAAATCTATGTTCGAAATTGTGTCATGTTCTCGCTGGGAGACACGATGCACCCTGAATACTGTTTCATCAATGGCAATATTATTAACAAAAAACTAGAACACAACTTGTGTTAGAATTATTTCACTTTCGAGCCTTTCCACCTTTAAAGAAGTCTTGGCTGTCCCATAAAACACGTAAAGAACAGCATAAACAGAGCTAGCATGCGGCCATTCTACCACAGAGTGGGAATGCAGCTGGGGTTCAATGATTGTCCTGCAAGTGTAATCAGGTAGTGTTTTCAGAGCTGCTAGAATAGAGGAGTTTACCACTAGGCGGCGCTGCTGCACACGGTCACCACCGCCCAGACTGTGTCCAAGGCTCCTTTGCTCTGTGTCCAGAGGCAGCAGCGTCCTAGGCAACAGGAGGAAAAGATGCGGATTTACGGTCATAACTGCCGACTATGGAGCTGGGAAACCGGGTTCAAGTCTTGGCATAGGCTAAATATCCTGCGATTCTGGGCAAATCACCTAATCTCCCTGTGCCTACAAAAATGAATGTCTTCTTCTGTAAAGTAACTGAAAGCGCTCCAATAATGAATGTCTCCCTGTATAAAGTAAAAGCGATCCAATAATACCTTCGGGAGGCGTTTGCGCTATATAAAACTAAATTTAAAAAAAGAACAGGAGATGGAGCGATATAAAGTGAAAGCGTTCCAGGAATACCTTCGGGAGGGGTCTGCGCTATATCAAACTGCATTTTTTTTAAAAACAGGAGACGGAGGACAGAGCGAGTGAAAACATGAGCACTCGTATGGAGTGCTCCAAGACAAAGAAAAAAGTAGCTCCCAAAACGGGAGCAGTGGATGGACATAAGTACTTTGTCAATGCTCTGGTTGAGAGATGAGGTATGATGCTTTTCAAAATTAAATTATTATTCTTATAAGGTGAACACCAGTTCTTCCATTTTGTATTTCAGCTGGCATTTTGTAATTTTCCTGTTTGTGCTCAACAAATACTTGCTTGTACTCAGCTATGGCACCTGCTTTATCTTTGTGGTTTAGATGATAACGACTACTTAACATTTTTTTTTTACTGACTAGGTTCTCGGAACTATTGTTACTTTCGTGTCCTCGAGAAGGCACATGCACCCCTTCCCTGCCTAACCGCGGAATGTTCCATTTTGTAGAAGCAGAAGCATGCTTCCTCCTTCTTCCTCTTTTATCTGCACTTGGCAATGTAACTGAGATGTTGCACGTGCACGGTTCTTCAGAAATGTATATAAGCTTTGCTTGTTTTGTAGGAGCAGTTCACTCCTCTCATAGCCACCATAAAGCTGTGAGGTTGTGCACCCCACTAGAGAATAAACTATTTGTATTTTCTGGATACCTCCGACTACTAGCCTTCTTGCATAACAGTGGAGTGCATAAAAGATTCCCACTTCCACAACTGGCACCCCAGATAGGACCTCTCCGAGGGTCATCCAACAGGCTTTTGACTGTGGTCGAGGTGGTTTAACCGCGAGCCGCCGATTGTGGGGGCCCCTGCAACAATGAGACCTAGTTTCTCTGCAGCTGCCATCTGAAGTTCTGACCGGGCCTACCAACAACAGGGTTTCTCCGGCAGAGGTCCCCGAACCGATTGGCACAGAAAGGAGTTTTGCCTTAAGACCGGTGGCTGGACGTCTAACACGGAATTTGGTTGAGACTGTTCTATTCTAGTATATTTGTTTAATGTGATGGCGAATTTCAGTTCGTTGTTTGAAGTACTGGCAAAATATGGCAAATTGGAGTAAAATAAAGAAATGCATTTCTAAATGTTGCTTTTGTTGTACAGATTCAGGGAATAGATAAGATGAAACAGTCCCCACTCTCATTGATGATAGTCCAGGATGGATATTAATGGTAAAAAAAATGAGTGACCGTGAATTTGTACAACAAATTGTGGCATAACTATACGACAGGTAATGAATTGTTTCAATTTCCGGAGAATGGAACTTTTGATCTTGCAAAATTATTATATTTATAAGATTGTTTAAGGAAGAAAAAGGTTCGGCCAGCAATGATAGAAGTATTTAAAACATGAGGAAACACATGTGCGTATGCTAGCCATGAAAGAAAAACAAGAAAGGGAAAGGGTGCAGAAAAAACACTACGCAACAAAAAGCCATAGAGCACAAGGGGGAAAAAATAAAGGAGATCATTGAGGCAGAAAATAGGAAATTTAGGATGTTGACAGATAAGTGTTTCATGGGTCAGCCCGCGGGCCCACCTAAACAAAAGGACTTAGTTGAGGAACTATTAGAAAATCCCCCTTCGTATAATATGGCCCAACAACCGTCATTAATTCCAGTACCGCAACCCCAAGCACAAGCTTAAGCCTACCCACAGCCCCAAGTAGTAGTACCTACCGCTCCTTCCACTTCTGGCCAACAACTTACCGTACCACCCTGCGCATCGCCATCTGGGCCTATTGGTCCTGATCCTGCACGTTTCTTCTCTGTCTGGTTCCATTCCAAGTACCCCACTAGGCTCTTGGCTCTCCCCACAAATACAGCAATGGATTCCATGCCCTCTCTCTAATTACACTACTAACACACCTATGATATCGGCTAGAAAGAAAGTGACGTGTCAAACACCTACTAATGTAATGACTATATCACAGATAACAAAGGAAACAAAAAGAGAATGAAAAGAAATGGCTATATGGTGGAAGGGCCCATCCATGGAAGAAGAGGCTTGGGAAACATTAAAGAGGATGCCTTTAGTGTGCAGAAATTATGTGCAACAGTTTGTCCATACAGCTTGGACAAAAGCGGATCTAGTGGCAATAAAAAGGGAAACACCTGATCCCCGTTAAGATCCAAGAGGATTTTATGAAGGATTAGAACAAGCTACAAATATTGGTCATATGACATAGAAGGATGTAATCACATTATTTGGTTATGTCGTACCCAAGGAACTATGGGAGCAAGTAAATAATGTTGACGATGCTGCTCTCCAGATAAACTGACAACTGGAGCAATTTGAGACGAATAGAGTACCAGAACCGTTACCACATGTGGATATCCTCGCCCTCCCAGAGAAACTAATAAGGAAATTAGAGGCCATCCTACCAAGGGAAAAGGTAAATTGGGATAGAATGACAGCATTTAACCAAAAGGAGAAGATGTATGGAATTCCTTTCTAGATTAGAGGAAGTATTTAAGTCACACAGTGGACAGGATTTAACTACACAAGGAGAACAACGCATTTTTGCCATTCAGTTTGTTAATAATTTATTGCCTGAATTGACAGAAGCAATAAAAACGGATGAGAGTACATGGAATGCCAATATATCAACAGTTATTAAATATAGATAATTATTATGAGAATATCAGAAATGCCAAAATGGGGAGAAAGGATATGAAGATGAAAGAGTTAAAAACTAAAGCATTAATCCAACAGGTATTTCCAGACAGAGGTAGGTCATTGAATAGAGGTTACCAGAGGGGTGGCGGATGTGGAAGAGGGGTTGGCAGAGTGGCTTCGGCTCCTACATAAGAGCGAGTGGGACTAGGCTACAATACTTGTGCCTATTGTTTTCAAGAAGGGCATTGGAAAAATGAGTGTCCATCATTACAAGGACAGAAAATTGGGATACAGGACGTGAGAAGTAGGGGAAGAGTGCTTAGACGGGGGTAGAGGGCAGGTTACAGAGACACCAGCAGGACAGCAACAGGGCAGTAATTATTTTGACAGAAGTGCTAATGCATATTTTACCCATGACTATTCAACGGATGGGGGATACGCAGAATGGGATGCTCCCCCATGCTCCTCTCTTGAGAAAAATAGACAGGTCGTGGGTTATATTTTAACACTGTAGTTACTAGCCCCATATTTAATCCCTTGGATTATATTATTGGACCAATATCAGAACAAATGTTATTTGCATTAACAAATAAATGTTCGCTTAATTTGCTGGGAATGAAACAACTAAAAATGATGTATGCAAAAATATATTGTACTCCTGATGGAGTTTACTTAACATGCAAAAAGGATGCATTTAGCCAAAGCTTTATGATTAAGGCACAACAAGATTTGCCACCAGAATTATTCAATATTGATCCCACCTTATGGGCGCGTGGTCCAAATGACACTGGTTGCATGCAAATAGATCCCATGACAATTAGAATTAAACAAAATGCCATATTGCCTAGAATACCACAATATAAAATATCCAAAGAAGGAGAACAGGGTTTGAAAGAAGTAATACTGTACTTATTTGAGGGGAAAAAAATACGCCCAGTGGCTGGGAATGTCTGTAATAGTCCAATTTTACCTGTGGTTAAAAGAGATAATGGTACAGGAGAAGTGAAATATTGAACGGCGGTTGACTTGAGAGCGGTTAACAAAACAGTGGAGCCTCAGTATCCTGTGGTCCCAGATATAACGGCCACGTTTCCGTCCATCCCCACTAATGCTAAATAGTTTACAGTGATTGATTTAAAAAAATGCTTTCTTTAGTATTCCAATTCATGAAGATAGTTAATATCTCTTCGACTTCAGTTTTCAAGGTAATTCCCATGTATTTTTTAGAGCACTTCAGGGGTATACAGAAAGTCCAAGTATCTACATTCAGGCTTTAAAGAAACAATTGGATGCATGTAAATTGCCGGCTGGAACAATGCTATTGCAGTATGTGGATGGTTTGCTTATTACAGCTGAGCGGGAGGATGAATGTAAAAACGCAACGCATGTAGTATTATCATTTTTGGCTTCACATGGACACAAAGTTTCGCTATCTAAATTGCAATTGATAACAGAAGGTCACCTACGTAGGTCACCTTCTGTCGAAAGAGGGGAGGAGATTATCACCTGATAGAATTAAAGCTGTACAAAACATACCTCAACCAAAAACTCAGAAAGATGTACATGCATATTTAGGCATGGTTTCCTTTTGCAGACAATGGATACCAAATTTGTCCCTGATAGCGAAACCTTTTTTGTCATTAATGCATAAGGATATCAGTGACCCATTGCCCTGGCATCCTAAACATCAAGAAAGAGTCATGTAATTAAAAACAGCGCTTTGCAATGCACCAGCTTTGCGTATGCCAGATTATACTAAATGTTTTGCTTTATTCGTGCACGAAAAAGGTGGTTGTGCTCTGGCTGTATTAACACAGAAAAATGGAAAGATGAATAGACTATGTGCCTATTTTTCCTCAACATTGGAACTAGTAGCAAGAGGCTTACTGAACTGCCTCAAAAATATAGCGGCAGTTGCGCTAAAACAGACAGATTCAATTATTCTTTGTCATGAAGTTACTGTTTATGTACCCCATTATGTAGACAGCCTTTAGAATAATACAAAAACACAACATTTGACCAATGCCAGATTAACGCATTATGAATTGACACTGATGGCTGCAAATGTCACTTTAAAGCAATGCAATATCATTAATCCAGCTACCCTGATGCCTCTCGTTTTGGAGCAGGAAAAGGGACAGCACGATTGTGCGATTGTCACTGTAAATGAAAAAGAGGTTCGGGTGGATTTGGTTGGCATGCCACTACTACTAGTAGATGGCATCCTTTTTGTGGAAGGCTCTTGTCTAAAGAAGCGAAATGGAACTATCTCCACAGCATATGCGATCACAACAAAAAAGCAGTGGAAGAAACATGTAAGATAGAACAAAACTCGGCACAAGCTGCCGAACTGATCACACTTACACATGCCTGTGAATTATCTGAAGGGCTGACAGTGAACATTTACACTGACAGCCAATACGCTTTCGGAGTTGCACACAACTTTGGAAGACTGTGGGCAGAGAGAGGGTTCATCACTTCAAGTGGTGCAAAGATACAACATGGTCATTTAATCATCAGATTGTTGACTGCTACCACACTACCTAAGAAAGTGGCTATTGTAAAATGTGCAGCCCATAGGAAAATAACAGATGAAGTAAGTCAAGGGAATGCTTTTGCTGACGAAGTAGCAATTAATACTGCCTTAAACGAACACACACTGACATATGTGGTGAAAGAAACGAATGAGGGAGGAGAAGAGTATGATCCGTATGCAGAGGTAAAGAAAATAGAAGAGTTGGCAGACGAAGAAAAGAGCAAAGAATGGAAAGATGAGGGCTATATTTCCAGTGATTATTTGGGAGGATGGGTGAATGTAAAGGCAACAACTAAGTGGATATTACCAAATAGTTTTGTGTTACCAATGGTCCAAATGGTACATGGCTCCGCACATGTGGGAGCTGTTGGCATCACCAATACCATTCAGAAAATATGGGAAAATACCAACATAAGGAAGACAGCAGTTAACGTTTGTAAAAGTTTTATGACATGAGCCCAACACAATGTAGGGAAAGGAGTGTCAGTACTGCAAGGTAATTTTCGAATGCCAGAGTATCCATTTGAAGGTCTCCAGATGGATTACATCCAATTACCACCATGTAGCGGAAAGCAATTTGTGTTAGTTGTAAAATGCAGTTTCAGTAATTTGGCTGAGGCTTTTCCCCTAAAACATAATACTGCAATTAGCACTGCAAAAGTCCTGTTGAAAGAATATTTTCCGAGATTTGGATTGCCCCAAAGTATTTGGAGCGATAATGGGGTACACTTCACTAATGAAGTAATTAATTTGGTATGTCAAAGACTAGGTATCAAACAAAAATTCCAATTTATATATCATGCAAAAGCGGCAGGCCTTGTAGAGAGGTGCAATGCAACAATAAAGAATAAACTGTCAAAAATATGTGCATCAATCGGATTGAATTGGGTAGATGCATTACCTTTAGCATTGTTTTCAATGAGAAACACTGTGACAGCCAAAAATAAGTTGTCCACGTATGAGGTGGTCATGGGCAGACAGTCAAATATTCATGGGTTTGCATCTCCGTCACAATTGTGGGATATGCCTCATTCTGCATTGTTGGAATACTGCAAAGAACTGACTAATAGGTTGTCTGCTACTCATCAACAGGTCAGAGACACCTGATGCCTGCCCTTGGAAGGAGAGAAGCGGAGCATCAGGGCAGAGGATTGGATCCTGACAAAAAAAGTTACCAGGAAAAACAGTTTGCAGCCCCGCTGGAAAGGACCGGTGCAAGTACTCCTGGTGACACAGACGTAAGTGCGGTGTGATGGCCATAAAAACTGGACACACATGTACAATGCGAAAAGAGCACTACCTTTTTGGCCAGAGCAGCCTCCGGAAGGAAGTGCTTTGAACTCCAGTGGTAACGTGCCCTCTGTACCATTGGCCGCCCCATTTCCTAAGTCACTATATAACTTGCGTCATCAGAGATTGAAGGATTCGATAGGAAAGTGCTTGGGACAGAACAAGCACCAACTGCCCGGCGCTCAAGAGTGCCAACTTGAAAGGACTAACATGTGCAGGGAGGTTAGTAAAATAAAGACACTGCGAAACTATTATTTTGTGACAAAATGGAGAAGCACCTCTTTGGCCGAACAATTGCCCCAGAAGAAAATGTTTTGTTGCCCATGAATGATGCACCTAGATCGAAGAAAAGGAAAGTGATAATTATATTCAGCTGAACTTTGGTTGCAATTATTATATTTGGTATAACATGGTATTTAGAAACTAAGTTTGCCGTACATACCATTTTGCCCGAAACCACTTCCGTAACTGAACACAATCACTTTACTTTATCTCCTCTTAAGGATGCACATTGCCAAATATATAAGCATAATACATTTGTTCAAAAATTGCATAAAACCCATTATGGCGCTAATACAAATTGTTGGGTTTGTGGAATTCTGCCATCGGTAACACACCAGGAAACGCCTCTTATCCCATTCCCGTGTTCGTCGGGTGGGGAGGGGTAGGGGGAGGGGGGGTCTGCCAAGGCGTGGATGGAAATATTATAGGAAAATAAATGGTGATACCTGGATTATAGTGAAAAGAAATATGCACTGGCAAACTATCTACCACAGATTTGTATACAATGCTTTTTATGCTATTGATATGAAATTGTGGTTTAATGGAACTAACGGAGAAAATGAAAAATATGAAAGATTTAATACTACGGCATGGGTTTCGGTGTTTTAACAACGACAAGGGAAAAAAGACAAATGATGTCCTATTAGAGTGTATCCGGTCCAAGCACCCTTCTGCGTCAGGGGAATAGGAACAATAGAATTAGGAAATAGCACTTATGGTAAAACAATGAAATTGAACATAACAACCTCATGTGATTTTTGTCCACATCGTGCCACTACACCATCTCTAGTAACATCTTAAAAACACTTATTTTGTGTGTGGAGAACACACATATGTATGGCTCCCTGTTGGCTGGGCTGGAACATGTTATATTGCCTTTCTCACACCACCTACGTATATTGCTCCAGGAAATTACCATCTAACACTACGTCTGAGTAAAAGGGAGGTAGAGGACATTGTAGATCAGACTGATACTTCTGAAAAGCAGTTTATGGACGCTCTCAAAGGATTAATACTATTTTGGGGCCCGGCAATAAATAGTAGAGATACAAGATGCCTGACAAGGGTGGTTGAGGTCACCATAAATTAAACTGCAGGGACCTTAGCAAAACTACATTGTTTTAGACGTCATATTAGCAGAGAAAGGTGGAGTATGCCATTTAATGGTTCCTCCTGTTGTGTTTACATACCTGACAATACCCAGAATGTCAACATGGTAATACAGAAATTACATAGAATAGCATCCGAAATATACCAAGATACAGGGAATTGGACATAGTCAGGATAGTTTAGGAAAATACTTAGTACACAGGGTTAGAAATTATTAATGATAGTAGTTATAGGTGAAAGCATTTTAGCATGTTCATACGTGTCCAATGTCACCCTATGTGTTGTGGTCATCTAGCAGTTGCCCAACACCATCCCCAACCTCTATCCACCAAAATAATGTCACCATGATGTAAAAAGAGGAAATACACGGACTAATGTCCATAGTTGAAAATGTGTTTTAGGATTTGCATGAATAACTTGATAATGATTGTATAATTTAGATTAACAATGTCAACTGGAAAATGTCGAACTGAAGTTCAAAGTGTTGAAATTGTCAAAATGAAATTATTATTCTTATAAGGTCATCAGTACTTCCATTTTGTATTTCAGCGGACATTTTGTATTTTGTAATTTTCCTGTTTGTGCTCAACAAATACTTGCTTGTGCTCAGCTCTTGCACCTGCTTTATCTTTGTGGTTTTGATGATAACGACTACTGCCCTTGACATTTTTTTCCTACAGATGAGGTTCTCTGAAATGTTGTTAGTTTTGTGTCCTGGAGAAGGCACATGCACCCCTCCCCCGCCTCACGGCATAATGTTCCATTTTGTAGAAGCAGAAGCATGCCACCTCCTTCTTCCTCTGTTATCTGCACCTGGCAATGTAACTGTGAGATGCTGAATGTACACGGTTCTTTGGAAATGTATATAAGCTTTGTTTGTTTTATATGAGCAGTTCACTCCTCTCATAGCCACCATGGAGCTGTGAGGTTGTGCACCCTCTAGGGAATACACAGTTTGTATTTTCTAGATATCTCCGACTTCTGGCCTTCTTGCATGAGAGTGGAGTGCATGAATGAGATTCCCACTTGCACACAAATTCATGCCATGGACAAAAGATTTGAGAGCGATGATGGAGTAAGCAAATAGGAAGCCTATGGGTGGGCTGAAGCCCATAGACTGAATACAAACACGTCTTTGAGGGAGTGCATGCACTGTCTAGAACCGAGACCTAAAACACACAGGATGTCCACCATGACTGACAACATGGAACCAACCAACCCCACAAGACACTACCTCTCTCATGAGATCTGTTTACTCAGAGGCGCCCACTAACCCATGCCTCCACCGCATCTCCAACCTCAGAAGCCCCAGGATCGGCCTAAAACTCATCACTCTGTTCAACACCTCAATAACCACGGCCACCTTCCCCGAGAACTGGAAACACACAGAGGTCAAGGCCCTACTCAAGAACTCAAAAACTACCGGCCTAACTCCCTTGCTCCCTTTTCCAGCTAAAGTCCTAGAAAATGTCACCAACCAACTCACCAACCATCTGAAACAGATCAGCTCAACAGCTCCTAATCCGGCTTCCGCACCAATCAAAGCACCGAAACAGCCCTGATCGCAGCCATTGACTACATCTAATCCCTTCTCGACTGGGGAGAGACTGCTGCCCTGATCATTCTCGACCTCTCAGCAGCACTCAACACCATATCTCACCATACGCTGATCGCCAGGCTGCATAACATTGGCATCTAAGGAAAAGCGCTCAGATGGATCGTCTCTTTCACTGGAAGAACACAGAAGGTACACCTGCCGCCATTCACGTCCGAACCCAAAGAAATCATCTGTGGAGTACCCAAAGGCTCATCAGTCAGACCCACTCTCTTCAACACCTACATGACTCCTCTGGCCACCATCGATAAATCCCATGGACTCAACATCATATCATACACCGATGACACTCAACTCAACCTCTCTGACGACCCCACCACCACTAAAATGAACTTCCACAAGTGCATGTCCAGCGTCGCCAACTGGATGAAGGACAACTGCTTTAAACTCAACATGGATAAAACAGAAGTACTGATCTTCGGCAACAAAACCTCACCCTGGGACGCCTCCTGGTGGCCCACAGATATAGGACCAACACCCACCCCTTTCGACCACGCCAGAAACCTCAGCATCATCCTGGACAGCAAACTAACCTTCATGCACCAGTTTAATTGCTTATCCTCTGCCTGCTTCTTCATCCTTCTCATGCTCTGCAAAATCTTCAAATGGCTACCCCTGGACACAAGACATACTGTCACACAGGCCCTCGTCACCAGCCGACTGGACTACTGCAACGCTCTCTACTCGGAGATCACATCACACCTCCTCCAGAGACTAGAGACCATACAGAATGCCATGGCCAGACTCATCCTCGACCTACCTCGATGAACTCACATCACCCCATCCTCAGAAAACTCCAATGGTTACCAGTATGGAATAGATGCCAATTCAAGCTACTGACACACGCATACAAGGCTCTACACAACTAAGGACCCGCATACATCGACCACTGTCTGAACTTCCACCAGCCAGCCGACTACGCTCTGCAACCCTTGCGCTCGCCCACCCCCCTGCATCCGCTGTAGCAGGAGTGGAGGACACTCCTTCTCCTACCTCACAGCGAAGACATGGAATGAGCTCTCACTGCAGCTCTGAACCAGCCCTTCTATACCGGAATTCTGAAATGTTCTTTAAACATGGCTCTTCCATTGAACCCTTTTGACCCAGATAGCACTGGGATATCCTCATGGATGCCAAGCAGCGCTTAAAAAATCTACTGATTGATTGAGCATGTTTCCTCAGGGTAGGATACATTCTTGTATCTGGTTAAGAAGTCTCTGTAGATTGCCTACGTTTTTTGGAAGGCCCATTTACATTGTGTAACATTTATCCAATCCGGTCACAACTAGACATCTTATCAGCACATCGGTGTGCGGCCCTGAGGATCAAACGTAATCTCCAATGCATGGATGATCACGAATTGATGGCTAAGTCCACTGCACTGAGTTGACGTGCAAATGACATATGTATATCAAATACGATTCCTAAATGCATAAAAAATACTGAAATAATGACCAAGTGCTTTCCAGACATCAGACCTGAAGCTAGGCACCTAAAGTGTCTAACTTGTGAGTGTTAATGGCCAGACGTTTTTACATTTGCAAATATACATTTTTAAGGAGAACAAATAATCCAGTGGGCTCATGATGACAGCAGAATCCAACTAGAGCTCTAGGACCTCAAACACATACTGAAGGAGACTTCAGTGAACTCTGAACATCTGAATGAAACAGCAGGTAGTGGAACTAAGGGTACAAGGAAGGGCTAGTCTAGAGAACACATGATTGACTAGGAGCTGGAAGGTTTACCCAGTGAAAATGTTTGCATTTTCACTTAGACAAAATGATGAAAGTTAAGTCAGGAGGCTGTTTCCAGCTCAGCGACGTCATTGCCCGACAGCTGTTCTTTGAAGTTCTTGTGAATGCACTGTGAGTGAAATGAAAAGAATTAGGTGCAACAATGCTGTGTGGCTATCTATCAAGGTTGCGGCTTTGCTTGTGAGATACTCTTGAACCCCTTCCTGCATTCTACTGGAACCCGAAACTATGGCTGTCCCATAAAAAGACAAATGATAGGCCCAATGGATAATTAAGGACACACCTTAGATTTGAAATTTGTCAGGACAAACAACAACACTAAATACTTTACACCACTACTAATTGGATGAATCCCCATTCAATCATTCCTTTTAGGTTCTATTATAAAAGCACTAATCTCTGAGAAGTCCGTAGAAAAGGCCCTAGAAACATCAATTTAGAGAAGAATTTCCAGCAATATTGTGGGAGCAACTAGGCTGATTAAACTTAATTAACCGCACATGGGTAACATGCTCCATTAAAAATAATCGATTGACATTTCAGTACAAAAACATTGAATATGGCAGCTCCCTCTGGATTGGTCGATTGGATTTAAACCTTAAATAAGTTGTATCTTAATTAACTAGGTTTGTTTTCAGATTCAACAAGCTGCATCAGGCTCCACTTGGATTCTAGGCAATTCAAACCTCAAGAAAGAAAATCTAAATCAGTTTCAGCAGTCCATAATAGACAAAGTCTCCCCACACTGGCTTAGTTCTGCACAGTATCACAATCTAATTGGATGCTCTTCCAACCGTTCAGTAGTTTATTTGATGCAATAAATGCTTGACATCCAAGAATACAGGCTTCCAAGAGGCAACATCATCAGCAGGCAAGCAACTATGTCTAGCAAACCAATCCAATTCAGGAACCTAACTTTCACCATTCTTAGAACTCCTCCTCATTGGAGTTTAGCTAGAGGTTGGAACAGTTTGCGTCTCTATTCCAGACAAGAGCAGCAAGAAAAGAGAACCGGTTCTTACAAGTAAATCAGCACGACATTGGTATGTACATATAAAACATGCCTTAACTAATCCCCCGTTTCTCATCCATATGAAGTATGAGAGGTCATATGCAACATGCTTTCTGGCATCTGAACTCTCACAGACAGACTCTGAAAAAACTAAAAGGGAGAAATGCTCTGAATTCCAAGGGCTTATGTCTTTAGATGATACTGATGTGGAAATGTGTTTGAAAACAAAATGATGAGAAGAAAAGCAGCTCTGACGTTGCAGTTCATCATCAGACTGGGCCCAGTCAGTAAATCACCCCCCTCATCCCTTAATGAACAAGTTACTTACCTTTGGTAACAATATATCTGTAAGAGACATATATTGGTTATGGATTCCCCACCTTAGAATTACCCCCAGGCATCAGACTGGATCCGTAGAATTTTTCTTCAGCAGTACCCCTGCGCGTTGGTCGACTACGCGTTCGTCGTTGGCATCGTGGTCGCCGGAATGACGTCGCGGTATCTACTTAGACGCCGCCCCTGCCCGCTGACGTCAGTTCTTTACACGACATTCCACGCCAGAAGCGCAGAGCCATGCAAGACACTGACCACTGGTGCACAAAACTAGGGCCCTGAAAAGGGAGTCCCTTACCCTAGAAGTCAGTGCGCAGAACGGGGAGGATGGGTGGGGCGGTGAGGAATCCATAACTAATATATGTCTAATACAGGTATATCGTTACCGAAGGCAAGTAACTTGTTCATCTGAAAGAGACTATTAGTTATTGATTCCTCACCTTAGAATAGATACCCCAGCAATACCAACCCCGGAGGTGGGTCTGCGAACTGAGTTCACACCAGAAAGTCCTGGAGAACTGAACGGCCAAAGAAGCCGTCTTTCCGGACTTGGCTGTCCAGGCAGTAGTGTTTAGTAAACGTGTGCAAGCAAGCCCACGTAGCTGCCTGGCAGATGTCATGAAGGGGGGCTCCACGTCCCAAAGCAGTAGTGGCTGCCGTCGCTCTGGTGGAATGGGAGCGCAACCCCACTGGAGATTACTTTTTCGCTAAGGTATAGCAGATTTTGATGCAAAGAACGACCCATCGAGAGATGGTCCATTTTTGCAGGGCCCGACCTTTCTTGGCGCCCACATAGCCAACAAAGAGCTGGTCATCCACCCAAAATTGCTTTGTGCGATCCAGATAGAATGAAAGCGCACGTTTTGGATCCAGACGGTGGAGCTTCTCTTCTTCTTTAGAAGGATGCGGGGGCAGGAAAAAGGGGGGCAAAGTGATGGTCTGTCCAATGTGGAAAGAGGTAACCACTTTGGGAAGGAAAGAAGGCCTAGTGCGAAGGACAACTTTGTCCGGATGAACAGCCAGGAAAGGAGGTTTGGAAGAAAGAGCCTGAAGCTCACTCACCCTGCGAGAAGAGGTGATGGCAATCAAAAAGGCAGTTTTGAGTGTCAGAAGTCTGAGAGGACAGTTATGTAGCGGCTCGAAGGGAGCGCACGTAAGATAGGTCAGAACCAGGTTCAAGTCCCACTGGGACATTACGAAAGGAATTGGAGGAAACAAGTGAGTAATACCCTTAAGGAAGCGATTTACAATAGGGGATTTGAAAAGAGAAGGCTGGTCAGGAAGCCGAAGAAAAGCCTAAATGGCCAAAACATAGCCTTTTAGAGTGCCCAGAGCAGAGCCCTGCTGGGCCAAAGAAAGAATGAAGAGGAGAACCTCTGAAAGGGAGGCAGAAAGGGGATCCACAGCCTTTGCTACGCCCCATGCCACAAACTTGTTCCATCTACAGGAGTATGCCTGGCTGCCAAAATAATGTTACAGACTTTGGGAGGAAGGTCGAAAGCTGTCAACTGTTGCCACTCAATCTCCACGCAAGAAGGTGGAGGCTGGATAGGTTCGGGTGGAGGACCGTCCCCTGCTGCTGCGACAGAAGATCCTCCCGAAGAGGCAGTCTGATCGGATGATCGATGGCCATGTGCAAGAGCTCGGGATACCAGACTCTTCGTGCCCAGTCCGGGGCCACAAGAATGACTTGGGCCCGGTCGCGCTTGATCTTCTTCAGCACTCTGGGTAGAAGTGGTATAGGCGGAAAGGCGTATAGAAGACCGCAACTCCACTCGCGACGAAAAGCGACACCTAGCGAGTGCTGCCTTGGAAATTCCAATGCGCAGAACTGCTGACATTGCGCGTTCTCTTCAGTGGCGAATAGATCTAACCGAGGCTCTCCCCACTGCTGAAAGAGACCTTGCACCACCTCCGAGAGAAGACGCCATTCGTGATCCATCATGCACCGGCTGCTGAGTTTGTCCGCCCTGGCGTTCAGAGAACCTGCCAGGTGTTGAACAACCAGGGACATGCCCTGATGTTCCAGCCACTTCCAGAGACAAAGTGCCTTCTGACATAGGGTCCACGACCCAACCCCGCCCTGTTTATTGCAGTACCACATGGCAGTGGTTTTGTCCGTGAACACCTGCACTACTCTCCCTTTGACAGAAGGAAGGAATGCCTTCAGCGCAAGACGGATCGCCCGAAGCTCCAGAAGGTTGATGTGGAGCCCGGACTCCGCCGGAGACCAGAGGCCTCTGATCTCCGCCTCCCCATGTGGCCACCCCACCCCAGAAGTGATGCATCTGTCATCACTGTAAACTCTGGCTGGGGAAGGGAGAGGGACCTGCTGTTGACCCAATCCTGGTTCGTTAGCCACCACTGCAATTGATGTGCAGTGCCCTCCGAGATCTGGACGCAATCGGAAAGATTCCCCATATGCTGTGCCCACTGGAACTTCAGGTCCCGCTGCAGAGCCTGCATATGCCACCTGGCATAGTCCACCAGCAGGATGCAGGAGGTCATGAGGCCCAGTAGCCTCAGGGTCATTCTGACCGAAACCCGGGATAGAGGCTGAAAGATCGGAATCATAGACAGAATATCCCGGACTTGCTGTTCGGGAGGATAGGCCCGAAACTGCGCTGTGTCCAGAACCGCCCCGATGAAAAGGAGCTTCTGAGAGGGAATCAGGTGTGACTTCGGCACATTGATGGTGAACCCCAGCGAATGCAGGAGGTCGGCCGTAGACTGGAGGTGGGAGACGACAGCCTGGGGCGAGCCCGCCTTCAACAGCCAGTCGTCGAGATAGGGGAAGACTGGAACCCCTGATCTGCGCAGATGAGCTGCGACCACCGCCATTACTTTCGTGAACTCCCGGGGGGCGCCGGTAAGGCCAAATGGGAGCACAGTAAACTGAAAGTGCTCGTGGCCTACCGTGAACCGTAGGTAACACCTGTAAGCCGGCAGGATGGGGATGTGAAAATAAGCGTCCTGCAAGTCCAACGATACCATCCAGTCTCCAGGGTCAAGGGCAGACAGGACCTGAGCCAATGTCAACATTTTGAACATCTCCTTCCGGAGGAAGCGGTTGACGTTCCTGAGATTTAAGATAGGACGCAGGCCCTTGTCCTTCTTGGGCACCAGAAAGTAGTGGGAATACCAACCACGACCTACTTCTGGGGCAGGAACTCGCTCGATGGCTCCCTTGGCCAAGAGAGCCGTAACTTCCTGGTGGAGAACGGCCAAGTGATCGTCAGACATGCGATGAAATTGAGGTGGCATAGGTAGAGGGATAGTCTCGAAGGGGAGGGAGTAGCCCCTTCGGACTATCTGCAAAACCCACCTGTCCGACGTGATGTTGAGCCAGTGAGGGAGGTGATGGCGAATCCTGCCGTCCACTGGCGAATGGTGGCCCTGAAAGGTCGGACTAGGAGGGCTTGGAGGCTGCTGCAGAGGGGGCGCTGGTGGACTGGCCAGCCCGCTGGCCCCCAGAGCCACGGTGGTGGGTCCCACGTCCCTGGCCGCGCAGAGGCTGGATAGCCTGTGCAGGCCTGTGGCCCAGGACGGAATGTGGCGTGGCACCCCTTCCGTAGCCACGAAAGGGGTGAAAAGCAAACTGCGTGGGGCGAGAGATGTAAGCGAGGCCCAAGGACCTGGCCGTAACCCTGGAGTCCTTAAAGCGCTCAAGCGCGTTGTCTGCTTTGTCGCCAAACAAGCGGCGGCCATCAAAGGGCATGTCCAAAAGTGTAGCTTGGACATCACCCGAAAAGCCAGTGGACCTCAGCCAGGCGCAGCGTCTCAGGGCTACTGACGTTGAAATCGTCCTGCCCAGCGAGTCGGCGGTGTCCAGCCCACATCTTATGGCGAACTTCGCTGCGTCTCTCCCTTCGGCAACTGCAAGGGAGAGCATGGCCCGGGCCTCCTCCGGGAACTGTGGCAGCACCTGCGCGACCGTGTCCCACACAGAGTGGGAGTAACGGCCCAAGAGACATGCGGTGTTCACCGACCGCAGTCCTAAGCTGGAGGAAGAAAACATCTTCCCAAGGTGGTTCTTGGATTCCCTATCAGGTGGTGCGGTAGGGAATGCACCCTTGGAAGTCAAGGCTTGGACCACCAAGCTCTCAGGGGTGGGGTGTTGGGAGAGGAAAATGGGGTTGCCCGGGGCCGGGCAGTGGCATCGGGCAATCATCCTATCCACAGGAGCCCCTGTGTTGGGCTTGGACCAAGTGCCCAAAAGAATGTCCCTGAGGGCCTCATTGAACGGCAGCAGGGGCTCCGAAGAGGCCGCTGCCGGTTAAAGCATCTCGGTCAGGAAGTTAGTCCTGACCGCCACCGTAGGAAGCTCAAGGTTTAAGGCCTCAGCTGCCTTAGGCAACACCACTGTGTAAGATGTACCCTCCTCCGTAGCCACGGTAGGGGGAGACAGCATGCCAAGGTCTGGGGAAGTTTCCAGACCACTGGCCTCACCCAACTCCTCTCTCCAGTCCAGTTCCTCTAACTGGTCTGCCAGAGGGTCCACAGAGCCCTCCCAGTCCTCCTCACCCTCCTCAGGTAGCCACTCAAGGCGATAGAGAACACCAGGGGAGAACAGGGGTACAAAAGTACCGGTCTGCGCCCGTCTTGCCTTCGGGCGACGTCGGTCCGGCTCCGTGTTCACGTTGAGGGGGAGGCCGGACTCGACGTCGGCTGGGGACACAACCGGCGTCCGAGGGGGCAGAGGTGTCGCCAATGGATTTGGCGCCAGAGGAGGTGTCACAAGGTCAACCGGCGCCAAGACAGGCCTGGAGGCCTGGATCCCTGGCGGCCCTGCGGCGCCGAAGCCGCCGGCATCGAAGGCCTAGAACCCCCAGCCGAGTCCGCGGGGTCCGAAGGCGCGCCGGCGGAGTTGGGCTGACCAAAAATAGAGTGCAGGGCTTCGTAAAAACTATGAAGTTGGGCAGGGGTCGCTCCGGCTCCCGGAAAGGGAGGGAGGCTCGGAGTCGACCCACCAGGTTCCGCGGGCGGAGCCGGACGACTACCATCCACATCACGCGTCGCGTCGGCCGACGGACGGGGAGAACGCGAAGAGCAACAGTGCTTCTTCGCCTTTTTTTTTTGTGGTTCGACTTACCCGAAGTCTTCTACGAGGAGTGGTGGTGATGGCTCCGCGACCGGTCCCGCTACCTCTCTCTAGACCGGTACTTCGAACGGCGTGGAGCCAACTGCCGGGCCTCCAGAAGCTTTTGGGACCGCTCCTGCAAAGACTTCGGGCCATGGCCCAGCAGTCGCAGCACGACTTCGGGTCGTGGTTGCGCTCCAGGCACCAGAGGCACACAAGATGAGGGTCCGTCACCGACATCAGCTTGTGGCAGGAGCCACAAGGCTTGACGTCGGTCCGCTGAGATGACATCCCTGTGCACCAGGAGTCGTGACGACTCGAAAAGATGTCGACAAAAAGTCACAAAAAGAGTCAAAAAGTGACTCGAGGTACCGCTCTCTCCGGATCTGCGCTAGCTGGTGCGGAAAAAGAAAGAACTGACGTCAGCGCGCAGGGTCGGCGTCTAAGTAGATACCGCGACGTCATTCCGGCGACCACGACGCCAACGACGAACGCGGAGTCGACCGACCCCACATACAGACGCGCAGGGGTACTGCTGAAGGAAAATTCTCCGGATCCAGTCTGACGCCTGTGGGTAATTCTAAGGTGAGGAATCCATAACTAATAGTCTCTTTCAGATCTAGTCCTTTTATCACATAGCCTTTAAAGTTTATAAGTAGAGCAAAGAATTGGAATATGCACCCTGGCTGACAAAGTAATGAAATATTTCATCTGTCAATTCAAAAAGTCAAAGTGATACCTCAACTGCCTCTTCACAGCCAAGCATTTCAGACAAAGGTACATTGACACACTGCTTGTGAACAGAAGAGCTACCACCATACCTTGCATAATAATCCATGGGCAAATTATATACTTTGGTCACGAAGAACAAGTTACTTACCTTTCGTAATGCTTTTTCTGGTAGAGGCTAACCACAAATTGTTCACCTTCAAATACTCCCCAGGCATCAGACTGGATTCGGAACATCTTAAGGAATACCTCTGTACGCTGGCGTAAATCAGCTCCGCGTCAGCAGTGATGTGCACGGTGCTCACATAGGTGCAATCACGACGCACTGACATTAGTATAATTCGTAACTATTTCCATGCCAAAAACGCGGAGCAACATCAGACAGTGAGAGATCGGTGCGCAGAATCTAACAAGATGTTAGGGTGAAGAGCCCTGTTTGCAGAACGGGGAGGATGAGAGGGTTGGAGAGGAATCTGTGGTCAGACAGAGTTTCTACCAGAAAAATCATTACTGAAGGTAAGTAACTTATTTTTCTGATAGAAACTTCTAACCACAGATTTCTCATATGACAATATATGCCCAAGCAATACCTACCCGGAGGTGGGTGTGCGGAACTGGCTCAAACCCGAAAATCCTGGAGGACCAAACAGGCAAAATGTCCATCTAGATGACCTGCACGTCGAAACAGTAGTGCACCGTGAACATGTGGAGGGGTGCCCACAAAGCAGCTTGGCAGGTGTCCAGGACAGGTCCCCCCGCATGCTAACGCAATACTAGTGACCTTGGATCTGGTGGAATGGGCCTGCAAACGCTCAGGAGGCTGCTTCTTAGCAAGAGCATAGCAGATCTTAATGTAAAGTACAATCCATTGAGAGCTGGTTCTCTTCTGCAATGCTTTGCCTTTTTTCGCCTCTGTGAATCTGATAAAGAGTTGATCATCTACCCGCTGGTCTTTGATATGATTGATGTAGATGGACAGAGCTGGTTTCGGATCCAGGCAGTGAAGACTGAGTGAAAAATGTTGACAACGTGATGTTTTGGCCATCGTGGAACGGGATCATCAACTTCAGTAGGAAGGAGGAACAGGTCTGAAGAACCAGTTTGTCTGGGTAGAAGGTGGTGTATGGAGGGTTAACTGAAAGAGCTTGAAGCTCACTGACCGTTCTGGCCAATGTAACGGCCACCACAAAGGCTATCTTAAGAGTTAGGAGTCTGAGCAGACAGCTATGCAGGGCCTCGAATGGGAAGCCCAAGAGAAAAGTGAGGACCACATTAAAGTCCCATTGGGGCATGACGAAAGGGGTAGGAGGTAACAAATCTTGCAAGTACTTAAGAAAGTGTGTCACAACTGGTGACTTAAACAGTGAGAGCTGATCTAGCACCCTTTAATGGTGCCCAGGGCAAGGACTTGGCAGGCCAAAGACAGTACAAAAAGTAACATCTCTGACAAGAGGGCCGAAAATGGGTCAACATGATGGGAGGAGCACCAAGCCACACATTTGCCCCAATGGCAGGTGTATACAGTATTTGTTGAGGAACGCCTGGCTGCCAAGATGACATCACAAATCTCAGGAGGAAAATCAAAGGCATCCAACGGTTGGCGCTCAATCTCTACGCATGCAGGTGGAGAGTGGGTAGGTTTGGGTGCTGGACCATGCCCTGATGCGACAGGAGGCCTCCCCGAAGAGGCAGGCTGTTCGCAGAACAGATGCTCTTGATACAAAACTCTACTTGCCCAGTCCGGAGCCACTAGGATGACTTGGGCCCGGTCGGTCCTGATCTTCTTGAGAACTTGGGACAGGAGCTGTATCAGCAGAAATGGGTACAAGAGTCCCAGATTCCAGTCAAAACGGGATAAGTGTCCAAGCTAGAGCCACTTTGGAAACTTCAACGCGCACAAGAGCGGACAGTGCATGTTCTCAGCAGTGGCGAATAGATCGAGCCAAAGTCTTCCCAAATCTTGGAAGAGATCTTGTGCATTCGAGATCTGCAAGGCATCAGCAATTGGGTTTGTCTGCCCTGGCATTCAGAGATCCTGCCAGGGGCTGCATGACCAGGAAGATATGCTGTCGCTCCAGCCAGGTCCGCAGGCGCAGGGCCTCCTGGCACAGAGTCCATGACCCCACTCCGCCCTGTTTCTTGCAATACCACATGGCGGTAGTGTTGTCTGTGAACAACGGAACCAGCCTTCCTTTAATGAATGAGAGGAAGGCTGTCAATACCAAGCAAATCGCCCTCAGCTCCAGAAGATTGATGTGAAGCTGGGACTCCACCGTAGGTCAGAGTTCTCTGATCTTCACCTCTCCCAAGTGGCCGCCCCAACCCAGAAGCGATGCATTGGTCACCACTGTCAGATCCAGGTGGGAAGGGAGAGGGGACTACCGCCAATCCAATATTGGTTCGTTAAGCACAACTGCAGATCTTTTGCAGTCTCCTTCGAAATCTGCAGCATGTTGGAGGGATTCCTCTGATGCTGTGCCTACTGGGACTTCCGGTCCCACTACAGAGCCCGCAAATGGTGTGCTCAACCAGAAGGATACAAGAGGCCATCAGACACAGCAGCCACAAAATCAGTCTCACCGAAATCCAGGACAGAGGATAAAACATCGGGATCATAACCCGAATGTCCTTAACTCTCCACTTTGGAGGGTAGGCACGGAACTACACCATGTCCAGCATAGCCCATATGAAAGGGAGCATCAGGGAAAGAGTCAGCATGTTGCTAGTGAACTCCAGCAAATGCAGGGGGTTTGACAAAGTATGTTGGTAGGTGAACGACTGCTTGGGGCAGGGCGTGGAAGGCTGCTACTCCTAGGGCTGGGCGATGGGCAATCATGCGGTGCAAACGAGCCCCTGTGCAAGGTTTATACCAGGCCCCCAGAAAAATGTCTAAGTGCCTCATTAAAGGTGAGCAATGGCTCGGCAAAGTTTGCCCCCGGGTGAAGCACCTTCGTCAAGACATTGGTCTTGTCCTCGACAGCTGATAGTTGCAGATCAAGCATCACAGTCACAAAAGATGCACCTTCCTCAAGATGCACCTTCCTCCGAAATAGGATTCGGAGGGGAAAGCATGCCAGGGTCAGGACAGGTATCCAGGCCACCTAAATCACCCAGCTCCTCATACCAGTTGTCTGCCTGCTTTCTCTGGGTCCCCTGGAAAATGGCCATACTTTTCTTCAACCCCCGTCGGATGTGAAGGGCCTGTCTAAGGGTAGCAAGTCCAGTTGTGGATACGGCCTGGATAGTGCCGGAGTCGACATCGAGAAACATTGGGGTGGCACCATCTCAGAGTCAGAAATGGTAATAGGCTCGCCCTCCAGCGGTACTGGGGACTGTGTCAGAAGCACCTGGGCAGAGGTGGGTGGAGGTACCGTGGAGGCGTCAGATCGGATCTGGGGGTGGATCTGCCGGCAGTAAGCCAGCAAGGGTACCTCTTAGGTCTGTGGAGACCGGGGGCATGCCAGAGGGAGTTGGGGGACAAATATGGCATGCATGGCGTCATAAAATCTTTCAATTGATTGGGGGTCGCTCCGGCTCTGGGGATCTCAGGGAAGCAAAGAGCGGGGCCTGCCGCCAGCTCCACAGCTGGAGTGTGGTAGGTGGGCCGCAAAGCACGTCGTTTGGATGGGCAGCCGAGGAACGCTTTAACTTCTTTTCTTCTGCTTCTTGGACTTACCTGACTTAGAGCAAGAAGTTTTGGAGTGGGAAGAAGATCGTTCGTGGAAATGGCTCCAGGAGCGGCCCTGAAATCTCACTTGGGAGCGGGACTGTGAATGCGGAGCCTTCTTCTGCCGCGCTGCCAGGAGCTTTATTGCCCACTCGTAGATCGCCTTGGGGTGCTTAG
Organism: Calotriton arnoldi; assembly: GCA_963921515.1. NCBI lineage: Eukaryota > Metazoa > Chordata > Amphibia > Caudata > Salamandridae > Calotriton > Calotriton arnoldi. The sequence continues at coordinate 2,084,742 of CAWUFW010002224.1, read as the reverse complement.
ACTTGCACTCAGCGCAGGCCTAGGGGTTGCGACCCAATCCCAGGCACAGACACAGAAACTATCTGTGAGATTCCCCACAAGGTTTAAAACCTGTAGCTATGTTAGGGGACATATCCCTAGTACACTGGGAGCAAATTCTTCAAAAAGAGTCTACAAAAAGTAAAAAAAAGATGGTCAAAAAGTGAGCAAGGTAGCTCTCCAGATGCACGCTGTTGGCATGGAAAGAAAAAAACTGATCTCAGCGCACTGGGGTGGCGCTTATAGAGGTACCACACACACGTCACTTCCGACAAGGACGACGTTGACCCGACAGACGCCACCTAACACACACAGAGGTACTGCTCAAGATTTTCCAGATCCAGTCTCACACCTGGGGAATATTCTAAGGTGAGAAATCTGCAGCTAGAAGTCTCTATCAGAAAGAGGGGCTTCATGCAAGCAACCATACTTTCTGATGTTTGATTGGACTTGAAAGAAGAAATAGGAATGGAAAAGCAACAATTTTATTTACAAAAAATATTTAAGAATCTAAGCTTTTAGTGTTCATGGACCAACAAGGTAAAGTGAATACAGTGTAGTTGATCATAAAACATATGGGAATTTTCATTGTTCAAAATCTAACCAGAAGAAGCGTCTGGAGTTTTTGGGAGTAGCAGAAAAATGAGTTAAGTAGTTCCACAGACTAAGGAAAGGACAGATCATAGCTCCTTTTTTAATGTGATCTCAACTTTAACCAAGGAGACACCACGTTATGTTACGTTAAAAGCATTTATAAAGCGCATGGCTGCCCCTGCACCGGGGCTTCCCAGAGCTACACCTTTAACACAAGAATACCATGAAACAATAGATCAGCAAAGAAGGGGAGAGCACTGTTTAAAAACGGCATGTTATCTAAACTGCAAATAACCAAGTTTTGAGCTGTTACCTAAAGCTAGGATGATTCTGCATTTTTCTGAATTGTAGGAGCATAATGTTCCGTAGGGCCAAGGCTAGGGCACGGAATGAGCGGCCTCCTGCTCTTGTTCTTTTAAACCATGGAGCAAGGGCCAAATATAAATCAGCAGAGGGATCTAGTGGGTAAGCAAGGTTGTAGAAGTCCAGAGAGAATAGGGGAACTTTGTGCATACATGTCCTTGTGAGCCGTGCGCAAGGCTTTAAACTGTATGTTTTCTCAATGGGAAACCAATGAAGTTTATGAAGAAGCCCGTAGGCGGGACAAAATTTGTGGAGAGAAAAGAGAAATCTGGCAGTGGCGTTATGGACAAACTGTAGCCTCTTGATAACTGATGTCTTGATAGTCAGTTAAAGAATGTTGTAGTAGTCCAGGCGTGACAAGATTAGGGATTGAATTAGCAAAAATAAAGCAAAAGCCAGCTAGTGTTCTAACTTGGGTTTCGAAGGAGAGTCTGTTATCCAACCATATGTCTAAATTCTTTATGACCAGTTTAGTTTCCGGCCACCAGTAATCTCACCAAGACTGGGTATGCTTCCCCAGCAGAAGAATATCAGTTTTATCAGCATTTAGCTTTAGGCAGTTATTTTCCATCCAACTGCAAACATGGGTTCCTGGAAGTTAATTATATCTTTTGTCGCATCTGCAGAGAGTGGAACAATAAGTTGAGTATCGTCAGCATACGAAAATAAGGAGATCGAGAAGCATTTCACAACTTCTTCTAATGGCCTGACATAAATGTTAAAGAGGGTAGGGCTCAACGTGAGGAAGAACAGGGTGGGGATATTACTTGAAAGGATTGGTCGCTTAGGAAGGAAGCAAACCACATTAGGGCCTTACCTCGTATCCCTATGTCATGAAGGCACAGAATAAGAACTTTATGCAATACTGTGTCAAAGGCAGCACTCAGGACTAGGAGAATAAGGGCAGATGAACGGCCTTCATTTGCTTCGCTACAAAGAGCCTCCATGATCGCTAGGAGTGCAGATTGCATTCTATGAGAGGGTCTAAAGGCATTTTGAGATATGTATAAAACTTGGTTTTCCTCTAGAAACTTAGTCAGAAGACTGTTTACATGTTTCTCCACTACTTTGGCCAAAAAGGGTAGCAGGGGGATAGGACAGTCATTTTCGAGGGACATTTTCTTCAGAAGAGGAATTACTTTAACATGCTTCCATGTTCTAGGTACTGCTGCAGAGGACAAAGAGATTGGCAATTTCTAAAAAGGAAGGCAAAATAAATTCTTGGAGTTTGAAAAGGAGTTCAGGTTTTTTGATAAACAAATTTTGTTTTATGGAATTGACAACATACAAAAGAATACACCAACCATACAGCCTCACGCAGTGACATTTTAGGACTAAGAAAGGAAATTAGCACCACCTGGTTTACAAACATTGGTGAAAGCATGTGAGCATAGAATTGGACATTCCCTTTATGACTAAACCACCTCCCCCAACCATTACCCCCAAACCCTACGGTATTTCTTAGGACATCCACGAGCCTCATACATAACCTTCTCCTGCGTGGCACACCAGTCTACCCCAGTCCTCCAACGTCCAACGCTGGGAGGTTCGGGGAGCTTCCAGGAGGCTGCAATGTCTCTTTTTGCAACCACCATTGCCGTAGTATAAAACAATTTTTCGTTCTGAGACCCATCCAGCCCATCAGTGATGCCCAGGATCGCGTGCCATGGGTCATGGGGGATCTCCCAGCCCAAAACCTCGGTGAGTTCCTCCTCAATCTCCCCCCAGAACCGCTCCAAGTGGGGGCATACCCACACCATGTGGAAAAAGTCTGCGGGGTCGTGACCACAACTAGCACAAGCGGAAGTTGGTGCAGGCGTATCGGGGTGAGATGCAGCATGTAAATAACATAGTTGCACCAAGCGCAATCTAGCAGAGGCAGTGACCGTCCTAGGAGCCATAAAGGCGTCACGCCAATCCTCCTCATCCAAGGTGCCCACCCAGCCCTCCCATTGAGCCCGCAGTCGGTCTAAGGAAGTGGGGGCATTGTTGATCAGTGTGCGATAAATACGGGAGATGCCACCCCTCCCCAGGTCACCTAGCATTATCTGAGCCTCTGGCGGGCTATGATCGGGAAGACGTTCACCTGTCGTGAGGTGGACGGCGTGGCGCAACTGCAAGTACCTGTAGAATTGCGACTGATGCAAGGAGTGTCTGCTTTGAAGGTCACCGAAGGACCGCATGTGGTCCCCCACCCACACATCGCCTAGCTGCGAAATGCCTATGAGATCCCAGGCCCTGAAACCCTGCAATGTGTTAACTTCCTTGAGCCAGGTCCCCTGCCACAAAGGTGTACATTGGGTCAGTGTGTGCGCCCATTTGGTATGCCGCAATGCAGCCCGCCAGGCCAGCAACACAGAGCGCGTTACCTCCGGTAAGCGTGAGGGAATAAGGGCCCCATACAACATAGCCTGAATCCTGGCGAAGCCCAATTCCCCAACCTCGAGCCTGTAGGCTGGGTCAGACCAACCCCCGTTGAACCTATCATGTATAGAGAGAAGGCGCGTGGCCAGATAGTACAAATAGAGATGGGTCATTCCCAAACCCCCATCGAACGAGGGGATCCTACAGACGTTGAGTGCCAATCGGGCCCTACCTTTCCCCCATAAAAACTTGTTGGCTATGCTATCGAGTTCCCGGAACCAGGCCCTAGGAAAGCCCACAGGGGTGTTTTGTAATACATAGAGGAAGCGGGGGAGCACCATCATTTTAAATAGGGCGACCCTCCCCATGGGGTTCAGGGGCAATGGTTGCCACCTCTGGAGGTCCGCCTTAACCTGTTTCACCAGGGGAGCAACGTTAAGGGCCCAGCTGAGTTCAGGGAGCAAGGTCATCCATATCCCCAAATATTTGAAGGTTTGACGGCGAAGAGGAATGTTGGATTGCCAGTCAAAACATTCGCGGGACAGGTGGAGGGGAACCAGGGCCGACTTATCTGGGTTCAGCCGGAGGCTCGAGGCCCGTTCAAAGAGGTTAAGAATGCGGAGGCAATGGGCGGGATCTGCCAAGTAGATGAGGACGTCATCCGCGTAAAGTGCAATTTTGTCTGGGTCGGTATTGGGCCACTCCCATCCCTGCATATGCTCGCACGATCGCATCATGGAAGCCAAGGGCTCCATCACCAAGGCGAAAAGCAGGGGGGACAGGGGACAACCTTGTCTTGTTCCCCTGCGAACCGAGAAGGGCTCTGACAGAACCCCGTTCACCAGGACAAGGGCGCGGGGAGAGGCGTAAAGGACCTTAACCATGGCACGAAAATGGGGACCAAGTCCCATCTTATCAAGGACATCATCTAAAAAACCCCAATCCACCGAATCAAAGGCCTTTTCAAAATCCACCAGAAGAATCGCGAGGTATGGAGTGAGAAGATGACGATGTGCCAAGGCGACTTGCAGTCTACGGAGACAGTGCCTGGTGCCACGTGAGGGCATGAACCCGCATTGGTCGGGGTGGACCAGCGTGGCCAAATGGGGTTTGAGTCGTTGGGCAAGGATCGTGGCGAACAATTTAACCTCGGTATTGAGGGAGATAGGGCGGTAGTCCGCACACCGCGTTGAGGGTGGCTGGGACTTGGGGAGAACCACAATGGTGGCCATATCTGTCTCCCGCGGGAAGGAGCCCTTTCCAACAGCCTCTCGAAACAGCCCCGCCAGGTGTGGAGTAAGAACGTCCCGATACTGCATGTAATACTCCTGAGGGAGGCCGTCTGGGTCCGGTGTCTTACCGGAGGAGAAAGGGCAATCGCTCCCGCTATCTCCTCACGCGTGATGGGGCGATCGAGGTCTTTCTGGCTAACGGGGTCTAAACAGGGAAGGAGGTCACCCCCGACCTCCAACATGTCTGCGAGAGAAAGGGATGGGGGTCTGGCCTCATAGAGTTGTTGGTAATAGGAGGCAAAGGCACGGGCCATCCTCTGGGGAACGGCACAACGAACCGTCCTGCGCCATGACCTCGGGAATGATGCGGTTTGTCCTCTGGTATGTGGCACGGCGATGGAGGAGCGAACCATTCTTGTCGCCCCAACCATACACCCTGGCCACCGACGAACGCCAGAGGAGTTTGGCCGCCTCCAGCGACAACTGCTTGATTTCCGCTCGGATCCGGGCAAGAAGTCTGGCTTCGGGGGCGTCTGGAGACTGAATAGAGGCCCGCTCGAGGCGCAAAACCTGCGCCTCCCGACTGGTAATTTGTTCTACTTGGGCTTGCCGCTGACGTTTAAGCTGGCCCTTAGCAATCCCCCTAATCGTGGCCTTACCCGCCTCCCACAGAACGCCCGGAGAGGAAACAGATCCGTCATTAGAGAGGAAGTATTGTTTGAGCTCCTGACCCACCACCTTCCGGAATTCCCTGTCCTGGAGAAACCAGGCATTAAGTCTCCACGTCTGCCTCATGAAGGCGGGAGGAGGGCCCGCGCGAATCGTTACTGGGGAGTGATCCGAGATACCCCATGGGAGGATGGCGACATCCTGAACCGTAAGGCAATCTGTTGATGGAACGAAAATGGCGTCAATACGTGCCTGCGTGTGGTGTGCTGCCGAAGTGTGTGTAAACTGCTTAGAGTGTGGGTTCCATATACGCCAAGCGTCGCACAGACCCAGGGACTCGGACCAGGCCCTCAGCTGCTTCGCCTGCGTGACTCTACTAGGGGAAGGGGGACCGTTCGTATCAAGGTCCAGTGAGGAGACCGCATTGAAATCACCCCCAAGATAAGTGGGACCCAGTGGTAGGGACGCCAGGAGCTCTGCGGATTTGGCTAGTGTCACAGTTAGCATGGAAGGGGAAGAATAGAGCGATACAAGGTTGATGGGGCTCCCGTGTAATGTACCGCTGAGGGCCACAAATGTACCCTGGGCATCGAGGGTTGTCTGCACAATGACAAGGGGAAGGGAGCGCTTCGCCAAAATCGCCACCCCTCGGGAACCCCGAGTGAACCCCGAGTGCCACACCCTGTCGTATCCATAGCGCGCCAGAAAGGGGCAGTGGTTACCCAGCAAGTGTGTCTCTTGTAGTAGCAATATGTCCACCCCAAGGCGTTGCGCATAGCGCAAGACAGCCACACGCTTGAAACGATCCAGGAGGCCATTAACATTCCAAGACATGATGCATAGAGAAGCGCTTAATAGAGGTGTATCGGGCATGGTGGCATGGTTGGATGGCATAGCGTTAGAGACCCAGAGAGGGGGCCTATATCAAGGAGGGGCGCCCGAGAGCGCGTGTAGTGTCCAAAGGGAACTCTGTGTACTCCGTCGGGCGCAAATCCGGGTGCAATGTGAGTGTTGGTGTAACAAAATTTAAAAAAATAATGGAAACAAAACTAGATAAAGAACCCCAAGGGACAACGGTCCCCACTCCCCCTCCCCACCCTACACTTCAGGAACGGAAGCATCTGTCGCCCCAACAATGAACAAATGAAACTAGACCAAACTAGAACGCTTGGGATTGGGGAAGCGTGGAGGACCCCTCCTCATGACAGGATGTACATAAACGAGATCGGAGGAAAAAAAAGCACAAGTCAGAACACAGTCCCCGGCTGCGGAGCCAGGCCCGGCAAGCAGGGACAAGATCAGGCGGGGTCTCTCAGGAGCACCGGGCTACGTGAGAGGTCAGTATCTGGAAGATCAAGACGAGAAGGCCGGGGTGAAGCACCGCCACACTCCAGGCGGCCGGAGGAGCCAGAGCGCCTCCCGGCCGTAGACTCCCCGGAGAACAGCGCTGGTTGTTGGGAGCGGCCCGTTGGGGAGTCCGAACGGGCCCGTCTCGGCCCACGGCGCTTGCGGGGCGGTTGCGCTGCGGCTGGGGGACAAAAGGCCTAGGATGGACAGGTCCGCCGCTCGCCCCCCCCAGGGCCAAAATCTGGTCGCCAGTCCGCAAGGGGCGCTCTTCAGTTGCCCAGGCCCAAGCCTCAGTAGGAGAGTCAAAAAACAAGGTTTTATTGGCTAACACCACTCTCAGACGTGCCGGGACAAGGAGCAGATATTGAATGTTGAGCGCCCTCAGCTTTTGCTTCACTTCACCAAAGGATCGACGCTGATCCTGGACCTCACGGGTATAGTCCGGGAAGATCATGATTACGTGGTTCTCGTAATGGAGCCGCTGCTGTTTGCGGGCTTCAGCCAGGATGGCATCACGGTCTTTGAAATTTAGAATCCGCATTATGACCGGGCGAGGAGGTGCACGCGGTGGCGGCCTGGAGGCAAGGGATCTATGGGCCCGCTCAATCGCGAGCCACGGGGAGAGAGAGCCCTCAGGGACCCACGATCGCAGCCACTTGTCCAAGAAGTCCGTCGTGCGGCCCTGCTCCGCTCCCTCCGGAAATCCCACCAGGCGGAGGTTGTTGCGCCGGGACCTGTTTTCCGCATCCTCCGCTCGGCGGTGCAGCTCCTGGGCGTGCGACTGGAGACGGGCCATTTGTCCCTTGAGTTGCTCGACATCATCCTCTACAGTTGAGATTCGGGTTTCAGTCTCCTTGATCCGGTCAGTGGCATTACGAAGGTCCTGTCGGATAAGGGTCATGTCCACACGTACTTCCGCGATCTTGCCCTCCACTGAGGTTTGCGAGGCGTGGATTGCCAGTAATATAGTGGACAAATCCGTGGGCGGCGGAGGTTCTTGCTCAGTGGGGACCCCAGTCGCACCGACGTCCGGTGTGGTGAAACGGTCCATCTTAGTTTGAGTGGTGGGGCCCTTCGCCGACCTGTCGGTTTTCCCCATGGTGCCACCCCCGGAAGCCGCCGGTTCCCAACCTCTTCGCCAGTGGTCCCCTCAACAGAGGGCAGCAGCCCCCTTCAAGTGGGACAAGTTCAAGGAATAGAAATGGCCAGAACGAAGGAGAAGCACAACCAAATCCGTTCCGCTCAGCTCGGCTCTAAAGTGCGGGATGAGGAAGGAGCAGAGGGGCCAGCAGCCGGGCAGAGATGAGGCGAGATTTGGGGCCCAGGCCGCGGTAGAACAGCGGTGAAGCAAGGGGCAGGACCAGGAGAGCCCCCTCCATGCTCCAGGTCAGCGCTCAGATAATGATAGCGAGCCGGGGTCCAGCAAATGAACAACGGCCCAGCCACGAGCCCCCCAGCCGCTCGATTTATACGGCCGAGGTCGTCCCCGGAGCCACCCCCGGCCCGGGACCACCGCTTATCCTGTAACGTCCCACAAATTAGCCGCAGGGCACGGGGGGACCGAGTCTACTCTTGCGCGGTCCAGATGAGGTGGGAGGGAAGGACTCAGACCGGACCAGAGGCTGATGGGGCCACACGAAGCCAGTCCGCACTCCAGCTGACCTCCGACGCGCACGGGGGGCCCCCCAACATACGTCCCCGAGCCCCCCTGCGGCCGGGCTCACCCACCTGCAGGCACTCCTCAGTCCCGGGTCCACAGCTGCCCCCCGGGGGCGGCAAACGCCGCCTCGCAGTCCTCGCTGCCCAGTGTGATGGCTGGCCCTGCTGTTACATCGCCAGGAGGGATTAGAGCACAGGCGAAGGCCAAATCTGAAGGTAGGCCCCACAGGAGGGACCAGGAGGCGGTGAGTAAAGGGCAGGCGCCGCCGCGGACCAGCAACTCCCTCCCGGGTTGATTCACACGTGGGGGGGCCACCTCCAACGCCCAAGCGCTCAGCCGCTAGGCCCACCGAGGCGTGCAGAATGTGGGTCGTAGAGAGGCGACAGGTACTGTCCCCCAGCTCCCCCCACCACCCGATATGGCGGCCGAAGGCACAAGCACTCCACCAGGAGATGAGGAGACGCTGGTGAGAGCCGCAGCCCCCCCGGGACACTGGGACGCTCCACCCCGCACCAACAGGGGGGGGGCACTCGGGAGACAGTGGGAGTAATCACCGCCTCAAAGCCCGCGTCCGCCCTCCTCCAGCCTCCCCGCCGTCCGATACGACAGCCGATACAGCGTCGCCGGGGAGGCCGGGACGCAGGCGAAGGACTCTGTCCCCTCAGCAAGCCACCGGGACTCTCTATACCTGGTCCGCCGCCTCCCGCGCCAGCCGGGACGAGCAAACCAGGAGGAAGGCGGGTGTCCCCTCACCACGGCGGACTCAACCGGGCACCGCCGCAGACGAGGGCAAGACGGGCAGAGCACTCCCGGAGAACAGCCAGAGCCGCAGTCAGGGTGCGGGAGTCGCCATCTTGGGCGCGAGGCACAGCCAGCTGGAACACCACAGCAGGAGGACAAAGTACGGGATCCCGCACTCCCAGGGAGCAGCCAATGGTGCCGTGAGGTATCAGCAGCAGTATACAAACTCCGATGACTCATTCACGGTAAGGATTGTGGGCGGACGGGTCCAGGAGCACTCTTACAGTGCGTCCACCATCTTGGCTCCGCAAGCCACACCCCCAAGGAGTTCAGGTTTAATCAGGTTATCAGGAGAGCCTGATTTAACATGATTGCATAGGGCCGTTAGAGAGGTTGTGTCAAGTAAGGCTAATTTATTTAGTTCTGCCCTAAGCAGTGGCTCATCTGCCGAGCAATGACTGTCTACTGCTTCAGATCTATCACTTGTCGAAAAGTGTGAATAGATATTGTTGACCTTTTTGAGTAAGTAGACAGCTACGCTGTTACAATGATAATTCAAGACATCAAACGGCTCTATGGAAGCTGCTGGTCTAGTTATATTGACAATTAGGAAAATTTATTTTGCGGATGATTACTGTTGAAAATTTAGAGAAAAACTCAACCCAAGCTTTCCAGACCATTTTATGATAAATTTATACTGCACTCATATAACGCACTTTAGCTAGAATGTCATAGGTCTTCCTCCGTGCTTGTTCGAGCACTTTACAACGCTTCTTTTCAGCAACCAATGTTTCATTGAAAAAGTCTTTTTTTGACCTGGGCCTGAAGTGCTGGTAAAAAGACATCAAGGGCCGAAGTATGGCATGACACTATCTTGAAGTCTGCAAGCTCCATGTTAAGATCTAACTGGGGAGTACTAGATTGAATGTAGGTACCAAATTCAGACAGATTTAGTTTCAGCCATTGCCTTTTCATAATAGTGTTGGTAGCAGTGGTGCTACCGGCGCTGGCAATGTTAATGGTCATAGTTATCATACAATGGTCTGACCAGTCATGAGCCAGGGGGTTGATGCACGCAAATTGGGAAGGCTGGGAAAAACGAGTCTAAAAGGTGACCCGCCGAATGCGTTGGCCCACAACTAGTTGAGACAGTTGCATTGATGCGAAGTCGTCTGTGAAGTTGGGAACGCCATTATCACTGGTTTGGTCAAAATGCAAGTTCAGGTTGCAGGTAATGCTAAAGTTGGATAGCTTGAGTACTAATAGAGCCAGATAATCTATAAGAGTGGCTTTGAAAGCTTTGGAAGGGCCTGGGGATCTATGTATTAAAAGTCTAGAGAAGGTAACATTTTTGTTAAAAGGGATTTGGACCAAAGCATTTTCACAATCTTGGCTAGCACAAGGCACCACACTACAGTCAACAAAGGACTTGTGAATAATCGTTATGCCGCCCCCTCTGCCACTGGGCCTATCGCAACTCTCGATGCTGTAGCCGGGAGGGAGGGCTAGTGTTGGCTCAGCAAATGTAGTTAGACCTAGCCAGGTTTTGTAAGGAATAAAACATCAGATAATTGGTCTTGAGTAAAGTCCAGGATATCAGCATGGTGACATACCAGCGAGCGGCAGTTGCTAATAAACAATTTAACCGCAGTAAAAGTAGTACTCCTATCATGAAACTCATACACGTGGCGGCAACTCGTTTTAAACACAAATCTTCACTTCTTACACCTATAAACCTCCTCCCCTGGGGACCAGGAATGTAAACACTCTTTTTGCGGTACTTACCTTTATGGGGGCCTTGTCTTAAAGATAACAGCAAGGACGGTGAGCAGGTACTCCTTTTTTCCATCAGGAGGCAGAGTTCCTGGCGCCATTGGGATCACACGTGATTGCCTTTGGCGCATACGCATATCAGCCCCCTTTTTGCACTAATTGGGGTGAGTATGAGGCAGCACATGGCGGCCACTAGACCTCTACGTGCAAAGGACTGATGGCCCAACCAAAATGACCGATCAGAAGTAAGCAGAAAAGTTCTATTCAGCACATGCCCCTGACCATGCCCCACTTTCCCAATCAGATTCAGTGCAGTACAGTACAGGTTCAAATGTGCGAACAGTAAAATTAAAAAACAGTTAAAAAGATGCCATGGATTCTGAATAAAAAGATTTAGCCAGATAAAGCGCAAGTGTCAGGCAGTAGTATCCGTAATAATAACTATTAAGCAACTTTTTTTTTTTAAACATCTTTATTTGTACCTATAAACTAAGAAGCAGATAGGTACAGTACATTGGCTTATAAACTTATAGAGAGCAACGCCCCCATCTCAGATTTCAATAATGAATATATGTTGGACTGATATCTTCCGACCCTACCTCCCCCTCCCCTCATCCCAGACTACTCCAGCAGGCAATGCTACCTGTATCAAACGCCTAGGTCAATGCACAAGCAGGAATCAGCCCAGAGAGACTGTAAATCAGCGTCCCATCGGGTTCCCTCAGGCATCCTCTGCATGTGGGTCTTCAACTAATTGTGTGACTATGTCTGCCCAGTCTCTCAAATGCTCCTCCACCCGGTCATCAGTCTTCACTCTCCTCAGTCTAATTTCTTCCGCTAGTGTCGATTCCTGTGGATTTGCTGTCCATTTTAGCACACTTTCCCTCCCAGTCAGTGTATTGCAATGCAGCATTTCGCTAGGAGTAGGCCCAACTCTGCATATTTATATATGATCGCCCCAAGTTTTGGTTTAGACAATATGCTCAGTAAGCAATGTCTAACTGATCTCTGGATTGGGACCCAGTCCTGCTGCCACCTCCTCCCAATAGTCCTCCATGCCACCCTATGTCCATGTCATATGTAAGAACGTAGCGTCTTGCTCCATGCACATGGGGGCATAACGATGGTCGATGGGAGTAAATTTTATGAAGTCTTACTGGCGTCCTATATCTCTAGTGTAGGAAGTGAAAGTGGATCAACTTAAATTTAGCGTTGCTGGCCACCTCTTGAACCTGTGTGCAAGTTTGTTCCCACTCTTTATCCGTTAGAGGGGCCTTTAGGTCTGCATCCCAGGCCGCATGGCTCTTCAAAGCAAAGGGTGATCTAATCCTCTTTCAGTGTCTTACATATTTGCGAAACTAGACCTCTCTCCTGCCCACCTTTCAACAGGAGATCCAGGGTCTCTGTAGTTGGTTGCGTATCAGGACTACACACCATACCATATTATGAAACCAAAAACACAATTTTAGTATTTTATTGATACTGTATGCAGGAATGTAATCCTGATCTGAGGTTGAGCAAACAGCTCTCAACAAAACTGTGTACTGATTTGGAATATGCAAATAAGGGAACCCATTTGTCAGCTGCTCTGGCATCAAAGCACATTAGGCCTTGAGCCAACCATGTTCCGGTACCGCTTGGGAGGATGGGTTCTAATATGATTTATTGGCAAGGTCTGGACGCCTAGAGATGGAAAATATGTGATAACGAGTCATAACTCTTTGCCTTTTGTGTGTTATCACTCCACTCCCAAGATACCTTAATGTAAATGGACATTATTTCATAATTTCTATTATTGTGAATTTTATTATTCAAAATTGCAATTACAGTAAATGTGATTATATATAAGGCTCCCAGTTTTCCGTTTAAACAGCTTTTTGCATATAAATACCAACGGAAAAATATTTGTTCTTTGTCTGTATTTATAAATCTAAATGGAAAAATGCCAATAAATATGTTTAACTTTGCTGCTGTCTTCGAGGAGAAGACGAGCCTGTCCGAGTGCAGGCATGGAGAGGGCTGATGGATTGCAGCTGAACCCATAACAAAGGTCGATGTTAAGGGGCCATCAGACCTCCTTTTGTTTAAGCATCCTGGCTGGAAGCTATGAGGGGGGTGGGGGTTTTGAGATGCACATTGAGGGAAAACAAATGCAGACAGATTTTCACTTCACCGCTACTTAAGAGTGGCATGCTTTTGAGTTTGTTCAGTCCCTGGATCCAAGAGATATGCATGCACTGTAGGAATGTTAGATGTGTTGGTCTGTCCCAGTATTTACACAAATACCAATTTAAAAACCACTATTTTGTTTGATTTCTTTTATAGCACTAAAATGTGAAAAAATGCTAGATGCAGCGTCTTTTTTTGCCCGAGACAAAATAAAATGTGGATATATACAGATAAAATGACCAAAGAATAAATATGGTTAAATACAGACGGAAATGTTAAAAAAAAAAAATACCATTACACCGGGAGCCCTAATTAAATACAATGATAATCATTATAATAGCAATTATGATTAAGTACACCAAATAAAATTTGTAAATGTTTTAATTTATTTATTTTTCCAGAGCTGGTGGTGAATGACTGTGCAGCCTCATGAAGAAGACAAACAAGCACATCCTGCCTTTCTGATCCCCAGTGTATAATTCAATTATGGTCAAATGTCCAACATGAAGTAACGCTAACAAGCCCGCAGGACTACTCATCATGGAAACTTTGTTAGAGGCAGCTCAAGTAAAGAATCACATTCCACTGTTAGACATTGCGAGAAATGTGGAAAGCAACACGGTTCCCCAAGTATTTTAGTGCAGGAGCCTGTTTTTTTTAGGAAGAGAGATTTATAGACTATTAAGCGAAAAGCTGAAGCAAGTGTCAGTGATGATGCTGGAATGAGTGAGTGAACGAGTAAACGCTTAAACAAAAGATCATCATTAAAGTCAGACATGTACGCTGAAGAATGTATATTTTGTGGAAAAACAAAATGCTACAAAGGATCAAAGGGTGAGAAATTATTCAAGGCCACGGAGCTTAGAGAAGACAAAAGACTTTGAGAGTATGCAACTATTAATTGTGATTCAAAGATCTTAGCAATTTGTAGTAGGGACATAGTGGCTGCAGAAGCCCATTATCATGCATCTTGTTATAGGAATTGTGAGAGGTTGGCTTAGTATATGGTACTCACTTATGTAAGTGTAGCACCCTGCACTAATCCAGACAACCCTTATGGTGATTTTAGTGGTCTTAGACAACCTTAGAAACCTCTCTAAGAGGTAGCTGTGGAGAGCAGCCTTCAGACTTAGTCCAGAAGGAATGTAAAGCAGCTTGGGCCAGATGCATCAAGCATTTTGCTCCTCGCAAACGGGCCGATTTGCAGAATCGGCCCATTTGCGAACGTAAAAAATGCTTTTGCGATGCAACAAACCCAATTTTGCGATTCGGTAACCTGTTACCGAATTGCAAAATGGGTTTGCAATTCGCTATTTGGAAGGGGCATGTTTAGGGCGTCCCTTCCAAATACCGAATCCTAACAGAATGCATGAATGTTTTGTGACCGTGAATGCGGTCGCAAAACATTTGCATATTACCACCTACTTCAAGTAGGTGGTAAGACATTGGCAAATAGGAAGGGGTCCCCAAGGGACCCCTTCCCCTTTGTGAATGTTTGTAAAACCACTTTTAAGAGCAGGCAGTGGTCCACGGACCACGGCCTGCTCTTAAAAAATGAAAAGAAAACTTTTCATTTTTCTTTTTGTAAAGCATCTCGTGTTTCTTTAAGGAAAACGGGCTGCTTTACAAAAAAAAATGATTGCTTTATTTAAAAGCAATCACAGACATGGTGGTCTGCTGATCTCAGCAGGCCACCATCCCTGTGATTTTTGCGTTTCCTAGGGGGTCGCAAATTGCGACCTACCTTATTAATATTCATGAGGTAGGTCATTTGCGACCCCTTAGGAATCGCAGAAATTGTTCTGCACACTTCCATGCATGCCGTTTTGTGATTCTCTAATTGCGAATCACAAAGATTTGCAATTAGGGAATCGCAAAACAATTTTTTTGATGCATCTGGCCCCTTGTTTTACCAGTACTTAATCTTATGGTATAGGTTAAGTGAAAAAGAATTACAGTGTAGTTATAAAATTATGTATTTTATTACAAACACTCACTAACACATTGCAATATCTCCTACCCGGAGATATAAACAATACACACAATACTTAGGAAATAGAGTACATACGTAGCACAAATACACAGTTGTCTCCAGGGGGAGACCAAGCCATATACTAAAATAGTGGAATGCAAACGGACCCAGAAGACGTAGAAGAGCCGGGACCCAAGGAACCACCCAAGGGGAGTATCTAGGAGCCCCACAGAGGTCGTGTGCAGAGTGGGAACACGACTGCGTGCTCAATGTTAGTCATTAGGTAAGTTGCAGTTGCAATTTTAAAGGACTCTTCCCAGCGGACCCTGAAGAAACCCTGTGGAAGATGGAAGGTTGGAGAGTCACCCCACCCGTGGATATCCCAGGAACCAGGATACCTACACCAGGGAAGCCGGGTGCATAGGTGTTAAGTGACGTCGGAAACTGCAGTAGACCACAATGGAGGACTTCAGGAAAGATGCCGCTGGAGAACAAGACGAAGGAGTACGGTGGAACCCAAAGGTGGATTCTGGATGAGAGGCACCTGCAAGCAGAAGGGACAGAGTCTATGCCACTCAGGAGTGACCAGGAGGCACAGAACACGAATGCCCAACGATGTCGGAGATGCAGGAGAGGTTGACGATGCCCTTGAAGTTGCAGCTGTGCGGATGAGGCGATTCTGTAGAAGACCAGGAGCCGTTCACGAGCTGTCCCACGTCAGATGTCGAGGGCCGAGGGGTCAGTGTCCGGTAGGGCACCAACAAGCCTTGGCAGCGGCAAACAACATAGTCGACGAAGAAGCTGCAGTGTCGGGACCAGCAAGGTCCAAGTGACTCACGACGTAAGTTAGAGCAGGCCCCGAGCAAGCAGGGGAGCCCATGGAAGCCAAAGAAGACCCTCAAGAGGACCCACGGGTCGAAGGCACAAGAGTCGCAAGAGAACCTTGAGCAGCTCACAAATGAAGAAGGCCCACAATGCAGAGGAAGCGGTGAGGGCGAAGATCTTGGCTGCAGTAGTTGCTTGAGGTTGGAGCCTCTTGGAGCCCGAAGATCTCTGGAGGAGAGAGTAAACAAGCCTTGGCCATAGCAAGTCGACGCGATGCACAGCGGTTCTGTTCCAGAGGCTCTGACGAGGGATACTCGCCTCAAACTCGGTATGAAGGCAGTGCAGGCCTCGAGGGAGTTACAGAACCACCACCTGTGTTGCTGAGCCTTTCAGAGTCCGTAGGAGCCCAGAATCAGAAGACCAGTCAGCTGCGTTGAGGTGCCTGCATATGCAGGGGAGTGACTCCTTCACTCCAAGGGAGATTCCTTCAGGTGTCTTGGATGTCAGCAGGCCTGGTGAAGAACCTGTATGGAGCACGGGCACAGACATTGCAGAAGACTAGCAGGATGACGAGACCAGGAGCAGCAGGAATCTTCCCGGTTGCAGTCTTGGTTCCCAAAGTGTCCAGACGGTCGAAGCTGAAGTGGTATGTGATCTGAATCTTGTCCCATGACGAATCTAGGGACCTACCCACAGGTAAGCCCTTAAGTACCCTTAGGAAAGGACTGGGACGATTAAGGGGTCCTTCCCAGAGGAGGGGATGGACAGTGGGGAGGATACTCCCATGTCCTTTGTCCAGTTTCACACCAGAGCGGGAGCCAATGACTCCCTGATCTGGTTTGAACTGGAGTATGCAAGTAGGGCACCAAATGTGCCCTTCAAGCAGTCTCAGTAGTGCTGGCAAGCGCCGCCACCCTGTCCCAATACACTAAACCCTGTCTGGAAGCTGGTCACACCTCCCTGTGACAGGATACCTATTGTTTTGCCTTCCCCTGCTCGACTTGGCTCAGCAGCAGGAGGGCAGAAACGTGTCTCTGGTCAGCCGCAGCCCTAGCTTGCTGTCCGGTTCAGGAAGACTGGTACCGGGAGCACTGAGGGCCTCCCGGAGGAGCTTTACAGTGCATGAAATCATACCTCTCACACCGTTTCCAACATGTTTGATAGCAAACATGACCGGGTTTGTTACAGCCAGTTTAGAGATGGTCATCGCGTAATGACGCTCGGCCACTCTATATGTCTAATGGCTGATGCACTTACAACCCGGGAGAATGGACTCCGGAGGTTGTAGGGGTGTCCTGCTCATGCAGGGGCACCCTCACATTTAGAACCAAGCACCCTGCCTTCAGAATTGAAAGGCCTGCCTTAGGGGTGACTTATAGGTTTTAAGTGCAGTGACCTCAGATATAAGGAGACTTCTATCTGTCGTAAGGGGTGCTAGCACTAGCTTAAACAGGCTGCAATGGCAGGCTTGTAGTCACAATTTGAGTGGTCTCTCATGGGTGGCATATTACATGCTGCAGCCCTTGGGAGACCCCTGGTGTACCTATGCCCTGGGTACCTTAGTACCATATACTAGGGACTTATCAGGGTACACCAGAAGCCAATCTGGAGGGTCCCCAAGTACTCACCAGGTCCAATTTAGGGAAGAAGCACAGAGACTGGGGTCCTGATTAGCAGGATCCCAGTCAGACTAGTCAGGAAAACATAATGACACCAGCAAAAAGTGGGGGTGACCATGAAAGCCGATCCTACTTTCCTACAGGAATCATACAAGAGTTAAAGCAAAGGAGGAACATCATGTATCTAGCATTCAAACCGATGATCACTACAAAAATATGAGAGATGAAGCATATGATGAACTATTTCAATACATTAGAACTGTGATTATTCCTATCAAAGAGGCTCTGATAGGAAAGGCTTGAAACCCTCATGACACGCAGAGGAATACAGGGAATAGACGAATCAACCAAGAAGCATATTAGAAGAAACTTGGACTCAGGGTTCGGTGACAGCCTCCACATATTCCCAGACAACCAAGGAAAATTATTGGCCCAACCTGATAGTGTCATGCTACAGGAAATTGTAAGGGAAAACCGGAGTTTGAAAAGAGAATCATCAGTTTTAAAGGTTAAGGCAACAGACATGAACAAGATCGTCAGTCAAACATCATCGCACATAAGAACAATGATTAAAACAAACTTCACATCAAGACCATGGCCATATCATCCATCAGGCACTGATATTCATTTACAGTGCCTGATTACCTTAAACAGTTCGTTGGACTTCTGACTGGAGACTGAGAAAACACAAAGCCGTCCAAAAGGGTCACCTTACTTATGCAATCATTCAGTGAGTACATTATATATGCAGTGACAAATGGCCAACAAACCCCCCCCCCCCCCCCCAAGCAATTGTTGCTCTCATATGCCGTAAAAACGCTGACAGGCAATGTTGAAATCATTCGCACTCTAAAAAGACTTGGTCATGGGATTTCAAACTCACAACTGGAAGAAAATGATACAGCCTTGTGTCTTCAGAATCTTGCTGCTACCTTAAATTATCAAATTGTTCTTTCAGCCGACATTTAGCCTCATGTCTTCTTTAACTTAGCATGGGATAACACTGATAGGCTGGAATAGGCTCTTACTGGTAAGGGGACAACTCATTGAGTCAACAGTATAGCTGTGCAGACCAAGTTGTTTGGACCACAACCTTTTAAAACTCCTCTCCCAAGCATTGCAAAACAAAAGCAAAGAACATTGACCACCACAAATATTGAAGAATTGTTCATGCATGTTTCTGGTGAACGAGATGGACCTCAGCCATTGATGACAAGTACAGACGTCATGCCAGAATGTGTTGCCCAAAATAAGAGTATAATCTGGATTGCTACAAGACAAGAAGCGAGCCTCGCACAAATAATACCAAGTTGGACAGGATTTAACATCAGTACTAGAGACCTAGTTAGTGTATCACAGGATTCCATTAGCTACTTGCCCATCATTAATGCCCCAGCAATTGAGATGACAATTGTTTCTAAAATTTTGAAACATTGAGAGCTGATATGGGAATCAGTGCATTCAGCAAAACGTTTGGTGGTCATGGATCAAGATCTCTACGCAAAAGCAACTGAGATCGTGTGGAAGCATAAAGCAATGTATGATAAAATCATTCTTCGAATGGGCACCTTTCACACCATGTGCAACTTTTTGGGTCAGATAAGGGAAATGGTCTGAAACAGATCAGATCTTACTCACACAGACCTACATAAGTCAGGAATCGAGAAAGACGAAGATACTGTTACGAGAGCTGTTACTCTGGTTCAAAGCTGAATAAACCCATTTGTTGGGCCACATGATCTGTCTCTCCACGGCAAAAAAGGCATTGCAAGACAGTATCCAGCATAATCAAGGCGCATGAAATAGGTTAACAGTGCTACACAGACTTCAAACTTGAGAATAACCTACTTATTAAGAAGTTTCATGACCCATTTAAAATGAAAAAAAAATCTTCCCTAACATGTCCAAGAAGAAGGCAGTGAACAGCAATGGCAGGACAATCATCATGAAACAGACAAAGCACTATTTGGTCGAATCATTGTGACAGCACAGAATCAGAACCTTGAAACGGAGGATGTACTCTCTCATCCCTTAGGACCTTTCCATTGGGCTTTAGCAACTCCAGAAGGACTGTTGTGAAAGACAAATAAAGCTATTTTGTTTCAAATCTGTTGATTGAACATAAATTGAACAGGGAAAGTCAAAGGAAGACAAAGCAAAATACATCCCAAATAACATAGTACACTGATGGAGCCCTGCAAGAATCAATCATTGAAATATGAACCAAGGAAGGGTGGGGGAACAAGAAAGGTGGGGCAATTCACTGTTTCCTTAGCTTGAGGTACTGATAAACATTATTGTAAAAGAAAGATCTCCATGAGTTAACGGACCATTGTGTGGGGGATTTATGGTCCCAACCCCAGTGCAGAGGCAAAGTGAATAGGGTGTATGTATGTCTGTGTAATACTTTGCTCATATGTTAAGAGCTACGCATTGATGTTAGGAGTTTTGGGAGTAGTGGATGTACGACTCAACTTTCGAACAGGGGAGGGAAAGGGGGAACCCTAGGAGAAGGAACAGAGGGGGAAGGATGCGCTCAGGTTGTCACTGGGGAGGATGATTAGAGCCTTTTGGGGGTCTGGGGCAGCCCCAGTCGGGTCTAATGGAATAGGAGAGGCCTGGCGTACACCTCTTGAATAAGATATGAGGGGGTCGTCAAAGAGCTGGGAAGCTCTCAGACGAGGGGGGACCACGAAAGAATGCTCTATCTGGAAGAAATGCTGGATTAATGGCTGCCAGGTGCGGCTGAATTTAGTGTCTGTGTGGTTGCGGGCGGTGAGTAACTCGAGGGCTAGAACTTGCCATAAGCGGAGAAACCACATGGCAATAGGAGGGGGGGGGTTAGGTTTCTTCCAATAAAGAGCAATGGACTTTCGCGCCGCTCCTAGCATTTGTGTTATTAAGCACCAATCAGAATGAGTCATGACTACCAATGTTGTGGATCTGATGCCAAATAGGGTTACTATCGGAGAGCTAGGGATAGGGAATCCCACTGTCTCTTTGATATAGCTAAAGATTTCTTTCCAGAATAACGTCAGACTGAGACAAGATCACCAAATGTGAAGGAAGTCGCCTCTATCCCCCTGGCACCTCCAACAAGTTGGGGGAAAGCCCGGTACCATCTGCTGGATATGGACAGGGGTAAAGTACCATTGTATCAAGAGCTTGTAGGCCGACTCGCGCTGCCGGATACTTTGATAGATTTTTGGGATGTCTCACCACAGTCGGTCCCAGCTCTCTGGGGGAATCTCCTCGCCGAGATCTATATTCCATTGTTTTTGGTAAGTGGGGGGTTGCAGTTTTTGCGAATGTTGCAACACTTTGTAGGTGTGAGAGATCAATCCTCTTGAGCCCTCAAAGTTGTGGACTAAAGACTCGAAGGCAGTAAGCTGTCTTGTCGCCCCTTGTGTGTAGGCGGGGGTGAGTAGCCAGTGTCGAAGTTGATAATATTGCATCTGTGCCCTGTCGGTAAGGTGGAATGATGTTTTGCACTGGTCAAAGGTGATAAATTTGGCACCCTGAAATAGATCCTGGATTATGCGGCATTTGCCTCCCGTACAGGAGCTAAAGGCTCGAGGTTGCAATGCAGGGGGGAAGATGGGGTTGCACGCTATGGGGGTGTTAGGGGAAGGGAAGGAGGTCAGGCCCCGAGATATCGCCAGTTTGTCCCATATATCGAAAACCGTTCTCGTCGGAGTGGCTATGTATGCACTATGGGGGCGAGCCCTGCGTGGAAGCCAGGCTAGGTCTCACAGAGGTCTACATATGACCGCCCGATCCATGTGGAACCAATGCTTTTCGCTCTCCCAAACCACCCATTCCGAGACGTAGCGAAGATGGCAGGCCCAATAATACTCAAGGAGGTTGGGGCATGCTAGACCCCCCCGTCCAATCCCGGGGCAGCATCAAGACCTTGTTAGAGAAACGTGGGCGAGACTTGCCCCAGACAAAGTTGGTTAAGTCACGTTGGAGAGAGTGGATATCAATTTGTGGAATCGGGGTAGGGAGGGTTTGGAATAAATATAATATCTTTGGGAGGAGTGACATTTTTACTGTGTTAATGCGTCCTAACCAGGAAAGAGGGAGGTTAAGCCATCTGTGGATCTCTTCCCGGATGGCACGTCTGTAACTCGGCCAGTTGGCTTGAGTGCAGGAGGAAAGCGAAGGGGTCAGGTCCAGACCTAGATATCGTATCGTCTTCTCAGACCACTGCAGAGGAAATAATGCTATTTTAGCAACACACTTGCAGAAAAACATTACCCCTGCTGAGTTAATACCTGGAAATTCAGCCACACTGATTGATGGCTTGCTTCTTGTTCAGAGAGTTAAAGGGAAGGAATAGAACTTTGGTGAGGTGGCAATGCCGGTCTTGTCCATGGCTTTGCAGGAAGGAAAAAGGAGTCAAAAAATTGATGTTGTGTTTGACACATACAATGAGATGTCTATTAAGAACAGCTAAAGGATAATCAAAGGGGAAGAACTCTGGCACCAGTTACAGAGCATCTCACCTTCCCAGATTGTCAGACAGTGGAGGAAACTCCTAAGCCAGGTAAGGAATAAAACAACTCTCATCGCATTTCTTGTTAACGAATGGAGGAAACCAGAGTATTTTGTAAACCTTGAGAATAAAACACTGTTAGCGAACTGTGAAGATGGATGCTACAAAATCACATCTGAAGGGAGCCACAAAGTGCCAGATCACACAAAGAAGCAGATGGTCGTTTGTTGCTGCATGCTGCACACGCTGCTAATGAGGGTTATGAGGCAGTAATGATAAGCTCAGATGACACCGATTTGTTTATTATGTGTTTGGGATTCTATGACAGAATCATGGCTAAATTGTTTCTGAAATGTGGTACTAAAATACACATGTAAGTCCTTGATAGTGGGAAAATAGCTTCAATCTTGGTGAAAATGTTTGTCGAGCTATGATAGGTCTCCATAAGTTTACCGGATGTGACACAGTAAGCACATTAAAGGAAAAGTGCATTCAAAATCCTGCCTGCCAACAGACATACACAGGAAACATTTTCGCAGCTTGGAGACGAATGGGATCTCTCTGAAGAACTAATGGACAAATTGGAGCAATTGTCGTACTTGCTGTATGCACCAAAATCTTCGGTTCATCAAATGAATGATTTGAGATATCACCTATTCTGCACATTGAAGGGTGAGATAGACCGTCATCAACTTCCACCTTGCAGGGACTGTCTGGAGAAACATGCAGAACGTGCGAATTATCAAGCAGCTATAAGCAAGAGAGATCTTCTGAATGATCGAAACACCTAGTCCAATTGGGAGAGGGTGGAGGTTGGAAAAGTACGAGAAAGCAGAGCAACCGGTAGTGGACTGGATGGAGGGGCAGCAAGCAACTCAGACTGTGTTAGATCTACTAACTTGCAACTGCATTAGGAGCTGCAAACTGCCAACATGGGTCTGCTGTCTAAAGGACTTCGAAGTGCACGGACAGGTGCAGACTTCCCACCTATGAAATTCAAACAGACGCCGAGAATGAGGACACCTATTCAGAAGAAGATGATGAAGAATGTGAATGATAAAACTGTGTTTATGTTCACGCATGACATACATTGCCTATGTAAGATGTAACAACTATTTTTATTTGAAATTGTAAGTGAAAATTATGCATATAATCTATATCAATATATGAGGAATGCAATGAAGTTTTGTTATTTTAAGGACTATATTATTATTACAATTAATAATGATAATTATTTTGAAATAATATTGAATTTAATCAATCTGGTGGAATTAGATTTATTTTTTCCACATAGTATGGTGAATTTGTAAGCTATTTATCAAAAATATGAAAACCATTATTTTTTTTCAGCTATGGTTGCTAATCTAATAATATCAGTCAAAAAGCAAAGAGTGATGACTTGCTATCACATATTTTCCATCTCTAGGCATCTGTAATTTGCCAAAAAATTATGTTAGAACCCATCCCCCCCGAAGTGGTACTAATGGCCTAAATTGGGGACCCTGGCTCATTTTTTTGTTTAAATATCTTTATTGGTATTTTTTGAATTTTATCATAACTGGCATCGTAATTGTATACAACACTGTCAATTGTACATCGCGAAATTATAGTGCCCATATGGCTTACAATAATGCAGTGGACAGTAGCAATAAGTTGATGTTAACGCATCTTTCCTATTTTCAGATGCACACACTATTTCGGGCGCTCATAAATAAGTCCTGGTGTGCTATTGCATGCACATGCTGCCACATCATGGTTGCTGTATTGATGTAAGGCCATACACAACATAATTGGAACATATCTTTGTCTGGGTCGATACCACAATGCTTAATATACAGGACACATCAGCACAGAAAAATAACTTGTCGATCGGACTTGAATAACATTATGAACACAATAGTGTAAAATGACAATGCACGATAGGTGTTGACGTGTGAATACCAATAAGACCTATTTTTCCAATAATCATATAATCAAAACTCAAACATACAACATTATAAACTGCCATCTAAACTACGCAAGTCAAGTTGCTGCTACATATCTAAGCACATCTACGTATTATCTGCACATCGATGCCTTATGACTCGCCTAGCCAGGGGCCAAAATACAGCATGTGTCTGTGGGTAACTAGGAAGCCATCAATGGAGCACTCCCCCTCCCAGCGGCGCATGGGGTTCTGATGATCACTAGTGTTGTATCGGGGAGTTCTTGGGTATGTGTTTATTTTTATGGCGGGGCATAGCAACGCCTTGAATTCAGACCGCTAGGTACTATCATGACTGTTATAACTAAGCGTATTGCTCCTCCTCTGCACTCACCGCTTCACCACCTTGAAGAGCCACTAGTATGACATCCCAGCCCTGTGCTATTGGATATTTGCGGAGCCCTGCCGTCTCTTCCCTGTGTAGTGCCGTACTCTCTGCCTGTGCCCATATTACAAGCGAACGTTTCCAACCTGCTACCTCTGGCGGGTCCGCATGCTTCCATCTTTTCGTTATTAATCTTTTCGCTGTGATTAATCCTAGATCTCGGAATCTCAAGGTGATCCTATTTTTTTTTGATCTGGCAAAGAGTCCCAGTAGACAAATCTCCCATGTCGATGGGAAAGGCGTGCCTGTGCATGCAGCCAGTGTTGCGACCACCGCTTGCCAATATTGCTGTAGGTGTGTGCATGCCCGAAGCATGTGTAGCAAATCTGCGTCTAACTCCTGGCAGCGTGGGCATGTGGAGGTGGTAATGTGGAAATACCTATTTATTTTGTCTGGTGAGAGATATGCTCTTTGTATGATGTAAGTCTGTATAAGTTTAAACCTAGAGTTCCTTGGTATATGGCTGGAGCTCGCCAGTACAGCGTCCCATTCTCTGTCCGTCCATGGCCGACCTCTATCCGTCTCCCAACTAATTCGGAGCCGTGACATTGGCTTGAGAGTGTGCGTGAGGAGCGCCTCCACCAACCAATGCACTATGTGGGAGCCCGCCCCATTAACATGTAGATATTGAAGGAGCAAGTGTGTTGGTGGTTCCACCGTCAAGTCCCCCCAGGCATCCGATAGGGCTTTCAGAAGGGAGGCGTGTAGGAGGAATTGGCCCACTGGTATCTCAGCGGCTGCAGCCAGTGTCGCAAAGGGCATGAGTGTACCGTCACTATAAAGATCTCCCAGTGAGTCCACTCCCGCCGCGTGCCAGGGCGCCAGAGCTACTTCCGATGTATCCAGTCTGCCTCGTGGCGTGCCGAGCAGCGGCAGGATCGGAGCATATGGGAGGGTCTCACGCGTAAGATATAAGCTCCTCTTATAACAATGCAACGCCAAACCCAGATGTATTTGTTTTGGTCTTGGAAGTTTCGCGAAGGGGTGAAACAGATGACAGATCTGAGAGCGGGTCCGGGGCTGTGTCACAGTTGCCGTATCCTCCAGGTGCTGACCATCAAGCCACTTCGTCACCCACTGGAGCTGCGCAGCCAAGTAATACAGTTCCATGTTAGGGACAGCAAGCCCGCCCCGATCGGTGGAGGCATACAGTTTCCATAGGGCCACTCGCGGTCTCCCGTTGTTCCATATGAAATCCCTGAACAGCCGTTCTAGCTCTCGAAAGAGCTTAGATGGAACATAGAGTGGGAGATTCGAAAAATAATATAGCAGTTTGGGTAACACGATCATTTTCACCAGAGCGATACGGCTCATGACGTTTAGGGGAAGCGTCTTCCAGAACCGCATTTGAGCTCGAAGTGCCGAGATTGCTCTCGTCAAATTACCCTCGAGTAGGTCGTTGGGCATCCGATATATAAATAGTCCGAGATATCGAAATGTAGTGGGATACCATGTGAGAACTGAGTCGTTTAGGACCACGGCTTCCTCCGCTACGGCAGCGCTGAAGGGGTAGATCCCCGACTTAGCCCAGTTAACTCGGAGTCCAGATATTTCCTCAAAATTTCTGAGTATATCTGCGATGGACGACGGGATTGCAGTGACATCCCGAAGGTATAATAACAGGTCATCTGCATATAAGGAAATGGCGTGTAGCCCATCCCCTAACTGTATGCCCCAGTCTTCCCCATCTCTACGGAGCATCGTCGCCAATGGCTCCATTGCCAGGGAAAACAGCAACGGGGACAAGGAACAGCCTTGACGCGTCCCTCGTCTCACCCTTATTGGATCTGAAATCAGCCTACCGGTGCAGACTCGAACAGTGGGTCGCTGATACAATAGGCGAACCATGTTTAAAAAGGTATCTCCCAGTTCAAATTTGCCTAAGACTGCCACTAGATAAGGCCACTCCAGAGAGTCAAAGGCTTTCTCCAGATCAAGAACCAGGCAGCCCGATCTAGGCCATCTATGTGTTGCATAGCGCTGTATTCTAAAAAATCGACGGATGTTAAGAGAGGTGCACCGGTCCGGAACAAAGCCGTTTTGGTCAGGATGTACCAGTGTTTTCACGGCAGGAGAGAGACGCCTGGCCAACAGCGATGCGAAAATTTTGTAGTCAGTATTGAGGAGTGCCAATGGGCGATAGGAGCCCAGGAGGTCGGGGCTTCTATCAGGCTTAAGGAGGGAAACCAGTAGGGCCTCATTTTGTGTATTTGGAAGGGCAGAATCATCCAGCGCAGTTTCGTACACTGTCAGTAACTGCGGTATCAGGATGTGAGCATATGCCTTGTAAAATTCGGTCGGGAGACCGTCAGGTCCAGGCGACTTCCCATTTGACAGTGAAAAAATACTATCACGGAGTTCCTCTGAGTGAAGAGGAGCATTGAGGCCCTCGCACTGAGTGGCTAGCGGCTTCGGTAGTTCTAGGACTCCCAGGTAAGCCTGCAACTCTAGGGGGGTGGCCCGTACGCGTGATTTGTATAAGCCCTGATAATGCATAATGAATGCTTCATGGATGTCACGTTGCGTATATGCAACACCTCCGTTTGCCGTCCTCACCGATATAATCGGCGCAGAGGAGTCATTTTGGCGAATAAGCCATGCAAGCAATTTGCCTGCTTTATCACCCAGTTGGTGCGTTCGTGCCGAGTGAGCAGTGTAATTCAGGCACTTCAACCGCTCCAACAGGAGCGCGTGTTCTGCCCTGTGTGCATCCAGCTGTTCCTGAGCTCCGTCTGTGGCAGCTTGTTCACCAGTGGCCAATCGCCTCTCCAACGCAGCAAGTTCCCTCTCCAGTTGCTTACGCATGCCCGCCTGCGCCCCCAGACAGTGCCCTCTGACGACCACCTTAAAGGCGTCCCACTCTGTTAGCGACGAAGTGGCTGTACCCGCATTTTCATCAAAATATTGTGCCACCGTGGTAGCCAGTACATCACGGAAGGGTGCGTCTAATAAGACATCTGGTTGAAGGCGCCACATAGGAATTGGCGGCGTCTCGGCCTCCCATCTTAGCTCAATCAAATGTGGGTTATGATCGGAGTGCGTGCGCCCTAGGTATGAGGTGTCGGATATACATGGGAGTAAGTCATTCGACATCATGAAACGGTCTAAGCGTACATGTAGTTTGTGTGCCCCAGAATAGTAGGAGTATACCCTGTCCAGTGGGTTCCTGAACCGCCACACATCGGTAAAGTGCCATTGCTCTGCCCAGTGCGTTAAAGCTTTCGCAGCTGCATGGGTGGCTGTTCCCAGCAAGGGAGGAAAGGAACGATCCAAAGAGACATCCAATACACAATTATAGTCCCCGCCTAAGATCTTGGGTGCGTCGTGCCATGTGGAGAGCTTTTACGATATCTGGTCCAGGTATGCAGCCTGCTCAGTGTTGGGTGCATATATTGAGGCCAATACCACTGGCTTACCATCTAGCACTCCCCGAACCATGACATATCTGCCCTCCCCATCTACCATTGTGTCTGTCGCTCGAAATGGAGTACCTGGTCTCACCCATATTAACGCCCCTCGTGCATAAGCAGAGTAACCAGTCGCATATAGTTGCCCTCTCCATCGTCTGTGAAGGTGAGCGATCTCTGCGTGGGGCAGGTGTGTCTCCTGAAGGAGTGCAATTTGTATGTGATGTCTCCTTAAATAGGACTATATAAGGTAGCGGCGCTCCGGGCTGTGGATCCCCCTCACATTCCACGTCGCTATCCTAACAGGTGCCATATATTATATGTGTCAGAGGTACCTGTGTCACCTTCCAGCTCAAGGCCGGGGGGGGGGCTGGTGGTGGATAGAAAAGACACACATTTATACATATTATCATAGGGGGATTAACTTTCCAGCAATCTTTTCCTCGTGCGATAGTGATGGCATATAAAACAAAAAAACAACATATAATAAAGAATACCATGAGAGCAATTCTACAACAGGCAGTTGCCCAAACTTTCAATACAATAGCACACCATTAACGTCTGGGGAGACTATAGTGCACAGCAATATGGAG
This sequence comes from Calotriton arnoldi, assembly GCA_963921515.1. Classification (NCBI taxonomy): domain Eukaryota; kingdom Metazoa; phylum Chordata; class Amphibia; order Caudata; family Salamandridae; genus Calotriton; species Calotriton arnoldi. Next base: position 2,056,529 of record CAWUFW010002224.1, on the reverse strand, counting down.
ATTTACAGTGATCGATTACAAGTGGTGAAATGGATCGTCCCTGACCGTGAGATCCAGTTCTGGCTAGTCACAGAGATAGGCAGGGCAGTTATTCATTAAACATACATAATATTCCCATATAAGGGGGGACCTATAGAGGGAGCTAAATGGTGGGTCCAGACCTTCCACAAAACAATTACACCTCTATCTACCCCACACTAACAATACAGTGCATCAGTAGAAGACTCAAGTTCTTATACTTGCGTGTCCGATAGGATCTAGTATCAGGTGTTCGGTGAAGAAGAGGAAACACAGAGCTGCAAACAGTAAAGTTCTAAGTGATATCATCCGAGGTCTGCGGAGTAACATGCGGTGGCACACAGGAGCTCTGGGACACAGGGATATTGTCCGACAAATCATCCTCACTGGGCGGCCCTTGCGTGTCAGAGTCTGAATTGGCGTCTTCAGCCGGTGAGCTACTAATGTTCGCCACAGCCTGCACCGCTTCCAATTGTCCACTTAATACCAATTCAGGTGAGGGACCACTGGCCTGCGGAGTCGGGGGCAATGACTTCCGTCGTCGTCTGCGGCGTCGTCGCAGAGGGACGTCCGCCCTCGTCTCCCTCCGACCCGGTTGTGATGAGCCACGAGCGTCTAACCATTCTTCCACACTCTCCGGGGTGGTGAAGAAATGCGTTTTGCCATTTGCGATGACCCTCAACTTCGCAGGGAATAACAGCGAGTATTTTAGATCGCTCTGTCGCAGGCGCCGCTTCACTGCAAGGTAGGAGTGCCTCTGTTTCTGTACTTGAAGGGTGTAGTCCGGGAAAATCATCACTTTGTGGTTCTCTACCTGTATGTCGTGTAATTTCCGGGTTTCCTGGAGCACAGCGTCTCTATCTCTGTAGTTCAACAGCCGAACCAGCAGTGGCCTCGGGTTTGACCCCGGGGGCTGGGGTCTGGCCGGCACCCTGTGCGCCCTCTCGACAACAAAGTGCGGGGACAGGGTCTCTCCTGGTAGCAGCGTGCGGAGCCAGTCTTCTGCGTAATGTACCGCGTTTCTTCCCTCAATTCCCTCCGGAAGGCCCACGACACGTAGGTTGTTGCGACGGGCCCTGCCCTCCGAATCCTCCGCCCTGTCTTCTAAGAATTCCACTCTGTTAAGCAGGTCTCGGATATGCGTCTCAGCCATGGACACCCGTGGTGGGATCTCCGCAACATTCCCCTCTGTTGCTGTAGTGCGGTCCGCAAGCTTTCGGTGGTCAGCGTGCAGCAGCGTGAGATCCAGCGCCACCTTGTCTATTTTACCTTCCAGGGAGGTACGTATCTGGTTCATTGTCTCCCAGTTTCTCCACTGCCGCCAGTACTGCATCAAGCTTGTTCGACATGGGATCCGTTACTTCCGAGCACGCCATCTTGTCCGCCTGCGCTCGTGTCTGAGGGTGAGGGGCCGTCGCCCCTCCGGTGCCAGCCTTTGCACGGCCTCCCCGCGACATGGGGCGTCAGGCAGTGAGGACCGGGCCGACTGCCACTCCTTTGTGGATATCTTTGAGATTATTATCAGGGACCTCCTCCGCCAACAGACTCAATCCAGGCCCAGCGCAAACCGGGCTGGGCGGACGTAGCACACCCGTCCGTTTCACTCCCAGTTCACAACATGTCAGACACCGGGGCAGTCGGTCCAGTCCTGCAGGTTCCCAGTGCAACCGCACAGACTCAATGGGCCAGGCGCGACTAGTGTAACGCACACCAGTGTTCCGTCCTCCTCGGGTCGTATCCTATCGGCTAACAGGCATCAGAGCATAGCGCATGGAACATAGAAGAGTGCTGCGAGTGTGGATGCACAGGTTAGGAATAGTAACGGTAGCCTGTTATATGGACTTTCCGTGCAAAACTCTTGTGTTTCCTATATGAGTGGTCGTGCTGCGAAGCATCCCATGAGGCCCGGCCCTCACCACGTAGCCGGCCCCCGAGAGCACGCATCCGCCTGGGTAGAGCAGGTTTCAGTGATCACAGCCTAGGGATCCCGCATGTCCGCCCCATGGTGTCTCTCAGCATTTAAGTAGGGCAGCATAGGTGAGGGGCTGCAGATCAGGCCTCAACGCGCAGGAAGTAGATTCTCCCTAGTGGTAAACAGGCTTCAACCCGTATTTCACTCCGTGCACAGCACTCTCGCACCGGCTCCTACCAGGGCGATTCTTCGCTGTGGGCTCTGTGGTCTCCGCTGAGTGCCGCATCCACAGTCTATTCCTGGGCGCCCGCTTGGGCCGGAAGGGCAGGGCTGGGCTCCGGCGGCGCCCGCCACCTCACAGGCAGCGGCGTAACTGCTCAGCCGCCCGCCGCGTTCTCGGTGAAAGTGTGCCGGTATGCACAGCCGCGCCAGCCCCCCACCCCCGCGCCCGTCCAACCAGGGCCAATTCCGCCTGCTTCTCGATTACTCGCCAATCGGTCAACAATGGAGCTTTCCGCCGGACAATGAGGCCGGATGGGCGGGGCCAGTCCCCGGCCTCGCGCTCAGTAGTGCTCCCGGCGTCCCGGAGCCTCTGGCGGCCAAGGTGCATGCGGGAGCGTCCGTCACCATAGCACGGGAATAATAGTGTTCCGCCACCGGGTCGGGGCTCCGAGGTCACCCCCTGGGTATTGTCAGCAACTCGCTGCCTCCGCTGCTCAGTTATGTACAGATGATTATAGCCAGAAACAGGAGTCACGGACGGAGCTCTACAGCAGCACGTCCGACTCCATTGCTGGCTAAGCCACGCCCCTTGGGGACCCTGGCTCATGGCCTTTGTCGTGCTATGTCTTCTTCCACATTGTCTACCAGATATGGAGTCAATAACATATTAGAAAGTTAACAATGCAGATTCATTTGTAACAAATGTCCCATGGTATGCTCCCACACAATTGGGATACCTCTGAAAAGCTAGGAAGGGAGCAGACCCTTGATGCCCTTGATCTCCATCAGGATGCACTATATCATTGTTTAGAGTCATACTCAAATACATGCGAGTTCAGTATTTTTTTACTTTTTAACATCTTTATTTATGTTTTCAATAATTCAACATAAGAGCGACTTAAACATTGCTGTGCTCATATACACCAGAGAAAGAATTCACAAGTCATATGCTGAGGTATCAACATATACACACTAATCAGTACACATATCCTCCACACGTGAGGTGTTGCATCTCTTGCTCACACTCACGAACACAGGTCTTCACTCCTGGCAGACATTTTCTTTTTTATACAATTTATGGACTACTTCCCTTAACTCACTGTTATTTTAGCACATTGGGGGCTGAGGGGGTAGCCATTCCCACATTTCTGTAGTTTACCATTCCATTTCATCTAGGCTACATGAGAGTCCTGAATTAGCAAAAACAAGCCTGAATAATTTGTACACAGAACTGAGCGATTGCTTTGTCTACAAGAAAAAATTACCTGCGGTAAAGCTTTTTCTGGTGGATATACTATCCAACCTCACATTGCTCACACCTTTAGAATATATCCCGGTTATCAGACTGGATTCACAAATTTTTCAGCAAAGCTCCTACGTGCTGCCAGGCGGCGCCATGCAGCTCTGCAACAGATCTGCACTACCCTGGAAATGACGGAATGGAATTGCAAATAAGCACCTCCTCCCAAGCTAATTTCAGTTTCATGCTTGACTCTTTCTGCACTCTCAGACAGGCAGTGTGACACAAACATTGGTACCAGCGTGCAGATTTCTACCTTGGGACATTTTTAGATGTTAAAAAGACGGAGAAGCTCATGGCAGCATGGCTCCATCTCTCCTCCTGGCACAGAGAAATAGGTCTCGTTTTCAGATGGTTCAGGACATGTGGAATGCTGCACAATCAAAGCTACCAGCATCGGAAAATAAGGAGAACTAGATTCTGAAGTTTGTGACCCTGTCAGAACCCACACGGGGGATTATATCCAAAGCAAAAAATCACTGCTGCAACGCCCGCAGAAACAAGATGATGGCCCACAAGACAGGATCGGAACGACGATTGCAAAACACCACATGCTGCACACTTGGGCGACCAAGTACAATGGGACCAGGTAATACTTTCATTACCTAATGCTCTGCCAGAATCAGTCAAAATCACCATAACTTCCAATGTCAAACACATTGCCTGCCTGACCTCAAAATGGCGACTGTGGTGCAGCGCGATTGATAACGCCACTAATTACAATCACTAGAATCGAATATCGGCCCATCCTATCCATCGAATATTGAGCCATTAATCTGCCTTCCAACATGTGTGAAGAATGGTAAAGACTCTACGATGTGCTTATAACCAGAGACTCATGGAGAAAACACACTAGAGTGATACAGAGAAAGCACAACCTAACTCTGGTATGCCATCTTCATGCAGGTGACCTACCGCAAAATCTTGATGATCCTCGAATAGCTCGCATCTAAATAGCAATATCCTTGGAGCAATATTTCTCAGACACTAGACAGACCTCCATTGTGAGAAAAACTCACAGAGATCCACAAAAGACACCATTTTACCAACGACTAGGACTACACTCCTGAAGAAAGTGCTGCTGCCAACGAGCACCATGTCTGCCTCACTGTGACGGTCTTAATTGGGGATCCAACCTCTTCATCACTGCCACTGGAATCTCTGGAGTGACACTGCACTCCCCAACCACATAGCATCCACACATTCCTCTGCAGACAATGCTCTGACATTGTGCTACTACATACAACCCTCTTGTGTGCAGCTTAACCATAAATAATACTGATCTCCAGCTCACATACTTACACCACCACAAGGGGAGCAATACCATAATATTATCTAAGATAGCGATCTGCATCAGCAACGGATAAGACTCTTCCTATACTTACCGGAAGCACCCAACTACATCAGAAAGGCTGATAAAGACTCCAAAGTTCACTTCAAGTGACCAAAAGTCACAACTAACGGAATCACCAATCAAAAACAAATAAGTTATCAATAGCATGATAGACATGATATTAAAAAAGCTGGCAGATGTACATGATCTTGCAAAATCAACAAAAACAAAACATGAACTCAATGCAATTGGAGAGAACAGCGATAAGAGCAGATATACATGCTATCAATAACAAAATAACAGAGGCAGAAAACAGAATCAGCTCAGTAGAAGATGCTGCTTCCCAAGTATTCAAAGAATTAAAATCCCTTCAAATATCAACGAGAACCATGAAGAACGATATAGCTGAACTACAAAACCGAAATAGAATTTCCGGGATTCTGAAGGCACAAAGGAATCAGCTGGCTCCTGCATATCATTACTGGAGAACTGGTTCCCGCAGGTTACTGCTCTGAAATTCAATAGAGATTTTAAAATGGAAAAGGCCCCTAGAGTCTCAACATTCAAGCCACCGAACAGAAACATCACAAGATCAACAGTATGTAAGCCACTACGATTTCAGCACACTGAGGCAATACTGGCTTACATGCACAAGAATAATCACATTCATTGGAATGGTCTCAAGATCCAAATTTAGCAAGATTATTCTTAAAACTACTGTTGACACAAGGGAAGGTGTCCTGGCACTCTGAGACCGTCTAAAAACATGAATCTGCAATTCTCCTTTGCAGGTATAGCAAAAGTCAAAGTTCTGGTGAAGGGCAAACACCATATATTCGAAGATCACAAAAACCTGTCAAACTTCCTTGATGAGATTGAGGTCTACGAGATGGAAATCTCCGGTCCAACTTCAACATAAGGAAAACATAACTCATCTCACCGACAAACAAGACACCGTCCTTAGCAGCAGAACTATGCTGGGTCTATCCTGCTGTTATATGACCTAGATAAGTGCAAAATGTTTCTCATTGCCTTATGCCTGCAAATTGTTTGTATACGCAAACATTTGTGTTGAATACTAGAGTTGTGTAGACGCACAGACGAGGTGACGTCATTCGCACATGCCCGCGCCATACGTGACGGGAAGTCCAGATGCATACAAGGGTCCTCGCGGTCCTATCCGGTTACCTACACGGCACCAGGAGGGACCACAGAGTGGAGGCGCACCACCCTTGATGACATAAGGAGGGGAATGGGAGGCTTGAGCACGGGCACACAGTAAATGGCAGCAGTGAGTGAACGCGATACTAAAAACGGGCCTGTTGTTAATACAAAGGGCTGTGAGTAACCATGACGGCTGTACCGAACCCGGGGCAGTGGCAGCCCCCGCTAGCCTGTTTGGTCTGGTGTGAGACAGGATGTGTGCGGTACGTGCGAGAATAAGCTTTGCCTTAATCGAACACTGTCCATTTAACAACCATTTCTCCAACCAGTGTGTGACTACAGGGGGTCGCCCTCTTCCCTAGTGCCAGTTCTAGCGATACTCATAGTGAAACTCGGTAAGATGCATCGAGTTTTTTGACATAGTTACCTGAGCGCAAAGGTCATGGCATGATTACTGTTGTAGGCATGATTTCCTGTATTGTATTAGTAGGTGTGTTCATACCTTTTTTAATATTGGCACTAATTGCTTTCTTTTTCGAAATTTGCATTAGTTAAATCACTAGCAAGAAAGGGCATTGCTCCCTCACTAGCGGTGACGTAATAACGTTTATTAAGGCCGCTTTGCACCTAAAGGGTTATAAATATACAAAGGTAGCAAATATAGCACTTAGCCACTTGTTTCATTTTTATGTACGTCTATGCACTTATACAAGAATTCTCTTAACTTGTATTTCTTGTTCTTTCCATTTAAAGATCCTATTAGCAGTGTGATTACTGGACCAACCACATTTCCACTATTTTCAGGTGGAGTAATCTGATATACTATAGGTATATTGACAGAAAGGGATTTTACTTAGGGATCCGACAGTCCTGATGAATGCCGGTAGAGACACGTATTCCGGCAGAAACATGTCGACCTTTATGCAGAACGGAGGGGTGTTGGGTGCCTAATACACTCACTTCACCACCATCCTTTGGTAGGGAGTTACCTTTTAATCCTAACAAGGGAATCCAGGAATAAAACTATTATGAGGATATCCCTTAGTTAGTTTTAGACTTATAATCTGCACTAATTTGTTCTTGGATCCTTTTCTGTGTGTTTGTATTGTCTTCCCCACCCTATTGCTCCGCCTCAAGCGTTGGTCTGCGCTGAGGCGTCGCAGCAGCCCTATGATGAAGCATGTCACAACTGGTTGTGGGTGAGGGCAGTTTTTACAAAGTATTGCACTTTGCTACGCTTTTAACTTTGATTATCACTCGATAAAAATTGTGATTTCAGTAGCCTTACTTCTATCTGTGTGTTGATACTTACCCTGAGGAGGTCGAAGTAAGGTGCTATCCCCATCCCCCTTCTTTTGTGTTGAGCATACTAGAGTTGAGACCAGAAAAAAGATGTGATATTTAGATTATTACCTTAATACCTCGACAGAGGTCTCCACCCATAGGGAATATAGCACATATGTGTAACCCAAGTTGTTCAGTTATTTTTTTCTTGTGACATACTTACTAATAGCCTATTTAATTATGTTACACAGGGCATTACCATTCTAACCCAGATCAGTTTCTATAAATGTTTTTTAGGTCTTTCATTCAGCATGGCTTCCCGAGGAAGGCTGTATAGACGAAACGCGGTATTTTGATATCAATAAATTCTTTTTATATAGATTTTGATCTGAGTTTTTTGTATTCATAATTGTCTTCCCATATTTTTATTAGTTGCCCAAGTAATTATATATACAATTTTTGTTCATACCCTGACTTAGGAACGCATCCAGTAACAGTGGAACCCCTTTATGTACAATTAAAGTAGATACTTATAAACCTGTTCCATTCAGTACCACAGGATTGCTAATCCTAGGCCACCTGCTCCATATGTCTACTGTTGTTTAAATTTCTCCATAGCTAACATAGCCGAACTGTAACTAATTACATATTGTGTAACTTGCACTGAGACATGTTCCACTTCACGATGTCGATGCTCTTGGGAGGGAGGGAGGTGTGGTAGGACAGGGGGTGGGTTTTCCCCTCTTTCGTTATTCTTCCTTCTCTAGCATGAAGATTTTCTCTGTTTCCTTTTCTTTTATTTACTGGCACACGTGTAGAAGGTCTCACCAGAATCTCAAGTACACATTCTGACATAGCTCCATACAAGTTACTAACTGGTTCCTACCACAATTACGGAACCAGATGGGGGAATGACAACACAATGCCAACACCAATCTCCAGGCCAGATCGGCTTCTTACACCCACACTTGACAAGGGTGTGCAAATTTAGTCAAGTGCTCCGTTTTATTATACTTACTCTTGTTGCATACCAATCCTACCTACATTGACATGACAAGTCCAACACTCTCAATCTTCATATTGTCTCCTTGAATGTCAAATGGTTAAATCACCCAGTAAAAAGACGCGAAATAACGGACTATCTTTACAAAACCAAAGGGTACATCTCATATTGCAAGAAACGAGAATCTCGCACAAAGAAGCCAATACCCTCACAAGTAATTGTATCTTAAAAGTCGACTGTTCCCCTGTGACATGCTCAAAAAAAGTGAGTCATCCCACTAATCTCCAAAAAATCAAATCTCAACCTCGAATCCCATATCACTGACGCAGACGGTAGATAGATAGCAACCACGTTAAGCAGAGGGGAGTCAATAATTCATGTCGTCAACGTTTATGCCCCCAATAATGATTACCCCTCCTTTTGTAGCACATCAGACAACATAGGCCAGTTACCACCTAATGATCTAATCATTGTGGGAGGAGACTAACTTACCACTAGATACAATCCTTGACCATTAATCTAGCTACAAATATAATCATCCCAAAGCCCATAAAGCTCTACAGAAGCTTTGTACTAAACATAACTTAAAAGATATCTGGAGGATTCAACACCCAGATTCCATGGACTATACCTTCTTCTCTGCCCCACATAATTCCTACACCAGAATTGACAACATTCTCATCCCTGGATCCTATACCTAGCTAATAGATCAAACAAACCCTTCACCCACGACATCTCTTGGATCACTCCTGCATCAATATGCTGTTTTCTGGTACAAACCCAAAATCCCAAACATACATTTGGTGATTCAACGACATCCTATCCAAACCAGACAACATAGAGAAAATTAAGGAAACTTTTTAGAACTATATATCAGATAACACCTCACCGACTGGGTCTACAAACATTCTGAGACACATTTAAAGCAACCTTAAGGGGCACACCAATCAACATGAAAGTAAAAATCAATAAAACAAACAATGCCTTATAAATTACAATAGAAGAACTAAAACAACTTGAAACACTACACATCAAAAAGCTTGACAAAAAAACCCTCTCCCTTCTCACAAACCAAAATTATGAATATAACAATATTTTAAGTGAAAAGGCTGGGTTATGGACCAATATAATCAAAGGTCTTAAACTATGTGAGGCCAGAAAAGCTGGAAAATTACTAGCCTCATACCTCAAACAAACAAAATCAAAAACAGATTTCAGCCCTTAAAGAAGATATAAATGCCGCCCAAACTAACACACCAAAAATACTAGAAATCTTCCAAACATTCTATGAAGATCTATACTCTGATGACAAGCATGTAACCCAATAACAATGCTCAAATTATTTGACAAAACTGAACTTGCCTCACTTGTCAGAGGAAGACAAAGCAACCTTACAGAAGAAGTCACTTATCTTTGGTAACGCAGTATCTGGTAGGGACTATATCTAATCGCAGATTGCTTACCTTAGAATTTGTCCAGGCGATAGACTGGATCTGGAAGATTTTTTGTGAGCAGTGCTCATGCGCCCCTGAGGTGTTGTTGATAGGTGCAGCATCCGTTGTCACCGTCGCCCATGCCGGAAATGAAATTGGAGTACCTATTTAGGCGCCACCCAGGCGCGCTGACGTCAGTTACTTTTCATCATTTTCCACGCCAGAAGCGCGGAGCCATGAAGTACACTGACCACTGGTGTGTCAAAACTAGGGCCCTAAAAGGGATCATCCCTGTCCCTAGAGATCAGCTCGCACAGGGGGGGGGGAGGATGGGTGGGGTGGTAAGGAGTCTGGTGGTAGATATAGTCTCTACCAGATAAGGCGTTACTGAAGGTAAGTTACTTGTTCATCTGACAGAGACTTCTAGCCGCAGATTAATTACCTTAGCATAGATACCCAAGCAATACCATCCCTAGCGGTAGGTCTGTGAAGCAATTACAAACGTGAAAGTCCTGCAGGAGTGAATGGGCAAAGAGCCCATCCCTGCGGACTGCACTGCCCAAACAGGAACGTTTGGTGAAAGTGTGCAGGGAAGACCACGCTGCTCCTGGCAGATATCAAGGACCGGATCTCAGCATGCGAACGCAGTGGTGGCCACTTTAGCTCTGTTGGAATGAGCCTACAAACCTTCAGGAGTGTGCTTCTTGGGCAGTGCGTAGCAGATTTTGATGCAGAGCAAGACCCATCTGGAGATGGTCCATTTCTGCACAGCCCGACCTTTCTTTGCACCAACATACCGCATGAAGAGTTGGGTCTGCACCCGGAAGAACAAGTTACTTACCTTCGGTAACGATATATCTGTAAGAAACATTAGTTAGTTATAGATTCCTTACCTTAGAATTACCCCCAGGCGTCAGACTGGATCCGTAAAGTTATTCGTCAGCAGCACCTCTGCGCGTCGGAAGGTGGCGTCGGTCGGCTCCGCGTCCGTCGTTGGCGCCGTGGTCGCCGAGATGACGTAGCGGCAGCTACTTAGACGCCGCCCTCGCACGCTGACGTCAGTTCTGTACACTACTTTCCGCGCCAGATACGCAGAGCCATGCAAACACTGACCACTGGTGCACAAAACTAGGGCCATGAAAGGATAACCTTAACCCTAGAAATCAGTTCGCAGAACGGGGAGGATGGGTGCGGCGGTAAGGAATCTATAACTAACTAATGTTTCTTACAGATATATCGTTACCGAAGGTAAGTAACTTGTTCATCTGAAAGAAACACGTTAGTTATAGATTCCTTACCTTAGAATAGATACCCCAGCAATACCAACCCCGGAGGTGGGTCTGCGAACCAATATCACACCTGCAGGTCCTGGAGAACAGAACGGCCAAAGAAGCCGTCTCTCCGGACCTGGCTGTCCAGACAGTAGTGTTTCGTAAACGTGTGCAGTGATGCCCACGTAGCTGCCTGACAGATGTTATTCAGAGGAACTCCTCGTCCCAAAGCAGTAGTGGCTGCCGTCGCCCTGGTGGAATGGGCGCGTAGCCCCACTGGAGGCTCCTTTTTAGCCAAAGAATAGCATGCCTTAATACACAAAACGACCCATCGAGAAATGGTTCGCTTGTGTACGGCCCGACCTTTCTTGGCGCCCACGTAGCCAACAAAGAGTTGGTCATCCACCCGGAACTGTTTTGTGCGATCCAGATAGAAAAAAAGCGCACGTTTTGGGTCCAGAAGGTGGAGCCTCTCCTCCTCTTTCGAAGGATGCGGAGGCGGAAAGAAGGTGGGCAAAGTGATGGTCTGCCCGATGTGAATGGCAGTGACAACCTTGGGAAGGAAGGCGGGACGAGTCCTGAGAACCACCTTGTCCGGATGGACAGACAGGAAAGGAGGTTTGGAGGAAAGGGCCTGGAGCTCACTCTTCTGGCAGAGGTGATGGCTACCAGGAATGCAGTCTTTAGCGTCAGAAGCCGCAAAGGACAGTTGTGAAGCGGCTCAAAGGGAGCACACATTAAAAAGGTTAAGACTAGATTCAAGTCCCACTGAGGCATAACCAAGGGAATAGGAGGAAAGAGAGGAGTTATGCCATTCAAGAAACGATTAACAACCGGGGACTTGAAAAGAGAAGGCTGATCTGAAAGCCGAAGGAAGGCAGAGATGGCCGAAAGATAGCCCTTGATAGTGCCCAGAGCAGAGGCCTGCTGGGCTAAGGAAAGAAAAAACAAGAGAACCGCAGAAAGGGGATCCACAGCCTTTGCTGTGCACCATGCCACAAACTTGTTCCACCGGCAGGCGTATACCGCCTTAGTGGAGGGACGCCTGGCTGCCAAGATTACATCACAAACTTCAGGAGGCAGGTCAAAAGACGTCAACTGCCGCTGCTCAATCTCCACGCAAGGAGGTGGAGGCTGGACAGGTTCGGGTGGAGGACCGTCCCCTGCTGCTGCGACAGAACATCCTCCCAAAGAGGAAGTCAGATCGGAGGATCGATGGCCATATGTAACAGCTCGGGATACCAGACTCTTCTCGCCCAATCCGGAGCCACAAGGATGACTTGGGCCCGGTCGCGCCTGATCTTCTTCAGCACTCTGGGCAGAAGTGGTATAGGCGGAAAGGCGTACAACAGACCGCAACTCCACTCGCGACGAAAGGCACTGCCTAGCGAGTGCCGTCTTGGAAATTCCAATGCGCAGAATTGCTGACATTGCGCGTTCTCTTCGGTGGCAAATAGATCTAACCAAGGCTCTCCCCACTGTCGAAAGAGACCTTGCACCACCTCCGAGTGAAGACGCCATTCGTGATCCATCATGCACCTGCGGCTGAGTTCGTCCGCCCTGGCGTTCAGGGAACCTGCCAGGTGTTGAACCACCAGGGATATGCCCTGATGTTCCAGCCATGTCCAGAGGCGGAGGGCCTCCTGACATAGGGTACACGACCCCACCCCGCCCTGTTTGTTGCAGTACCACATGGCGGTGGTGTTGTCCGTGAACACCTGCTCTACTCTTCCCCAGACAGAGGGAAGGAATGCTTTGAGTGCAAGACGAATCGCCCGGAGCTCCAGAAGGTTGATATGGAGCCCGGACTCCGCCGGAGACCAGAGTCCTCTGATCTCCGCCTCTTCCATGTGGCCGCCCCATCCCAGAAGGGATGCGTCTGTCACCACTGTGTGATCTGGTTGGGGAAGGGAGAGTGATCTGCCGTCGACCCAATCCTGGTTCGTAAGCCACCACTGCAACTGTCGAGCAGTGCCCTCCGAGATCTGGACGCAATCGGACAGATTCCCCTGATGCTGTGCCCACTGGAACTTCAGGTCCCACTGCAGAGCCCGCATATGCCACCTGGCATAATCGACCAACAGGATGCAGGAGGCCATGAGGCCCAGCAGCCTCAGGGTCATCCGGACCGAAACCCGGGATAGAGGCTGAAAGATCGGAATCATAGCCCGAATATCCCAGACTCGCTGTTCGGGAGGATAAACCCAAAACCGCCTCGTGTCCAGAACCGCTCCGATGAAGAGAAGCTTCTGAGAGGGAATCAGGTGCGACTTCGGCACATTGATGGAGAACCCCAGCGAATGCAGGAGGTCGGCCGTAGCCTGGAGGTGGGAGACGACCGCCTGGGACGAGCCCGCCTTCAACAGCCAGTCGTCGAGATAGGGGAAGACTGGAACCCCTGACCTGCGCAGATGAGCAGCGACCACCGCCATCACTTTCGTGAACACCCGAGGGGCGCTGGTAAGGCCGAAGGGGAGCACGGTAAACTGAAAATGCTCGTGGCCTACCGTGAACCGCAGGTAACGCCGGTGGGCCGGCAGGACGGGGACGTGAAAATAAGCGTCCTGCAAGTCCAACGCGACCATCCAGGCTCCAGGGCAGACAAGACCTGTGCGAGTGTCAACATCTTGAACTTCTCCTTCCGGAGGAAGCGGTTGACGTTCCTGAAATCCAAGATAGGACGCAGGCCCTTGTCCTTCTTGGGCACCAGAAAGTAGTGGGAATAACAACCACGACCTACTTCTGGGGCAGGAACGCGCTTGATAGCTCCCTTGGCCAAGAGAGCCGAAACTTCCTGTTGGAGAAGGCCCAGGTGATCCTCCGACATGCGGTGGTATTGAGGTGGCATGGCTGGAGGGGTAGCCTCGAAGGGGAGGGAGTAACCCCTTCGGACTATTTGCAAAACCCACCTGTCCGACGTGATGGTGCGCCAGTGGGGGAGGTGATGGCGTATCCTGCCGCCCACTGGCGTTTGATGGGCCTGAAAAGTCGGACTAGGAAGGTTTGGAGGCTGCTGCAGAGGGGGGGTTGGTGGACTGGCCCGCCCGCTGGCCCCCTGAACCACGGCGTTGGTTCCCACGCCCCCGGCTGCGCGAAGGTTGGGTAACTTGCTGCGGCCTGTGGCTCTGGGCGGAACGTAGTGTAGCACCCCTTCCGTAGCCACGAAAGGGGCGAAAAGCAGACTGCGCTGGGCGGCTGGAGAGGCCCAAGGACTTGGCCGTAGCCCGTGAGTCCTTGAAACGCTCTAGAGCCTTGTCCGCTTTGTCGCCAAAAAGGCGACGACCATCAAAAGGCATGTCCATCAAGGTGTTCTGGACATCCCCCGAAAAGCCAGTCGATCTCATCCAGGCGTAGCGACAAAGGGCTACTGATGTTGAAATTGTCCTGCCCAGAGAGTCGGCGGTATCCAGCCCACAACGGATGGTAAACTTCGCCGCATCCCTCCCGGCGGCCATAGCCTGGGAGAGCACTGTCCGGGCCTCCTCCGGACACTGAGGCAGCACTTGCGCAACTGAGTCCCACACAGAGTAGGAATAACGGCCCAAGAGACATGCAGTGTTTACCGACCGCAGTCCTAAGCTGGCGGAAGAGAAAATCTTCTTCCCAAGATGGTCCAGCTTCTTGTATTCCCTTTCCGGGGGAGCGGTAGGGAATGCGCTCTTGGAAGTGAAGGCTTGGACCACCAAGCTCTCCGGGGTGGGGTGTTGGGAGAGGAAAGTGGGGTCGCCCGGAGCCGGGCGGTGGCGTCGGGCAATCATCCTATCCACAGGAGCCCCCGTGTTGTGCCTGGACCACGTGCCCAAAAGGACGTCGGTAAGGGCCTCATTAAACGGCAGCAAGGGCTCCGAAGAGCTCGCAGCCGGCTGAAGCACCTCAGTCAGGAGGTTAGTCCTGACCGCCACCGTAGGAAGCTCGAGGTTGAGGGCCTCGACCGCCCTACGCAACACCACTGCGTATGACGCTCCCTCCTCCATAGCCACGGTAGGAGGAGACAACATGCCAAGGTCAGGGGAAGTATTAAGACCACTGGCATCCCCCAGTTCCTCTCTCCAGTCCTGTTCAGATCCTAGCTGATCAGTTAAAGGGTCACCTGACCCCTCCCAGTCCTCCTCATCCTCAGGTAGCCAATCTGGCCAAAAAGGGACCCCAGGAGAGAACAGGGGCACAAAAACCCCACTCGGTGCCGGATCCGGCGTCGGGCGACGCCGGTTCAGCTCCGGGTCCACCTCGGGATGGAGGCCGGGGTGGACGCTGGCCGGGGACATGACCGGCGTCGGTTGCGGTGCCAGAGGAAGCGGCGCCGGTGGAGGTGTAAGGTGGTCACCCAATCCGGATCCAGGCCTGGATCCACTGGGGCCTGCGGCGCCTTGGCCGGAGCCGACGGCGGAGAAGGCCTAGGCCCCCCAACCGAGTCCACGGGGCCCGAAGGCGCGCCGGCGGGTTCGGGTCGCCCGAAGATGACATGCATCGCCTCGTAAAATTTACGAAGTTGGGCGGGAGTCGCTCCGGGTCCCGGGAAAGGGGGGAAACTCGGAGTCGACTCCTCAGACTCCGCGCACAGAGCCGTGGGAGGGGCACCGCCCGCATCCCTCGTCGCATCAGGCGACCAACGGGAAGAAGTCGAAGAGCGACGATGCTTCTTCGACTTCTTTTTGTGCTTTGACTTACCCGACCCCGAGTGCAAAGACTTCAATCACTTGGACTAGTGGTGATGGCTCCGCGACCGGTCCCTCGACCTCCCTCGCAACCGGGACCTCGAACGGCGCGGAGCCGACTGCCGGCGCTCAAGCAGCTTTCGGGACCGCTCCCGCAAAGCCTTCGGCGCCATCGACCGGCAGTCGGAGCACGACTTGGGGTCGTGGTCGCGCTCCAGGCAAAAGAGGCACACGCGATGCGGATCCGTAACCGACAGCCGGTTACAGGAACTGCAGGCCTTGAAGCCGGGCATCCATCGTGCACCAGGAGTCAAAGACTCAAAAAAGACGTCGACAAAAGTCGCTCAAAAAAGTCTGTGAAAAAGTGACTGGAGGTACCGCTCACTCCGGATCTGCGCTGGCTGGCGCGGAAAAAGAAAGAACTGACGTCAGCGTGCGAGGGCGGCGTCTAAGTAGCTGTCGCAACGTCTTCTCGGCGACCAAGACACCAACGACGGATGCGGAGCCGACCGACGCCCCCTTCCGATGCGCAGAGGTACTGCTGACGAAAAAACTTTCCGGATCCAGTCTGACGCCTGGGGGTAATTCTAAGGTAAGGAATCTATAACTAACGTGTTTCTTTCAGATCTCTTGTGTACGGTCAAGGTAGAATGACAACGATCGTTTTGGGTCCAGCCGGTGTAGTCGCTCCTCTTCGTTGAGGGATATGGAGGAGCATAAAAGGTAGGCAAGGTGATAGATTGGCCTACATGACAAGGGGAGACCACTTTTGGCAGAAAGGAGGCCCTTGTGCGAAGCACCACTTTGTCAGGATAGACGGAGAGGTAAGGTGGCTTAGATGATATGGCCTGCAGCTCCCTTACTCTGCGGGCAGATTTCATTGTCACAAGGAAGGCTGTTTTCAAGGTGAGAAGCCTGGGGGACAAGTGTGTAGATGCTCAAAGGGAGCACACATCAAAAAAGTCAAAACAAAATTAAGGTCCTGCTGACGCATAATGAATGGTGAAGGAGGGAAGAGATGAGTAAGACCCTTGAGGAACCTATGTACAATAGGAGATTTGAACAAAGAGGGTTGATCAGGCAACTGCAAGGCAGAAGTGGCAGAAAGATAGCCCTTAATAGTGCCCAGAGCAGAGCCCTGCTGGACAAGAGAAAGAACGAAAAGCAGAACTTGAGAGAGAGGGGCAGAAATGGGATAAACAGATTTTTCTGCACACCATGCCACAATTTTTTTCCAACGGCAGGTGTATACCACCTTGGTGGAGGGACACCTGGCTGCCAAGATGACAGTACAGACTTCGGGAGGAAGGCCAAAAGCTGTCAACTGTTGCCGCTCAAGCTCCACGCAAGAAGGCGGAGAGTGGACAGGTTCGGATGGAGAACCCTCCGCTGCTGCTGCGACAGAAGAGCGTTCCGAAGGGGCAGCCTGATTGGAGATCGATGGCCATGTTCAGTAGCTCGATATACCAGACTCTCTGTGCCCACTTCGGAGCCATAATGATGACTTGGAATCGGTCCTTCTTGATCTTCTTGAGAACTCTGGGCAGTAGTAGTATGGGCGGAAAGGCGTACAGGAGGCCTGAGCTCCACTCTGGACGAAAAGCATCTTCAAGCGAGTGCCGCATTGGAAACTCCAGCGCGCAAAACTACTGATATTGCGTGTTCTCGGCAGAGGTGAACAGATTTACTCAAGGCTCTCCTCACTGCTGAAAGAGACCTTGCGCCACCTCTAGGTGGGGACACTATTCGTGATCCGCTAGGCATCTTCGGCTGAGTTCATCTGCCCTGTTGCTCAGAAAAATCAGCAGGTGTTGAACCACCAGGGTAAGTCCTGCTGTTCCAGCCAAGTCCAGAGACACAGGGCCTCTTGACAAAGGGTCCACGACCCCACCCTGCCCTGTTTGTTGTAATACCACATGGCGGTGGTGTTGTCTGTGAACACCTGTACCAGCCGCCCCCTGATGGAGGTCAGAAAGGCCTTCAATGCCAGTCGGATCGCACATAGCTCCAGCATGTTGATGTGGAGTCCGGATTCCGCCAGAGACCAGAGTCCTCTGATCTCTACCTCTCCCAGATGGCACCTCATCCCAGGAGTGACGCATCTGTCACTACTGTGAGGTCTTGTTGGGGAAGGGAGAGGGGTCTGCCTCTGACCCAATTGTGGTTTGTTAGCCACCACTGCAGATCGTTCGCAGTTCCATCTGAGATATGGACCAGGTCAGAGAGATTCCCCTGATGCTGCACTCACTGGAACTTCACATCCCACTGCAGAGCCCGCATATGCCATCTGGCATGTGTCACTAGCAGGATGCAGGAGGCCATGAGGACCAGCATTCTCCGAATAAGTCTCACATAAACCCAGGATAGAGGCTGAAACATCAGTATCATAGTTTGAATATCCTGGACTCGCCACTTGGGAGGATAAGCCCAATACTGCACTGTGTCCAGAACAGCTCAGATGAAAGGGAGCATCTGAGAGGGAGTCAGGTGTAACTTTGGCACATTGATAGTGAACCCCAGCGAGTGCAGGAGATTCACCGTAGTCTGGAGGTGGGAGACAACAGCCTGGAGCAAGCCTGCCTTCAGCAGCCAGTCGTCATGGTAGGGGAAGATTGGCACCCCTGACCACCACAGATGAGCTGCAACCACCGCCATGACCTTGGTGAACACCCGAGGGGCTCTGGTAAGGTCAAAGGAAAGCATGGTGAAAGTGCTCTTGGCCTACCGTAAACCGCAGATTGCACCGGTGGGCAGACAGGTCGGGAATATTAAAATAAGCATCCTGCAAATCCAATGCTACCATCAAATCTCCTGGGTCCAGGGCAGACAAGACCTGAGCTAACGTGAGCATTCTGAATTTCTCCTTTTTGAGGAAGAGGTTGATAGTTTTGAGATCACGGATACGGCGAAGACCCTTGTCCTTTTTGGGAAACAAAGTAGCAGGAATAACAACCACAGCCTACTTCTGGCACAGGAACCCTCTCTATGGCTCCCTTGGGCAAGAGAGCTGTGACCTCTTCGCGGAAAAGGGAAAGATAATCCTCGTCAGCCGGTCGTGAGATGGTGGCATGGCGGGAGGGGTAGTCTTGAGGGGGGAGGGAGGGGCGGAGGGAGGGGAGGAGGGAGTAGCCTCTACGGACAATTTGCAAAACCCACCTGTCTGATGTTATGGACTGCCAGTGGGGCAGGTGATGGCGATTCCTGCCGCCAACTGGGTGCCCATGGTGGTAAAGGGGCAGACTAGGAGGCTTTGTAGGCTGCTGCAGCAGGAGGGGTGGCAGACTTACCAGACCGCTGGTCACCTGACCCAAGAGGTCTGTGGGTACCGCACCCTTGGCCACGCAGAGGATGGGGAGCCTGCGTAACAGGAAGGCTGGGATAATATTGGCACAGCTGGAAGCCCCTTCCGTAGCCATGAAAGGAGCGAAAGGCAGATTGGGGTGGACATGGGGCCACAGACATAAGGACCTGGCCATAGCATGAGAATCCTTAAAGAGCTCAAGCGCCGAATCTGCCTCGTCTCCGAAGAGATGGGTGCCATTAAAATGCATATTCATGAGGAAAGCCTGGACATTCCCGAGAAGCCAATCATTCTCAGCCAGGCGTGGCGCCTAAAGGCCACTGCTGTGGAAACCGCTCTGCCTAGCGAGTTGGTCGTGTCAAGTCTGCAGCGAATCATTAACTTTGCTGCGCCTCTCCCGTCGGTGACAGCTTGAGAGAGTACAGCCCGGGCCTCCTTTGGGACCTGTGGCAGCACATGTGCAACTGTATCCGACAAAGTGTGGGAATAACGGCCAAAAAGGCATGCAGTGTTCTCGGACCGCAAAGCCAGGCTGGCGGAAGAAAACATCTTCTTCCTAAATGAGTCTAGTCTCTTGGATTCCCTATCTGGCGGAGCAGTAGGAAAAGTGCCTTGGGAGGTGGAGGCTTGTACCACCTAGCTCTCAGGGGTAGGGTGTTGGGTGAGAAAGTTTGGGTCCCTAGGTGCAGGGAGATGGTGGAGGGCAATAGTCCTATTCACAGGAGCCCCTGTGTGGGGTTTGGACCAGGTACCCAAAAGGATGTCAGTGAGGGCGTCATTAAACTGGAAAAGGGTTCAGAAGTGGAGACTCCAGGTTACAGCACCTCCATCAAGAGATTAGTCTTGACTGCCACTGTGGGCATCTGAAGGTCAAGGACCTCGGTCGCCATACGGGCCACTAATGTGTAGGATGCTCCCTACTCTGTAGCCACGATAAGGGGAGAAATCAGGCCAGCATCTGGAAAAGTATCCAGGCTGCTGGCTTCACTCAGCTCCTCCCACCAGTCCACATTCTGTTCATCATAGGTACTGGTATTCTAAAAGGTCCAGCGTCCCCTCCCAGTCTTTCCCGAGGCCTAGCCAATGAAAATAAGGCTCAGGCTCCTATCTGGGAGGCAGGGCTCCCATCGGCATTAGGTGATGCCCCTCCGGCTCCATGTTGGAGTCGGAGATGATGATGATGATGGGGACCGTGCTGGGGTGGGTAGGTGGTTGCAAACTAGCGTCGTCTGGGTCGCACTACCCAACAATCTGGCACATGGCCTCATACAACTCTTAACTGTGCAGGCGTTTCTCCAGCCTTCAGAAATTCAGGAAAGCAGGGAGTCCGACCAGGCACAGGTTTCGGAGAATGAGGCCTAGAGCGCCGAGGCTCCCTTGTCTCGTCAACCAATGGATGAGGAGAAGTCGAAGAACGCTTTGACTTCTTACTCTTCTTCCTAAGCTTCCTACCTTAATGTCCCGACGACTTCGAGCGGGACAAAGAAGACCGGGATCTCGACCAT
The DNA here is from genome assembly GCA_963921515.1 of Calotriton arnoldi. NCBI lineage: Eukaryota > Metazoa > Chordata > Amphibia > Caudata > Salamandridae > Calotriton > Calotriton arnoldi. The sequence continues at coordinate 2,036,128 of CAWUFW010002224.1, read as the reverse complement.
GGTGGAGTCGCATGCCGGGCTGCTAGCAGTTTCAGGGACTGCTCCCTCAAAGCCTTCAGAGCCATGGCACGGCAATCGGAGCATGCCTTGGTGTCATGGTCGTGCTCCAAACACCAAAGGTACACAAGGTGTGGGTCTGTCGCCGACATCGGCCAGTGACAGGTGTCGCAGGGCTTAAAATCGAACTTGCATCAGGACATCCTCGACACGCCTGGAGGTACACCTCAAAAGAAGTCGATAAAATGTCGAAAAAAAGCCTATCAAAAAGTGAGAGAATGGTAGCTCCTCTCCAGATCAGCACTGTCTGGTACAGAATGAAAAAAACAGACGTCAGCGCGCCCGGGTGGAATCTATATAGGTACCGCAACGTCATTTCCGGTGTGGACGATGACTAATGTAGAGTCTATTGACGCGACCTACCGGTGTGCTCACGGACTGCTCACGAAAAACCTTCCAGGTCTAGTCTGATGCCTAGGGAAATTCTAAGATAAGGGATCTGCAGCTAGAAGTCTCTATCAGATTAAACCAATCTCCACAGAGGAAATCATAAAAACAATCAACACCCTAAGGAAAATAAAGCGCCTGGCTCTGGCGGCTTTACAGTTAAGTTCTATAAAGCCTTTTATCCCTCTATCCAACTGACCTTACAAGAACTATTTAACCTTTTTACAACAACCAACACCATCAGCGCCACTACAGTCGAGACTACCATAGTTGTGATCCCTAAAGATGGAAAAGACCCTTTATTAATGAAAAACTACAGACCTATGGGCCAGATGCATAAAAAAAATGTTTTGTGATTCCCTTATTGCGAATCTTTGCGATTTGCAATTAGGGAATCGCAAAACGGCATGCATGAAAGTGTGTAGTACACTTTCTGCGATTCCTAAGGGGTCACAAATGACCTACCTCATGAATATTAATGAGGTAGGTTGCAATTATGCGACCCCTAGGAACTCACTAAAAATGACAGGATGATGGCCTGCTGAGATCAGCAGACCACCATGTCTGTGATTGCTTTTAAATAAAGCAATCTTTTTTTTGTAAAGCAGCCCGTTTTCCTTAAATGAAAACGAGATGCTTTACAAAAAGAAAAAAATGAAGAAAAATGAAAAGTTTTCTTTTCATTTTTTAATAGCAGGCAGTGGTCCGTGGGACCACTGCCTGCTCTTAAAAATGCTTTTACAAACATTCACATTCATTTGCGAATGGGTTACCACCTACTTGAAGTAGGTGGTAAAATGCGAATGTTTTGCAACCGCATTCACGGTCACAAAACTTTCATGCCTACCGTTAGGATTCGCTATTTGGAAGGGACGCCCTAAATACGCCCCTTTCAAATAGCGAATCGCAAACCCATTTTGCGATTCGGTAACAGGTTACCGAATCGCAAAATTGGGTTTGATGCATCGCAAAAGCATTTTTTACGATCGCAAACAGGACGATTCTGCGAATCGGCCCGTTTGCGAGGAGAAAAACGCTTGATGCATCAGGCCCTATATCGCTTATAAAACTGGATTGCAAGCTGTATGCAAAAATCTTTGCCCAACGACTCAATCTCTTTCAACCACACTTAAAAGGCAACTCACAAGTCTGTTTTCTGAAAGACAGTATGTCTAATGATTATACCCGTCTCCCTTGCCATGTTCTGGAAAGAGCAAAATCTTCCACTTCAGCCACAGAAGCAATAACACTAGACGCTGAGAAAGCTTTCAATAGAGTCTCCTGGACCTTCCTCAAAGAATCTATCCAAGCTTTTAACCTGGGTGACAACTTCATAAAAATGATCATGGCTTTATACAGTAACCTTAGTGCTCGAGTCAGAACAAGTGGTTCCCTATCACTGTCAATTAAATTAGAAAAAGGCACAAGTTAAGGATGCCCGCTTTCACCCTCCCTCTTTCTACTTGCTCTGGAGCCACTCCTACTAGCTATGCAAACCAACGATAAAATATTCGGAGTCAATTTCAATGGCACAGTGGCAAAACGTTCTGCTTATGCAGATGACATCTTAATAGTTACCGAAAATGCCAGCACATCCATCAATGCCCTCATGGAAACGATTGAATCATACTCATCAGTATCCAGCTAAAAATTGAATAGGGACAAATCAGAGGTTAGGTCACTGAATCCCTTAGGGACAAAAGACAAATTAGTAAACACAGGCCTAGCATGACAAACCCATTATCTGCAGTAATTCGGAATTTAGTATGGATCGGACTACATAGATACCATCATTCATAACAAAACAATTACCCTGAAAAAAACATCAGATCTTCTCGAAATCTGGACACCCAAAATCATCAGATGGTGGGGTCGCATGGAAACTACAAAAGTGATAAAACCAATAATTAATTACCTAATCAACATGCTCCCACTATTATCAGACGGCTTCCACTGTAAACTTGATAAATTACTTACAAACTTCATCTGGCAAAATAAGAGGCCTAGAATACCACTGAAGAAACTCCGCCTCCCCGCCTAGCTGGGTGGTGTTAACCATGCCAATTTTAGAAACTCCCAGACAGCCTTTTTAGCCAAACAATGTTCCCGCTGGTTTGCTATACCAGATAACTGTAAAGCCACATGGCAAGAGGTAGAAAAATCCACCTTAGACAACCTAGATTCTATTACACTCCTCACTATCAATATTAAACAATGTGCCAGTTCTAAATACTTATTTAGAAACACCAAAAACGCTTTACTGTCGACAAAAAATTATCTTCAACGATTAAATCTTCCAATGTAGTCTCACTCTGGCATAACCTGAAACTCAAATATGAAGGCCAAACACTAAACTGCGATTCCAGGGTATCCAAAGTCATCTATTAGCCCCAAACAGCTAGGCTTCAGTGCCTCTCCCATACCTTTCTCTAACCTACAAACACAATACTACCTACACAATATAGAATTCTATAATTTTTGTAGACTTGGAAGCGTGCATCACCAAATCAAAATCTTACACCAAAGAACCATCCCTCCCAGTACTTATCAATAACCATAATAAATCAGGCCATCATGTATCCAAATTCTATAAACTACTACGACCCAGTATGTCGTGTATAAACCACAAAATAATGAAGGATTGGGACACACACATTGCTCTTACCCAATGCAAGATATGGAATGGAGTAAAATATGGAAATCAGTTACCTTACACAAAATCTCACCAGTCCTATCTCAAACTAAATTCTGACTAATCCACAGAGCTTATTGACCCTGTACTGTTTACACAAACTGAAGATCCTAGCAAGTCTCACATGCTGAAATTGTAAGGAAGAAGCCGGGGGGTTTCGCACACTTACTTTTCTGCTGTAAATTTGCTGGGGAAAATGTTTTTTCTTTCATTACTAAAATACCCTAAAAGCGATTTTGCATATCTCAAAGGATTCCTAGATACAGATATCACAAATACTAAAAACGGTCTTTTACTTACGATTGCAGTCAATTAACTTCCACTGGAAAGATACAAACAAAGCATCATTCGCAGCCTGGCTGAACTGAGTAACACATTTTGGAGGCACAGACAATATTGTCCTCCAATATTCCCCATAGATACCGCAGCACAGATCCATCTGGAAATCCTTAGATACCTACCTTAACACCATCAAACTACCAGGAGTACCTCAGGAATCCAATCGAAACCCTTGTGTCTACACCAGCACAGAACCTCAGCCATTCCACCACCCCAGATACAGGAAACTGATTCAATCCCTTATCCAGTTTTGCTATAGAAGCAAGATACACGACCATCCTACTTTCTACTCCCATATATATGACTTTTTTCACTTACTCTTTTTAGACTTTTCCGAGTATTCATTCAACAGATATATGTATGGCGATATGATGTTATAAATTGTTAATGTATATATCTAATGCAACGATTTTATGTCCATGTAGCAAACAGTTGCAACAGGACATTCTGTCTCTCTTGCAGATTTTTCGTTTATTGTTTTATATCTAACTGTCTTGGTTTCCTTCTTATCTTTTTTTTTCCATTAATTTTGTTGTTTTTTTGTATTCATGGCAAACTCAATAAAGATTATTTGAAATTAAATAAACAGAGGCCACTCCAAAGAACGGGGGTGGAGGGTGGTGGGACGTGGTGCGGTTGGCGGTGGAGGTGTGGGGGCAGGAAGTAAGTGTGGAGGTTGCAGTTAGAGTATCCACCAGAAAAAGCATCACCAAAGATAAGTAATTTGTTCTTCTGCTGTATACGTCTAACTGCAGATTTCTCACCTTAGAACAGAGCACTACTGAAAGATAAAGGGTCTGTGGAGTGGACTCAGACAAAAAAAACCCTTGCAGGACTGAGGAGGCATAATGTAAATCCCTCAGGACCCGGCCATCAAAGCAGTAGTGCTTTGTGAATGTATACACTGATGCCCCCGTTGCCGTCTGGCAGCTGTCTAGGACAAGCAGTTTGTGTACTACAGCACTGGAGCAGCCATAACCCTGCTGGAATGAGGTCCGAGACCCTTTCGGTGGCCGCCTTTTGGCCAGTGTGTAGTAGATCTTGATGAGGAGGACTATCCATCTCTACAGGGTCCGCTTCTGCACAGACTTCTCTTTCTTCGCCCCGAAGAGCCACAAAACAGCTGATCATCCACACGGTGCTCCATGGTATGATCAATATAAAACAGTGGTTTCCAAACTTTTTAGAACTACAACCCAATTTTTGGAACAACAAACGTTTGCGACCCACCTAGCTCTAATGGACAGGATGCAGGCGATTTTTTAATGTAACTAAAGTATCGTGCGGTTGCGCACTATCATTTATAAATAGCACATTTTCAATTAAAATAGCCACTAAATTTGCACAGACATAGTTTTATTGATAAAACTATACTGCACACACATGGTAATTTGTAGAAATCGGGTTTCAGTGAATATTTAACATTTGTGTATATCCAAGTAAAGGGCCTTTATTTGTTTAGATCCTATTGAAATATTTTTCCCACCACGCTACAGAATTACAAACAAATGTGGTTCATTTTTGCCTTTCTAATTGCTGAATGTGAACAAGTTATTTACAGGTATTTACATTTTGTTCTGTCTTACTAAAAAAAAAAACTTCTTACACCCACCCTTTCTTTTCACACTGGCTGCACCCCAGCATGATTGTCACACAAATTACTTTCTTTTTCTTTCTCTGACTGCAAAGTGAGAGGAGTTTGTAAACACCAATCTCCATGTTAAAAACATAAGCAGTAATTTGTAAATAAAAGCCATAGCCTGACATTTGACCTCTAACTTTTAAGCGAAGCAAATGTGACAAAATGAATACTGAATTTAAAGATATCTTTATATATTGCATGGACGTTTGCGACCCACCAAAAATTAGCTCGTAAGACACCCACAGTTGGGTAAACAATGATATAAAAGCACAAAACCCTTTTGGAGTCCAGCCAAGGAAGCCTCTCCTCTTTTGAGGGATGAGGAGAGGCAAAGAACGATGGGAGAGTAATGGATTGCCCAACGTGGATGAGAATCACAAGATATCCAACACTTCCGAGGCAGATAAAAACGTAGTCAACTGCTGCCACTCAATCTCCACGAATGGAGATTTAGACTACAGATTTGGATGAAGGACCCTGCCCTGCTGCACAGATAGAAGGTCCTACTGAAATGGCAGCCAGATCGGAGGACAGGTGCTCATGCCTAGAAGCTGCATATACCACACTCTCCTGGCCCAATCTGAAGACACTAGAATTTCTTGGGCCCGGTCGTTCCTGATGTTTTTTAGAACTCTGGGCAGAAGAAGCAGGGAAGGCATACAGGAGCCTGAGCTCTATTCCAGATGGAACACTTCTTCTAGTGAGTGTTCTTGCAGGAGCTCCAAAGCTCCAAACCTTTGACACAGCTCATTCTCAACTGTAGCGAAAAGATCAAAGCCAGGGTTCTTCCCAATACTGGAAGATGCCCTACACAACCTCGGGATGCATTTGTGGTCTCTCAGATGGTGTCTGTGTAGCTCATCGGCACTGAAATTCAAAGACCCGGCCAGGTGGTTTGCGATCAGGAAGATGCACTGACGCAACAACCAACTGCAGAGGCGCAGAGCCTTCTGGGACACAGCGCAGGACCCCACTCCACCCGGTTTGTTGAAATACCACACAGCAGTGGTGTTGTCAGTGAGAACCTGCATCAGCCTTTGATGGACGGCAGGAAGGATTTTAAGGCCAAGTAAATGGCTCCTAACTTCAGCAAGTTGATATGGAGTCAGGCTTCCGTTGGCGAACTTCCACCTCCCCCAGATAACCATCCCAACCCAGCACTGAAGCATCTGTCACAGTCGTCAGTTCTGTGTGGGGAAAGGAGAGGGGCATGCCACTGGTCAAATTGTGGTCGAGTAGCAACTACTGCAAATCTTGTGCAGTCTCCTTCAAGATCTAAATGGTATCCAATAGGTTTCTTGGGTGCCTGACGACCCACTGGAACTTTAGATTCCATTGCACAACCTGTATATGCCATCTGCTGTAGTCAACAAGGAAGATGGAAGAGGCTAAAAGGCCAATAAGCCTCATACCTGCTCTCACCGATTTCAAGGACCAAGGCTGAAACATCGGGATCATAGCACAAATGTCCTGGACTTGTTGCAACAATGGGAAGGTCCTAACCTGTACCGTATCCAGTATAACTTCAATGAATGGGAGCTTCTGCGAAGAAGTGAGGAGTGATTTTGGCTCATTGATGGTGAACTTGAACAATGTTAGGAGATTTGCAGTGGTCTGGAGGTGGCCTACAACCGACTGTGGTGGGCCATCTTAAACAGCCAGTCATCAAGGTAGGGAAAAACCAGTATCCTCAACCTCTGAAGATGGGCAGCTACCACTGCCTTCACTTTCGTGAGCCCCCGAGGGACACTGGTAAGGTCAAAGGAAACCACGGCAACTGAAAGTGCTCCTGGACTACCTTGCAGATAATGCTTGTGGAACTGCAGGAAGGGTATATGAAAATACATAATCTGCAGGTTCAAGGACATCATCCAGTCGCTCAAGTCCAGGGCAGACATTATCTGGGCCAGTGCCAGCATTCTGAATCTCTCATTTCGCAAGAAGGCATTCAGAGGGCTAAATTCTAAAATGGGCCAACGGCCCACATCCTTCTTCGGGACAAGGAAATAGCATTAGTAGCAGTATTTTCTGAGTCCAGAACCCTCTCAATAGCTTCTTTGGAAAGTAAAACGTGCACCTCTTACAGAATGGACAGGTGTTCCCCCTGAAATTAGCTCTGATGTTTGTGTGTGTGTGTGGGGGGGGGGGGGGGTGATATGGCAAAGCAGAAAGAAAAGTAGCCATGCTGACCAATTTGAAAGACCCGTTTTTTGGACATGATGGGAGAAAATGCTGGATCCTGACTGCCGCAGGGATTTTGTGTGCCACTACCGGCAAGGTAAAGCGAGTTGGTGGCTGTTGTCGCAGGGGAAGGGGACTGGGAGGATTAATCCCCTAGTAGGCCTGCTCGTTGGTTGCCAGATCCATGTCCCTAACCTCAAATTTACTGGGGTGACTGCAGCAGTGATTGGTGAGACTGGAGTTGGCAATATGTCAGCCCGCTAGAAGAGACTCAGAATTTCCTAAACTGATAAGGAGGCCATTTGGAAAGGGTCAAAAGACCCAAGAAGCATACTGGGTCTCTGCTTTCTTTGAAAAATCCAAGACAGAATCTTCTTTTTGCCAAACGGGCGTGAGCCATCGAAAGGCACATCCATGAGAGAGGCCTACACATCTCCCAAAAAACCCTATGGACTGCATGGCGGCGGAGCACCACCGAGCTGCCACCTGCCATCCCCTGGCAATCAGCAGTATCAAGCCCAGCACGAATCAAGTAGTTGGGCGCATCTTAACCAACCAGAATAATATGAGCCAGTGAGGTCCTAAGGTCTCCTGGAACTGCAGCAAGATCTTGCTGGCCGTACACCAGAGGGCATGCATATATGGTCCCAATAAACAGCCAGCCTTGCTTGACCAATGTCAATGCTAGGCCAGTCGAAGAGGACATTTGTTTTCCAAATGGCTCAATCCTCTTAGACTCCCTATGCAGAGGAGTTGCAAGGAACAAATGCTGGCTTACGTCTTAACATCCAGTCTATCTAGAGTAGGATGCTTAGTGAGAAAATCAGTATCACCAGATGTTAGTCTGTGATGTCTGGTCACTCGTCTATTCAACAGTGGGAAGGAACGGGGCAAGAACAGGTGTTAATTAAGGTGTCAGTGAGGTCCTCAATGGAAGGGAAGCAAGGGCTCAGGTGTGCCTGGCCCAGGCTGAAATATTACCATAGGGACTTTTGTCTTAAATTAGATAGGGGGCAGTAGTGGGTCCGAAATCTCAGCTACTCATCAGATTACCACTTCAAATTATGACTCTCTTCCATCAGGAGTCCAAATGGCAAGTTCAACCCTGTATCATGGCAAGTATTAAGGTCAATCGCCTGTTGTAAGTCCATGAAAAGATTTTCATGATGATAATGAGGGGGTACATCATCTCCATTCCCATCAACATCGTAACTTCCTTATGCCTTCTCTTTTGATGGAAATGTGATACCACCTTTAGTAGGAATTCATTACTGTTCTGTCTTTGGGTACTTGGATGTATGATTCCTGCACTGTCAGTGCCTAGAGTTCGCTAACCCTACACAGTGATGCTATGGGTACCAGTAAGTCCGTTAATAAGGTGAGAAATTGGAGTTGAGCTCTATGCATGGGTTCAAAGGATGGCTTCATCAGTTGCGTGAAAATCACGTTGAGGTTCCATGTGGACGTGAGCGTTGCTCTGGGTAGGGCCAGCCTTTTTGCCCCTTCCAGGAACCTTTTGACTACAGGCTTTTGGGGGAAACTCCTTCCTATGACAAATCTTGAGCATGCCACAATGACTGCCAGGTGTACCTTCAGTGTAGTACAGTAGTATTGTGTCCCTGTCTGTGTGTTATGTTTTGCTCACTGTTTTCTACAACTATGTCATTTTTTGTAGTAACACCTCTGTGTCGGCTGTCTTCTCGCTTCTTTGAGGACATCCGTCGTTCTTTTGCGAAACTTGAGGTTTTCAGGAGCCATGTTGCCAAGTGTTTTGTGTTCCGGGTGTAGCACCTTGTCTTGTTGCATGGTTTGAATCTTCTGTGGTGTTGGTAGTGGCATCGCATTTCCCTGCGCCAGCTCCACTAGGTCAGAGAACCATGCTTGTCTGGCACATCGTGGTGCTATGAGGATGAGGGTCATAGACGCCTGTCTGTACCTCTCTATTATCTTTTTTTAAACATCTGTTTATTCAAACATTTGCTCAAATACAATACACTTATTCATTTCAATCAGTTAAACGCACAAGTTACTACTTGTGTAACGATATATCTGTAAGAGACATTAGTTAGTGATAGATTCCTTACACTTAGAATATCCCCAGGCGTCAGACTGGATCCGGAATGTTTTTCGTCAGCAGTACCCCTGCACGTCGGTAGGTGGCATTGTGCGGCTTCGCGTTCGTCGCTGGCGTCGTAGGCGCCGAGATGACGTCACGGAGACTACTTAGGCGCAACCCATGCGCGCTGACGTCAGTTCTGTACACGACTTTCCGCGCCAGGAACGCAGAGCCATGCAAGAAACTGACCACTGGTGCCATGAAACTAGGGCCCTGAAAGGGATGACCTGAACCCTAGAATCAGTTCGCAGAACGGGGAGGATGGGGTGGGACGTGAGGAATCTATCACTAACTAATGTCTCTTACAGATATATCGTTACACAAGTAGTAACTTGTGCATCTGAAAGAGACACGTTAGTGATAGATTCCTTACCATAGAATAGATACCCCAGCAATACCAACCCCAGTGGTGGGTCTGCGAATAGATTACACCAGAAAGTCACGGAGAACAGAACGGCCAAAGAAGCCGTCTCTCCGGACCTGACTGTCAAGGCAGTAATGCTTGGTAAATGTGTGCAGCGAGGCCCACGTGGCTGCCTGACAAATATTCTGCAAGGGAACACCGCGTCCCAAGGCAGTAGTGGCTGCCGTTGCCCTGGTAGAATGGGCACGCAGCCCCACAGGAGGCTCCTTTTTAGCCAAGGAGTAACACGCTTTGATGCACAAAACGACCCACCGAGAGATGGTGTGTTTGTGCACGGCCCGACCTTTTTTGGCGCCCACGTAGCCAACAAAGAGCTGGTCATCCACCCGGAACTGTTGTGTGCGCTTTAGATAGAACGGGAGAGCACGTTTTGGGTGCAGACGATGGAGCCTCTCTTCCTCTTTTGAAGGATGCGGAGGCGGAAATAAAGTGGGCAAAGTGATGGTCTGCCCGATGTGGAAGGGCGTGACAACCTTTGGCAAGAAAGAAGGACGGGTCCTTAAAACCACCTTGTCCGGATGAACAGAAAGGAAAGGTGGTTTAGAAGAAAGAGCCTGGAGCTCACTCACTCTTCTGGCAGAGGTGATAGCTACCAGGAAAGTCGTCTTTAGAGTAAGAAGACGTAAAGGACAGTTATGAAGGGGCTCGAAGGGAGCGCACATCAGATAGGTCAAGACAAGATTTAAGTCCCATTGAGGCATTATGAAAGGCACGGGAGGAAACGTGTGTGCAATGCCTTTCAGGAAACGGTTAACAACCGGGGACTTAAAGAGAGAAGGCTGATCTGGAAGCCGGAGAAAGGCGGAGATGGCCGAAAGATAACATTTGACAGTGCCCAGAGCAGAGCCCTGCTGGGCCAAGGATAGTAGGAACAGAAGGACCTCAGAAAGAGGGGCAGAAAGGGGATCCACAGACTTTGCTGTGCACCATGCCACAAACTTGTTCCACCTGCAGGCGTATACCGTTTTAGTGGAGGGACGCCTGGCTGCCAAAATGACATCACAGACTTCGGGAGGAAGATGGAAAGCTGTCAACTGTCGCCGCTCAATCTCCACGCGTGGAGGCTGGACAGGTTCGGGTGGAGGACCATCCCCTGCTGCTGCGACAGAAGATCCTCCAGAAGAGGCAGCCGGTTTGGGGGATCGATCACCATGTTGAGTAGCTCAGGATACCAGTATCTTCGTGCCCAATCCGGAGCCACAAGGATGACTTGGGCCCGGTCGCCCAGGATCTTCTTCAGCACTCTGGGCAGAAGTGGTATAGGCGGAAAGGAGTACAACAGACCGCAGCTCCACTCGCGACGAAAAGCGTCACCGAGCGAGTGCCGCCTTGGAAATTCCAACGCGCAGAACTGCTGACATTGCGCGTTCTCTTCGGTGGCGAATAGATCTAACCAAGGCTCTCCCCACTGCAGAAAGAGACCTTGCGCCACGTCCAAGTTTAGACGCCATTCGTGATCCATCAAGCACCGGCGGCTGAGTTCGTCGGCCCTGGCGTTCAGAGAACCTGCCAGGTGTTGAACCACCAAGGTAATGCCTTGTTGTTCCAGCCATGTCCAGAGGCGCAGAGCCTCCTGACAAAGGGTCCACGACCCCACCCCGCCCTGTTTGTTGCAATACCACATGGCGGTGGTGTTGTCCGTGAACACCTGCACTACACTTCCCCGGACAGAGGGAAGGAATGCCTTCAGTGCAAGTCGGATCGCCCGAAGCTCCAAAAGATTGATATGGAGCCGGGACTCCGCCGGAGACCAGAGGCCTCTGATCTCCGCCTCTCCCAAGTGGCCGCCCCATCCCAGGAGGAACGCATCCTTCACCACTGTGTGCTCCGGTTGGGGAAGGGAGCGGGATCTGCCATTGACCCAATCGCGATTCGTGAGCCACCACTGCAATTGTTGTGCAGTGCCCTTCGAGATCTGGACAAGATTGCCCTGATGCTGTGCCCACTGGAACTTCAGGTCCCACTGCAGAGCCCGCATATGCCACCTGGCATGTTGCACTAGCAGAATGCAGGAGGCCATCAGGCCCAGGAGCCGGAGGGTCATCCTGACTGAAACCCGGGATAGAGGCTGAAATATTGGACTCATAGCCTGAATATCCCGGACTCGCTGCTCGGGAGGATAAACCCGAAACTGCGTCGAATCCAGAACCGCTCCGATGAAGGGGAGCTTCTGAGAAGGACTCAGGTGCGACTTTGGCACGTTGATGGAGAACCCCAGCAACTGCAGGAGGTCGGCCGTAGTCTGAAGGTGGGTGACGACTGCCTGGGGCGAGCCCGCCTTCAACAACCAGTCGTCGAGGTAGGGGAAGACTGACACCCTGACCTGCGCAGATGAGCCGCGACCACCGCCATCACTTTCGTGAACACCCGAGGGGCGCTGGTAAGGCCGAAGGGGAGCACAGTAAACTGAAAATGCTCCTGGCCTACCGTGAACCGCAGGTAACGCCGGTGGGCTGGCAGGACGGGAATGTGAAAATATGCGTCCTGCAAGTCCAACACTACCATCCAGTCTCCAGGGTCGAAGGCAGCCAAGACCTGAGCCAGAGTCAACATCTTGAACTTCTCCTTCCGGAGGAAGCGATTGACGTTCCGGAGGTCCAAGATGGGGCGAAAGCCCCCCTTGTCCTTTTTGGGGACCAGAAAGTAGTGGGAATAACATCCATGTCCTACTTCTGGCCCAGGAACGCGCTCGATGGCCCCCTTGGCCAAGAGGGCAGTGACTTCCTGTTGGAGAAGCGCGAAGTGATCCCCTGACATGCGGTGGAACCGAGGTGGCATGGACGGGTGGGCAGACTCGAAGGGGAGGTAATAGCCCCTTCGGACGATTTGTAGCACCCAACTGTCCGAAGTGACAGAGCGCCAGTGGGGGAGGTGATGTTGAATCCTGCCACCCACCGGCGTGGGGTGCACCCCAAAGCGCAGACTAGGAAGGCTTCAAGGCGGATCCTGCGGGAGTGGAGGTGGGCTGACCCGCACGCTGGCCCCCTGTGCCGCCACGGCGGCCACCACGCCCGCGCTGAGGCTGGTTCTGCGCAGGCCTTTGACTGAACGGACGTGTAGAGGCGCCCCTGCCGCGGCCACGAAAGGAACGAAAAGTAGACGTGGCAGGGCGGGTGGTGGAGAGACCCAAGGACTTGGCTGTAGCCCGAGAGTCCTTAAAATGCTCCAGCGCACGGTCTGCCTTATCGCCAAAAAGGCGAGTACCATCAAAAGGCATGTCCATGAGGGAACTCTGGACATCCCCCGAAAACCCCGTGGACCGCAGCCAGGCATGTCGCTGCAAGGCCACTGTCGTGGAAATGGCTCTTCCCAAAGAGTCCGCGGTGTCCAACCCACACCGAATGGCGAACTTCGCGGCATCCTTCCCCTCTGCAACAGCTTGGGAAAGCACAGCCCGAACCTCTTCGGGCACTGGGGCAGAGTTTGCGCCACTGTGTCCCACACAGCGTGAGAATAGCGGCCCAAGAGGCATGCGGTGTTGACCGACCGCAGCCCCAGGCTGGCAGAGGAAAACAACTTCTTGCCAAGCTGCTCCAGCTTTTTGGATTCCTTATCCGGCGGAGCGGTAGGGAATGCTGTCTGGGAAGTGGAAGCCTGAATGACCAGGCTCTCCGGTGTCGGATGAGTTGTCAGAAAGGCAGGGTCACCCGGTGCTGGGCGGTGACGTCTGGCCACATTCTTATCTACAGGGACCCCTGTGGCTGGCCTAGACCAGGTACCCATCAAAACATCCGTCAAGGCCTCTTTGAACGGAAGCAGAGGTTCCACAGAACTTGCCGTATGCTGAAGCACCTCAGTAAGGAGGTTAGTTTGGAGGGCAACAGTAGGCAATTCAAGGCCAAGAGCCTCAGCTGCTCTACGGAGCACCACAGTGTAGGTTGCGCCTTCCTCCACGAGAGTGGGAGGAGACACAAACCCAGGCTCAGAGGAGAGGTCAAGGCTACTAGCATCCTCTGAGTCTTCTGCCCACTCCTGTTCGGACTCACACTGCCGTGCACGAGGGTCCTCCGACCCCTCCCAGTCCTCCCCTTCCACAACAGCCCGAGGCACAGGCTGCAACGGCGAGGGAGGCACAGGGAAAAAGAAATGCTCCACCGGCGCCGAGAACGGCGCCGGTCAACGCCGCTCCGGCTCCAAGGCCCAATCGGGGTCTCAAGCTGGAAACGCGGGCAAGGGCGGAGGTGGGACGAACGGCACCCAGGGCGGCACCGTGAAGGGAGCCACAGGGGGTGCCGGGGCCGGAGCCGCCTGCGGCGCCGGGGCCGGAGCCGCCGGCATAGGACCTTGTGGCGCCGGAGCCGCTGGCGGAGGACCTCGGGGCGCCGGGGCCGGAGCCGGCGGCGGCAACCAAGTGCCCCCAAAAGGGACCGCGGGCCCGAAGGAGCACCAGTGGGAGCCCTAGGCCCGAAAAGGCGGTCCATGGCAGCAAGAAACTCTTGCACCTGGGCCGGAGTCGCCGACGGACCCGGGTATGGCGGTTAGGCCGCGGGACTGACAGGCTCCAACGGAGCCGCGGGGGAAAGACCCCGGGACCCCTCGTCCGAAGACCGACGGGGGGAGATCGGAGAGCATACGCGCTTCTTCGACTTCTTTTTATGACGTCGCTTACCCGAATCAGAGGGCGAAGACTTGGACCCCGAGGAGCCATGATGGTGACTTCGCGGTCGGTCCCTCGAGCGACCCCTGGACCTGGAACGGCGCGGAGACAACTGTCGGGCCTCCAGCAGCTTTCAGGACCGCTCCCGCAAAGCCTTCGGAGCCATGGCCAGACAGTCGGAACATGACCGGGAGTCATGGTCGCGCTCTAGACAGAGACAGACGCCATGGGGGTCGGCCACCGACATCGTACAGCGGCAGGCCCCACAGGTTTTAAAACCAGGCATCCCTACGTGGCACCAGGAGTCAAAATATAGAAATTAGAGACAAAAAGTCCCAAAAAACAACTAGTCAAAAAGTGACCAAGGTACGTGCTCTAACCGGATCTGCGCTTGCTGGCGTGGAAAAAGAAAGAACTGACGTCAGCGCGCATGGGTGGCGCCTAAGTAGTCTCCGTGACGTCATCTCGGCGCCTACGACGTCAGCGACTAACGCGGAGCCGCACAACGCCACCTACCGACGCGCAGGGATACTGCTGACGAAAAACTTTCCGGATCCAGTCTGACGCCTGGGGATATTCTAAGGTAAGGAATCTATCACTAACGTGTCTCTTTCAGATACAGGTTTTACACCCCCCTTATATTACCCTCCCCCTGTTCATGGAGGAACAAATGATCGCTGGTATCTCATATCGCCCTTTGTAGTCTGCCTGGTCGAGCCCCCATCATCTTTCGCATCATACTGAAGAAACTGGGGAGTCCCCACTGTGTCCCCTGTAGCCTTCCCACCCACCCCAAATCTTCATCCATTTCCCTCGGCAGCCCCAACTCTGATAGATAACCTTCTCCGCCTGGCTGCACCAGTCTAGATCTTGTTCCCATGCTTCCAGCCTTGGGGGGAGAGCCACGCCCCACTCCCTAGCCACATTTCTTTTGGCCACTGCTGCCGCCGTCATACTCCACATCTTCTGATATTTGGGCCACGGCTCCTCCCCCGATATACATAATATCAACCATTTCGGCACCAGCGGGACTGCCCTATCTGCTACTTCCGACATAGCTTTGGGGACCTCTATCCAGTAGCCCGAATAATTGGGCATTCCCACAGAATGTGGAAAAACTATCCCACATCCCCTTCTATACTTGTCTGTTTTCCCTCATCCCAGCCTATATAAGTGTGAGCTAGAGAGGTAGGATCTATGCAATATTCTTAGCTGCACTAACCTGAAGCGCGATCTTATGGCCACCTCCCTCAGTCCCTGCAACGCCTCCGCCCTGTCATCATCCTCTAGGATTCCTACTTCCGATTCCCATGCCTCTCGCAATTGGACCAGTGGGTCCGGTGAGTTATTAATGATTTTCCTATATGTCGACGAAACTGCTATGGACACCACGGGGTCCAGCAAGAGTCTATCCTCCAGTACCTCTCAATTATCAGGGAAATAAGCAAAATTGTTGAAAAGGAGTGTGCAAATCTCCCTGGTCATTCCATCGATAGATCATTCCCCAGGGACCGGTAGCTTGGGTACCTGAATAAAAAGTCTTGTGATTTTGTTGTGTTGCAAACAGGTCCCTTTGTGGCTTTCTCTACTTCCTGAAGCCCTGGTTAAGCACTTGTGCATTTAGTTTCCATCTCACCACAATAAGGAGCTACAGAGGGTAATACGTCAGGTCGCCCTCCACTCATTTACATTACAAAAACAACCAAGACCTGACAGGCCAGGGGTTTATTCATTTCGTTATATTGGAAAGGAGAAATATATTTACTTTCTGTCCTTAATTCCTCTGTTCAATATACAGATAGATTTCATCCAATATCATACCCCAACAATTAAGTAATAATATCTATCAATCAACAATCCAACAGCATACCCATATATACAAGAGTGTATGCAAAAACAAAAAATTGTGTAAAGGTGAGAGAGTCCCTCACGTGCGCTACACCAAGGGGGGCTACTGGTAGGTTCTCACCGGTATGCCCACGTTTTTCATCATCGAGATCTCTCTCACCTATGAAAGGAAATAAAATAAACCGTGTCCAGTGTAAAGAAAGAAGGTGTAAACAAAAATTTGTATATCACAGACAACCAAAAAGTGCAAACAGAAAGAAATCTTTTCATCCAAAGTAAAATTGAGTTAAGGTTTCACACACACCGGTTTTCAAATTTAATCACACTCGTGAACCTTCCTCAAAGTAAAATCAGAGTTGAACGTTTATGGACCACTTTAAGCTGGGCCAACATGTTTCATTGCTGTTAATTCCTTTATTGGCAAATTCATCAGGGCATTAGGTCGCCGGTATAAGGGGTACAAATAAAATGATTGACCCTGTCATGATGGGAAGTCGGTATGATTGATCTTGGCTACCATATGGTAAATATCAATGAGAAATAAGGCTACTTGAGTCACCTTGGACTTGAGCATGTTTCGAGTTAACACGAGGCACGACAAGGGATGGGGTATTAAAATACTGTTCTGTTTCCTTCTTCTTTTTCTATCAGTCACTCCAATTATGAATATTGATGTCCAGGGAGGTGGAAGACGACCAAATGCCCTGATGAATTTGCCAATAAAGGAATTAACGGCAATGAAACATGTTGGCCCAGCTTAAAGTGGTCCATAAACGTGCAACTGATTTTACTTTGAGGAAGGTTCACGAGTGTGATTAAATTTGAAAACCGGTGTGTGTGAAACCTTAACTCAATTTTACTTTGGATGAAAAGATTTTTCTGTTTGCACTTTTTGGTTGTCTGTGATATACATATTTTTGTTTACACCTTCTTTCTTTACACTGGACACGGTTTATTTTATTTCCTTTCATAGGCGAGAGAGATCGCGATGATGAAAAACGTGGGCATACCGGTGAGAACCTACCAGTAGCCCCCCTTGGTGTAGCGCACGTGAGGGACTCTCTCACCTTTACTCAAATTTTTTGTTTTTGCATACACTCTTGTATATATGCGTATGCTGTTGGATTGTTGACTGATAGATATTATTACTTAATTGTTGGGGTATGATATTGGATGAAATCTATCTGTATATTGAACAGAGGAATTAAGGACAGAAAGTAAATATATTTCTCCTTTCCAATATCACGAAATGAATAAACCCCTGGCCTGTCAGGTCTTGGCTGTTTTTGTAATGTCATTTAGTTTCCATACCTGGGAGGTGCAGTTTTGACTAGTCTGTTTGTATGTTTTCCACTTCCAGTAGGTAGATTGCCACTAGTGTTGCTCCTCTGCAGTGCACATGTCCCGATCTCCTGTGCTAGGGTGGATAGCTAATGTGATCTTGTCCCCGTTTCCGGAGGTAGAACATTGTTGTGGTGCTGTTTGTATTTGGATGACCTTCCCCCCCCCTCTGCTGTGACTGGAAGGCTTTTAAGGCTAGGGATGTCTTGATCTATAGGATATTTATGCATTTCACTGTGTCCTCCAGGATCTACATGCTCCCAATGTTTAGTTTGTTCATGTGCTCCCCACCTCGTGTGGGATCCGTCTGTGGTGATGGTGACCGTGGGAGTTGGCTGTCTGAAAGGTACATCTATTGTGATGTTCTTGCTGTTCCACCATTGTATTCTTGTGCATGCTCTCTATTGCAATCACTAGATCTTACAAACTCCCTGTTGCATGTGAGCAGTGTCTCTGCAGTCATTCCTGTACCAGTCTCATATCGAGCCTGGCGTTTTGATATGAGTGGTATGCATGGCGCCATCATGCCCATAAGTTTCCCCACTGTCAGAGCTTGCCCCTTCTGGTAACAGAAAACGTCTTGCACCATTACCTGGATCTTTTTCTAGATGGGGAAGGGTGTTGTCTGTCTCAAGTCTAATCAGGCACCATGGAAGATCTTTTTCCTTGGTGGTCCTGTCGAATTTTCCAGGTGGGTCGAGAAACTGAGTTTGTGCAGCGTTGGCATGACCTTGTTTGTATTGTCTCTGCACTACTGGTACAATTTTGCCTTCATGCGCCAGTCATCCAAATAGGGGTAGACATGTATTCCCTTTCTCCTTACGTGCGCAGCCACGGCATTCAGACATTTTATAAACACCCTTGGTGCCCATTTTTAATCCTGAATAGTAGCACTGTAAATTGATAGTGAACCTTGTCTACGATGATTCTCAGGACCTACTTGTGTCTTTTGTTCATTGGCACGTGTAGGTATGAGTCTTTGAGGTCTATTGTTGTCATGTAGCCTATTGTTGTCATGTAGCCTCCCTTTCTGATGAGGGGGATGACCTCCTGCAATGTTACCATGTGACACATTTGTGTTTTGATGTATTTATTCAGACCTCTGAGATCCAGGATGGGCCTTAGGATTCTGGTTTTGGCACCAAGAAGTAAATGCCTTGTCCTTTTTCTGAATGTGGTATCTTTTATATAGCTCTTCTCTGCAGTAAGTCTGCAGCTTCCTTGTGTGTATAGTGTCCTTTTAGCTCTGGGGACTCACCCAATGTTGGATGATGGGCTGTGATTTTAAAAGTTCTATGCAATATCCCCGTCAGCCTATGTTAAGTATCCATTTGTCCGGAGGTGATGTTGAGCCATTCCCTGAGTAACACTCCGATTTGGCCCCTTGTTAATATTGAGTGCAAGGTGGGTGATCTTTGAGGAGTCACCTGCTGGTGTGGGCAGTGCCTAGCGGTGCTGCACCTTTTCCACATGTCCTTCCTTGAAAGGGCTGCCTCTGTTGTCCACTATATTGCCACTGTGTTGGTGTGCTGAGAGCAGGCTGCAGTGTGGGAAAGGATGTGTGAGAGGTAGATGGCTGTGAACTCCTTTGTGTGCTACTTCTCCTTCGTGGGGTAATTGCTGCCTTGAATTGCGGGGTCCTGTGAGTAGTCTCTGTACTTTTACTCTACACCTGGTGTGACTGCCTTCGAAGTGGCAGGTTTCCTGAAGGCCTGGCTTGCCTGGTAAAGCACACTTGGCAGTACTGGGAGAAACTGGGTCCTGTGCTGTGATGGCAGTAGGGTCTCGAGTAGGAAGCACGACTTTCCTTGTGCCTCCTAAAGTTTGACACTGTAGGTGTCCTCCACCCATTTCACCACCATGTTGTGCACTAAAGCTGTCCAGTGGGGATGGTCTTGAAGGGTATGTGTCCACACCTTTCTCTGGCAAATCAGCATTGACGAACTGCCAGTCCTCAGAGGTGTCGACATCTAACATCCCCTTCTTCTACAGGCTTTTGTGGAATCCCTCCTCAAATTCGAAGGCATCTTTCTGTTCTTCTGGCCGCTCTGGTGCTATCTTGAGTTCTAGTTCCAGCTCTTCGGCTACGACTAGTGTTTCCTTCAGAGGCTGGAGTAGGATCTTGTTTCCTTCTACGGTTTCAATGAGCTACTCCTTCCTTCTGATTAAGGCCTTCATTTCGGCCTCGATGCGCCGACTCTTCTTTTTGACGCTGAGCGATTTTCTTTTCTCCGAGTTGACCGCTGGTGTCTTCTTTTTCGGGACTGAAACAATCCCCTAGCAAGACGACTTCTCCCTCCCATGCTTCAGGTTCCCTTTCTGGGCAGAGGCATGTTGAGAGGGTGTGCCTCATGTGTCATCCTTCTGTTTGGATCCGACGGGCTCTTTGGGCCTCTATTTGGGTTCTGCCACCTTTGAGTTTTGAGTGGAGACAGTATCCATCGTCTGAACCGCACCCCTGTGCACCACGTCGACTTGCCGTTGCCAAGGCTTGTTGGCTCTGCACTCCAGAGATCTTAAAGCTACAAGAAGCTCCAGCCTCCAGGATCTCTTCCTGCCAAGCACAGCGCCCTCACTGCATCCTCTGCACCATGAGCCTTCCTTCTTGGTGAGCTGCTCGAGGTCCTCTTGCGACTCCTGTGCCTTTGGCCTGTGGGTCCTCCTGAGGGTCTTCTCCTGCTTCAGTGGGCTCCCCTGCTTGCTAGGGACCTGCTCTGACTCTGCTGCTTGTGGTGAGTCCCCTGTACCTTGCTGGTCCCAACGTGACTCAGTCTTTCTCCATGCCAGTTGCAGCCATCAAGGCTTGTTGGTGCTCCCGACTGACACCCTGGTTCTCGACTTCTGACGTGGGATAGCACATGCACGGCTCCTGGTCTTCCTCAACGTCGCATTGTCCTCACAGCTCCAGCGACAAGGTCACCGTCAACACTTCTGAACCGTCCGACATCGGTGGGCATTGCTCTTCCGTGCCTCCTGGCCCCCTCCCCCCCCGAGTAGCATAGACTCTGTCCCCTCTGCTTACAGGTTCTCCTCTTCAAGGATCCACCCTTGGAGTCCACCGAACTCTTGCATAGCCTTCTCCCACGGCATGTTCTTTGAAGTCTTCCATTGTGGTCCACAGCGGTTTACGACATCACTGTGCACCTATGCACCCGGCTTCTTCGAAATAGGTATCCTGGTTCCTGGGGTATCCACGACTGGGGTGACTCTCCAAGCTTCCGTCTTCCACTGGGTTTCTTCGGGGTCCACTGGGAAGGGTCCTTCTTAAAAACTGCAACCGCGACTTTCCCGTTGACTTCTACTGGACACCCGGCTGTGTTTCCACTCTGCACACAGCCTCCGTGGGGTTACGGGGTACATACCTTGGGTGATTCCTTGTGTTCCTAGCTCCTCTGAGTCTACTGGTCCAAGTCCTGACTTCAGTCGCAGAACGCATTTCACTTTTTTAGTATATGGTTTGGTCTCCCCCTGGAGACCACTGTATTTTGTGCTTACTTACCTCTTTGCAATTGAAGTATTGTTGTGTATTTGTGTTGATATCTCCGGGTAGGAGATATACCAATGGGTTAGTGAGTGTTGTGTAATAAATAGACATTTTTATTTATACACTGTGTTTTTTTTCTGTTTAACCTACACTACATGATTAAACTGGTAAAACAAGCTGCTTAACACTCCTTCAAGATAAGCCTGAAGGCTGCTCTCCCCAGCTACCATTTTGAAAGCTTTCTGTAGTTATCAAAGATCACTAAAATCACTATAAGGTTTGCCTGGATTAGTGCAAGGTGCATCACTTAAATATGTGTGCACCATATACTAAGCAAGCCTCCTACACAACTTTTCTGATTTTCTAAACTGTTTTGTTCTTAATAACATTTAAGACATCTTTTAGCATCTAATGTGTGCAATGTCCTTTCTGCTACATCTTTTGGGTTTGAAAAGAATGTTTTAAGACAACTGCCTAATTTAGATGAAATTCTGAAGGAACTTTCGGAATGAAATGGGGTTTAGTTCTCAAAATTACTCTATCACTCCTGCACTGCATAAATGGATCTCTAATAGTGAAAGTCAGTATTTCATTCATGAACCCTCCTTGTTGATGTCAAGGCTATTAATAGAGCCACTTTCCTTGACAGAAATTGCACTTCAACTTTGAGAATGGGTTCAAATGAAGACTTCATCAACTGTGAGAGTATTGTAAAAGATTGCCAAGAAGGGGGAGGCTGTTTTATTGGAGGAAAAACTCTAAACAGTCCTTTAAGAAACTATTTGACCAGAAATACAGTGAAGCAGAGGATTTCCTAAAGTGCCATTTGCTGCTATAAGTGTACTTTTACAGAAGTATGAACCGAACGTGTTTTACCTAAATATAACAGATAAGGTAATATCTGTTCCAGTGGTGCTGTTATAGTGTGAACCTTCGACTATTGGCACCATAACCAGAAATGCTTCCTTTTAAGTTGGTAAGTTCCTTTGGTAGATTCAGCCCTTGCCTGGCATGATTTTCTTTACAGTCTTTTGGAATCTTCAAGTGTGCAAACTCATTACGTTCAGGAGCTAGGCTGACAAGTGTAAGGATTTCGGATCCGGATGAAATATTTGGTTGTGGATCATTGTCAACAAATTTGAGAGATGGTTTCAGTTTTATGTGACGTTTCCCAGACAGGAGGAGGTGTCTGGTGTACCAATGCTGCCTGGGCCAAATATGGGTGATTTGAATTATCCTGCATGGTTCTCTCTTAGTAAATTATGAGGCATCTGTGGTGTAGGCGGTTGGACATGAGGAGATTGCGGCGACCTCAGAGGTTGTGTAGATGATGTTTACTTTGTAGGCTCTAGAATCCTCTTACAATAGTCATCAAACATGAGCTTTGTCATGAACTAAATCCCTTGGCACATGCATCATCTCTTTTTGAGGTTGTTGATGAATATAGGGATAGTATTGATCCATATATTGAATGGGTCTATCAGCATATTATTCTGCATGATAAGAATAGCATTCCTCCACAAAAAGTTGCTCACTTTCCTTCTTCTCCTGATATTTTACATTTATTTCAGAAGGGCTATGAGCAGCTCCAAAGGGCCCGTCGTCCTCATCTGAATTATCTTCATCCAGTAAATGACTTGATGGAAGCGGTGACACCTTAGTAGGAGAGGTATGCTCAGGTATTAATAAGAGTGTTTCTTAAAGCATTTTATTCCTTGTCGACGATGCCATTGACAACATAATCTAAGGCGTTATTGTTCCGGTCATCCGTGTAGTCATCAACAATTTCTTCATCAAGCAGTTAATGGTATCGCCATCGTAGTAGAGGTTGTCGTAGATGTTACAGTGAACGATGCGGTCATCGATTACGTTTTTGTAGACAGTTTCTTTGTTGTTGGTGCGTGACAGATTTCTCCATAGATGGCACTGAAGAGAGCTTTTTGAATTGCAAAGGCAACTTGGGAGAAGGTGTAGTAGGCTCAGATTTTGACTTTCTTGAGGACGCATCCTCTTTTTATGTTTGTGAGAGTGCTCAGCAGATGGTCTATGCTCTTTTGGTGACCTATGATGGGTCTTTTTGAAAGCCTTTTTAGGTGGTTCCTGAGGTAGGTGACCGTCTGACCTTCATATTGAAGAATCCTCATATTCCTCGGAAACTGGGATGTCTTTGGCTTTAAGCTTCTGGAGCCATAGTAGTAGCCTCCCCTCACTATCATCCAAGATTTTAGGAGTAAAGGTATGACAGATTTTGCATTCCTTTAACTGATGGGAGGGGTGAAGACAGTAGATACTTTCCTTGTGAGGATATGCAGAATGGAGCTTCTTCTTACCACATGTTCAAAAAGTCTGAATAGTTCCTTTTTGGCAGACCATGACATCCTGGATAGTCAAATCTCTTAAATAGATTGTATTTTTGAAGATAGGATATATATATTACCAAAAGACACTATCTGAAGGAGCAAAATCTAGATAAACTAAGCAGAGCTCAGGGAGACTCCCATCACACAACGTGCAGTAAAAAATCTGAGAGAAGGGAGCCTCTGAGGAGAGTCTTCTACAGGGTGATGTGGCCTGATTGGCAGGAGTTTGGTTCTTTTCGAATGATGTGGATAAAATACTAAAGTGACTGTTTTTTAGCCTTTCTAGGCTATGTGTGACACTATACTGCTGCCCAGTTATACCGCAGGACTCCCACTTTAACGACTGAGAATGATTCAATCATGTAAATCTATGAAAGATCCAATCCTGGAGAATTTGTAAACATTGTAGGAGCATTTTCGGAAGACGGATGTACAGTGAACTGAAATAGGCAGTACATGATTGAAGTACTGATTGAATCACAGACCAAAGAGAATCTGGAGAAAGTGGCAGCATTATTTTAGTAACATACATAGATAATAAAAGCAAGAGGATTACAAGATGTTGATTGTTTCACAAAAGTCAGTGACATCCAGGATGATTCCAAGTTTTTTACTGAATTGGTGAGAGAAGGAGATGAGCAATCTCAGAAAACCACCTATAAATGGATCAGATGAAATAAGCCCTGCGAAATGGCAGCAGCTCTGGTCTACCCCCATTCAACTTGAGAGGGTTTGTTTGCCCAGAGGGCTTAGCAAACAAACATGCATAGAAATTGTTGGCAGAGGCAGATGACTGATAGGCATAGGAGATTCAAATCTGTGTATTATCCAAATAGGACACAAGAGAAAAACTGAAGCGGCACATGAGGTTAGCCAGAACAGTGAAATGGATATTAAAAGATTCTGGATGAGAGGGGATCCTAACAATGCATATCATACCAAGGTCCTCAAGCAATAATGTAATAAAAAGGGGTCAACAGGACAGAGTGGGTAAGGTGTTCCAGGAAGGAAGAAAGCCAGGTGAGTAACTTATCGCAGATTCCCACAGATTGTGGAATATGACCCAGTGTCAAATACAGTGCTAAGGTACAATAGCACAAGTGCAGCATTGCGTCCTCTGTATATTATCATCTGATTGCTATCTGTGACTGCAGCAAAGCCATCTCAGTACTGTGGAGGGGGTGGAATCCAGCTTGAATAGAACCTAGAATATTGTTATTTTCTATTAAGGAGGAGAGCTGGCCTTTCGTCCCACTTTCCAGATTCTCTGAAGCAAAAGAAAGCAGTGGATGGTAGCTACTGCGGGCTGTGGGATCTGCCAATGGTGTCTTCAGAAGAGAACTACTGTGGCTTCTTTCCAGAGAGGGGGTTGCGAGGCGTAGACCAGAGATACATTACATAGGTATTGGAGCACTTTCGCAAAATCATCCATAGCCATAACAAAGATGTTTGTGGGACCTGGATCATTAGGAGATCCAGACTTAATT
Source organism: Calotriton arnoldi (assembly GCA_963921515.1). NCBI lineage: Eukaryota > Metazoa > Chordata > Amphibia > Caudata > Salamandridae > Calotriton > Calotriton arnoldi. The sequence continues at coordinate 2,011,173 of CAWUFW010002224.1, read as the reverse complement.
GTACAAGAATGCACTATGCCTGCTTCAAGCACTAGAGAGGAAAACTGCGAGAGGATAGCTTGAGAACTCGGGGAGACCACTGTTTGTTCCCTAGTTTTCTCTAATACAATGGCCGCACCATTGAATGCGCAATGTAAGTTGAGTGTCTTATCATCAAAATACAAAGATACAGATTCACAGAAGTCAGCAGAAGGGAGAGTAAACAGGAAAGTCAAAGGCGTAAAAAGACCCACTTCATGTTTAGGAGAGAGAATTAGCTGAGGGAGGCCAAGAGAAGACAAAAAATCTAAAAGGGAGATGGTGTCTGTGCTGTCTGTAGCCTACATCCCGATACTGAAGCCACCAATTACCTAGAAACTGGAGCATTTGAGAACAAATTGAGAATGAACTCTGTGAAAGCAGTATCAACTTTGTGGCCTGACACAGGTAAAAAAGAAGGTCAGCAATAGAAACGTTGGCAAATATCTCCATCCGAAAAAAAGTCTCAACTAGTATGAAGAGTCGCCAGACCAATGTGACCATGGTGAGGTAGGAGCGAAATATAACCACTCATCTTCCCCAGCTCGGTTTGGCTGGTCCTTTCTTATAATCTTATATCCATGCAGAACTGCTACCATAATAATAATGCCGGGGCCTGATGAGATGCCCACAACACGTTTGAATCAACGGATTTTAGACCTGAGAAATCTCCATTAGCTTCTCGGTGGAAGGGGAATTACTACAGGTCTGTATCAGCCTGTCTTTACTTAAGCTGGGAGGTTGACACCCATTTACCACAGACAAAAGAAGAGCAACAGTACACCTGTCTTGAGAATTTGACAATATTCACTTATTGTACCAATATTTAACTACCTCTTCCACATTACAGAATAGCTTTCAAATGTCATGCATCAGTTACTCATAGATAAAACAAAACTTAGCAAAAACATATAAAAAATGGAAATGTTACAATGTCTACAGAAAAAAATTCCAGTCAAAAAGTAAAAATGTTTCGACTACAAGGTAAAAAAATGACTAAATTCAATATTAAGTTAGAATTGAGGGCCTAATGTTTAGAGTTTGCAATTAGAAGGTGGGCAGAGATATATGGCTGCTGGAGGCATGCTATCTTTGAAGTCCTGACATCATGAGCACTCACTAAGAGAAACCTTAGTTTAAAAGAAGAAAAAACATACGAAAAAAAATACATCTGGGGACAGCCCAACATCGTATGCCTCTATAAAAGAACCTTTGCTGACTAAATAAGGGGGCAAGATGGATGAAGGAAAGGGTGTTTAATATTGGTTGGTAATGGGCTAGAGGTAAACAATACTGAAGTGATGTAAGGAGAGGACTAAAATGTTGGGGTTTAAACCCAAAATAGAATAAGTGAAACCTGCAAGGAAAATCGGAAGTTGCATGTCAAATAGAAATACTGTCAACACCTTGCTCTCTACCCAAAACAGAAACATCAAATACCTGTGACTTAGCAAAATCTGTCAGCAAGACCAGATTTTTTTTATACCACACCTACAAACTGACTCATTTTGTAGTATCTCTGAGTCACCTTTATGAAACTAATTACCTGTGTGGAGGTTGGGACTGAACTCTCTGCTAGTGCTGGGAGGCTGGAAGGCCTCAGGGACTGTCTGTGTTGGAAGGGTTCGATAAGGAGGAGTCAACTCTTCATCACCAGAGAAGCTCCTCCGTAAGCTGCCCGTCATAGGCAGGCTCATCAAACTGATAGGCTTCTTCTCAACAGGAATCTTCCTCTCTAAACATTAAGCCAAACTATGGTAAGGTTTTACTTATACATGCAAGTTACAGCATAGTAATCAAAATACTGAGTTGCAATTGGATAGCAATAAATAATTTGTTTTATGGACAAATGCATTAAATTATCTAATGTAAAATAATGGTAAAAAGTTTACCGCAGAATTTTAAAATGGGAGTTCCAGATTAAATTAAAATATGAATTGAGACCTTCAGTAAGCAAAAAAATGCTAATGTACATAAAGAAAAAAAAATCTTTTCAATTCAAATGTCGAGCTTTTTCTAGGAAGGTGAAATAATTTAAGATCTTAAAACAGCATCTATGAAAGACTTTTCCTTCCAGTGGTCCATAGACAAATATTCATAGACTCACACTGAGCGAAATGAACAAACCAGATACTTACTTGGAAAGTAGTCTCTCTTACGGTACAACAAGCCACATGATATATTCTGCGGTAAAAACCTAAATACAAAATGACAAAACTAAAACTGACCAATAAGCTGTACAAACAAACTACCGACTTCAACTTATCATTTGTCTAGATACAACCCACATCACTTCCTTTTAGACTTTCTTCACATCTTATTTGCTGCTCACCTTAAAGAAAAGTAATAGCGTTCATTCACTTCTCAATTGGGGAACTAGGTCTGTATTTTTGGATGTCTATTGTTAAGTAAGTGTTATTTTGTTAATTGGCTTGTTTCATTAGGTACAGGAGTTTTTTAAAGACACTTTTCAACAAATTGAGCAATCCTCTAGTAGAGCTGTGCGATGGCCGCCAAGCCAGAGTGGTCTGTCTGCCTCTACCAGTTGCTAAGAACCGGCCATTGAGAAGGAGGCCTGTCTGGCAACCCATGAACAGAAGGAGAGCACTTGCCACGCAGCTTGTCTAGTATATGCAGAATACATGCTAAATGCTCCACGCTGTCTACTGCTGCAGCCACCATGTCATTAATTGGCACACGGCGCAAAGCTGCCAGAGAGACACTGCAAGGAGAGCTTTGCACTAAGAGATACACTGGCACGCCTTAAAGTGAGGAAAGGTCCCAATGCTCATTGCTGTGCATGGCCATAGACTGTAACAAGCTCCCACTTGAAGAGAGAATCAGTGGATGAACCTGTCCACACTGCAGGATCGTACGACCTGGCGCCCATTCATGTGGCGCTGAATAGTCAGCTGGTAGAGATGCTTTGCTCTTTGAGCCTCCGTGGTAGGGTAACCAAGCAGAGAAAAATGAGGCAGGATTAAGATTAGAGTTCTGCACATATAACCAGGGCACACACGCTAAGACAGACCCTCCAACTAAGTGGCGACAATACATGGATCATGGCACAGAGGATGATACTGGCACAAGTGATGATTAAGCCGCTGCAGAACAAGAAGTAGACAGACACCGAATCACGGTGAGATTTGTTCACTCTGAGCCAAATGGATTAAGTTGCAAGAGAAGACACTAGCAGCTTTTTTGACAATCTTTGGAATGGGAACTCTCCCGTAGTGTGGCAAGATAGCTGGATAACAAATTGAGTGCACCATTATAAACGAACATTTGCAAAAGACTGAAGGTGTAATGCCCATATCCTGATATTGAAGGCAATGTACAAAAGACAAAGGAGGGAGATGCTATAATTCTCATTTTCATTTCCAAATTGCTGGAGATTAAAGAAAAGAGAGTGAAAGCATGGAGAACATGCCAAGGCCAGTTTTTCATTGTAATTGGTCCACTATCATGCGATTGCGACATGGCAAAAGACACTGATGAGGCTGGAAACATAGATGTTTTGACAGGAGGGGCAGAGGTATGCCCTCTAGGTAATGTGACTGTGTTGTCCACTGAAGGGTACAAAGGGCTCCATCTGGACGTGACCCTAAACGGGGAATTTGCAGTGACAATGGCAGACGTGGTGGCGAGGGGCCTCTTCGTTTGGTGTTTCTTATATTACGACCACGTCAAAGTTTGTGGAAACATATATAGCCACAGAGAAGGATCAGTTCTTCTTAAAGAAGGTGTTTGGCTACAATGTTTTTGCCAGGTCTGGTCAAGGAAGAGGTTGTATGGCTAGCTGAGGATTCTTTGTCCAAAGATTCCAGGGTGGGAAGGATAGGATATAAATAGTGGCAAGACAAGAGGCTGTTCACTTCATCCAGCTCCTTGAGAGTTTAGCTTGGGTGATCTAGGCCATGTAGAGGAGGACAAAGATATGAAGCAGAGGCTTTTACGGGTGAGCACGGGTGCACAGAAGACACTTGCTAGGGGAAGGTGAATGATTTTTGCAAACCGGAATATCAAAAGATACCTGGGTTCTGCAAAACATTCAGGGGTTTCATCTCAAATTCTACTGAGATCCAATATATGCAAGTACTCGCTTTTCTATAGTGTACAGGCAAGGCTTGAGCAATAGGTTTCTGGTCAGCCAAACATAGGTAGACGTGATGGCAAACGCACTCTAGACTAGTGTCCAGCCCAGTGCTTCGTCAATATGCTTGCCTCCTGTACCCTAAGCCATCATAGGCTGCATCCAGTGCTGCAGAGGAGTGAAGTGATTTGGTGGACAAGCTGGAGTCGGTAGAGCAAACAGCATGCAACTTACTACAAGTGAGGGCCAATACTTCAGCAGGCCTCATGGATGGCTGCAGCATACCTGCTACTTGCAGGACCAGATTGGAGAGTGCTGCCGGCTTGCTCTATGCTGCGATACTGGCAGTACCCTTTGGGGCACAGCAGCAGAGAGCCTCTGAGGAATACTGCAGGCTGTGGACCCACTGCCAGCAGGCAGATGCCAGAGACTCATTTGGGGAGTGGCCACTTGACTTGGGCAACACTGCCCATTCACTCCTCCCCTTCCCATGGAGCATTACACTTGGAGCAACTGAAGACTCTGAGAAAGTCTACAACTGAGACCAGGCGATGAGCTACTGACAAGATTAAAGCAGACACTGTAAGAAGGATATAGTGCCAAATACTGACCCTTCAGCATCAGAGCCTGAAGTGAGGAGGAGGTGGTTCGTAAAGAAGGTACGCTCTTCTGTCTGCAAGAGGTGAGCGTATGGTGGCCTATAGACGCACAGCATAGCCCCCCTCCTGCTTGGCTCTCATCTAATCCCTCTGTACCCCGCACCACTCCAATGATACAGCCATTTCCAACTATCTGGGCACGCAGGCAAAGGTTGCAGCAGCCACTTGCATCTGTGACACTTTGAACATCCCCTGTGCTTCATCACTGATCCACACATGATGGGGTCGCTTGCTCATCTACTGGACACCAAAGACCAAGGAAAATCTCACAGTTTTTACCTACAACATGGCTTTGAGACTTGTGGCTTGTACAAAAGGAGAGAGGGGAAGCAGCTAGAGAGGGCAAGTAGTGGACATGGCCAAGAAAAGGCACCGCTTGTAAGGCACAACCTCATAGCTGCAGCTACTGACATTCTACAGTTGCAATGGGGGATATACTTAGAAGGAAAACCCCACTTCATGGACAAAGCTAATGGCTTACTTCTGAGGGTCACCTGCGACACATGTTCAAGGCTGCTTGTGCTGCAGTTATTGGGTACTCCCCTGCAGAGCTAATGGTGACACCAAGTGGATCTGATGGGGGACAGCTACAAGAATTGGGTCTGCTTGTTATCTCACTTGCATCAGATTCGCTGTCTCCCTGCCCTCCATGGTTAGCAGCTCACATTACCATGACTCCACCATATGTTAACATCAGCTGCTGCTGGAATGTTGGAGATTTAAAACAGCTAAGGTGACATCCCAGTACTCCGCATACAACCAGACTATGTAGGTTATGGATTCCCTTGCCACTGAAATAGCGAAACATCAGTGTTCCACCCGGAGAGCGAAGGTCGGTACTAATGAAAGTAATGCCATCTTGGTGGCAATCGCAACGAACAGGGCCTCTCTCTCGAGACAAAAACTGACGCTGTGTGGGTCTCTTGCAAGAGAACTAGAAAAAATTGGCAGAGAGAGAGGGTGTCTCATTTGGAGAGCACAATGCAGAAGCTGCAACCTCAGATGTCTCAACTACAACAATAGCTTCAAGACTAAGGTCAGGGTTGCCCACAGAAACATGCTAGAATTAAGGGTGGATGAATGAGATGGGCTGAATAGAGGTTCCTCACTGAACCGTGCCTTACACTGAGAATGCACAATGTTGACTGTCAAATGTCATAAAGACTTTCAACTAATCTAAATATGATGTAGATGGGGAATGTAGATGTCATAATTGCAACACATGCTTATAACGGAGATAAACAAACTAGTCATACTTTATTTTGTCCATTTCTACTTATTGGGTGTAATGTGTACGCTTTGTCTTTTGTTATAAACCAATACAAATGTTAGGAAAAAACAACAATTGCTAAACAACTTTACAGACCAGGTATGCATCCTGGACAGAAGATGTCTTAGGCTGTGCTTGGCACAGCAACATTAGAATCATTGGCATGCCCGGAGGCTCTGAAGGGCAGCTCATTGTTGAATTGCTAGAAAGTTGAATAAACAGTTTTGGGCCCCCCTCCCCAATAGTCTTATCTTCCTTCTCCTTCAAGAGGGCTCATGACAGGGGGGAGAGGGGAAGCGGGGGGGGGGGAAGGTTGTTTCCATTCCGAGACCCCTTGTTGCTAGTTTACTACATTTCAAAGAGAGAGACGAAATCCTGTGGGCAGCTAGGCAGGCGACCCAACTGGAAATGGGCAACTACCTTAGTCATCCCCGACTATACCTTAGCAGAGCAGCACCTGAGAGCCTCTTTTATAGGACTGAAACAAACTCAGAGAGATGGATCTAAAGCACTCATATCTCTGTTCCCTGACAAGCTTAATATCCCAACAAGTCACAACTCGTTTTAGCTGAACGACAGGGGACTTCATCACAAGTGGATACATCTCAAAAATGGAAGCAACAGACATACAAAGGACCCAAGAAGACCTCTGAGTTGCAGCTAAGCTTTGTGGCAACTCCATCAATTCAACAGGCCCAAGGCAGCAGAAGTTTATCTCATGTTGCGGTGTCCACAACCAGGGACCAAGCTGAGGTTGCTATGTCTACCCAGAGACGCCGAAACTTCTTCATTGCAAGCATTTCTGATTTGTTCGGAAACTCTTCCCAAAGTGACTCTTCAGACAGCTGATAACCTCATAGAGGTCAATGATGTATTGGGTATCCGCAAGGGCCAAGGCTGACTTATGGCCATAAACCACTACAATTGACATATTAATGGCTCATCTTTACACTGGCTCTCACTATAATCTTATAGTGATCTAACATATGCTCACTACTATGCTTTCTGCCGTCTGTGATGCCATGACTGGCATGCGCATTTTGAGCACAATGCAAAAACGCATTTAACAAAAACATTTTTCTCTGCCCTATGCTTTGTCTTTGTATGCTTTGCTGACTCCCCGACCGCCTTGCAGCAGGCACCTTCACTATAAACAGTCATCATGGCTCTGATTACAGTAATTGTACTGGATCAACTGGTCAGGCGCCTTGGATAACGTCAGCTGCATAAGAGACACCACACAGAGGTCACCTGGATTCTGGACCAGTCCCAATCTGGGTTCAGACCATTACACAGTACCGAGACAGCTATAATAGAGGTAACTGATCATATCAAATGTTGACTAGACACTAACCTACCATCCATGCTGGTGCTGCTGAACTTGTCGACAGCATTTGATACTGTGTCTCATCCTAAGTTACTTAGTAGACTGCAGAAGACAGGTATAAACTGGACAGTGGTAAACTGGCTTGGTGACTGTCCCAAACAAGAACTTTGGGATCATTCAAGTCACACTCTTTGGTGTTGGACGAGGGGGTGCCCCAGGGCTCCTGCCTCAGGCCCTTATTGTTTAACACACATGCTGCACTTCTCATCAAGACAGCAAAAGCATTTGGCATTAAAATAATATCATACACGGACAATACACAGCTTTTAATTTCATTTGATAAAGATCGGACCAAAGCAAAAGAAAGCTTTTCTGCTGGAATGACAGCAATTGTTGCCTGGTGCTCCGTCTCCAGCTGAACACCGGTAAAACCGAGATTATGCTGTTCGGCAAGGCTCAACAGTTATGGACCTCTGATTGGTGGCCTTCTGAACTCTGCACAGTGCCTATGCCCAAACATATGGTTAAGAATCTGGGAGTCTGGCTTGACCAACCCCTTTCTATGAAAGATAAAGTTCTATACATCACAGGCTCCTGTTTTCTATTAATATGCTTGTTGAGAAGAGCCTTCCCACTTCTCCCTCTTACCGCGAGGAAAACGGTGGCTCAGGCTCTTGTTGTTAGCAGATTGGACTATGGCAGTGCCCTAACCGCTTTGGCTAATGAGACGCTGCTTACAAAACTATAAGTCGTGCAGAATACTGCAGCTCATCTCATCTGTAATCTTCCACCCAGAGCTGCCTCTGCTCCCCTCTTGCGTTCACTTCACTGGTTACCAGTCCAAAAGAGAACTGTTTTTAAAATGTGTTGCCTTACCCACAAAGCCCTGACAGGAAAGGGTCCCAGCTACTTAGCCTCGAAGATAACTTACTATCATACTTCCCAACTCCTTAGATCTGGGGATAAGTCTCTCTCAATGGTTCCACAGGTCAAAAAGTCCCGATCAGGGGGCAGGTCAAGCTCGTACCTAGCCCCTCTATATTGGAACGCCTTACCTCTCCACATTTGTATATGCTCGGATCACCTTCATTTTAGAAAAACACTTAAGACTACACTGTTTTAATTCTACTACCATCGCTTGCCTCTGATCTGTTGCTGTGCCGATATACCCCTCCAGTGATGATAAAATAACATAACATAACACATTGTTGACTAGGTTAACTAGACGTTTTGGGCGGTGGGCAGTTTGCCTGCTTCCCTTGTTCTCCTTGATGCTGTTTTTGCTAATCCAGGAATAATTTGTATACAGGCCCACAAGCCGGCAGTGTCCATTTCCTCAACATCTCAGTGAACAGGTTAGGTTCAATCCCAGGGATAATTACCCACAACACAACACTCATGGCGCGGCCATTTAAGTTCTCTTTACTTACACAGAACTACATTGGAGCACACACCACAAACAAGTGATACAAAATTCACTCGCTAATTACACGTAGGGGGAATCACATAGCTCTAACTTCAGGAGTCCCATAAAACATTGGTGGAAGGGGCTAGACTTCAGAAATGTTGGAGGGGTGACATTATTTTCACCAAATATTCTGCTGATTCTAAGAGCACCTTTGGGTCACTCGTAGTGTGGGACAGGAAGGATGATATGTTTTAGTGGAAAGTAAATTGAATGGGGAACTTGTGCTGCTGCGGAACCTCTTTGCCCCCAACACGGATCAAGCCGACTTCCTTAGAAAACTATCAGTGCAACTTGCTAGGTGGGCACATACTCAGTGGATCCTGGGAGGAGAATTTTACACATACTACTTTGAAGAAAATGACGGATTGGCTTCCTCCTTTTTAGTTGAATGGGAGGGCTACAAAGTAGTAACTAGAGGTCATTGCATCCATACTACTGTAGGAGTGCACAAGATTCTCTGAGAAAAAGATGCAAGTAGCAGAGGACTTCCTGTCTGAACTTAAACATAAATTAGTGAATTACTCCACGCACAGAAAGGCCCTTCATACTGCGTGGGATAAACACTGCGCGGTTGGAGTAACTCTGCTGCCTTGATTATTCTGCCTACAAAACGAGTTCTGGAAAACTTGCGTCTGCCAATTTCTATACTTCAGATGAAGCCAGATGTTGTCACACACTCAAAGCGAGATTCACATAGTCTTCCAATAACAATATGTTGTGCTTTTTAATGACTGCATCAGTGGTGCCTGTGGGACTGCAAGACAGGTGAATGGAAATACACATCCAAGAACACAATCCATCATCTTAGCCAGTGGGACCATTTGAATTTGTCCCATAGCAGAAAGCATAGCTCCAAAATAGGCTTAAGGCCCTCATCCTTTTGCAGGAAGTAGCACAAACAGGACTTCCCCTTTCTCAGCATTTAGTACTTGATCAATGGCACCCGTAGAGAGTAAAAGACCGTTCTCCAACATCAGGATTGCAGAGAGCTTCTCTAAAATTAGCTCTAATATGGGAGCAGGCTGGGGTGGGGAAAAAAACAGCTAGCATCTAACCCTTTTGAACTATCTGTAAAACGCATTCTCTGACGTCTTGGATCTTAAGTTTTGTGAACTGGTGGGGAAATTGACCAGAGATCATCCTGTGGCGTGACTCTTTGAATCGCTTTAGAGCCGACTGAGCTATTTCCCTGAAGAGTCTAGATCAGTCTGAGGTCATATCCATTGGAGATGCCTGCATGTCACCAGAAAACCCTGTTGACCTCATCCAGGTGTGTCTTCTGAGCACAACACTGGTGCCAATAGCTCTACCAATGCAGTCAGTAGTTTCAAGGCAAGATCTTGCTGCCAATGTCCCATAATGCGTATGTGTACTTGCCCAATAAGCGCACATCGTTGATGAATCTAAGGGCTAGGATAGTGGATGAACATTCTCTTTATGAAAGCATCAATGCTTTTGAGTCCCTATCCAGGGGACTGGTCGGAAAACAATTTGGATTAACTGGTGTAAAGTGTTTAGTTAGAATGTCCGGATCACCAGGAGCTAGTTTATGTTTCCGAGCCACAGAGCAATGACTGCTGCACATGAACATGGTTTAGATCAAGTAGATGCAATAAATAAATAAATGCAATAGTAAGCATTTCATTAAATGGCAGTAATGGCTCAGATGAAGTGGGTCCTGGTTGGAGAATATGCCAGTCAGAAAGTCTGTTTTCACCTCAATGGTGGGCAACTGCAGTTCTAGTGTTTCAGCTGGCCTCTAAACCAGTCTCACTTCTGGGGCAGAACTGAGTCACCACAAAGCTGATACCACCAACTGGTGTGCAGGAGCACTGCTAAGAAAAATCACTGGATCCAGTTTGCCACCTGGGGATATTCTATAGGTGAGAGATCTGCAGTTAAAAGTGTTTCTTTAGTATTATGCCTCACTGCTGTACAGGATGAGCACTTCGAGTCAGAAGACAGGGGGCACACTGATTTTGATAATACCATGTTGACAACGCTAGCCAGGTTTCAGAATCTTCTGGAACTTTCCACATATTTTCCAATTTTCCTCTTCCCTTACACTCCCCACACAAGGCAGGGGTCTTTTGAGAGATCTAAGAGGGAGAATCCATCCTCTTGTGGAGGGAGGACTGATACATTTGGTGGCATGGAGAATTTGGGGGAGAAATGGTAACAGGCTGAGGATCTCATCAAAGAGTCATAGGCCCTCATAGGACAGACTGGCCAGTATGGCCTATGTGGTGTCCACAAGTCTCTACAAGTCTCTTCAGCAGTTACAGTTATCAATTTTTTTGTCAGAGCTAGTGTGAGAAAAGAAGGAGTACCACCTCAGCAGGCCGAATAAATCAACACAGCTAGTTGCACTCAATCATGCATGAGGTTTTGGTTATGGAGGTTCGGGTGTAGAACCCCGCCTTGTTGTTGAGAGAACAGGTTGTCTTGAAGAGTTAGACAGAGCAGTTGAAGATGCTCAGGCTCAGCATGTTAAAGATGACCAGGCCCTCCGAGCCTATCTGGGGTTAACAGGGTGAGCTAAGGCCGGTTCCCTTTGATCTTCAGAAACTGGGGAAGCAGCAGCAGAGGTGGAATTCTAGAGCGCAAATGTTTTGACACTGAGCGTTCTCTGCAGCAGCAAACACATCTTCCCAAGGAATGCCTCACTGGGAAATTATGCCTGGAACTATTTCCAGGTGCAGAAGCCATTTGTGGTTGACCAGATGGAGTCTGCTGAACTCATCTACTCTGGAGTTTAGGGATCCTGCCAGATGGTTGACAGTCATTGTAATACCCTGAAGGTCCAACCAGTGCCTCAGTCTCAGTTCCTCCTAACACCATTCCTGTGACCCCACCCCACCATGTTTGTTGCAACACCACATGGAAGTCATGTTGTACATCAGAACTTGACCAGGGCTGCCTTTGATTTAAGCTAAAAAGCCCTTGAGAGTCAACCAGATGGCAAGCAGTTTGAGATCGGATACTGGCTAGAGACCAAAGGCGTCTGTTCGCCACATCCTCCAGGTGGAATCCCAAAGCTGATGCATTCGTCACCACCGTAATCTCTGCATGGTGTAGAGAAAACAACCTTTCACAAGTCATGTTGGGGTCCTTCATCCACAACTGAAGGTCCCAGCAAGTCATCAAGGAAGGGACAGGAATACAGCCACCCCCCTCAACCTGCGAAGATGGGCTGCAACCCCCACATAATCTTTGTTAACATCCCTGGTGCCGAAATGAAGCCGAAGAGCAGGACTGGAAGTGTTCTTTTCCCACAACGAAGCAGGGGAAACTATTATACAAATGCACAATAGGTGCAGGGAAGAACAAATCCAAAAGGACACCATTCAACTCCTACAGCCTAGAGTAGAGAGGACCTGTGCTAGAGTGAGCAGCTTCAGTTTTTCTTCCACAGGAAGGTGTTCAAAAACCAAAGAGACAAAATTGGTCTGAGTCCAAGTCTTTCTTGGGCACCAAGAAGTAATGAGCATAGCAGTTTTTGCCCCTCTCCTTCTTGGGGATTCTCGCTATTGCCCCTTTGGCTAGCAATGACTGAACCTTTGGTAAGGATAGAGGCATGCTTTGCTGATGTCGGAGTGAAAACAAAAAGAACTGGATGGTGATGCTGACAGAAAGGGGAGGGCGTAATCTTAACTAACAACCTGCAAAACTCACTGGTCCAAGGTAACTGTACCCCAGCAGAGTATGTAAAAATGAATTTAGCCCCCTGCTGGCCACAGGAAACTTAAGGGGGAATCCGAGCAGCTTGGGAGTAGCAGGGGAAGAGGAAGATGAGGATATGCTGTGTTGTTGGTGGTCCCATCCTTTACTACCACCACACCCCCAAGGTGCCTCCAAAGAGAAGAACAGGCTGAGATGGCCACTTCTGGTGATAAGTTTTATTGTTTTTTGTTAAAGAAACACTAAGCTGGTGAAGGGGTCGACAGATCAGAATCAGAGACATTGCCAATTATACAACAACTTCACACGTGGTACAAAAGGAGGCAATATAAGAGTACAACGTTTTCCACAGACGAAAGGATCACATGCATAAATGAACAGGCATCAAGTCACAATCAGAGGTCTAAAGGCATTGACGGCTCAATGCACTGGGGACGTTACTTAACTCTTGTGGGTTTCTCACTGCGGGGCTAACGACATGTGGTGGTAGCATGGGCAGAAGTCAGTCTCTAGATCATTGACAGAAGGATACATCAAAGTGATGAAAAAAGGAAAGAAAAATAAAAAACGAGGTGGGAAGAGAAAAAAAGGAACAGCAATACAAACCATCTCAACTTGAGTCTCCCCACCTCCCCCATTCCTCCCAATCCCCAAAATGAAACAGAAGTGTACACATTTCCTATCAATTAACCCAGCAGGTCCTAATCAGATTAAGGGGCTGGCATGGCGCCAACGCCTCATCGGACTAATGAGGAACATTAAGCTAGGATTCCACACCTGTTTCATCCAATCCTGCGGCAGCGTCTGTGTGTTCTGAGTCTGAGTTTTGGAAGTCATGTAGTATAGTGTCCCAGTTGGTGGCTATATGTGTCTTACGTAACCCTAAAGTGTCTACTTTGTGTAGTGCAATACTCTGGGATTGAACCCACATCAGTAGTGACTGCAGCCAGGCTAACAGAGGGGGAGGTACAGGCGATTTCCAACGACAGCTGATCAAATGCTTTGCCACTATCAATCCCAAACCAAGAAAGCAGGAAGCGACCTTTTGTCTCTTGCAACTGTGAAAGAGACCCAAGATGCACGTCTACCACGTGTGCAAATCCGTGGGGTCCGTACAGGTGGTCAGGTGGGTGGTTACGTGTCGCCAGTAAGTGGTGAGGTGTGAACATGCTCAAGGCATATGAAGGAGGTCGGCATCTAGTAAATGACATCTGGGGCAGTGAGCATCTGCTGGTTGAAAGTATCTGTTAATTTTAGCAGTGGTGAGATAGGCTCTTTGGATTATGTAGTATTGGATAAGGCGGAAGTGAGCGTTCTGAGGGCCATGGATCGGACTCTCCTTATCGGAACAAGGACGGGACAGTTCCTCTCGTGCCAGCGTCGCCTCAGGGGTGTGAGAGGCATAGCTGTGTGCTGGCAGAGGGAGGCTGCAAACCATCTCATGAGATGCCGACCTGTTCCCATAACATATTGGTACTGTGTTGTGAGGTGTGATGAAGGTTCCCTCGACATGTCCCCCTATTTGCCACACAGCGCCACAAACAACGAGATGTGTATCAGAAAGTGGCCAGGAGGTAGCCCCACCTCCTCCGCCAATACATCATAAGGTACCAGTGCATCATCTCAATAGAAGTTCCCAATTATGTGTATGCCAGTTTCAAGCCAAGCGATGAGTTCCGAGGGCGAGGTGGTGACATCACCTCTGGGCATGCCCAACTAGGGCAGAGCTGGTGCATATGGGGTAGTAGATCATGTAAGGTACAGGCTGCGTTGGTAGCACCTATATGCAACCCGAGTAGCAATGACTACGGCAGTTTTACGCGTGTGCAGGGATGAAAAAGTCAGAGTATCGCTGAAAGGGTCGAGGCCAGGGACAACATGGCAGTGTCTGAGAACTACAACCCCGCCACCCACTGGAGTTGAGAGGCAAGATAGTGCTGTTCCATATTAGATACTGCAAGCCCATCTTGGTCCGTGGGCAAATACAGTTTTGTCTCTGCCCCTACACTGGGGCTTGTTCCAGGTGAACTCTCGCAAGGTTCCCTCGAGGAATCAGAAGTAGGGAGGTTCGACATACAGGGGCAGATTAGTGTAAAAATAGAGCAGCCGAGGCAGGACTACCATTTTGAGTACGGCTACGCAACCCATGACAGATAGAGGAAGTGTGTGCCAGAACAACATCTGGGATCTAAGGGCAGTTGTCGCTCTGATAAGAATACAGTCTAATAAGTCAGCTGGCTGATGGTAAACCCTTACTCCTAGGTAATGAAACGCACTGGGTTGCCATATTACTAAGGGCAAATGTACGATCGAGGTATGAAGGGGTAAATGGAAAAAAGCATGATTTGGCCCAGTTAACTCACAAACCAGAGATGCCAGCGAATTCAGTAAGCATCTGGGCTGGTAGAGCAGGTTCTGATCGCACATACCGGATATATAGGAGAATGTCATCCGCGTACAAAGATTGTAAGGGTTTTGTCTCCCAGTGGAATACCCCACTCCTCGCCCTGGGTCTGGATAGCCATGGCAAGTGTCTCTATTGCTAAAGAGAAGAGTAATGGAGATAGTGGGCACCCCCTGGCAGGTGCCGCTGCCTATCGAGATGGAGTCTGAAATACAGGAGCCTGTCTTGACTCTGGCCAATGGCGCGGAGTAAAGCAATTTAATCAGACAGAGGAAGCGGCTCCCAAGACCATAGCGAAGTAGGATGCTAAACAGAAAACCTCAATCCAGCGAATCAAAGGCTTCTCAAGGTCTAGGACCAAACATCCAGAATGTGGCCAGCGATGTGCGGAGTATTTTGAGACCCGGAAGAATCGGCACAGGTTCAACGAGGTGCCAAGCAGTCAGCTAGGACCTTGGCCAAAATTTTATAACCACTGTTGAGTAGTGCCAGGGGTCGGTATGAACCCAGTGCCGTCAGATCCCCGTCAGGTTTAGGTAAGGAGATGAGCAGTGCCTCAAGTAATGTCTAAGGTAGGGTATATGCTGAGAGGAACGTTTCATAAAGGGCAAGTAGTTGAGGGGCCAACACAGGGGCATAGGCCTTATAATACTCGGCCAGTAGGCTGTCCGGTCCAGAGGGACTTGCCTGTTGCTACTGAATTTTCAATATTGTTGATGGAACTGGTGGGATTGTTAGAGGACTATTGTTAGTAGGGCTATCTTTAAAGCTGCTCCAAAGCTGAATCCACATTGTCTCCGAACAGCCTGGAACAATTAAAGGCATATCCCTAAGGGATGTCTTTGTACCACTAGAGAAACCGGTTGCGAGCAGCCCGGCGTGATGGTGAATTACCACACTAGTGCCCACAGCCTGCTCCAGCTCGTAGGGTCCAAAACGACCCATAAAACGTACTTGTCTGTGTGTTGTAGACTGGTCAAAGGAATTTAGGAACTCATCATGGAGGGCGGGCAAAATCTTTCTCATTATATGCTAGAGGGCATTAGTATATCTCCCCAACAAGGAGACCGCATTCAGACAAAGCAATGCCAAACTGAATTAAACACCCTTTTCAAAGCACGTGAATTATATCAAGCAGGACCATATTGAAGGCAAAATTAGGTTTACTTTACTGGCTTAAAGCCTGAACCACAAAGCTTTTCAGCATCGGGTGTTCTGTCACAAAAGCCATATCACCCAGACTAGGCCTATGGTGTCTGATGATGGGGAAGCTTAACGACAGCACTGAGCATGACTCCAACCACATAGCCATCAGTGCTTCAGAGAGGGAATTATTGAAAGGTAGCAAAAGCTCCGAAGTTGCTGAGCCATGTTGCTAAATGTCTGTATGCACATTAGACTTAGTTTCCACAACTGGCAACTATAGTTTCAATACCTCCGCGGCGGTACAAACCACCACCACAAACGAGGTGCTTTCCTCAGTGGGCAACCCCAATGGAAAGTTCAATTCAATCACTGGTGAGTTTTCAAGGCCACTAGCATTTTGAAGGTCTAAATACAAACGCCTAGAGGCAGAGTGAGTGGGCAACACATTGACCACGTCTTCCTAATCCTCCTAATGTGTAACATTCTGAAGGTCCTGTATTAAAATGAACAAGATTCAAGGCACCAATAATACTGATGTCGAGGCAACAACATTGCTGGAGAATTCTTTAACACCCTGGGCTGTGTCTTCCTAATCTTGTACCAAGCCATCAGTCGCAATTTAGCCTGATACGCTTCCGGGTCAGAGACCGGCATCGGAGTCAGAATCAGAACCAGCACCTCTGGAGCAGAGGCTGACACAAGACCAGTTGGATCTGGCGTGGCATTCAGCAAGGATGGGAGACATTGCTAGGTGGAGGTTTAACGCGGTCAGGTGAGCAACGGGTCTGGCTTGAGGCCTTGGCACATCCATGTGGCCCAAAGGCACTTGCGCGGGACCCACAATCAACTCCTAGAACTTTAGTATTGCCCCACTGTCGCCCTCTACTTGCTGTGGAGTAAAAAGTTGGGGTTCATCAATTTCAATAAGCGATTCGGTAGTGGTCGGACAACTGGTGCTTACTGGGGCTTTTGAGTGCTAACTGTGCGATCTCTCCCTGGAACAGGAGTGACTATGGATTTCTTGAGTTTGCGCCGAGATCTGCCCTTTCACTTAGTCTTGGACTTACTTGTGGACAGAGACCTGGACTGAGACTACGATCTGGTAAGTGCCCGGCTCTTTTTAGTGCTTGGCTACATACAACTTCACCTCCCGCTCCCTTATGGCCTCAGAAGCATCACAGAACAATTGTTGCATGACTTCGAGTCATGTTTAGATATGAGACACCAAGGTAGACATAATGAGGGTCAGTAAACTACATCAGTTCCCTGCAAGTGGTCACAGCTTTAAGTCTGCAAACTTCAAGGCAGACACTTCCATTTAAAAATAATTTTAAAATTCAGTAAAAAAACAGCAAAAGGTCATTGAAGGAGCTCAGGATTTGCAATGACAGGCACAGAAATGAAGGAACTAATGCCAGCACAAGGGATGTTGTAAATATACAGCTCTGTGCCATCACTTTCGGAGGCAGGACAATGCCCACAGAGTCAAATTAAGCAGGAGATATTTCTAAAAAGTGTCCGGATGAAGTGTGGAGTCTGGGGGAATTGAAAAGGTGAGACATCTGCAGTTAGAAGTATCCATCAAACATTTTCTATTTCTGGAACAGTCAGATAATGATTGGTTATCCAGAAAGAATGTATAGAAAAAATTAAGTACTTTGCTGTGCATGATTCCATATAATAGAGTTTTAGATATCCAAAACAGTCAGTTATATATCCAGCTTTTTGCAAAGAAGGCAACGCTGTGTGTGGTCAGATTCCTCAAAGAGTCCGAGAGGAGACCAGAATCTCTAAAGCCCATTTCAGACAATATCTAACCCACTTTGGCTATGTAGTTGGTGTAATTGTCAGAATTAGGAGGACATGTAGACAGCAAGTCACTGGAAGACAGGAAGAGGGTGAAATGTTTAAAGGATGGGGAACTGGAAACTGCATGTGTGTAACAACTACACCACATACTTAGTTTAATCATAGACCTTCACTTCCTGGTTACAGTGAGTACTTCAACGCTAGTGCCTGTATTTAAGGCCAACCCTACAGTAACCAGGTGCCTGGCAACGTGTTGCGTTGTTGCTGAGGTTTTTTCCTCTTTCGCTATTGTTCGCATCAGTCTTCATTCCGGCACCTTTGTTGTTTTCCTGGTGTTTTTGCCGGTTTATCCTGGTCTATCAGGGTCTCGTCACTGCACCATCTGCCAGAAAAACATATAACCATTCCGTATGCTACTTGCCAACTGTATTTACTGTTCCACCTGCTGTAGCGATTTTCCTAACTATTACAATCCTCTTCCCTTTATTTGGTTTCCCAAATGGTGGTTACACAAGGAATCTGGAAAAAAGGGGCTTGCTTGCAGCATCAAAAATATTCCAACCCAAGGAAGTCCAGTGCTGGTTTTCTCCTACTCTTCTTATTACTACTTCCCTTTCCATTGCCCCGGACTCTGTTGGTGTTTTAGTATTCATCATGGTACTGCGGAGAGCTAGCATGCCTGCCTTCTCGGAAATGCAACAAGGTGGAGTAAATATGTCTAACTTTGGGCCTAATTTATCCAGCAGATCAATGCTGCACGATGTTCATCTAGGGACTCTGTGCTTAAGGAAATTAAGCCAATGGATCCGAAGGCTTTATAGTTTTTGATTGAGTCATTTGAGTTATAGTTGATCACTGCAAATATATTTTCTTTTTGCTGCTGTTGAGCCGCAACGAGAAGAAGATGCATAACCATCACAAGCTTTGTTTCTTTTATAGAATCGTGTCTTCCCGATTGTCCTGAAAACTATTATCAAGGTTCACAGAGAAAAATATTTAAGAATTGAAAGCGAAAGCACAATTTCTCAAGGATAGAAATTATAAATGGCATTTTTGTTGTTCTAGCTTCTAATTTATCCACAGCAAGGAGAAGGATGGGTGTGCAGATTCAAGGCATATAGAATAAAGGAGAATGACTATGAGGGTGGAATCCACTGCTGCCCTCGCATCTATACTACTACTGTGCAGCAAACTCAAGGCTGCACAGCATTAGTACAATTGCCTATCTCTTTAAGGCCCAACCTTTCCCTCCTCCAACTCATATGGGAGATTGGATATTTAAGCTATATCAAATTCTCATTTTAGACTTGAACCATATGAACATATTCATCAAGCCTATTCATGTAAAGAAATATGTAATAACGAGGACTCAGTACTAAGATGGCGATCAGAGTCTAAACCCCAGTCACTCTGACCAAAGTCTTCCAGCAAGCTTCCCGAAACAGCCCGAGAACAAACGGGTCAAGTGGTGGAAGAGACGGGAGTCACTACTGTGGCATGGTTCCTGCCTGCAGCTGAGTGGAACAGTGGGAGGAGAACGCTCTTGACACAGATAAAATGGCAGCTGTCCAGTCGTCAGTGATAGCGCCATAGGGTAAGATGGAGGCAGAGGGTCACAGGACTTGGGGTCTAAAGAGGATGGCCGTAAGTAAAACCTAGGACCTGTGCAGCCAATCAAAAGAGGAAAGGTGGAAGAGGAGGTGTCCACTTCTTGCAACAGGTGGTGATCATTCCACAAACAGGTGGAGGGGGACAACATTTAAGAGCTGGGACCCTAAGATGGACTGTGTGGAATTGGGGCATATATACAGAGACCCTGTTCATCTCCCTAACACTTGGCAGACACTGGGGCAAAGAGTACTTGCGTGCCTACGGCACCCCCCAATTTCGTTAATCTGCCCTTGAGGACTTCCTTATGAGATGTCTCCAACAGCATATCTGCGACAAGGAGTATGCACCCAGCCAATTAGAGACACTAAGTAACACAATATGCATGAACAAGCCCACTAACGAGTCAGCTGTGGTGGGAGGCAGCCTCACTCTCGATACAAGGACCGAGCTCCCCACTAAGCAAAGTACCATTAGTAGAGATGGTACAGTAAGGGCAGCGCTGCTAGCTGCAAAGAGGCGCAAGTTTGGGACACAGACGGAAGAATGCAGAGTTACTGCTTGGTCTAGTGCTACATCCAGACTCATACCTTCGATGTGTGAAACAAGAGAGTGCCCTTCTCCCTAAACCAGGGAAAGATATCGCCGATTGTAAATCCTACTGCTCTATAGCCCCATTAAAAGTAGATGCAAAATTATTTAGCAGGACAGACAAAATACTATGCTAAAGTTGATGCAGACCAAGTGAGATTTGTGCAGGGAAGAAAGGGAACAGACAATGTCCGAAGAGAGGTGCATTTGATAGAAAAACCACAGAAGAAGCGTATTCCAGACACACTGCTTATGCTAGGCGCTAAAAAAAAAAAGAAAAGATTCTGATATGGTGAGCTGGGAGTTTTTAGAATAAATCATGAATAGTGACGAAGGAATGGATAGCGGTCAACCATTGCGTCCTAACAGCTAGAGTGAGGATAAACAATGTCAGCTCACAGGAGATACATTTGAGAAGGGGCACGAGACAAGTGCTGTCCACCTATCCCCCATATTGTCTGCTCTTGCAATCGAGCCATTGACCTCTCACAAAAGAAAATCACCAGTGATTAAAGCTGTGAACTTAAAATTAGTCTTTTTGCAGACAAAGTGCTCCTTACAATCTCTGAACCAGACACCACACTTCTGGAAGTAATAGACGCCTTTGAGTTGTTTGAGAGGATATCAGAGTTTAAATTTAACTAATACAAGTCTGAGATTCTTTACATCAATCTTCTCTCAGAGCAGGTAACACAGCTAAAGGTTTGCACAGTACTACGAACACCATTAAATAGGCCTTAACATTTCGAACATAGTCCTAGATTGAACTAACGTCAATTTGCCCATCATGAAAGCACAAATCATTACGGAACAGGCTAGATGGAGTGGACTCTATCATGGTTGAGGTGCATCAATTTTTTTAAATGAACATATTACACAGTTTACCTATTTCAGACACCACCTACTGCGATGCCAATATCTGAAATACAGCCCCTACAGAAGACATTACTGTCTTTTGAGTGGGCCAAAGAGAAAGCCAGAATTGCCAAAAAGACACCTATGGCACTGAAAGGATAAAGGGAGACTTGCATGCTTAGACATATTGAAGTACTATTATGCAGTTCATTTGTAACTTATTTTTGATAGGTCTCGCCGTAAGATGGGGAAACACTGGGTACACATGGAGTGGGCGTTATCTGGGAAGGAGACCCCTTTGGGATACCCCATGGTTGCTCTAAGTACACAAGCCCGGTAACCTAAACATCTGAGATGTAACACGAATAACCCTTGAAATATGGCACAAGGTATAGGTTAGAGAGGGCTTCACCCCGTTTCCATCACCACTACTCTCTCCCTGCATTTTGAACCCTAATTTTAACCAGCCCTGGAAGGGAAAACATTTTAAAAATAGAGACTGGGAGAGCGCCTTATGCTAAAGAACATCTTTTCGAAGCATAGTGTCAGTGCCTCCGAATTTGGTACTGTAGACAGCAGAGTTATGGCAAACTATGGCTCAGGAAAAGCTCATGCATGATTTACAACAGACAATCAAAACCTTGGAGAAAGTGAGAAATCCACTGATGCTCTACTGTCTTCACCTCACTACCTTTGGTGAGGGACTACCCATCCAAAGTAGGAGTTCTGGGCTTACCCTAACCTCTGGTCTGGGTCAAATTCTCTCCACCGCAGCTCCGCTGAGCCGTCGCCGCGCCGCAGCCTCTCCGCCTCCTCCTGGTGAGGTTCGCGCCTGGTGCCTGCTCCGCCGCCGATCCTGCCCGCCTGCCTGATGTCCTGCCCCGCGCTACAGCCCTCAGCCAGCGCTTAATTTAATTATTATTTTCTCCATTCTCCCGCCTCATTTTATATTTAATTCAGCTAACTAAGCTTATCAGCTTACTTGCCCATTTCCCGCCGCTGCTGCCCCTCCCCCCTGGACAACCCCCTCTCCCGCTTCCCAGCCTCTCATCCTGGCCCCCTCCCCTACTTAATGGCGCCCGCTGCGCGGTCTCGCAGCTGGCATGCCTAAGGCAAGCCCGTCTGCGCCTGTCCGGGACCAGCGCCAGAGACCCTGCATCTCGACCCACCCACCGCTACAGCACAGCCGCCCTCCGCGCACTCAACCCCGGAAGACTCAGACTGACAACAGGCCACGCCGAACAAAACCCACGGACAGTTCTCCTGCCTCCACTGCCGCCAGACCCTCACCACCACCCCGGCCTCCAACACCACAGAAACCAACACCGGCGACACCCTAAGATGCATCCTCCTCAAAGTGCGCTTCGTGCATAAACACGCCGTGGAGATCTGGAATCTGCTCGACTCTCTCTCGCCCGACATCGCCTTCTTCACGGAGACCTGGACAAACGCCTCCTCCGCACCCCCGACATCAACACCGCCATCCCGGACGGATACAAGATCCAGAGGAAGGACCGCCCAAACCAGCAGGGAGCGGGCCTCGCCATCGCCCACAAGAACACCCTCCGGCTCAGCACCTCCAGTGAAACCTTCCCCTCCGCCGAACACCTGCACTTCCAGATCCAGTCCAGC
This sequence comes from Calotriton arnoldi, assembly GCA_963921515.1. Lineage (NCBI taxonomy): Eukaryota > Metazoa > Chordata > Amphibia > Caudata > Salamandridae > Calotriton > Calotriton arnoldi. Next base: position 1,988,612 of record CAWUFW010002224.1, on the reverse strand, counting down.
CCCAACTCCACGCTCCGGGGAACCCTCGTCTACATACCCCCCCGGCCCCCGGGCTCCCTTCGCCTCCACCATCACCGACCTCATCGCACCCCACGCCATCGCCACAATGAACTACATACTCATCGGAGACCTGAACTTCCACCTCGACAACGCCAGCGACCCCAACTCCTCCACCCTTCGTGACAACCTCGCCAACATCGGACTCAAACAACTCGTCTCCACAGCGACCCACAGGGCAGGACACACCCTCGACCCCATCTTCGCAGCAGGTAACAGCGTTCACGTCAGCCACACAACGCAACCCCCATGGACCGAACACTACTGTGTACACTTCACCGTCTACAAACCCAGGGCACCCAAACCAGCCCCACGCCCACCACGTAGGAACTGGAGCAAGGTCACCGACGACCAACTCAACGCCGCCCTCACCCGAAACAATCACACTCCGGCATCCGACGCCAACATGGCAGCCACAGAACTCCACACTTGGCTCTCCAACTGCGCGGACGAGGTCGCCCCGCTACGCAACCCCGACAAACAGCGCCCCAGGAAAGCCGCCTGGTTCACCACCGATCTCCAAGAAGCCAGACGCACCTGCAGACGCCTGGAGAAGAACTGGAGAAACACCAAGACACCCGAAAACTACACCACCTACAAAGATGCCATGACGGATTACCACAACCAAATCAGAACCACCAAGAGGACCTTCATCCACAACAAAATCCTTGCCAACTCCACCAACTCCAAGGAACTCTTCACTGTCATCCAGGAATTCACCAACCCTCGCAGCGAAGCCACAGACATCACCCCGTCCCAAGACCTCTGCGACAAGCTTGGAACCTACTTCCACCTCAAGATCAAAAACCTCTACGACAACTTCATCGACCTTCCACCTGACGACACAGCCGGCCCGCCCCCCAGACGCACCAGCCAGTCCACCATCTCCATCTGGACGCCGATCACAGCTGAAGACACCACCTCAACCATGAAAGGCATCCACTCAGGGGCCCCCACCGACCCCTGCCCCCCACACATCTACCACAGAGCTGCCACCGCCATCGCACCCGAACTACAATGCACCATCAACACCACCTTCGAAAGAGGCACCTTCCCAGACGACTGGAAACGCGTAGAAGTCAGGCCCCTGCTCAAGAAGCCCACAGCTGACCCCACCGACCTCAAGAACTACCGGCCCATCTCCCTCCTCCCCTTCGCGGCCAAAGTTGCAGAGAAAACAGTCAACAGGGAACTGACGCGATTCATCGAAGAGAATGCCATCCTCGACCCGTCCCAATCCGGATTCCGAAGCAACCACAGCACAGAGACCGCCCTACTCGTCGCCACAGATGACCTCCGCACCCTCCTGGACCAAAGCCACTCTGCAGCCCTCATCCTACTCGACCTATCAGCAGCCTTCAACACCGTCTCCCACCGCACACTCGTCGCCAGACTACACGACGCCGGCATACAAGGAACAGCCCTAGACTGGATCCGATCATTCCTCACCGGAAGAAGCCAAAGAATCAGACTGCCGCCCTTCCTCTCCGATCCCACGGAAATCACCTGCGGAGTCCCACAGGGATCATCACTCTTCAACATCTACATGGCCCCCCTCGCCGCCATCGTCCGACAACGCGGCCTCAACATCGTCTCCTACGCTGACGACACCCAGCTCATCCTCTCCCTCACCAAAGACCCCGCCACCGCCAGACTCCACTTCCAGAAAGGAATGCAGGAGGTGGCAGTCTGGATGACCAACAGCTGCCTAAAGCTCAACGCCGAGAAGACAGAAGTCCTCGTCACCACCCCTTCAGCATGGGACAACACCTTGTGGCCGACCGCCCTCGGAAGCCCACCGACCCCATCGAACCACGCCAAAAACCTCGGCATCGTCCTCGACTCATCCCTCATGCCTCACCATGAACCGACAGATCAACGCCGTCACCTCCAGCTGCTTCAACACCCTCCACATCCTCCGCAAGACCTTCAAATGGATCCCCCCCGGAGTCAAGGAAGATAGTCACCCACGCACTCATCACCAGCAGACTGGACTATGGAAACGCACTATACGCCGGCATAAACAAGTCCCTACTCCGAAAACTCTAGACGATACAGAATACCGCCGCCTGACTCATCATCCCCCGGCACGAACACATCAGCCAACACCTACGAAGGCTCCACTGGCTCCCCGTGGAGAAAAGAGTCACCTTCAAAATCCTCACTCACGCCTACAAATGCCTACACAACATCGGACCCAAATACCTCAACGACAGAATCAACTTCCACGTACCCAAAAGAAACCTCCGATCTTCCAACCTCGCACTGGCCGAAACCCCGCGCATCTGCAGAGCCAGAGCAGGTGGAAGATCCTTCCCTCACATTGCGGCCAAAACCTGGAACGAGCTCCCGGCAGACATCACACTCGCCCCGCCCCCCCCCCTGAACACCTTCATGAAGGCCCACAAGACCTGGCTCTTCGGCTAATGGATCTGCTACCCCCCCCCCCCCCACCCCTCAGCGCCTTGAGACCCTCACGGGTGAGTAGCGCGCTTAATAACCCGATTGATTGATTTGAGACGGACTGTTTACAATATAACACAAGGTCTGCAGGTGTGTGTTGCTAAAAAAAAAAGGATACTCTTTGCATACAATCACGACTGGCTAAAAAGACAGTTTCACTGCTTACCTTGGCATTACTGTATGGCTTTACTATTATCATAGTAACAATAACATGTTTTTGACAACATGTAAGTTCAGGTTATGAAACAAGTGGAATGACATGGGGTGGAACCTCATGTTAATTAGTGCTATATGCCCAATCACCAACAGAAGTAGCGAGGTTTCAATCTAAACATTATTCCACAAGACCATTAATGTATATCCAACTTGAAAGAAGGGATGCTATGCCGTCAGCTACTAGTAATCACTCCAAGGAAACAGACACAATGTATCACAATAAATCTTAAAACCAAACACTATCTAGAAACTTTCAACCATTTCTACCAAAACTAGTATGACTTTACCAGGTTCTTTGTATAACTCTAAACAGTAGCAGCATACAGAGATAGAAAATTCCACAACTTTGCAACCTAGGTTACTTGTATCAAATGTCTGAGGATTGAAAGAACAAAAAGAGTTGGAGTGCAATGACACTCCCTAATCTCACGCCCTATTTGTGCCTTACAATTCTGAGAATTTCCTGGAAGACATCTTCAGTTAAGTGTATAAATCCTCATCCTATTGAATTTTAGGCTTTTTTCATCATTTGATGATTCTGCAGCCAGTTTTTTTTTTTATGTAGTCCTTTTGTTTGATCTAGAGTAAAGATAGACAGTTATATTAAAAAAAAAGGTTGCCCTGTGTAAGGCGCTATTGAACAACGCACCAAGAAGAAAATGTTACATATCTGTAACACTAGGCCTCCAACACTTATATCTTAATTTTATGTATACACATTAGGATTTCTCTGTGCATGCAAACTCGCCAGAAAAGCTTCTCAAATAGTGAGACCAACCATAAAAAACCAATCCAAATATGGATATTGGTTTTGCAAAACCATACTTTTTAATGTTTCATGTTTGTTAAAGTGAAGTGAGTTCAGTAACCGGTTAGGATAATCCTGTTAACTGTTATCCTCGGTCTATTCTAAATGGGGTCCCTTTACCAACGCATATGGCAGCCCCTCATGTATAAGAGTAGTATAAAGCATAAAAATGTGAAACCATCAATTCCCAAACTAATGAAATGCATTTCTCTTTTATGAAATGAATTTAGTTCTATAAGCATATATTAACAAGAGAACTCATGCAAATCCATGGAAGAGTTCCTATTGGTAGGTTGCCACAATTTTGTTTGTCTAATGTTCAAGACTGAGATAGCTGTGCCACAAAAGAACATGAGAAAATAGGAATAAAAACTCTTTGAAAGTAGGATCTTTGAGATACAAGCCAGTTGATGATGTAGTGCTGCTGCACATATTTAGTTCTGAATGAGAAAATGAACACTGTCATTTGAACAATGTTGTGTGGGGTACCCATGCCTCAGTGGCGTGTTGGTACCTGAGCTGTAAAAGCCTGGTACACAGAAGGGAGGCGCAACTCGTGGGATTGTGGAAATAGGGCTGTAGCCACATAGTGGCATTAGAGATATACTCCCACACAGTGTTTTTAAAAAAAATGTTTAATAAGAGGTCATGCCTTCTATTCCAGGCGATTAAAGTATATGTATCCATAGTTTGATCCGAAAAATTATTAAGTTATCATGATGATGTATTCCAGGACCTGCCAGGCCTAATTAAATCCATGGCTTTTTTAAGAGAAATGCCTACAAACTTTAATCCCTCACTGAGGTGACCCTGATCCTTTGTGACTATGATTTGCCCCACTCGCCCAGAAACAGTCCCAACACTGAACCTCAAGTCAGGATTGCCTCTCAACTAGCTGTTCACCCTCCAATTGACACTAAAAAATGAAGAAGCACTACGACATAATGCACATTCTACAAATAGAAAATCCTAACCCGAGCCTAAAGCCTGCCAGCATAGCCCGGGTGCCCGGATGGAGACTGCCCACCCAGACGAGGTAAGCACCTGAACATGTGTGTGGGGGTGTGAGGCCCGCTCCTTCACGTGATTGTTCGGCCCTACGCTCTCATCAATGCGTGGGAGAAAGCGGTTGTCGAGGCCTGGGCGCTCTGACTCGCAACGGTCTGGTTGTGCTCTTGCATAGGCCTGGCCTTGCTGGTTGTGCTTGGGACTGGGTCAGCCACTGGCCTCACCTTACTGCCTATGCCCATCCGGCAAGGCGAGGACAGACCGGGTGGGCTGGAGAGGCCATCACTTGAGCTTGTAGTGGCCTGATGAACGGAGGTATGTGGCTCCAGCAGTGTGCTTGGGGGCCACCTCTTGCTCCTGCCTTGAGGGGCTCACGCAGTCGGGAGTTGCTGCGCCCCCCTACACAGGAGAACTCCGGACACCTTCCCTGCCATTTATTGCTTCCTACTTGCGGGCTGGCCACTTGATTGTTACTGTGTCCTTGGACAGGCGGCGGCCGCAGGCTGAGGTGCCTGACATCAGCCAAGCATCTACCAACCACACATGCACGCTGCCAAAGACTGACTGGCCTGGCCTTCCTTGGATTGCTGCGCCCTCACCTCCCGATTGCATTGCCACCTGCCACTGCGCCTCGTGGAGGCCTGAATTCTGCTTCCACTGGAACTATAGCAGCTCAGCGAGACACTCTTTGATGCCTAAGAGCTCGGCCTTCACAGGCTGAGGCGCCTGACACCAGCAAAGCACCTACTAACTGCGTGTGCACTATGTCACAATTTGGCCAGCCTGGATTTCTCTGGCCCTTGCACCCCTATCTCGCTGTAGGGTTGGCGCCTACCCCAGCGCTTTTAGTGGAGGCTGGAGTCCTTCTTGAGTGCACACTGTACTCTTGGCAGTCGCCCGTAGAACCATGTGAGACTAGTGATGCTCTGAAATTTGTGGTAGACCCCTTGATCTCGGTACCGGGCCTGGCGCCCAGGATCTCAACAAGGGACACACACCCATTGCCCGAACGGGCCCTTCTCCTGGCGCTGCCAAAGGCCCTACTGGATGGTGCTGCCCCTCCCTCTCCCACGACTATAGCTGCCCCAAGGTGCAGAAATGTCCTCCCAATGAAACTGCAAAAAGGATGCCACCCTTAAAGACCTGTTTAACTTCAAGTCCTACAAAACTCGGCGGCTCGTGTACTGATAAAGGACCCTAGATATGGGTCGGCCTCCCAAGGAATAAAAAAAACGGAACGAGTTTTTTTTTAAAAGTGATTGCAGCTACGGAAGCAGTTCGTACTGCTCCCTTTGCAGCTTCATCTGCCAATGAATTCCCTTCAACCTGAACGCCATCACGTTGATGATTCAGCGTGTGTATCACGTGAGCGCTTGGTAGTTCGTTTTTCAACTACAGCTACCTGTTCCCATAGCATTTTATGCCCCTCTTTACTGAAGTTTAGAAAGAATTTAAAGACTTGGCTTTTCAGACGATTAGTATCCCTGTCTCTCCTGTCTATCATCTAATTAGTTTTCGAGCAGCTCCAAGATGCCCCTGGGCATTTGTTTGCGCTTTATAAATCAAATCCAATCCAAACCACCTTTGCCCAGATAAGAAAAACAAAGCTGCTCGGGTTGTGTGGGGTCTGAAGTGGCTAGGAACTATGCCACTGCCATGAGAGTTGCCTCCTGGAGAAGCTGGAAGTATACAAAAAAGTGCTGAATGGAATGCTTGAATTAATCTCAGCCACTGGTAATTACTCGGGCTGCATTCCAGTCCATTGTTATTTGCTCACTGTGCCACTGAAACCAAGTTATAACCAAATGCTGAGCCCCAGTCAGGGCAAAACGGTTCTTGGGTTGCTTGGTTGTACGTTTAGAGAGGGCCTGACTTGGCAGTTTGGACTCGACTGTTCCTATTAGAGATGGGTCCAAACTGAAATGGCATAGTGGGCAAAAGAACTACGTGTTTGAATGCTACCTCGAGCAATTGCCAGGGGCCAGACTTTTTGCCAGCATTCCTCCCATCACCTTTTCTGTGCCTAAAGAAGCCTAGCAGCTGTGGCATGACTGTTCTTAAAGCGTTTCAGGTAGGAAACAGCATTCTTCCCAAAGATATACTCACCACAATAGGGCATGTCCATCAATGCTGTCTGGACATCTCTTAAAAAGCTTGTGGAAAACATCCAGGCATATGCTGGGCTTAGGTATTCATCTCTGTGTCATTTGCTTTCTCGCTCTAAATGCGCCAGGTATGACCAGACGTGGTTGCCGGGCTCACTGTGCCACTGGATTCAAGCTAGCCTGGCTGAAGAGGGGTGTTACCCCGAAACCGGTCCCAGGATGCTTGTTTCTGGTCCAAGGAAGACATGGCTTGGCAGTTCGGGCTGGACTGTTCCCATGAGGCACAGGGTCAAGACTGATTTGCATATGGCTGGGTCTAAGCGGGGGTGGCATGGTGAGCAAAATAACGATGGATTTAACCCAGATCTATTGACTGGGGGAGAATGTTTGATTTGCTCTGCATTCCGTCCATCATCTGTGTGTCTTTTGGGCTTAGGTAACTGGCATGACCATGGACAAAGCCATTGTTTGGGGGGTGAAGAAGCCACTGCTGCCTGTAAAACTAATCTTTTTAAACTCACAACCTGAAGACACTGTGAGGAAAGTGTTAGGGTTTAACGCTGTAGAAATAGCTTGTATTACAAACTCTCTGGTGATGGGTGTGAAGAGAAATATTTGGATCAGATCTTGCAGGTCTATGGAGTCATGCAATCTGTCAGTGGACTACTGAGCTCGAAAAGGATTACGCCAAGGAACCCAGAAATTGCTCAGAGTGCTTCAGTGAATGGGAGCGAGTGCCCCGGTGACACAGAGGATGGATTAAAGACTTCAGTCAGGATGCCGGATCATATTTCAGCAGCGGAGAAGTGCAATTACAGTGCTTCTCTTGCTTTCCCTACCACATAAGTAAAGTAACTAACGTTTTCTGATGACTTTCTGGCAACATGTCAAGGCCACTCACAATTTGTAGATTTAAGTAAAGGCCAACATCTGTACTAGAAGGAGAGAAGAGGCTGCCAGCCTTCAAAAAGTCTTCCTTTGTGCACCCAAAGTATCTGTGAGGTATATTCAGGCATCAGAATAAAATCTGAAGAGCTCATTCATTTGGGCAAATCTGTGGACACTAGGGAGGTGTATTGAGAGGGATTCATCCTTAAAGCAGGCACAAACCTTTTCGTTCACTGCTTAGATTAGGTTGTTTGACTTCAAAGTTGGAAATAGTGCCATAATCAGCTCAGAAAGAGGCACCAGAAATGGCATAGAGAGAGTCACCAAAGGCATGCAGACCAGTGTCTTATTAGGTAGGAGCTTCTTCAGCAATAACACAAAAAAAGAAGACTGTATGGTCACAAATTCGAATGGAGCGGAGTCAGAGCCACTACCAGTACCAAACTCACAAAATACAGCCTACCCTTGGGCAGTGGGGCCTAGAGGGTAACAGGCTGCCCTGAAATGTCCAGCATTGCCTGTTGAGATGCCTTGAGCTGAGAAGGGTTGGAAGATGGAGCTGGGAATTCTGCCTTCATCTTTTACTGCACCAGGTATTGTGTCGTCAGATGGTTGTGGGAGTGAAGGCAGCATTTTTTCTTTCCTATGATGATTTCTTTGTTTCTTGCAGAAAGATCCCTAGGGGCATTGATCTCGGTCTGGTGACTTACTTGAGGGAAGGAAGTGACCACTCTGGAGTATCACTGAGAGAGCTAGCTAATATATTAGCATGGCCACCTGCTTTTGAGGGCCTTTGCATCCACTGAAGAGCAAAAAGTCACAGGTCGAGGGGTCACGGTTGGATCCAAGACACCACATACAGATGTTGTGGGGATTCAAAAAATTACATGGTCTTACAATATTGTCAAAAGGGGTAAAATAGCTTATGAGGTTACATTTTACCTAGGTGCTGTTGCTTAGATGAGGAATTTCACTGATGAGATAAGAGCTCTGGACCCATGTCGAAGAGGAATGGAAAACAAGAGCTGGCACAAGCGCGCTACATAAAGTCAGATGACATCACATCCAAGTTGGCGAGAGCTATGATCGACATTGTATTGCACCACCTGGTGTCGTGTAGTTCCCACTAATCCGTAGGACCTGTGCGTTTGTTGGACAACAAACTTTGGGTGAGGTGCTCAGACTGATTCCAAACACACCCGCATAATATGTTGGCCTAGAGACCAGCTAGCTCACAGTGCCACAGTAAGCCCCCCCAACCTTACCAGGGAGCGAATGGTTTCTGGCAACCACTGAACATGACAACCCTGACCCCTCAGTGATAATGGAAACAGATCCAAACCTTTCGCTCAGTCACTCATGCTTTCGTGTGCTCAGAGAAATATACAGAATACACAGTGGGACGTTTTCAATATATTTATTAAACTAATGTAATGCTTGTGTAGAATACATGTGCTGTAATAATCAGTATACAGAAGCAGAAAAAAGTGATTATGAGCACCAAAATATTATATAGTAGGTACAGCTCTACCGTGGTGCTAAAAGTGTATATGTGCATGCATAGTAACAAGGCAGTAATCAGGCGTACTCCTACTATGCAAACCCTACTCTTAAGTGTACTTAGAGTGTATGTGGGTGTGAAGCCGATAATTCCCCCAAGGGACGATCCCACCCCATTACCTGGTGGGAGAGAATGAAGGCATGAAGGACCCAGTCTTTGTCACAAAGTGGACACCCCTCACGAGATGTCTGACCGCTGTGTGGTAAAGTCTCAGCATGCAGGGACCCTCTGTGTCAGCTGAAGTGCCTCCCCTGCTAATCTATCAGGATGCTCATTATTTTTAATAGAAAGCAGCCTTGCGATGTACGTTGTAGATTAGCGATGTTATGGATGTATAGATAGCTCTGTCGCCCCGTGGATGAAGATAGAACGACATTTGTACCTAGTGCGCAAAGAGGCCTTGTACATGATGTTGAGGCATCATGATAATGTTGTGCGAAGCTAGATGTGTAAACAAAGTAGTTTCAGAGAAACTAATCAACATTGTCATGCATGCAAATATGTGCAAAACGTCACGGAAAAATAGGACAATGTAAGAAATGAGCAGCTTTGCTACATGGGCTTAACCCGGGAACATAACAGCTGTGCTGGAGACAATTACTGAGGGAAAAGGTTTCTAAATCCAGTCTGGTGCCTGAAGAATACTCATAAGGTGGGGATTTGCATGAAGAAGTATTACACAAAAATACCCGATTTATTTGAAAGCAACACTGTTAGAGATTAAACATATCAATTGAAAATTCTGACATGGTACACCAAGCATGATGAGGAAAACATTTAAGAAACAGAGGAAATTGCGAGTAAGCCCTGATTGATAAGAAAACTAGCAATGTGGAATATTGTCCTAATAAAAACTGCGTAGTGTAATTAAAATATTAAAGAAAATGAGGAAGATACAATCATGTTGAGAACTGAATCATAACACTAAAAAGAACAAAACTTACAAATCATTGAAACCATTCTGAAACAGCAAAAATAAAATGGATTGGACCAAAAATTAAGCAATTTTTAGATTAGCGACTTACAAGAATAGCAATGAGCAAGTTACTTACCTTTGGTAACGCACTATCTGGTAGAAACAGTCTAGCCGCGGATTCCTTAACTTTTGAAATCTCTGCAGGCGGCAGTCTTGATCCGGAAACGTTTCCAGCAGTCCCTCTGTGAGCTGGGGGACGGTGTCGTACGACTCTGTAATGACGCTGACTCTTGTTGTGACTTCAGCGGAGTCATATAAGTCCCCCTCCGGTGCGCGGACGTCAGTTTCTTCTGTGAAATCCTCTGCACTGAAACGCAGTGACACTATAGAAACTGGCTGTGGAAACAGTGTGCCAAAAAATATCAATGTATCTTTAAATCAACAATTAGGAAGTGGTAATGAATGGTATGTCAATACTCAGACAAGGTCTGTAAGGAAAGACCAAATGGTTCGTCGAATCACATAACCACACAAAACAATGACCACTGATGTATAAACCAGGGCTGTAAAAGGAAATACCTCTTACATGAGAGATCATTCGCAGAGTGGGGAGGATGGGTAGGGCGTTAAGGAATCTGCGGCTAGATTATGTCTCTACCAGATAATACGTTACAGAAGGTAACTTGTTCATCTGATAGAGACATCTAGCCGCAGATTCCTTGACTTTTGAATTAAATGCCAAAGCTATACCCCACCCGGAGGAGGGTCTGCAAACAAATCCTACAAAAGTTCTCAAAGAGAACCAGTCGGTCGAAATTAACAAGAGACCACACGTGCATAGGAATTAGATGAGAAGCATGGGGATCCTTACAAAAACTGTGGCAGGACCACAGGCAATGTAAGTAAAAATGACCCTACAAGCACGGAAAAACTGAGCCCCAACGGTAGCGGAATAATACTGTGACAGAAGGCAACAGTTCATAGTGTGATCATAGTACATGACACCCAAACGGTGAAGTGAGCCTCTGGACTAGGAAGACCAGAGGCAATAGCGAATGCCATGAAAACTACAGTTCCCTCCTTCAGAAAAGTAGTATTTGAGGGAAAACTGTCCTGAGGAACCCAGAGACAAGGATTCCCAGAACATATCCACTTTAGAGTCAGGATGAATAAACGCATTCATTGTAAAGTCGGGAAGATCAAAAGAAGAACAAAGACTGATGCAAGTCAAAGCCTGTCCTAAGAAAAAACTACTAAGGTTGCACAACATGCAAAGCCAGTAGAGATGGAATGATGGCCATTATACAGAAATAAATCGGCTATAAATATTGACCAACTATGCCAAAATCTATATAGCCAGTGCTCTGTGTATATATAGATCTATGCTCCCAATTCATATATATATATATATATATATATATATATATATACACACACACGTGTGTGTTGATATATATATATACACACACACACACGTGTGTTGATATATATATATACACACATATAAATATAAATATAAATACACACACATTCATACTTGCGTATAAATATACATATACCCACAAGGTATAACCTACAGCCATACATAAAACATACAGTGAAAAGGGAAGCCATATGCATCTCATAATAAGATTCACAAGTATATAATATATATCTTGCATTATTGTATACGGCAGAGCTATTTTTATATATGCACGAACACAGATACACAAACATACAAATATATATAAACACACACTCACATACTTTATACACACACTATATACCCATGTACAAGTATAGGCATAATGGAGCTGAAAAACCTGCACATTATACATATACAACAGAAAATTAAAGGAGAGCAAAAAGGAAGCGAGAGCGCACCCTCAATGAACAACCTGGTTGACTTAAGTTGATACTACCATAATCCAGAAGGAAAACAACAGGAAAATGAAGCCTTGCCAACAGTAGACACTTGGCACAGTAGGTCAAGATGAAGAACAACCCAACCCCTGGAAATCTCAAAAAGAGGAATCCAGTTGGGATTTTTTACCGCAAGAAATACCAGACAGAACAAAAAAAAGTGACTGTAAATCAGACGAGGATATAAAAAAAAATATAGTTCCATAAGAACACAAAGAACAACAGTCTAAAAGCTAAAAAAAATTGAACCTACAAATGTTAAAAGCAAAACACAATCATGAACATTACCTGCGCCATCTTGTCTGGTGGAATTCTATGTGCACATAAGTTGCAGTCATTTTGATCTATCACAGCCATTTTGTACTCTGTTGGTCACCTTTGTTTCACCCTGCCCTTACTAGCATCCCTCTGACCGACCTGGTACGTGTGCTGGGGGCTATAAACTCTAATGCCACAACAAACCTCAGCGCCACTTGCTGCCACAAACTCGTTTTTCCTCTCATCTCTGTTTTCAGGCAAACCTTTGGACACTCTACCCCTCACTGCACCTAGTTACACAAACAGGTTCCAAACACCAAAAAGACTCTTGCAACATGATTTATTGCACTGCAAACAGCAAGACTTGTTGTTACCAACAATGGGACCTGTTTTTATCAACAGAACGGACTCTTAGATCTGGCCGGTCTCACATGTTTTAGACCCTGAAGCAAGGTCCAGCTGCAAGATAAGATTGTCTGTTTGACCTGGGTGGGAAGAGAATTACTGTTGGGCTTGTGTGACAACCTGCCCGGGGCGGGGACCCCAAGCTTGTGTAACCATGTTGATGAAACTAATGCATTGTGTCAAACCTGTATAAAAGGAAGAGCCAAAGGAATTATCAGCAGAGCACCTCCCTCAGACATCCCGGTGTCTCAGTTGACGTGATCTCCTCATGAGAAATAAACCTTTTTCTTTTCTTCCAGTTTCCAGCGCTTGCCTCATTATTTTGATAGCGAACCCAAAGTGAATTAGAGGTGGAACCCTGCACCGGGCAGCATTGAGGGTCTTAGAAGACTCGCTGCCTTTCACAAATTGGCGCCCAAACGTAGGGGCCCATCAGCGACGCGTGGGTTCGGTAGAGAGGTCCTAACGACGGAGTGAACGACTAAACGATTGGGGTATACCTGCCTGAGAAGACCCTTGTCTGGCTGCCGATCGACTGAACTTCACCGGTTCCGAACGGACCTCTCTCGAGTGACCTGCGGTCCTGACTGGGACCTTAGAGGAACGCTGCATTGATTGTTGGAGTGAGAGGACAACCAGGCGCTGGAAGGGGAAGACGAAGAACTGTCCATACGGTCCGGGTAAGGTCGTGAAAAAACGACTTAAATTGATTGATTGATTGAATAGTTTACTTGAAATACTAGTATTCCTTTTTGATATTGAGTTATTTGCGACATTTCCCTGCTTGCAAACAACGAAGAATAGGAATATTCTCTCTCTTTGCAGGCAGCGAAGGACAGGTAGTGCAGACTTTTTGTCTAAATTGATTGATTGAGATATTCATTTTGACCGATAAATACGTCATGCCTGTTTTCTCTAGATTGTTTGATTGTAATTGTTTTGGACCCGACCGTTCGTTAGAGGTCAGTCAGCCGGCAGCGCCGGAAGGCACCCCTAACAAGGACATGTACGTAAAGTATGGATTAGCCACCGTAGTTTATAGCAAACTATGGCATAAATACACTAGGAAGGACTGGGTAAATCAGTGGCCACTGACGGGATCTTTCGATCCCGCTAAAATAGAAACGTTAGAATTAGCTCTCCACAAAAAGAAAACTAGACCAGCCATGTTTGACAGTTTTGGTTTATGGCGAAAAGAGGCAGCTCAAAGAAAGAAAAGGGACGAAGCTAGACAAGATAAAGAAACGCGAAAATCAGCTTACCAAGCCTTTAAAAGATTAGAAGAAAAACTAAAAGAAAAGGAAATCGATAAAAAGAATCAAAAATATCAGGTCAATGCCCTGTTAGAACGCCCTCGACTCTTTACCCCAAGTTACCAGCAAAACAAAGGGTAGATGATGATTTATTGTTAGGTCCCCCAATCATATACATGCCACCCCCTTACGCCCCTACTCATCCCGTTGTACAACGCCAGGACCACCAAAGTATAGCCGGAGATGGCACGATCGCCTCAGTATCCACCGCCTCTGCTCCCACCGAGTCACCCACACCAAATACCTCATCAAAGGATATAGAATGAAGGTGGGCTTCGCATGGAGCCTTCTTTCTGATCAGAGTATGTGGATATAAAATAAAGACTGTATTTCTGCGCTGAGGCACTAACACTGGCTACAAAAACTGTTTCTTCACAACACACATCAATTTTTCATGACTTTTTAACGTGTTCCCAGTCATTAGATCTGTACCACAGAGACTCTTCAAAGACTCGAATTATCTCAGTATACAAGGCTGCAAAGCACCATCTATGACGCTGCAGTCACGCCTCGGCTGCCCTCGCCCACCTGGCATCTGCTGCCCCCTGGTTTCACTCTGCAGCAGGCTTCCACCTCGGAGTGTTTGGTCTCTGCCGCAGGTGCCTGTAAAGGGAGCCCCTTTTGGTTTTGCTATGTAAGGGGAGCCCGGCTCCTGAAACGGAGGCAGAACTAACATTCCTCTCACATGAGCCACTGAGAGTTCACTGCTGGGGTCAGATACTGCACCTCACAGCTAGCTGCCCCAGGCGGTGCGATGAAATGTGCCCACTGAATCACTTGCCACTGCCAGGGGTTATGATCTGGCTCAACAATTAGTGACCACTCGCCCTCTGCAGCTGTTCTGATGCACCAACAACGGCATGATGAAGGCACGCCCCAGCCCGAGCACGTGCCCTCGAGCTCATATTACATAAACCCATTGTAGCCAAGCACCGTCAGCCAGGTCTGGTCTTTTGGCCGTCCGCGCTTTGCATTCTGGGTTTTGTAGTTTTACATTTATCATTATAAGTACAGGGTTCAAACACCCAGCACACAAAGTGTCACACACAGCATTTGACAACTTTAGAAACTATGCAGTGGTAAGAAAAAAAACACTTTTGCGTTATTTGGTTCCTATGAAAATTTCTATGGGCTGGAACAAAGAATTGTTTTTAAATTTATTTATTTGTAGTTTTTTATAATAGAGTACTTGTAAAGCACTATTATTAGCCACCACTAGATAGCTTTGGAGCGCCTGGGATCAGATATTACTACGGTTAGGTAGTAAGTCGAAGACATACTCATAACAACAAAACTAAAAAAAAAAAAAAAGGTGCAACCTGTTTACAGATCGTAAAAACCGTAGACGATAATGCAGAGATAAACGCGGGAGGGCATCGGCTGGTTTTTAGGCGTATAACCTGGAAGTCTGCACCTAGTCACGAGGGCATAAATGCATAAATATTACTGCATTCCATATCAGAGATCTATGGCTTGCACATCTATCGCTAAAATAATTATTTATGTTTAATGAAGATTTTATTAAACATCCTGGTATACTAAATGGCCCTTTTAAAAAAAAAAAAAAATACAACTGGAACAGAAATATTTTGCACAATTTCTGAAGCATATCTGCTAAAAAAAAAAAAAGTGTACTTTTGTGTTTCTCGTTATGTAAATACAGTAGAAATGTTGTGAAATCACTAAGCCCAATACTGCTGCCAGAAAGGATGCTAAAATGGTGCAAATTCGGCACAAGTGCAAAGTTTCTGTATTATGACAATTACTGAAAAGCGGAGCAACTGAGGAACAGAATGAAATCAGTAAAAAAGTGAGAATAAATCCCAGCTCATCCACTCAGCCTTTCAGTGTCACCAGGCACTCGCCAACTGTCAATAGCGCCAAGACACCCTCTTGGTGAATGTGCACTCTACACAGACTTCTCTTATATCATGTTACACCTCATTGGCCTCAAATGCCTGGTGAATTAACCCCTTTGGTGCTTGCGCACGTCCATTGGCCGTCACCAGGGAGGGCCCCCTTTAAACCTCCGGTGCATTGCACCGGAGATTTTTATTTTTTTTTATTCCCCCTGGGGGAGACGTGGAAGGCTTTCCGCGTCTCCCCCGCCCCCTCCCGCCCATCTGTGACGTCAGCGCGCCGCAGGCGCTCTGAGCGTCACTGATTTCCCCACCGGAGCCGAGGACAGCAGCAGGTAAGGCCGCGCTCGACTCCGATGGGGAAATCCGGCCGAGACGGCCTCCCCAGCTTTCAGGGAGGCCTCGTTTGAAAGGGAGAGTCTCCCTTTCAAACGAGGCCTTCCTGAAAGGAGTTTCCTGGCCGTGGATCGCGGCAGCGCTGCGATCCACGGCCAGAAACCCCACTAGACACCAGGGATGTCTTTGGGGGGTCGGCCCTCGTGGTAATGGGTCGGCTCCCCCCGGGGGCATATTTATTTTATTTTTTAAAGTTGGCTTTGTTTGGGGTGCGCGATCGCACCCCAAAAATGAAAAAAAAAACGAAGAAAAAAAAAATAAATGGCGGCGATATTGGCAGGGGGTCGGTCCTCCTGCTCAGTGGCCGACCCCCTGTGGGGGCATATTTTCTATTTACCCATGTTGGCTTTCCTTGGGGGCATGATCGCCCCCAAAAATGCTAAAAATAATTTTAAAAAAAGTACAATGGTGGCAATATTGGCAGGGGGTCGGTCCTCCTGCTCAGTGGCCGACCCCACTGTGGGGGCAATTTTTTTTTATACCTATGTGCTTTCCGTGGGGAGCCACAATCGGCCCCCAGGGAAGCCATAGCTATAAAAAAAATTAGAGAAAGAGAGAGATCTTTCTTTATATATATATATATATATAGAGAGAGAGAGAGAGAGAGAGAGAGAGAGTCTCTTTCTCTCTGTAGATGATATATGTATATATATGTATCTATATACATATGTATGTGTATATAGATACATATATATACATAAGTCTAAAGAGTGAATGATATATATATGTATCTATATACATATATATGTATAGATATATGTATATAGATGTATATAAATATATGTAGAGATAAAATCTATGTATATTTATATATATATGTGACCAAGGACACAGTCGGTGTCCGAAACGCGTCTGAGGCTGCACCTTTCTTTTGTAAGCACGCATTTTGGCTACAGCTTAATCTTGAGTCCGTGGTCCCATGTGTGCGCGCTCGCACGGGGATACTGTCAGTTGATATATATATATATATATATATATATATATATATGCTCCTTGATGCACAGTGAACGGCGCACTTGCGGACGGGTGCTTCACAAACTCGGGGGTGCGCCCGCGATATTTATCCAGGCTCTGTTTCCTTGTTTCCCAAAAGAAAAACAGCACTCGCGGGGGCAGTTGCTAGAGTTTATTGGCCCACGCGAGTGCTGTTTCGTTTTGGGAAACAAGGAATCGGAGCTTGGATATATATATATATCTATATATATATATATTCAGAAACACAAGGATGCCGCACTCCAGAGATTGGTTTCAGAGTTGCTTTATTTTCACCACGACTGGTGGTAGTGGTGGTGAAAATAAAGCAACTCTGAAACCGGTCTTGAGTGCGGCATCCTTGTGTTTCTGAATTTAAATATCGGGTAAGGATTCTACCCGTTGCTGCCTGCACCAGGTATTGAGCGCTCTGACATTGGGAATTAATTGTTATATATATATATATATATATATAAATATTTATTTACAGAGATATTTCTCAGTGCTGAAATTATGAGACTGTGAAAGAACTATAATGAGTCTCTTTGAAGTTACCTGAAAGGCAGTAAAGTGTGGTACTGCTGCAGAGTACAAAAAAAAATTTCTGCTAGATAGAGATATCTGACTTTTGTGTAGTGGCAGTTTTGACGCCATAAAGGGTATGCTGAAACGAACAGATCGGTATTATGTAGACAGCTAAGTGGATTAGTAAAGCCACAAAGTAGAAACACTTTGTAACAGACTAAATGTATGTGAGAGAGGGGCTATGGAGAGATGAGTGGCACGTTTGCAAGGATGGTAGTGGGCGCATCAAAGGAGGTCATAGTGTGCAATTGTAAAGCACACGTTCACCCGTAGGCATCTTGGCGCCAAAATGATGGTTGCAATGGCTCCCACCAGCGCTAAAAGGCTGCGATGATGGGTATGTGGCAAGGTAAAGTAATACTGTGTCTTTTTTCTCTCTTTCTTAGTCTTTTTGGAGAGCGTACAGAGTTCGCAAAGGTAAGGTGACTTCGTCATTATTGACTTAAACACTTCACTCACGAGCACACACTCCACCTACACTTTAAAACCAACAACCTATCTGCCTTCTACGTAGGATTGTGTTTTAAAAGGATAGTTTAGGCACTAGCAGAGATGGCATATCGTTGGATGGATGCTGCCCAGGCCCTAAATCTGGTTCTGGAGTCCAGCTCTGAGGCAGGATCAGAGACTGAGACAGCAGATACTGAGACAGCATCTGAGGGAGAGGACAATGGAGCCGAATCTGGGAGTGACTTTTCAGTCGGCGCAGTTCCATCCGATGACTCATCGTCCAGCGATTCTGAAGGAGATGATGTCAGTCGTGCTGTCCCTTTGCCAGCACAGTCTGTGCAGCAGGACACCCGTAACAGGTTAGAGCAACCCAGAGTGCAGGCACGTGCGGCCGCAAGCACAGACGGAGTGCTGTCTTGGCAGCCTCCCAATTTAGTTCAGCCCCAAATTCCGCCTTTCACTGGTGACGCTGGATGTAAAGTAGATACAGCAAATTTTTTGCCAATTGACTACTTCCATCTCTTTTTTGGTGTTGACTTCCTAGACGAAATTGTGCAGCAAACAAATTTGCGTGCCGAACAATTTCTGAGGGAGCAAGGAGGCCCTCTTGGGCCTCATTCTAGGGCGCGCAAGTGGACTCCCACTTCACTAGGGGAGTTGAAGATATTTTTGGGCCTCACACTTAAAATGGGGGTAGTGCATAAACCAACCTTGCTATCCTACTGGTCTACTCGCACGGTTTGGTTAACCCCCATCTTTGCACCATACATGAGCAGAGATCGTTTTTTGCTATTGCAGCGCATGCTGCATTTCAATGACAATTCTGCTGCATTGCCCCGGGACCATCCAGACTATGACAGGTTGTTCAAAATTCGGCCTGTCGTGGAACATTTGTCTGCCAGGTTTCCAGAGGTTTATACTCCTGGAAAGAATATAGCCATTGATGAGTCCTTGATCTTGTATAAAGGGCGGCTGCTGTTTAGGCAGTACATTCCGAGCAAACGCGCTCGCTATGGCATCAAGCTGTACATGCTGTGTGAGAGCTCGACTGGCTATGTGTACAGCTTGAGAGTGTATACAGGGAAGGACACAACTCTTAACCCTGTAGGTTGCCCTCCCATGCTAGGGGTCACAGGAAAGATTGTATGGGAGCTTGTCCAGCCACTTCTTCACAAAGGATATAACTTTTATGTGGACAATTTCTATACAGGAATAGAGCTATTCAGTGAGCTCTACAAAGCTGGCACCGTGGCTTGTGGTACAATTCGTTGTCGCCGCAAAGGATTCCCGCAGGAGCTTGTTTGCAAGAAGCTCCAGAAATCCCAGAGCACTGCGTTGCGTTCCAACGAGCTGCTCGCAGTTAAGTTCTCAGATAGGCGTGATGTGTACATGCTCACTACAATTCATGCTGAGAGCACTTCCCCTGTCACGGTTTGGGGTCAGATGGCCGAAGTCCACAAGCCCACCTGTATACTTGATTACAACAAGTACATGGGCGGAGTGGACAAGAACGACCAGGTTCTTCAGCCATACAATGCGAGTCGTAAAACTCGCACTTGGTATAAGAAACTGTTTACGCACCTGATCCAGATGGCAACATATAATGCGTATGTTGTTTATCGTGAGACCACCACAGGAAGACTCATGTCTTTCCTTGACTTTCAGTTGTCTGTAATTGAAAGTCTTACTGCTACAGAAGCAGAAGCCTCCACTTCATGTGTTCTGGAGGACGTGGCAAGGCTGCAGGAGCGACACTTTGCAGATAAAATTCCTGCAACACCCAAAAAGGAGCGACCATGTCGTCGTTGTAAAGTGTGCTCGATGCAGGGAAAGAGGCAGGAGACTCGTGTTTACTGTCCCCAGTGCCCAAGTAAGCCTGCCTTCTGTTTTCCTACTTGCTTTATGTTGTATCACACTAAAGCAAAATACTGGGAAATTGACTGAGGTGGAGCTGCCAATAGGATAACCTTTCAATTGGTGTGAATGGATACCTACTGTCTGTGGGCCACTCCTTCACTACGCAAGCAGCTGCAGGATATTTCTTCCTCTACTTCATGAAATCATGGACTTCTCAACACCTTTATCTGCTTTCAGAACGTGGTAGTTGTTCTGTTCGCCAATTGACAAGTGCATTATAGTCCCCACGCTGCACATACTGGTGGGCAGAACATATGCCACGTTGTCATGGAGTACCCGTGTTTCACATTCAACCGTTCTTCGTAGTTTATGATGTTCTCTTTAGGAAGTTTTTGAAAATTTCCAGCATGTTTGCCTTAGTTTCAAAGGTAGATATGCTTGCTCAGCTCGAGAAATGTTTTAGCGGCATACTCGGGCACCCCCAACTTGCATCCACAAACTGGAAGGAGTTGGATAGAGCATTGTGAGAGCATTGATAGCTCGTGACAGAAATGTTCACTCAAGCTTCAAGTAGCTAGAGATGAAAGGCATTAGTATAGGGTCTCTTAACAATTGGACAGGGTTAGTCAGGACTCTGAGGACAGACACACGAACGGGTTAGACAGCTTACGGTAGGTACGCTTTCCGAGGAATATTGCAAAGGTAGAAGGCAGATAGTAAAGGTAGTATAGATACACGTCCTGACTTCTTCTTCACCCATGGATTCAAATCCATTGCTGCCACACTCACACTCAATACTTATGGGTCAATGCTGCTTGCCATGTTCATCCTCCGTTAGAACTTAGTAGATGGTCAGTTTGCTGTATGATAAGTGCATTACAGTCACTGCACATAATGGTGGATTGGACATATGCTACGTTGTCACGGACTACCCTTGTTTCACATTCATCCGTTCATAGTTTATGATGTTACCTTTTGAAAATTTCCAGCATTTTGCCTTAGTTTCAAAGGTAGATATGCTTGCTCAGCTCGAGGAATGGGCTTCACGGCATACTCGAGCACCCCCAACTTGCATCCACAAACTGGAAGGAGTTGGATTTAGCATAGTGAGTGCACTAAAGGTGCATGAAAGACATGTCTTCCTGAGCCTCATGTGGCTGTCATGGAAGTCATTAGTATAGGTTCACTGGGCATGAGTTCGGTAACGTTCTGGAAGAAGGAGGTGGAGACTTGACAGGTGGTAGAATATAGTCAAAGTCATTATGTCTTGTGGCATATGAATGTGATGGGCCCTTGCATGGCGGCAGTATGTTTGTGTGAGTGCAAGTGATATGGTTGTTTGGGCCCGTGGCTGGCGGTACGGAAGTCTTGTGTGTGGTGTGTGAATGGCGTGTGAATGGACCATAAAGTGGTTGGTGCCGTGATGTGGCTTTATGGCTCCCCTTCAGAAGGCTTGGCTTCAATATTTATATACTTTGATAAGTATTTGTGCTTTGAAGCCAGCGTTTCTGGAGGTGCTAAAACCAACCTGTGTAAGTGGTGGATTAGCTTTATCAAATGAGTGTTAGATTTATATTTGTGTCTGTTTAATGGCCTTTTGTAAGATATTTTTTTTCCACAATGGGTAGCAGGGGACTTTCTGCCCTAGCTCAGTCGTCACCTAGGCAAACCATTACATTTTTGAGTAGTAGACAAAGGGGGAAGTACAAGGGTGAATGACTTGCGTGGTTCTCACAGTTTTTTTACCCAACATGCCCTGCTAGCCTCATATTTTGTTGAAAAAAATCACTATTTCCACACATTTTTGTGTGGGAAAGTTGTGGCATCGCCGGGCAGACATGCATTTCCTACCACCCAGTGTTCCCCAAGGTCTCCCGATAAAAATGGTACCTCACTCGTGTGGGAGGCCCAAGTACCCACGACAGGCTAGGGCCGAAAAGGTATTGAGGCGACATTAAAATTGCCTATCACAAAACAACCTGGTTTTGCAAGGGGGGTCACCTCGGTTTTTGGCCCCGTGCTCGGTGGCCAGCTAGGGAAACCTATCAAACCCACACATTTCTGAAAACTAGACACCCGGGGGTTCCAGGGAGGTATGGCTTGCGTGGATCCCCCAACGTTTTCTTACCCAGAATCCCCTGCAAACCTCGAATTTAGGTGGAAAAATCACTTTTTCCACACATTTTTGGGTGGGAAAGTTGTGGCATCGCCGGGCAGACATGCATTTCCTACCACCCAGTGTTCCCCAAGCTCTCCCGATAAAAATGGTACCTCACTCGTGTGGGAGGCCCAAGTACCCACGACAGGCTAGGGCCCAAAAGGTATTGAGGCGACATTAAAATTGCCTATCACAAAACAACCTGGTTTTGCAAGGGGGTCACCTCGGTTTTTGGCCCCGTGCTCGGTGGCCAGCTAGGAAACCTATCAAACCCACACATTTCTGAAAACTAGACACCCGGGGGTTCCAGGGAGGTATGGCTTGCGTGGATCCCCAACGTTTTCTTACCCAGAATCCCATGCAAACCTCGAATTTAGGTGGAAAAATCACTTTTCCACACATTTTTGTGTGGGAAAGTTGTGGCATCGCCGGGCAGACATGCATTTCCTACCACCCAGTGTTCCCCAAGGTCTCCCGATAAAAATGGTACCTCACTCGTGTGGGAGGCCCAAGTACCCACGACAGGCTAGGGCCCAAAAGGTATTGAGGCGACATTAAAATTGCCTATCACAAAACAACCTGGTTTTGCAAGGGAGTCACCTCGGTTTTGGCCCCGTGCTCGGTGGCCAGCTAGGGAAACCTATCAAACCCACACATTTCTGAAAACTAGACACCCGGGGGTTCCAGGGAGGTATGGCTTGCGTGGATCCCCCAACGTTTTCTTACCCAGAATCCCCTGCAAACCTCGAATTTAGGTGGAAAAATCACTTTTTCCACACATTTTTGAGTGGGAAAGTTGTGGCATCGCCGGGCAGACATGCATTTCCTACCACCCAGTGTTCCCCAAGGTCTCCCGATAAAAATGGTACCTCACTCGTGTGGGAGGCCCAAGTACCCACGACAGGCTAGGGCCCAAAGGTATTGAGGCGACATTAAAATTGCCTATCACAAAACAACCTGGTTTTGCAAGGGGTCACCTCGGTTTTTGGCCCCGTGCTCGGTGGCCAGCTAGGAAACCTATCAAACCCACACATTTCTGAAAACTAGACACCCGGGGGTTCCAGGGAGGTATGGCTTGCGTGGATCCCCCAACGTTTTCTTACCCAGAATCCCCTGCAAACCTCGAATTTAGGTGGAAAAATCACTTTTTCCACACATTTTTGGTGGGAAAGTTGTGGCATCGCCGGGCAGACATGCATTTCCTACCACCCAGTGTTCCCCAAGGTCTCCCGATAAAATGGTACCTCACTCGTGTGGGAGGCCCAAGTACCCACGACAGGCTAGGGCCCAAAGGTATTGAGGCGACATTAAGATTGCCTATCACAAAACAACCTGGTTTTGCAAGGGGGTCACCTCGGTTTTGGCCCCGTGCTCGGTGGCCAGCTAGGAAACCTATCAAACCACACATTTCTGAAAACTAGACACCTGGGGGTTCCAGGGAGGTATGGCTTGCGTGGATCCCCAACGTTTTCTTACCTAGAATCCCCTGCAAACCTCGAATTTAGGTGGAAAAATCACTTTTCCACACATTTTTGGTGTGGAAAGTTGTGGCATCGCCGGGCAGACATGCATTTCCTACCACCCAGTGTTCCCAAGGTCTCCCGATAAAAATGGTACCTCACTCGTGTGGGAGGCCCAAGTACCCACCACAGGCTAGGGCCCAAAAGGTATTGAGGCGACATTAAAATTGCCTATCACAAAACAACCTGGTTTTGCAAGGAGGTCACCTCGGTTTTGGCCCCGTGCTCGGTGGCCAGCTAGGAAACCTATCAAACACACACATTTCTGAAAACTAGACACCTGGGGGTTCCAGGGAGGTATGGCTGCGTGGATCCCCCAACGTTTTCTTACCAGAATCCCCTGCAAACCTCGAATTTAGGTGGAAAAATCACTTTTTCCACACATTTTTGGGTGGGAAAGTTGTGGCATCGCTGGGCAGACACGCATTTCCTACCACCCAGCGTTCCCCAAGGTCTCCCGATAAAAATGGTACCTCACTCGTGTGTGAGGCCCAGAGTACCCGCGACAGGCTAGGGCCCAAAACATTTTGTGATAGGCAATTTTGATGTTGCCTCAATACGTTTTGGCCCTTGCCTGTCGCGGGTACTGGGCCTCCCACACGAGTGAGGCACCATTTCTATCGGGAGACCTGGGGAACACTGGGTGGTAGGAAATGCGTGTCTGCCCGGCGATGCCACAACTTTCCCACACAAAAATGTGTGGAAAAAGTGATTTTTCAGCTAAATTTGAGGTTTGCAGGGGATTCTGGGTAAGAAAACGTTGGGGGATCCACGCAAGCCATACCTCCCTGGAACCACCCGGTGTCTAGTTTTCAGAAATGTGTGGGTTTGCTAGGTTTCCTAGCTGGCCGCCGAGCACGGGGCCAAAACCGAGGTGACCTCTGCAAAACCAGGTTGTTTTGTGATAGGCAATTTTAATGTCACCTCAATACGTTTTGGGCCCTAGCCTGTCGCTGGTACTTGGGCCTCCCACACGAGTGAGGCACCATTTTTATCGGGAGACCTTGGGGAACACTGGGTGGTAGGAAATGCGTGTCTGCCCGGCGATGCCACAACTTTCCCACACAAAAATGTGTGGAAAAGTGATTTTTTCAGCTAAATTTGAGGTTTGAGGGGTTCTGGGTAAGAAAACGTTGGGGGATCCACGCAAGCCATACCTCCCTGGAACCCCGGGTGTCTAGTTTTCAGAAATGTGTGGGTTTGCTAGATTTCCTAGCTGGCCGCCGAGCACGGGCCAAAACCGAGGTGACCCCTTGCAAAACCAGGTTGTTTTGTGATAGGCAATTTTAATGTCACCTCAATACGTTTTGGGCCCTAGCCTGTCGCGGGTACTTGGGCCTCCCACACGAGTGAGGCACCATTTTTATCGGGAGACCTTGGGGAACACTGGGTGGTAGGAAATGCGTGTCTGCCCGGCGATGCTACAACTTTCCCACACAAAAATGTGTGGAAAAGTGATTTTTTCAGCTAAATTTGAGGTTTGCAGGGATTCTGGGTAAGAAAACGTTGGGGGATCCACGCAAGCCATACCTCCCTGGAACCCCCTGGTGTCTAGTTTTCAGAAATGTGTGGGTTTGCTAGGTTTCCTAGCTGGCCGCCGAGCACGGGCCAAAACCGAGGTGACCCCCTTGCAAAACCAGGTTGTTTTGTGATAGGCAATTTTAATGTCACCTCAATACGTTTTGGGCCCTAGCCTGTCGTGGTACTTGGGCCTCCCACACGAGTGAGGCACCATTTTTATCGGGAGACCTTGGGGAACACTGGGTGGTAGGAAATGCGTGTCTGCCCGGCGATGCCACAACTTTCCCACACAAAAATGTGTGGAAAAGTGATTTTTTCAGCTAAATTTGAGGTTTGCAGGGGATTCTGGGTAAGAAAACGTTGGGGGATCCACGCAAGCCATACCTCCCTGGAACCCCCGGGTGTCTAGTTTTCAGAAATGTGTGGGTTTGCTAGGTTTCCTAGCTGGCCGCCGAGCACGGGGCCAAAACCGAGGTGACCCCTTGCAAAACCAGGTTGTTTTGTGATAGGCAATTTTAATGTCACCTCAATACGTTTTGGGCCCTAGCCTGTCGCGGGTACTTGGGCCTCCCACACGAGTGAGGCACCATTTTTATCGGGAGACCTTGGGGAACACTGGGTGGTAGGAAATGCGTGTCTGCCCGGCGATGCCACAACTTTCCCACACAAAAATGTGTGGAAAAAGTGATTTTTTCAGCTAAATTTGAGGTTTGCAGGGGATTCTGGATAAGAAAACGTTGGGGGATCCATGCAAGCCATACCTCCCTGGAACCCCCGGGTGTCTAGTTTTCAGAAATGTGTGGGTTTGCTAGGTTTCCCTAGCTGGCCGCCGAGCACGGGGCCAAAACCGAGGTGACCCCTTGCAAAACCAGGTTGTTTTGTGATAGGCAATTTTAATGTCACCTCAATACGTTTTGGGCCCTAGCCTGTCGCTGAGTACTTGGGCCTCCCACACGAGTGAGGCACCATTTTTATCGGGAGACCTTGGGGAACACTGGGTGGTAGGAAATGCGTGTCTGCCCGGCGATGCCACAACTTTCCCACACAAAAATGTGTGGAAAAAGTGATTTTTTCAGCTAAATTTGAGGTTTGCAGGGGATTCTGGGTAAGAAAACGTTGGGGGATCCACGCAAGCCATACCTCCCTGGAACCACCCGGGTGTCTAGTTTTCAGAAATGTGTGGGTTTGCTAGGTTTCCTAGCTGGCCGCCGAGCACGGGGCCAAAACCGAGGTGACCTCTTGCAAAACCAGGTTGTTTTGTGATAGGCAATTTTAATGTCACCTCAATACGTTTTGGGCCCTAGCCTGTCGCGGGTACTTGGGCCTCCCACACGAGTGAGGCACCATTTTTATCGGGAGACCTTGGGGAACACTGGGTGGTAGGAAATGCGTGTCTGCCCGGCGATGCCACAACTTTCCCACACAAAAATGTGTGGAAAAGTGCTTTTTTCAGCTAAATTTGAGGTTTGCAGGGGATTCTGGGTAAGAAAACGTTGGGGGATCCACGCAAGCCAAACCTCCCTGGAACCACCCGGGTGTCTAGTTTTCAGAAATGTGTGGGTTTGCTAGGTTTCCCTAGCTGGCCGCCGAGCACGGGGCCAAAAACCGAGGTGACCCCCCTTGCAAAACCAGGTTGTTTTGTGATAGGCAATTTTAATGTCACCTCAATATGTTTTGGGCCCTAGCCTGTCGCGGGTACTTAGGCCTCCCACACCAGTGAGGTACCATTTTTATCGGAAGACTTTGGGGAACGCGGGGTGGGTGGAATTTTGTGGATCCACGCAGATTCCAGAACTTTCCACCACAGAAATGTGAGGAAAATGTGGTTTTTTTAACAATATTTTAGGTTTGCAAGGGATTCTGGGTAGCATAACCTGGTGAGAGCAAGCCAAGTCACCCCATCCTGGAGTCCCCTGGGTGTCTAGTTTTCAAAAATGTATAGGTTTCCTAGGTTTCCCTAGGTGCCGGCAGAGCTATGGTTCAAAATCTACAGCTAGGCACTTTGTTGAAAAAGGGTCCGTTTTCACTGTGAAAATGTGGTGTGTCCACGTTGCGTTTTGGGCCATTTCCTGTCGCGGGTACTTGGGCCTCCCACACAAGTGAGGTACCATTTTTCTCGGAAGACTTTGGGGAACGCGGGGTGGGTAGAAATTTGTGGATCCACGCAGATTCCAGGA
The DNA here is from genome assembly GCA_963921515.1 of Calotriton arnoldi. NCBI lineage: Eukaryota > Metazoa > Chordata > Amphibia > Caudata > Salamandridae > Calotriton > Calotriton arnoldi. The sequence continues at coordinate 1,961,217 of CAWUFW010002224.1, read as the reverse complement.
CTTTCCACCACAGAAATGTGAGGAAAATGTGTTTTTTTACAATTCTTTAGGTTTGCAAGGGATTCTGGGTAACAGAACCTGGTGAGAGGCAGTAGAGTCACCCCATCCTGGATTCCCCTGGGTGTCTAGTTTTCAAAAATATATAGGTTTGCTAGGTTTCCCTAGATGCAGGCAGAGCTAGGATTCAAAAACTACAGCTAGGCACTTTGCCAAAAAGGGTCATTTTTCACTGTGAAATTGGGGTGTGTCCACATTGCGTTTTGCGCGATTTCCTGTCGCGGGCTCTGGGCCTACCCACACAAGTGAGGTACCATTTTTCTCGGAAGACTTTGGGGAACGCGGGGTGGGTAGAAATTTGTGGATCCACGCAGATTCCAGGACTTTCCACCACAGAAATGTGAGGAAAATGTGTTTTTTTGACAATTCTTTAGGTTTGCAAGGGATTCTGGGTAACAGAACCTGGTGAGAGGCAGTAGAGTCACCCCATCCTGGATTCCCTGGGTGTCTAGTTTTCAAAAATATATAGGTTTGCTAGGTTTCCCTAGATGCAGGCAGAGCTAGGATTCAAAAACTACAGCTAGGCACTTTGCCAAAAAGGGTCATTTTTCACTGTGAAATTGGGGTGTGTCCACGTTGCGTTTTGCGTGATTTCCTGTCGCGGGCTCTAGGCCTACCCACACAAGTGAGGTACCATTTTTCTCGGAAGACTTTGGGGAACGCGGGGTGGGTAGAAATTTGTGGATCCTCGCAGATTTCAGGACTTTCCACCACAGAAATGTGAGGAAAATGTGTTTTTTGGACAATTTTTAGGTTTGCAAGGGATTCTGGGTAACAGAACCTGGTGAGAGGCAGTAAAGTCACCCCATCCTAGATTCCCTCGGTGTCTAGTTTTCAAAAATGTATAGGTTTGCTAGGTTTCCCTAGATGCAGGCAGAGCTAGGATTCAAAAACTACAGCTAGGCACTTTGCCCAAAAAGGGTCATTTTTCACTGTGAAATTGGGGTGTGTCCACGTTGCGTTTTGCGTGATTTCCTGTCGCGGGCTCTAGGCCTACCCACACAAGTGAGGTACCATTTTTCTCGGAAGACTTTGGGGAACGCGGGGTGGGTAGAAATTTGTGGATCCACGCAGATTCCAGGACTTTCCACCACAGAAATGTGAGGAAAATGTGTTTTTTTTGACAATTTTTAGGTTTGCAAGGGATTCTGGGTAACAGAACCTGGTGAGAAGCAGTAAAGTCACCCCATCCTAGATTCCCTGGGTGTCTAGTTTTCAAAAATGTATAGGTTTGCTAGGTTTCCCTAGATGCAGGCAGAGCTAGGATTCAAAAACTACAGCTAGGCACTTTGCCCAAAAAGGGTCATTTTTCACTGTGAAATTGGGGTGTGTCCACGTTGCGTTTTGCGCGATTTCCTGTCGCGGGCTCTAGGCCTACCCACAGAAGTGAGGTACCATTTTTCTCGGAAGACTTTGGGGAACGCGGGGTGGGTAGAAATTTGTGGATCCACGCAGATTTCAGGACTTTCCACCACAGAAATGTGAGGAAAATGTGTTTTTTGGACAATTTTTAGGTTTGCAAGGGATTCTGGGTAACAGAACCTGGTGAGAGGCAGTAAAGTCACCCCATTCTAGATTCCCCTCGGTGTCTAGTTTTCAAAAATGTATAGGTTTGCTAGGTTTCCCTAGATGCAGGCAGAGCTAGGATTCAAAAACTACAGCTAGGCACTTTGCCAAAAAAGGGTCATTTTTCACTGTGAAATTGGGGTGTGTCCACGTTGCGTTTTGCGCGATTTCCTGTCGCGGGCTCTAGGCCTACCCACACAAGTGAGGTACCATTTTTCTCGGAAGACTTTGGGGAACGCGGGGTGGGTAGAAATTTGTGGATCCACGCAGATTCCAGGACTTTCCACCACAGAAATGTGAGGAAAATGTGTTTTTTGGACAATTTTTAGGTTTGCAAGGGATTCTGGGTAACAGAACCTGGTGAGAGGCAGTAAAGTCACCCCATCCTAGATTCCCCTGGGTGTCTAGTTTTCAAAAATGTATAGGTTTGCTAGGTTTCCCTAGATGCAGGCAGAGCTAGGATTCAAAAACTACAGCTAGGCACTTTGCCAAAAAGGGTCGTTTTTCACTGTGAAATTGTGGTGTGTCCACGCTTGCGTTTTGCACCGTTTCCTGTCGCGGGCACTAGGCCTACCCACACAAGTGAGGTACCATTTTTCTCGGAAGACTTTGGGGAACGCGGTGTGGGTAGAAGTTTGTGGATCCGCGCAGATTACAGACCTTTCCACCACAGAAATGTGAGGAAAATGTGTTTATTTTGACAATTTTTTAGGTTTGCAAGGGATTCTGGGTAACAGAACCTGGTGAAAGCCAGTCAAGTCACCCCATCCTGGATTCCCCTGGGTGTCTAGTTTTCAAAAATGTATAGGTTTGCTAGGTTTCCCTGGGTGCCGGCAGAGCAAGCGTTCAAAAACTACAGCTAGACACTTTGCAAAAAAAGGGTAATTTTTCATTGTGAAAATGTTGTGTGTTCACGTTGCGTTTTGAGCCGTTTCCTGTCGTGGGCACTATGCCTACCCACACAAGTGAGGTACCATTTTTATCGAGACACTTACGGTAATTCAGATTTGTAAAGCAACTGTTATTACCTATTGACTTTCGATGCATTTCTGCCTTCCAAATGAAAGACAATGTGTAAAAAGAAGTTATTTTGAAAAATGACCTATAATTCTCATGCTAGTATGAGTATTACCAATTTCAGAAATGTGCAAATATCTACTGTTTCTAAACTCTATATTGTGTTCCCATTTCAGAAATGCATAGGAGTCTTTCATACCGAATATTCCATGTATACATTTTCCCAGAATAATTGCTATATACCCGGTACATAATAAAAAACCATTGCAAGACGCTGCTCAGTTTTTGGCTCTGGGTTCGTCGGGTTCTTGGTGAACCTACAAGTCCTATATATCCCCACAACCAGTAAGGTCCAGTGGATGTAACGGTATATTGCTTTCAAAGAGCAGTCATAATTAGAAGAAGTTACAGGTGAAAACGTTGACACAAAAGGCTGTTTTTTTCAACTAATTTTCCATTTTTCCTATATTTAACTGTTAGTTTCTATAAAGAAACCTTGATGGATTTACACAAATGACCCCTTGCTGAATACAGCATATTGTCTACTTTTCTAAAATGTATAGATTTCCAGGATCCATTATTGCTTTCATACCCATTTCTACCATTAACTGGAAGGAGGTTGAAAGCACAAAAAATAGCAAAAATAGGCTATGTCCCAGAAAAATGCCAAAACTGTGTAAATTTTTTTGGTTTTCTGACAAAAGTCTGTCATTCCCTAAAATCTGGGAAAATGGAGATTTCAGCCCCACAAACCTTTTTTGATACCATTTGCAGGGAAAAACCCAGACGCTTTTATATGCGGGACTTTTTTCCCATTTTTCCCCAAAAACCAAAATATAGCTGTATTTTGGCTAAAATCTGGGACCCCTCCAGGGGAATCCACAAACCCTGGGTACCTTTAGAATCCCCATGATGTTGGAAGAAAAGGACGCAAATTTGGCGTGGATACCTTATGTGGTCCAAAAGTTACAGAGGCCTAATCGCGAACTACTACAAATAGCCAAAAAAGGGCTCAGCACTGGGGGGGGAAAGGCCCAGCAGTTAAGGGGTTAATGCTGTAGGGTCATTGTTTACAGGCCCTGTGTAGAAGCCACCAGACATCCTGAGCCACTTTATGGACACTGGAAAACCCAATGCCCGGCTTTGTTAGGAGCTGGTAGGGGCAGAGGGGCGAGGGAAATAGCAAGTGGTCAGAGAGGAAGAGGACGTGGGAGAGGGTACGCGAGTGAAGCAAGCGAGGAAAGGCCAGGAAGAGTGAACACATTTGACCATCCCAAACAGAATCAGTACCAACAGACAGATTATGACAATACGTACGACTTTGCATAGGACAGCCAGGGGCAAGGGAGGGATCCAGTCGAGCTCTATGTTGATCAGCAAGGCCCTTATGTTACCGCTGAGGTCCTGGGCACAAAGTCGCCATTTCTGGTAGACACGGGAGCAACACGTAGTGCACTATCCAAACGACTGATTCCAAGGGCACTCTTGTCAGGCTCACATGTGACCTCAATAGGATTTGACGGTACGCCCTCCACCAACCCTTTGTCCCGACCGATATGTAGACGACATCCTTCTAGCAGCGGACACCATACCAATAGCCATCACAGCCACCATCAAACTACTCCATTTTCTTGCTGAGAATGGTCACAAGGTCTCCCGAAAGAAATTGCAGTTCTGTAAATCACAAGTGACCTATTTGGTCACCTTTTATCCTAAGAAGGGAGGAAACTCACGCCTGACAGGATCCAGACAATTCTAGACACCCCTGTCCCCAAAGATCAGAAACAAGTCCGCTCTTTGATAGGTCTCACCTCATTTTGCCGACAGTGGTTACCGAACTTTAGCCTCATTGTCAAACCCCTTCTCTCCCTCCTAGCTAAAGACATCCCCTCACCTCTCCCCTGGACCCCCGAATGCCAGTCAGCCTTTAAAGAACTACGCAATGCCCTTTGTTCAGCGCCTGTCCTAGGAACCCCGGATTACTCCAAACCATTCTTCCTCTACACGCACGAGAGGAAGGATGTGCATTGTCTGTCCTAACACAATCAATTGGTCACAAACAACGCCCTTGTGCATATTTCTCTGCCACCCTCGATCCAGTAGCCAGAGCGCTGCCAGCGTGCCTGCGCGCTGTGGCAGCTGCAGCAGTATCGATACGCCAGAGCGAAGGAATAGTACTCTCCAATCCAGTCACTGTTTTAGTACCCCATGCAGTCGACACACTACTAAACCAGACCAAAACCCAACACTTGACTAGCACCCGACTGACAGGATATGAGTTGACCCTGCTAGCACCGCACATTACCCTAAAGCGATGCACCACCCTCAATCCAGCCACACTGTTACCCCTACCCGAAAATGATCCTAGTGTGACTCCACTACACGATTGTGTGACACTAACCGATGAACAAACAAAGAGTAGAATAGATCTCAGAGACACCGCCTTTCTAGAACCAGATGGAGAACTATGGGTGGATGGTTCGTGCATCAAACTCCCCGACGGCACCACCTCAGCTGCATACGCTGTCACCACAGCCCGAACCGTTCTGGAAACAGCCCGGATTCCCCAACGTTCAGCCCAGGCTGCAGAACTCATTGCCCTCACACGAGCATGTATCTTAGCGACTGACACGACAGTTAACATATACACCGACAGCCAATTTGCCTTCGGGGTGGTTCACCATTTTGGGATCTTATGGAAAGAAAGAGGGTTCCTGACTTCACACGGTACACCCATCCTGCATGGAGATTTAGTCTCCGCCTTGACGCAAGCAGTCCTCCTCCCCAAGAAGTTAGCAGTGATAAAATGCCAAGCACATAGGAAAGTGACTGATCTCATTGGACAGGGAAATGCACTAGCAGACGTTACTGCCCGAGCCACGGCAGGAGACAGAACTACGACACGAATGTATGAGACCAGGTCAATAGCTGAACGATGGACTGACACTAGGACCACTGTAAGGGACATACAGACTACAGGCACACAAGACGAATTGACCGAGTGGGAAAAGGTGGGACTAGAAGACGAGGAAGATTGCTGGAGAACTAAAGACGGAAATAAATGGCTGTTACCCAATGCCTACCTCATCCCCATATTGACCATGGCACATTTACCAGCACACATAGGCTCCACCCCCATGATTGAACTATTCACCAGAGTATGGCATAACGTCAAGATAGCAGAATCTGCAAAACGCCTAGTACACTAATGTATAGTCTGCCTACAACACAACCCAGGGAAGGGGACAGTAGTACCACGGGGAGGGTTTGGAGTCCCCGACCACCCCTATGAGCATCTGGGCGGCACCAAAACCCACCTCCATTAACGATGTCCCGAACATATTAATGTCGGATTACTTGCATAAATTGACAAACGAGCTAACAATTATCCACCAACAGGTGCAGCAAGCCTTGCCTGACGTATCCAGGGGCCCGGGACATGAAATAAAGCCAGGCGACCATGTATTGATTCGCAACTTCCAAAGAACGAAGAATCTGGAGCCTAGGTGGACGGGCCCCTGGCAGAGTCCTGATCACCACCCGAACTGCCCTCCGAGTGGAAGGAAAAGCGAAACTGACTGCATGCCCATCACTGCAAACAAGTCCCTCCAACCCTGGCAACCTGTGAAGGGGTGGAGGTGCAAGAGGAAGTACTCGCGAGAAACCGACCAGCTCTGAGTTGCTACCCACAAGAAGACACCCTCAAACTATCAGAATTTCCCGACCCCACGGTGCCATCCAGGAAAGGGTACAACCTAAGATCGACAGAAGGAGGGAGCTCCAACGACCAGGCCACTAACTAAGTCAAGGTCTCAGATCGGTAGCACAGTCAAACAACGCTACCAGGAAAGCGCCAGACAAAAGTCTGTGGTCCTAACAGTTGTTGAGCTCCTCGAAGATGATGGAAGAAACTGAACACCTGCAAAACCACCGCAAAGACACCAAGACTGCTAACCTGCACAGCACAAAGACAATTGCACTTGTAGCCGCATTTCTCACCTGTCTCCTGCTAATGGTCGCACTCTGGATCATTGAAGAGAATGCACCTGCATACAGAACATTGTCACCCACCATGCAACCAACCACCAAGAAAGAACACTACCTGGTATCACTACCGCCACATCTCCGAGAACGACTCAAAGAATTCTGGAATAATTCTTTCGTGCAGATGTTGCACCAGCACAATCTTGCCACCAATGCTACCAACTGTTGGGTCTGTGGGCTGTTACCACATGCCACTGAACATTCCATCCCTTTCATCCCTTCGCCCTTTTCTATTCACGGATCTTGCCTTGCCTGGATGATGCTCTTACAAGAAAGTTACAAAGACAATGCCACTTCCAACGGAACAATCGCCCAGTTCTACAACGAGTTCTGGCGAAACAAAACAGGAAGGACAGCCGCCCCCTTCTGCCCTCACACCTTCAATGCGACATTCCAGATTAATGTCCCCTCCAAAGAACGAGTGGAAATGCAAGTGTTCATAACAGAGCCACATTTTCCTACCTGAAGAAAAGAACTGCTGCAACACTGACTGTGGCCCTATCTGTGGTGAACGTCTCTGGCCTTGTATGCATTGAAGGCCGTGGGACTAAGAATGTGGGTCACAGCACCTGTAGCATTGTAAGGACTTTGAACACTGCCAACCCCCCAGCGCTTGTTGCATCACCCAATATGTACTTTGTTTGTGGAACCAAAGCCTACACCTGGTTCCCAAGAAACTGGGCGGGCACGTGCTACACCGCCTTTGTTTTGCCACCAACCTACACAGCCCCTGCAGAGCATCATCAAGAAAAGCGTTCTAAAGACATTGATCAAGCAGACTCTGCCTCATCACAGTTCCTCGACGCAGCCTGATAATTCACCTTCTGTCTATGAAGCAATCGAACATCTCCATAGACTATCTTCAGAAATTCATCAAGGATCAAGACTTGGACAATTGGAAGTTGGCTTTGGGGCATCTTGAAGGAGTGGGGTTGGAAAATATCAATGATTCTCTTGGTCCCAAGTATTGACAATATGTGGTTGTTGTTTGGGTATACACTGTATACCACCTTTGTGTTCTCTTTGCATAACTACCTTGCACCCTAAGACTATGGACACTCAGCTAACAAAAATAAGAGTAATGTATGATCAAGAGATACAGGACATTATGGAGATCGAAATAGACTGACAAGCTGGCTAGTTATGTTCGAAGGGGCCACTGTTAAAAGCAAAACACAATCATGAACATTACCTGCGCCATCTTGTCTGGTGGAATTCTATGTGCACATAAGTTACAGTCATTTTGATCTATCACAGCCATTTTGTACTCTGTTGGTCACCTTTGTTTCACCCTGCCCTTACTAGCATCCCTCTGACCCTCTGACCGACCTGGTACGTGTGCTGGGGGCTATAAACTCTATTGCCACAACAAACCTCAGCGCCACTTGCTGCCACAAACTCGTTTTTCCTCTCATCTCTGTTTTCATGCAAACCTTTGGACACTCTACCCCTCACTGCACCTAGTTACACAAACAGGTTCCAAACACCAAAAGACTCTTGCAACATGATTTATTGCACTGCAAACAGCAAGACTTGTTGTTACCAACAATGGGACCTGTTTTTATCAACAGAACGGACTCTTAGATCTGGCCGGTCTCACATGTTTTAGACCCTGAAGCAAGGTCCAGCTGCAAGATAAGATTGTCTGTTTGACCTGGGTGGGAAGAGAATTACTGTTGGGCTTGTGTGACAACCTGCCCGGGGCGGGGACCCCAAGCTTGTGTAACCATGTTGATGAAACTAATGCATTGTGTCAAACCTGTATAAAAGGAAGAGCCAAAGGAATTATCAGCAGAGCACCTCCCTCAGACATCCTGGTGTCTCAGTTGACGTGATCTCCTCATGAGAAATAAACCTTTTTCTTGTCTTCCAGTTTCCAGCGCTTGCCTCATTATTTTGATAGCGAACCCAAAGTGAATTAGAGGTGGAACCCTGCACCGGGCAGCATTGAGGGTCTTAGAAGACTCGCTGCCTTTCACACAAAGACAGCAAACCAACAAAAAAGGGGACCAATGCGGATTAGAGGAAAAAATGTCCCAAAGAGGTAGAGGACATCCAACTTCCAGACAGGATAAACGCAACTACACCCACAACCGTAGCATATCTAAGTATATGGGGACGAAAATTCAGAATGTTCTTAAAGAAGAGAAAGGACCATAGAAGAACAAGTTACTTACCTTTTGTAACGATATATCTGTAAGAAACATAGGTTAGTTATAGATTCCTTACCTTAGAATTACACCCAGGCGTCGGACTGGATCTGGAGAATTTTTCGTCAGCAGTACCCCTGCGCGTCGAAAGGTGGCGTCGGTCAGCTCCGAGTTCGTCGTTGGCGTCGTGGTCGCCGGGATGACGTCGCGGTACCTACTTGGACGCCGCCCTCGCGCACTGACGTCCGTTCTTTTACACGACATTCCACGCCAGAAGCGCAGAGCCATGCAAGACACTGACCACTGGTGCACAAAACTAGGGCCCTGAAAGGGATTCGCTGACCCTAGAAATCAGTTCGCAGAACGGGGAGGATGGGTGGGGCGGTAAGGAATCTATAACTAACCTATGTTTCTTAAAGATATAGCGTTACCGAAGGTAAGTAACTTGTTCATCTGAAACAAACAGTTAGTTATAGATTCCTTACCTTAGAATAGATACTCCAGCAATACCAACCCTGGAGGTGGGTCTGCAAACCAAGTTCACACCAGAAAGTCCTGGAGAACAGAACGACGAAAGAAGCCGTCTCTCCGAACTTGGCTGTCCAGGCAGTAGTGTCTAGTGAACGTGTGCAGAGATGCCCACGTAGCTGCCTGACAGATGTCATTAAGGGGAACTCCTCGCCCCAAAGCAGTAGTAGATGCCGTCGCCCTGGTGGAATGGGCGCGCATCCCCACTGGAGGCTCCTTCTTTGCCAAGGAATAACAAGCCTTAATGCACAAAACGACCCACCTAGAGATGGTCCATTTGTGCACGGCCCGACCTTTCTTAGCGTCCACGCAGCCCACAAAGAGCTGGTCATCCACCCGGAATTGTTTGGTGTGATCCAAATGAAAGGAAAGCGCCGATTTTGGATCCAGACGGTGGAGCCTCTCTTCTTCTTTTGAAGGATGCGGAGGCAGAAAGAAGGTGGGTAAAGTGATGGTTTGGCCAATGTGGAAAGAAGTAACCACCTTGGGAAGAAAGGAAGGTCTGGTTCTTATTCCATCCTTCTCCGGATGAACAGCCAGGAAAGGAGGTTTTGAAGAAAGAGCTTGGAGCTCACTCACCCTGCGAGCAGAGGTGATGGCAACCAGAAAAGCAGTCTTTACGGTAAGAAGGTGAAGAGGACAGTTATGAAGTGGCTCAAGGGGAGTGCACATAAGGTAAGTCAGAACGAAGTTCAAGTCCCACTGAGGCATTACGAAGGGAGTAGGAGGAAAAAGATGAGTAATGCCCTTTAGGAAGCGATTTACAACAGGGGACTTGAAAAGAGGAGGCTGATCAGGAAGCCTAAGAAAGGCTGAAATGGCCGAGAGGTAGCCCTTAAGAGTGCCCAGAGCAGAGCCCTGCTGGGCCAAAGAAAGAAGGAACAAGAGAACCTCAGAAAGAGGGGCAGAAAGGGGATCCACAGCCTTTGCTGGGCACCATGCCACAAATTTGTTCCATCTGCAGGCGTATACCGTTTTAGTGGAGGGATGCCTGGCTGTCAAGATAACATCACAGACTTCGGGAGGCAAGACAAACGACGTCAACTGCCACCGCACAATCTCCACGCAAGGAGGTGGAGGCTGGACAGGTTCGGGTGGAGGACCATCCCCTGCTGCTGCGACAGAAGATCCTCCCGAAGAGGAAGTCAGATCGGAGGATCGATGGCCATATGTAACAGCTCGGGATACCAGACTCTTCTCGCCCAATCCGGAGCCACAAGAATGACTTGGGCCCGGTCGTGCTTGATCTTCTTCAGAACTCTGGGCAGAAGTGGTATAGGCAGAAAGAAGACCGTAACTCCATTCGCGATGAAAAGCGTTGCCTAGCGAGTGCCACCTTGGAAATTCCAAAGCGCAGAATTGCTGACATTGCGCGTTCCCATTCTGTGGCGAATAGATCTAACCAAGGCTCTCCCCACTGCTGAGAGAGACCTTGCGCCACCTCCGAGTGAAGACGCCATTCGTGATCCATCATGCATCTCCGGCTGAGTTCGTCCGCTCTGGCGTCAAGTGAACCTGCCAGGTGTGAACCACCAGGGATATGCCCCGATGTTCCAGCCATGTCCAGAGACGGAGAGCCTCTTGACATAGGGTCCATGACCCCACCCCGTCCTGTTTGTTGCAGTACCACATGGCGGTGGTGTTGTCTGTGAACACCTGCACTTCTCTTCCCTGAACAGAGGGAAGGAATGCCTTCTGTGCAAGACGGATCACTCGAAGCTCCAGAAGGTTGATGTGCAGCTGGGACTCCGCCGTCGACCAGAGTCCTCTGATATCCGCCTCCCCCATGTGACCGCCTCATCCCAGAAGTGATGCATCGGTCACCACCGTGAACTCTGGTTGGGGAAGGGAGGGGGGCCTGCCGTCGACCCAATCCTGGTTCATTAGCCACCACTGCAATTGGTGTGCAGTGCCCTCCGAGATCTGAACGCGATGGGACAAGTTTCCCTGATGTTGAGCCCACTGGAACTTCAGGTCCCACTGCAGAGCCCGCATATGCCATCTGGCATGATCCACCAGCAGGATGCAGGAGGCCATCAGGCCCAGTAGCCGGAGGGTCATCCTGACCAAAACCCGGGACAGAGGCTGAAAGATCGGAATCGTAGCCCGAATATCCCGGACTCGCTGTTCGGGGGGATAGACCCGAAACTGCGTCGTGTCCAGAACCGCTCCGATGAAGAGGAGCTTCTGAGAGGGAGTCAGGTGCGACTTCGGCACGTTAATGGAGAACCCCAGCGAATGCAGGAGGTCGGCTGTAGTATGGAGGTGGGAGACGACAGCCTGGGGCGAGCCCGCCTTCAACAGCCAGTCGTCGAGATAGGGGAAGACTGGAACCCCTGATCTGCGCAGATGAGCTGCGACCACTGCCATCACTTTCGTGAACACCCGAGGGGCGCTTGTAAGGCCAAAGGGGAGCACGGTAAACTGAAAGTGCTCGTGGCCTACCATGAACCGCAGGTAACGCCAGTGGGCCGGCAGGACGGGGATGTGAAAATAAGCGTCCTGCAAGTCCAACGCTACCATCCAGTCTCCATGGTCGAGGGCAGACAGGACCTGAGCTAGCGTCAACATTTTGAACTTCTCCTTCCGGAGGAAGCGGTTGATGTTCCTGAGATCCAAGATAGGACACAGGCCTTTGTCCTTCTTGGGCACCACAAAGTAGTGGGAATAGCAACCATGACCGACTTCTGGGACAGGAACTCGCTCAATGGCTCCCTTGGCCAAGAGTGCCGAAACTTCCTGTTGGAGAAGGGCCAGATGATCCTTCGACATGCGATGGTACTGAGGTGGCATGGATGGAGGGGTAGTCTCGAAGGGGAGGGAGAAGCCCCTTCGGACTATTTGCAAAACCCACCTGCCCGACGTGATGGTGCGCCAGTGGGGGAGGTGATGGCGAATCCTGCCGCCCACTGGCGTTTGGTGGCCCTGAAAGGTCGGACTAGGAGTGTTTGGAGGCTGCTGCAGAGGGGGAAGTGGTGGACTGGCCCGCCGGCTGGCTCCCAGAACCACGGCGGTGGTTCCCACGTCCCTGGCCGCACAGGGGCTGAACAGCTTGCGCTGGCCTGTGGCTCTGGGCGGGATGTGGTGGGGCACCCCTTCCGTAGCCACGAAAGGGGCGAAAGGCAGACTGCGCAGGGCGAGTGGTGGAGAGGCCCAAGGACCTGGCCGTAGCCCGAGAGTCCTTAAAGCGCTCCAGCACGGTGTTTGTCTTGTCGCCGAATAGGCGACGGCCATCAAAGGGCATGTCCATAAGAGTGGATTGGACATCCCCTGAAAAACCAGTCGACCTCAACCAGGCGTAGCGTCGAAGGGCTACCGACGTGGAAATCGGCCTGCCTAGTGAGTCAGCGGTATCCAGCCTACAGCGGATGGTAAACTTTGCTGCGTCTCTCCCTTCGGCAACTGCACGGGAGAGTACAGCCCGGGCCTCCTCCGGGCACTGGGGCAGCACTTGCACCACCGTATCCCACATGGAGTGGGTGTAACGGCCCAACAGACATGCGGTGTTTACCGACCGCAGTCCCAAGCTGGAGGAAGAAAACATCTTCCCAAGATAGTCCAGCTTTTTGGATTCCCTATCAGGTGGTGCGTTAGGGAATGAGCCTTTGGAAGTGGAGGCTTGGACCACCAAGCTCTCAGGGGTGGGGTGTTGGGAGAGGAAGGTGGGGTCGTGCGGAGCCGGGCGGTGGCGTCGGGCAATCATCCTATCCACAGGAGCCCCTGTGTTGGGCCTGGACCAGGTGCCCAAAAGGATGTCGGTAAGGGCTTCATTAAACGGCAGAAGGGGCTCCAAAGAGGTCGCTGCCGGTTGAAGAATCTCAGTCAGGAGGTTAGCCCTGACTGCCACCGTAGGTAGCTCGAGGTTGAGAGCCTTGGTCGCCCTACGCAACACCACGGCGTAAGACGCTCCCTCCTCCGTAGCCACGGTAGGAGGAGACAACATGCCAAGGTCTGGTGAGGTATCCAAACCACTGGCTTCCCCCAGTTCCTCTCTCCAGTCCGGTTCATAGCCCAACTGGTCGATTAAAGGGTCTCCAGATCCCACCCAGTCCTTCTCACCCTCCTCTGGCTGCCAATCTGGTCTAAAAGAGCCAGGGTAGAACAGGGGCACAAAAGTACCCGTCGACGCCGGTCCGGCTCCGTGTCTCCATCGGGATGGAAGCCTGGGTCGACGCCGGCTTGGGACACAACCGGCGTCGGCTGCGGGCACGGTGCAATCGGCGCCGGGGGAGGTGTAATGAGGTCGACCGGCGCCGATCCGGATCCAGGCCTGGATCCAAGGGGACCCTGCGGTGCCGGAGCCGCTGACGTCGAAGACCCTGGGCCCCAGCCGAGTCTGCATGGCCCGAAGGCGCGCCGGCGGAGTCGGGCTGCCCAAAGATGGCATGCATCGCTTCGTAAAATTGGCGGAGCTGGGCAGGGGTCGCTCCGGGTCTCGGGAAGGGAGGGAAAGCCGGAGTCGACCCTTCGGGCTCCGCACGGGGAGCCACGGGAGGGGCACCACCCGCATCGCTCGTCGCGTTGGCTCACAGACGGGGAGAAGTCGAAGAGCGACGATGCTTCTTCGACTTCTTCTTGTGCTTCGACTTACCTGACCCCGAGTGCAAAGACTTGGAAGAAGAATGATGATGAATCGGCGACCGGTCCCTCGACCTCCCACGCGACCGGGACCTCGAACGGCGCGGAGCTGACTGCCAGGCCTCGAGAAGCTTTCGTGACCGCTCCCGCAAAGACTTCGGATTCATGGTCCGGCAGTCGGAGCACGACTTGGGGTCATGGTCGCGCTCCAGGCAGAACAGGCACACGCGGTGCGGATCCGTCACCGACATCAGTCGGCTACAGGTACCGCAAGCCTTGAAGCCGGGCATCCCTGATGTGCACCAGGAGTCGGAGACTCGAAAACGGTGTCGACAAAAGTCGTCAAAAAAGCCAGTCAAAAAGTGACTGGAGGTACCGCTCTCTCCGGATCTGCACTGGCTGGCGCGGAAAAAGACAGAACTGACGTCATCGCGCGAGGGCGCCGTCTAAGTAGCTACCACAACGCCATCCCGGCGACCACGACGCCAACGACGAAAGCGGAGCCGACCATCGCCACCTTTCGACGCGCAGGGGTACTGCTGATGAAAAATTCTCCGGATCCAGTCTGACGCCTGGGGGTAATTCTAAGGTAAGGAATCTATAACTAACTGTTTCTTTCAGATGTGGATATTTTCTTAAGAGAATAAATCCCCTCACAAAATACAGGACATGGGTGTAATAACTAACCCATGCAGAGTAAATATCCCAGATAACTTCGCAAGCAGTGTTCATGGAACAAACATGAAAACCATAAGTAGGCAACAATACAACCCCTAAAAAATGAGGTAACCATTGCTAATATAAGTATTTGAAAGAATACTATATAGAAGCCTTGACCCTACCATATATAAAGGCTCCAAGAAAGAGGTATACATATCAAGGGAATAATAGCCAAGGCAAGGAATGCACAACATGGCAGAGCTGGTATAACCACCATCAAGAAGAGTAGTGGAACCTAAAGGAGTACCAACCCGTGCACCATAGAAATTAAATAAAAAGTGCACCCTGCCAAAAAATAGCAAAAAGGACAGATCAAAAAAGAACGTCCTAGTGGGAACCTCGGACAAGTTGGAATCTTAGACCGGGCGAGAAGAGCCCAAACTCCACTGAATTGGAAACTTAGAGTAGCTGCAAAGTACAAGCATGCTCTCTGTATAGAAGCTCCCAACAAGGACATAAACAAGGTGTCCCTATAAGAGTTACTGAAAGTCAAAAGTAATGCTCACCAGCATACCAAAATGCTTCTAAAGGACCAGGTGAAATAGGTAAACTTCCTAACTGGAAGTAAATACCACAAGCAAATGACCTCTTGAGCATGAAGCCCATCATCAGAGGAAAAAGGGAAAGAAAACCTATTCAATAAGTATCCTCGCAACACACAAAAAGGGGACATAAACTGTCACAGACCGTATTGAAAGAATAATACCTGCCAAACGCAGGAACACCACATCGGGTGTCGCCAGCAGGCAGAATCTAGTCAACTACAGCACTGCCATAACATGGCCAGCCGTGTAAGAAATAAAGATCCCCCTACAAGCCTGCTATAAGAAAAAAACCTAAAGAGGCAGATAATTCGAAAGAGTGAAATTAGGACTGTCGCAGAAAAGCCTCAAAGCCAAATCGGTTTGGGCACCAAAAAGATGGGTGCCATCAAAGGGCATATCAACCAAAACAGCATGGACAGCCTCTGAAAAGCCTGAGGTACCAAGCACCACGGCGTAACGCCACAGAGGATGTCATGACCCGACCCACTGAATCAGTGGTGTCTATGCCACATCTAATAATCAGCTTAGCCAACTGCTGGCCATCCCGAACCAACTGATTAAGATTGGATTGGAGGTCATCCGGAAGTGATGGCAACATAGATTGTAATGAACCCCACAATGCGTGGGAAAAACGGTCAAAAACACAAGACGTGTTAATGGCCCTCAAAGCAGAACTAGTAGAAGAGAAAATATGCTTTCCACACGAATCTTGTCTCCTAGAATCTCTGGAACATTAGGGAGAGGCTGAAGCAACCTGTACCACCAAACTATGAGAAACTGGATGCTGAAGAGACAAGCTGGATCTCCAGGAGCCGGTTGGTGCCTGCGAGATACAGAATGGTCCACAGGGACACCCGTAACAGGTTTAGCCCAAGTGCCCTACAAAATGTGGTACAGGGCCTCACTATATGTGAAAATAGACCCCACCCCTGTCTAACCTTCACAGAAGACATCTATCAGGGGATCAGAAGACTTTTCCACAGAAGGGAGAGTTCACTCCAAAACTAAAGCCACCCTCCTTAACATGTCTGCAAAAGAGGAGATTGCCTCAGTAGCAAGGCTAGGAGAGGAAAGAAGTCCCGAAGCTGGGGAAGCCTCTAACCCACTAGCTTCCCCTAGTGCAGACAGTCAATTCTCCTCCACAAAAGGCGGAAGAGTCTCACATAAAGGCTGCAAAAGTCACGACTCCTCGGTATCATCTCCTAAAAGATGACCCTCAGAAGTACCAACGTACGAGGGAAGCGGAAGCATAACATTCACCATAGATGGCTCCATCAACTCTGCACCTGATGACAAGGAGACGTCGAGAGGAGGAGGAGGAATGAGTTTGATCGGCGCCACTGACGCCGTAGTCAGTTGATCAAAGATAGACGACAAATGTGGAAACCCCAAAGGGCTGTGCATCGGCACCGAAGCGGAGTTGGACGACCGACGCCGACCCAATGACTCAGAAGGCCCAACTGACACCGAAGGTGAACCCGCAGGCGTTGCCCATGGGGCCAGATGGCGCTCTAGGGGAAGGAGAAGACCCAAAGATAAGATGTAGAGAGTTATAATACTCTGTCATCTGGGTCATCAACGCACCTGCTCCCAGGGAGGCGCGGGGCGGAGTAGTGTATGGCCTCCTCAAACAGTGAATGGGAGGAGCCATGAGAGATGGAGTCTCAACGCTGCTAAGTCGGGGGAAGCTGCAACTTCAACCGCCTGCACTTACTTTGGGACGTCGATGGGGAGTGACAATCGCGGGAACGACCCTAGAATGGTCCTGACGACGGACCTTCGTAAGGGAAGGAGATAGTGGATGAGAAGTCTCCAAGGACCTCCCCAGCCGCGCTGCCAGGATTTTCGTTCGACGTTCCTTGAGTGCCTTCAGCTTCAACTTCCAACAGGAGCCGCTATCTTCACAGTCGTGTTTTTCTCCCAAATACCACATGCAAACAGAATGAGGGTTTGTGGCCGACATCTGTCGTGCACAAGACCCATAAGGCTTAAAACCTCAAGACATGAGGAAAAAAGGCACTCTGTTCCAACTGACAAAAACTGTTGAAGTAGGGCAGAACCCGGCCAGAGGAACCGCTTCTTCGGATCCGCGTTACAGGGCGGAAAAGAAGAAAACCGACTACTGCGCACCGGAGGGGACTAATTTGACTCCACTAACGTCACAACCGGAGTCGATGTAATTACGGAGTCATACAACACCATCCCCTGGAGCGCAGAGGAGCTGCTGGAAAAGTTCTGGATTCAGATTGGCGCCTGGAGAGAATTCAAAAGTTAAGGAATCTGCAGCTAAATGTCTCAATCAGATATTAAAATTGCTACTGAAGAACATGAAAATGTCAGATTCTCCAGAGCAGATAGATTATATCAGGGACTTTCTTAATAGCTTGCACCAGATATAAACAGAAGAAAAACTGTTGCTATAGTGAACAATGAGAGCATCAGCTTTCATCATTTCAACTGTCCATACAGAGGATATGACAGTTGGGGAGCATGTTTTGCCTACATAGGAAATAGGTGATAATCACTTGTATTTAACAGATAGTTTTTATTCAGATTCTTCGCTATGTTGTGTACTACAATTATTTTCATTCTTGAGGTAGATATTAACTATAACTTAACATAACATCAATAGGTTCTAGTGCAGCACCCATCTATGCAAATATTTTTAGGATGAACTTAAAAATATATTTTTGACAAAGAAGAGTGGAAAGCAAGTTTGTTAGTACGATTGTCATTTATAGATCTTTTATTTCTGGTCGGTTATAGAGGTATGCAAACACTAAGAACAGCCAAATTTTAAATGTAGGGAGCACTGATTACATTAACTTCTACCATAAGTATGACCACCATTACTTTTTTGCCAACACAATGTAACAAGGCGACCAATTCTTTTTAAGAAAATTGACACACTGCAACAACTTATTGCATAATTTAAGCTTTCATACGTATCCTACAAGTAATAACTAGTCATGCTGAAAGCTATTAAGTACTAATTTGGAAGAAATGTAGACAAAGATAATACATTTCCACAATAAAAGCAGAAACTGGCATATATTTAAAATGTATTCAACCACCAGCATCTCAATATTACTAACTGTGCCAGTGTAATTAAGGATGAACATGTGTACCATTCATTAAAAGGCCAAAACTTTAAAAAACTGCAACAATTTACCAACTGTGATACCAAATTCTAAATTTAATATATAAAATTCACTTTTAGCATGTTATTTGCAGGTAAGTGAACCAGAAGAGCCAAAAGAAGATTGGCAGAACATAATAGTATTATCAGACTAAAGAAACTCAAAGCCTCCTGTGAGAAGCTGGCTTAGTATATGGTGCTCACTTATGTAAGTGTAGCACCCTGCACTAATTCAGACAACCCTTATGGTGATTTTAGTAGTCTTAGGCAATCTTAAAACGCTCTCTAAGAGGTAGCTGTGGAGAGCAGCCTTCAGGCTTAGTCCAGAAGGAGTGCAAAGCAGCTTGTTTTACCAGTACATATGGTATAGGTTAAATGAAAAAGAATCACAGTGCAGTTATAAAAATATGTATTTTATTACAAACACTCACTAACACATTTGTACTATCTCCTACCCGGAGATAGCAAAACAATCCATACAATACTTAGGAAATAGAGCACATAAGTAGCACAAATACACAGTGGTCTCCAGGGGGAGGCCTAACCATATACTAAAATAGTGTAAAGCGAACCACAACTCAAGTCCAGAATGGACCCAGAAGACGTAGAAGAGCCGGGGACCCAAGGAACCACCCAAGGTGAGTATCTAGGAACCCCATGGAGGTGAAAGTTTGGAGAGTCACCCCACCCGTGGATACCCCAGGAACCAGGATACCTATACCAGGGAAGGCGGATGCATAGGTGTCAAGTGACGTCAGAAACGGCCGTAAATCACAATGGAGGACTTCAAGAAAGATGCTGCTGGAGAAGAAGACGAAGGAGTCCGGTGGAACCTAAAGGTGGATTCAAGATGAGAGGTACCTGCAAGCAGTGGGGACAGTCTCTATGCCACTCAGGAGTGACCAGGAGGCACGGAAGATGAATGCTTACCGATGTCGGGGATGCAGGAGAGGTTGATGGTGCCCTTCAAGTTGCAGCTTTGTGGACCAGGCAACCATGTGGAAGACCGGGAGCCATTTACGAGTTGTCCCACGTCGGATGTCGAGAGCTAAGAGGTCAGTGTCCGGCAGGGGCACCAACAAGCCTTGGCAGCAACAACCAACATAGTTGATGAAAAAGGTGCAGTGTCGGGACCAGCAAGGTCCAAGTCACTCACCGCAAGCAGGTAAGTCAGAGCAAGCCCTAGCAAGCAGGGGAGCCCACTGAAGCCAAAGAAGACCCTCAAGAGGACCCACGAGCCGAAGGCACATGTGTCGCAAGAGGACCTCGAGCGGCTCACCAATGAAGAAGGCCCACGGAGCGGGGGAAGCGGTGAGGGCGAAGATCTTGGCTGCAGGAGTTGCTTGAGGTTGGAGCTTCTTGGAACCCGACTATCTCTGAAGGAGAAGCCAACAAGCCTTGAATACGGCAAGTCAACGCGGTGCACAGGGGTCCTGTTCCAGCGGTTCCGACAAGGGATACTGGCCTCAAACTCGGTATGAAGGCAGTGCAGGCCTCAAGGGAGTTGCAGAACCACCACCTGTGTTGCTGAGCCTTTCGGAGTCCGTGGGAGCCCAGGATCAGCAGACCTGTCAGCTGCATTGCGGTGCCTGCAGATGCAGGAGAGTGACTCCTTCAATCCAAGGGAGACTCCTTCGGGTGTCTTGGATGTCCACAGGCCTGGTGAAGAATCTGTATGAAGCACAGGCACAGACGTTGCAGAAGACCAGCAGGACGACGAGACCAGAAGCAGCAGGAATCTTCCCCGTTACAGTCTCGGTTCCCAAAGCGAAATCCAGAGTGTCCAGACGGTTAAAGTTGAATCTAGGGACCCACCCACAGGTAAGACCTTAAGTACCCTTAGGTAAGGGTTGGGACGTTTTAGGCGTTCCTCCCAGAGGAGGGGCTGGACAGTGGAGAGGATACTCCCATGTCGTTTGTCCAGTTTCGCTCCAGAGCAGGAGCCAATGGCTCCCTGAACTGGTTTGAACTGGAGTATGCAAGGAGGGCACCAAATGTGCCCTTCAAGCAGTCTCAGTGGCGCTGGCAAGTGCCCCCACCCTGTCCCAATGCACTAAACCCTGTGGCAGGATATATTTTGCTCTGCCTTCCCCTGCTCGAGCTTGGCTCAGCAGCAGGAGGGCAGAAACGTGGCTCTGGGTCGGCAGCAGCCCTAGCTTGCTATACGGTTCTGGAAGACTGGTACCGGGAGCACCGAGGGCCTCCCGGAGGAGCTTTACAGCTGTTTTCGGTGTGGGGGTATGATTCCAACATGTTTGAGACGAAACATGACAGGGTACGTTACAGCCAGTTTAGAGATGGTCATCATGTAATGACGCATGGCCACTCTATATGTCTCAATGACTGAGGCACTTACAACTCGGGAGAATGGACTCCGTGGGTTGTAGGGGTGTCCTGCTCATGCAGGGCATCCTCACACTTCGAACCGAGCACCCTGCCTTCAGGATTGAAAGGCCTGCCTTAGGGGTGACTTATAGGTTTTAAGTGCAGTGACCCTAGATATAAGGTAACTTATAACTGTTGTAAGTGGTGCTAGCACCAGCTTACACAGGCTGCAATGGCAGGCCGGTAGTCACAATTTCAGTGGTCTCTCATGGGTGGCATAATATATGCTTCAGCCCATGGGAGACCTCTGGTGTACCTATGCCCTGAGTACCTTAGTACCATATATTAGGGACTTATCAGGGTACACCAGTAGCTAATCTAGAGTGTACCCAATTACTCACCATGTCCAATTTAGGGAAGAAGCACAGATACTGGGGTCCTGATTAGCAGGATCCCAGTCAGACTAGTCAGGAAAACAATGACACCTGCAAAAAGTTTGGGTGACCATGGAAGCAGATCCTACGTTCCTACACCTCCATAGCAATATATTTTTTTAAACAGTACAAAATTACCCAAATGAGCTTCCATATATTGGCAACAATTTCAAAGGATGAATGAGGACCAAACTATTCTTGGACCAAAAAAATTATATTGGATTAGAAATAGTAATATTGTTCCCACAGGAACTTAATGAACAAATAGACCTCAGCTGCTTTCTATTCAGAAACTAAAATAAAAAGGTAGTTTTTCCCCCCAAACAGAATTGTAAAGAAAGAATTGCCACTTTATATTGAAACAAGCAGTGAACACCCACAAGGAAGATTGCATTCTTTATTTTTTTAGAGCAGGGGTCTCCAAAACTTTCGATAATAAGAGCTACTTATGTTCCATAAAAATAATTTTGTGCTACTAATACAATTATGAGTTGCAATAGTGAGCACATCAGATAAGGTTACATTAGTGGCCACCATATGCAAAATTACCAGTGGTGATCACCTTAGTTCATCAGGCACAGCTGACAGCAGTAATGTAAAAAATGCTTTGTCAGTGTTGTCAATGTCTCTGCATGGGTAATATAGCCATATCTGCAATGTCCCTGTCACTAAGTTAATAATATCAGTAATACCTCTCCCAATGCTGCATAATTTATCACTCAAATTTCAGCTTTAATATTTATTGAGAAATTCAACCATGTTTCTCCAAATTTCAGCTTGGGAGTTCTGAAAATACAGACAGTTTTGTCTCCAATACACACTTTTCAATTATGGTATATATTATTTCAAACAAATAAAAGCTTTTAATTTAGAAGAGTAGTCTGGGCTGCACACAGGAGAGTTGAAGTGCTATCAGTAGCATAGAAGCAACTCGTTGGAGAGGCCTATTTTGGAAACATTTTAACGTATGCCTACGGAATTATTTTAAAGAATGACTTTCATGAATTTGTAGTAGTTCCAGAAACTAGCTGGGATTAATTTGTGTGAGTTTTGAATTTTCACTAACATTTCATTAACATTTTCTGATGTATACATGAAAGCATAACCTCAGGCTAGACATGTTATCAATATTAAAACAAGCATTGGCATAGCCAATAGGTCTCGCTTTTGGAACCTTATAAGTATTTAGTTATGCAGTACAATATCCTTGGTGCAACAACATCAACTATTCCATGGCTAAACACTTATAAGGTCCCAAAGGCGAGACCTATTTGCTATGCCAATGCTTGTTTAATTTAGAACATTCTACCCTTAGTGGGTGAGTGAAAGGGAGGATGGACAGATGGATTGAAAGTGTGGGTGGATGGATGGATGGATGAGTGAAAGGATAATTGGAAGAACGGATGGATGAGAAACTGGTTGGTGAGTGAAAGGGAGGATGGATGGATTAATGGGTGGATGGATGAATGAAAAAGGATGGCTGAGTGAAAGGGTGGATGGATGGTTGAGTGATTGGGTGGAAGGAAGAGCAAAAGGATGGATGAATGGATGGCTGAGTGAAAGAATGGGTGATGAAAGTGAAAAGAAAAATGGCTAGATTGAGTACAAGGATGGATGACAAAGGATGGATGAGTGAAAGGATGGATGAGTGAAAGGGTGGATGAAGAGAAGGATGATTGAAAGGATGGACGGCTGGATAGATGGATGGATGGATAGGTTTGGAGATGGATGCATAGGTGTGAATATGGATGGGCAGAAGGACAGATTGGTGAAAGACTGAATTATAGATTAAAGAAAACAGAATGTAAAGATGAAATTGTGGATATCAGCAGGTGGATGAACGGATAGATGCTTGGATGGACGACGAGAGCTCTTCTGGGGAGGATCGTAATGACTTGTTTCGTTTGCTTAATGCCATAACAGCCTTGGTTCAAAGTGGGGGATATTTGAATTGTCTGGCTACTTCCTAGGCTAAAGCAGTCTGTTAGCAAGACCTAAACAGGACCCCTCGGATTAGACTGGCTGCTGCCACCACTTCCGGAGTGCCCACCACTTTAAGTTTATTTCAACAAATTCCCGTTTTCAAACATTCATGCAAAAAGTTCTGAGTTTCGTGTACAGCAGTTACGCTGCATCAACATGTCAAACCGACGTGGAGGAGGAGCGTGTATGAAAGACACAAAGTGGGGTGATGGCGTTTTTAAAGCTAAATATTCCAGAACATTTGCAGTTTCTCCAGCGCGCCCACGTGACAGCGCAGCTTGAAGCACTCGACCTTCTGCTGGGAGCATCTCTGTGAGAACCAAGGAGAGGCGTCAGTAATGCAAATGGCATGCAGCGGACAACCGTTCAAAAACAAGGTCACCTTTTCAATAGAGGGGCTTGGATGAAGAACGTTAGTGGAACTAGAGATTTTCCTAACTACGCAGTACACCGAAAATAAAATATTAACTTGAGAAGTGCTTCACAAAAAGGGTGCCAATACATTCACTGCAATCCAGCAAGAGTGATGGAGAGAGGGAAAATATAAATACAAAATGTGGAAAAGCTTCAGAGGACAGTTATGTAGCAGTAGAGTACGGGCATGGAGCACGCATAACCCTGTTTTGTTGCTACAGCAGGTAGTAAAGAGGTAGACTGGGTGTACTCGACATTCCTTATCTCCCAAAATTGCGTCACTGAACTGAAAATTACTCAGCCTCCCTGCCCGACCGAGAACAAACACCCGACATTTCAAAAAAGAAAGGTCACAGCTTCAAACACCACAAGTGATTCTTCAAAGCAGGGCGCGTGCGTTCCTGAAGAAAGGTTTTCTGAAGACGTCCTCTGAAAGTGCTCTTCTCTAGCAACAAAGCTAACAGAAGCACGAGTGACCTTTTGGAATCGGTCAGCTCTTTTCAACCACTCGTGCTTGTGGCGGCATCCACCTTGCGGGAGCGAGCAGACGCGCGCGGCCACGCTAATTGGAAACAGATGGCCTCTGCGCGCCGCTGCTCGCTCCCGCAAGGTGGATGCCGCCACAAGCACGAGTGCTTGAAAAGAGCTGACCGATTCCAAAAGGTCATCTCCTAGAGCAGCTAGGCGAGACCTAAACAGCATTAGTACATAACTGATATCACAGAATATACGAGTGTTTCTTACAAGCACTCTATACAGACAAAATAAATAAAAAATTCAGTACATAACCAGTATAGAAGGCGTTCTACTGGCCCCAGTAGTTTGAGCACCATTCTGTGCAATAGGAGTGAACAACTGAAAAAGCAAAGGCTACATCTTCAAATATGTATTGCAACAGCAAACAAACCATTTTGTCTTGTCTGGGCACACTGCACTGCAGTATAGTGACACGCCTGTGCCTTTTAAGGTGGTCAGATTCATTGCGTATTGTCTTCAGATACTCGTACATCAAATCCCCGCCCTATACCTTCAGAAGACAGCCTTTTAATCCTGACCCATTTACGCATGTCAGTAAACCAAACCGTGTACAGTGAACGTTTTGCACTTTCCCAAGTTAAGGATATTTGGCATTAAGCCAATAATAGCATAGTGTTAGGAAGCTGAGCTGGGGATGCATTTTCCTATTAACAGGCAGCATCCCTAATGAAAACAATTTTGCACTTCATGACAGTTTCCATGCATGAACCCACAGAGATATGAAACTACCTCATACCAGAGGTCAGCAATCACCTTGCAATCCTACCACACGTGCTAACAATCTGCCTTCTTCACCCTATACATTGGGGGTTAGGACAGGGTTTAAAATGTGAAACATTAATCTTAACCGTAAGAGGACAGCTGTGCAGGGGTTCAAATGGAGAAAACAAGATAAGTCAACAGTAAATTAAGAAACCATTGGGCATAACAAAAGGGGTAGGAGGGAACAAATGCTGTAGGCCCTTGAGAAAATTACAACCAGTGACTTGAACAGAGAGGCTGACCCGGCAACCGCAAAAACGCTGAAATGGTAGAAAGGTAATCTTTAACAGTCCCCAGAGCAAGGCCTTGCCTCGCTGATGACAACACAAACAGCAGCACCTCCGATAGAGGGGCAGAAAGTGAATCAACTTGTCTGTAAGAGCATCAAGCCACAAACTTGCCCCAACGGGAAGCGTCATGGACGTCAGTTAGGGGTCGCTGCTGCGACCCCTGGTAAGCCCATGTGACCCCTGACATTACCTTTGCGACTTAGCGTCAGCAGTGGCGAAATCGGTGGCAGGAACAGAAGCAGCTCGTCCTTATGAACGTCAGTGGGGGCTTCACTCACCTCGTTTTTTGCCAATTTTTTAATTATACTAATAGTGAATAATATCACATTTTTCGCTATTAGTTTAATAAAAAAAAATAGCTGGAATATGACTTTCCCTGGCAGCTGAGCTAAGTAAAAAAAAAATGCTTTTAAATGTATGTATGTCGTGTGCATGCTTGCAGTTTTGAGTGCGTTTATGTAAGAGAGAGTGTGTGCATGTGCAGGCAGAGTGTGTGTGTGCATGAGTGAGTGTATGTGTGAATGCATGTGTATGTATAAGCAAATGTATGCGTGAGTGAAACTGAAGGTCAAGGGGCATGTGAAGTCACTTTCCCTATCCCTGGCATTTTGCTGAATTGATGTCCATGACAAGCATATTCAGTTTGTGTTGAGGGACGCCTTGTCAGGGACTGTCCGGGACTATGTCGGGAGCACAGTCAGAGACTTGGGCAAGGACTGGGTAGAAAACGTACACAGAAAGAGTAGTACAGCGCTGCCCAGGATCACACAGAAAGTCAGAGGACAAAAAGGGATCCAAAGGGGAAGCCTGTACAAGTGAACAAGATGGGTGAGACTCAAAGGACAGGCACTCATGAGGCGGCTCAGCATTCAGAATCACTACACCCAGGACGGATGTGCAATACACTTGTATATAAAACAACATTAACAATAAAGGGGATGTGGGGTAAAGCACTCGGGAGCTCCACACGGTAAGACTGAAGCTCAGTAAGTTCCTCACCCACAATTGCTGTTACAGATACCGACTGCAAATACCCACATATAGGATATGCATGCAAAGGCAGGGTCTGTGGAGCTGAGTCCAATGGTGATGTTATAAATGCAACTCAAAGACAATACTCACAGTGAACAAGAAACACCACCTAGGTAGTCAGCTGTGCCCACGGATCCTGGCGATCAAACAGGAACACGCAAGGCAGTAACAGCAAGGGGGTAGAGCTAAACATAAGCACAATAGACAAGGAGCTAGCAAGGAGGAGTGCTTAACAAGAAAGGAAGGAATTCACAGGGCACACTTGGCAGAAAGCAGGTAACCAACATACAAGGCAACAGAAGCAAGACAGCAGAATAGAAAGACAGCCAACTAGGAACTGGAACCAAGGAAATGGGAAGAAAGGCAGGGACTGGAAAAGGATATACAGAAGGGGAGGCTACAAGGGTATACTAGAATAGTGCAGGTTCAGGAATCAAGAAAACAAAGTAGCATAGAAGGCAGTGTTGGAGCAGGAACAAGAATTGAGCTAAGGCTCAGGAGTCAAGGTAGCACTGCAAGCAGTGCTAGTTCAAGGAAATAGCTACAGCTCAGGAAACAAGGAGCCAAGAGAGCACTGCAAGCAGTGCAAATCAGGAACAAGAAATAACTGAAGCCCAGGAACAGGAACAAGGACTAACTAAAGCTCAGGAAACGAGGTAGCACTGCAGGCAGTGCTAATTCAGGCACAAGGAATGGCTATAGCTCAGGAAACACTGGAAACAAGGATATCAAAGGCTCAGGAAACATTGGAACAAGGATCAGTCTCACCGGTATACAGCTACAATGACCAAACCCTGGGCTGAAGGGAGCTGGGGCTTAAAAGAGCTCACAGTATTCATGCGCATCAGGTGTGAGCAGGCTAGCAGCAGCCAGCCACAGGTGAGCTGAATTCCTCCACCCATCCTTGGCCTGCAGGGGTGGAGGCAAAGCAGTGAGCAGGGGATTATAAGTAATGGAGTTTCCAGCATGAGCAGACTGGCTTCCACAAAACCCGGCATGCATTGGGAATGGATGTCAATTCCTAAACGATGTCCAAATGCCTGGATGTCAGGATATGCATACAGGGGAGTGTCTGGAAGCATATTAGAATACTTGAAAGCCCCACAATTCTGCCCCCTGGTGGTGGGAATGAGAGCACAGGGAGTGAATCGTGACACGCCTGGCTGCCAGAATGACATTGTAAATCTCGGAAGGAGAGTTAAAGATAGTCAACTGTCGCTGCTCAATCTCCAAGCATGAAGGTAGAGAGTGTGCAGGACTGGATGAAAGTTCCTGCCCTACTGCTGCTACTACAGGAGAACCCCTTGAAGGGGCAGTCTGATCACAGGACAGATGCTCATGCCCAGGAGTTCTGGATACCACACTCTCTGTGCCCAGTCTAGAGTCTCTAGGATGACTTTTGTCCAGTCGGTCCTGAACTTCTTGAGAACTCGGGGCAGGAGAGGTATTGACAGAAAGGTATTCAGGAGTCCAGAGTTTCACTGCAGACTGAACGCGTCTCCGAGCAAGAGCCAGTTTGGAAAATCCAACGTGCAGAAGTTCTGAAATTGCAAGTTCTCAGTGGTGGAGAACAGATCGAGTCAAGGTTCTCCCCATTCTCGAAAGAAACCATGTGCTACTTCCAGAGGCAGATGCCATGTGTGGTTCACAAGGCATCAACGACTGAGCTCTTCTGCCCTGAAATTCAGAGATCTTGCCAGTTGTTGCACAACCATGAATATTTCCTGATGTTCCAGCCATGACCAGAGGTGCGCAGGGCCTCTTGGCACTGGGGCTACAACCCCACCCGGCCCTGCTTGTGCAGTACCACATGGGGGTGGTGTTGTCTGATAATAACTGTACCAATCTTCCTTTGATGGATGGGAGGAAGACTTTCAATGCCAAGAGGATGGCCCTCAGCTCCATAAATTTGTTATGGAGTCATGTCCCTGCCGGAGACTAGAGTCCTCTGATTACAATACTGCCACCCCATCCCAGAAGTGATGAATCTCTGATTTGGGTGGGGAAGGCAGAGGGGTCTGCAGTTGACCCAACTGCAGTTCAGCAACTACCACTACAAATCTTTTGCAGACTCTTTGGAAATCTGGACCAGATCGGAGACGCTCTCCTGGTGCTGTGGCTACTGAGACTTCAGCTCCCACGCCAGAGCCTGCATACGCCATCTGGCGTGCTTCATCAGCAGGATGCAGGACGCCATCAGACCCAGCAGCCTCAAAGTCAGTCTCACTGAGATCCAGGACTGAGGCAGAAACATCGGAATGATAGCCTGAATGTCCTCAACTCTCCGCTCCGGAAGTTAGGTGCAGAACTGCGCAGGTCCAGAATGGTTCCAAAGAAAAAGTGTCTGAGAAGGAATCAGGTGTGACTTTGGCACATTAATAGAGAACCCCAGCAAATGTAGGAGTTTCACTGTAGTCTGGAGGTGGGTGACGACTGTCTGGGAAGAGCTCGTCTTCAGCAGTCAGTTGTCGAGGTAGGGGAAGACTGGGACCTTAGACCTCTGAAGATGTGCTGCAAGCACGACCATCACTTTCCTGAACACCCAAGGGGCACTAGTAAGGCCAAATGGGGACCACAGTTGAACTGAAAAAGCTTCTGGCCCACTGTGAACCGCGGGTAACACCTGTGTGCCTGACAAGACAGGGATACGGAATACAGATCCAGGATGTCCAACGCTACCATCCAGTCTCGGGAACCCAAGGCAGACAAAATCTGGACTAGGGTGAGCATTTTGAAAATTTCCTTTCATAGGAATGCGCTGAGAGAGCAAGGATCTATGCTTAGGCTGAGGCCTCCATCCTTTTACAGCACCAGAAAGCAGCAGGAATAGCAAACACACCCTCCTTCCGGTGCTGGCACCATCTCAATGGCTTCCTTGGCCAAGAGAGCCTGCACCTCCTGGTGTAGCAAGGAGACGTGTTCCTCTGTCAGCTGATCTGAGGAAGTTAGCAGGGTTTCAAGTAATCGGAGGGCATAACCCCTCTGGACGATTTGAAGCACCCACTTGTAGGAGATTATCACTTGCCATTAAAGCAGGTGATGTCTAATCCTGCTACCAACAGGGTATGTATGCTGCGTTGAGGGTTAAGCAATTGGAATAAAAATTATTTCCCCCAGCTGAATCCTAGTCCCAATAGATCACCAAATCTATCTAAATGTTATTTTATTTCAGAGACTGGAGGCACCGGTTTTATGAGATACAGCAGAAAATCATCTGCAGATTAATATCAAGTGCGTAAACCATATACTACCAAGCTATTCGACTTACCGTGTTGCCTAAACTGTACTATAGCCAGCACTAACAGGACAGTTAATAATGGGCAGCCCTGTCTCGTGGCTCTGCCTATTTTCCACTCTGCAGAGTCCGTTTTCCCAGTTCAAACCCTAGCTAATTGGTTAGAGTATAGTAACTTAATCCAACCTATTCTTGAGGGGCCAAAACCCCTTTCCTCTACTACATCCCTGAGGTAAGACTGGCCGGAGATGTTCAAGTGCTTTCCTCTATTCATTGTATTAAATTTGCTATATCCAAATAGTCATCATATTGGGAGCTCTCATGGATAGGTAATTCAGTATAAAGGTGTTTGTAATACAATGCGACTATTCCATTTATCTCACTTGAGGGCACTATTACATTGTCTACTTTGCAACAAACAGACTATAATTCCTGTATGGTTAATTTTTCAAAAGCATCACCAAGAGGGCACCAGATTTGTTGTATATGTATTATAATCAAAGCAACGAAGGCGCTCCAAAGTCTCCCTTTATCTAGTTTGTACTACTTTGCATCTTGTGCACTATTAATTTCCACTTTCCTCAAGTCTCCCTCTAGGATACACAGCTCCCTAATTAGTGCATCTCTGATGCCTTTTGTGGTATATATAAATATTTCACTCTCAGGACCATCTTGAGTGCTTCCCATTCTATCTCTTTGTTCCATATGAGCCCTGGTTTTCTCTCAATCATATAGGTCAGCACACCGCTGAAGGCCGGGTCTTGTAAGTCTGAAGCCTACAGGCGCTATGAAGGAATTAGTTAGACAAGTGTCTCCCATTTTGAGCATCAACAGTAATGGGTTGCGGACAGATATAATTTTGCATAAATATTCTGATGTGTATGCAAGTGTTAAAATATCGTTTCTCATTAAGAATGTGTCAATGCGAGTATGGCGCATATGAAGCAGGGAGTAAAAGGAGAATTCTATGGTTCTGAGGTGCTGTACTCTCCATCCATTTTTAGGCCCCAGCTCTCCAGTCGTTCTCTCATAGCCACCATGATACCTGCGCTAACCGTACTCCCCATGAGCAGGTAGGACCTATCCTTGTCTACATAAGAAATACAGTTAGGATCCCCCCCATCAGATCGCACAGGTTGGGCCCACATCTGTAGGTTTGGGCATGACATGCAATAGATCATTTGGTACTGCACTTAGTACCTACTCTCAGATTATCCATAATAGGATCCCAACTAAAAAGCCTTTTACTATTACAAATCTCCACTTAGGATCGACAACCACTTTATGTTTCTGGAATAGGACATCTGACCGTATCCATAAAAGTGTTCTCAGTGCATAAGATGAGTAGCCTGTTGTGGTTATATTACCCAATTTATTTTTCAGTTCACCCATTTCTGCTTGTGTTTTGTCTCTCTCCTAAAGTAAGGCAATCTGTACTCCTTTTCAAGTATGGAAGGACTTTGTGGTACTTCAATGTAGCGTCTATGCCACCAATGTTCCAAGTTATACATTTGAACTGTTTTTGGTTAGCTATACTCGAATTAAAATGGTGTGTGTCAAACTCAGAACTAGCTGCTTGACGGCCACCTACTGCCCCCATTATGTGGCGACGCACAATGCAATGCCCGATCACCCACTACCTTGCATACAATTACTATTAACCAGCGAGGCAGCCTTCTCTGTGTACCCTCCCTCCTGGGTCTGATACAGTTTTAACCATGACATCATAACTTCCTTTAATAATACTTAGGAAACATGTTATGCCAACTTCAACTCTGCGTTAGTAGCTTCCAACGCAATGGATATTGTTCCCTGAGATCATTAAGATTACCTTTCCCTCACAGATTAAGCTTGCTTTCCTCCACAAGGCACAGCTGGTTACCTAACACTAAACTATCGAGGATTGGCCTTCAACAACAGTAATGAAAAGAGTTACTTTACTCAACTATGGATTAAACGCTTACTGATCCTCACGCTGCCATAATTTCCCAACGCACTTGTGGGTTATCATATAGACTGGGGTAAAGTGAGTTGCCAGTACTTATTGCCACAATCCCCTTTCTCCCACCGTGCCCACCCATCGGAATTGCCCAATATTCTTTAACTAGACATCCCTTCCCCTCATACTTGATATTCTTGGCTATCAATGTGGACCCACATGCTCGCACAGGGTTATAATACAGAGTCAGATGTCATAAATGTGACTGAAGGCCCAGTCTGTCGTAGATCAGTTCTCACTTTCGGACGAGTCAACGATGAATGACTGTCATGATTTCTCAGATGCCCCTGATTACTGTAGTGTCTTTGCTGAAACCAACACCTACTTACTTCACTTTTATTCTATTCGCGATGGACATCAGTTCCTCCTATTTCTATTTGAAAGCCTCCGTCTCCTTTCACTCCTCCACCAGCCATTGTTGCCACCGGTCACAATGTTTTGACCATCCCACCAATACCAGATGGCCAAATCACTAAGTTTCACGGGAGGACAACAGCATGACAACGTCAATTCTGTGTTTCTTGTAGTCTCTCTTTAATTTCCAAAACTTACTTTGTGCTTGTTCTGCCACTGAGCATTCTGGGAACCGTGAGACATTAACACTGTTCATTTTAAAGGGGCCATGAGAGTAGGTGCTTTGCAGGAAATTGTCATGATGACGATAGTGTAGAAGTTTAGCAGTTATCATTTGACTGGGTCCCGGTGAAAGAGACAGGACCAGTGCTTTGTGGGCCATTTGAAGGGAAAATGTTCATAAGGGCTTATTGTACAACCACTGTTGACAGCCAGTTTACTAGGTAAGCAGAACCTCCACTTATTGGGGGAGGTCAGAAATATGTATATTGTTGCTACATGCTCTCCCATCAACATCATTCTCACAAAATTCAGGGTAGCACTTGCTCTTGCATAATTCGGCTGCCCCAATGTCATCTGACAGTTTTGGCCATCTGTAGGCCCACTTCTATAGTCACTATGTCGAGCTTGGATTCAAGTGCAATAGGGGAGTACGGCATGGCTCAATACTGTACATTCAATATATTCAGTCCAGGTCAGCTCCGTGTTAACTGGTTGTATTTGCTTACCCTGTTGTCTTCCTCAGAGTCTTGAATTCCACTATAGTGGAAGGAGTTAGTTTCAAAGAACACTGTTGGAGGTGTCAGATTACTGGGACAATTTCAGAAACACCCATGTTTTTCACTTCACTGAATAATGGTTCATACCAAGCAGTGGTCAAGCCATTTAAAAGGGAGCCAGCCAAATAATGAGACTTTTTAAGAAGAAACATTGAATGGCACCCACAAAAATAGGAATGCAATGCCATGAGTTGCTTCAGAGAACAATTAGAAGAAAGGAAGCTGGGCAGTACACAAGGATTTCCAAGAGTTTCGAAGAGGTGACTGTTGGGCTGAGACCACTAATATGACTGATTGAGCTACCACTTGTTTGTAACACTACACAAAGTAATCCATAGGGATGTCCTTTACAGTCTTAAACAATTAGTGATTTACAAATTAATTTCGACCAGAAACAGTCAATCTACACAATGTGAGTACACACACAATGTGTGTGAGCTGAGAACAATTATTGCAAAAATATAAAATATGGTTAATTCCTGATTCTAAAAAAATCGCTGAATATTAGTCAATAAGATCAGAGTAGCACATACAACAACCCAAAAGAGATAACAGGCATATTTACATAGATATAAAAACACATTTGTCTTTAGGTGACAACTTGTTTTGGTCTTACAGTGGCCCACATTATTACTGGTTGCTTTAAGATCTAAATACTAGGCCTCATCTTCTCCTTGATCCAGGGCTTTCCTCTTCAAGTCTCTTAACCTCAATAGTGCGGGTGTTGGCAGGGACCAAAGTGGAATGGCTTCCGCTTAAGCCCTACTCTTCCCTACGCTCATCTGTGAGGCCCACAGTGTGCTGATGTCACAGATGTAAAGTGAAACCAGTGGGTACCATTAGTGCCCACTGCTTTCACTTACTGATCGGTGCTGGGCGGGGTGCAGTGCTCTGCCTCCCAGGGGCCAATAAGTATGGGGGAGGCAGTGTTGGAAAGGGGAGAATGCCCCCTTCCCAGCACTGTGTCTCTGTAGTAGAGACACCAGAAGTTATTTGGAGTGGGCGAGTGGCACCCAGGGGCATGGAGCTTTGCTCCTCTCACATCCCCCGGCACGAACAGCCGTTCTGCCCTCCTAGGGGGATGGATGAGGGTACATGCCTCCAATCCGAACCCCCCCTCTCACCCAGGTGCCTCCTCCCCAAGAAGGTAGAAAGCAGACTAGACACCAGGGATTTTAAAGAAAATAGGAGTGGGGGTGGTTCACTCTTACATAGGGCCATGCCCCACCCCTAAGGGAGTAATACAGTGTTGCCCCCACCCAGCCCGGAAAGCAGATTAGGGGGTTGGCCCCCCAATTCAGTAAAAAGCCCACTAAGGAATTTTTGTTTCTGGAAAAAAAAGAGGGCAGGGTGGACCACCCTGGCACAGGGTCATGCCCCCAACCCAAAGGGGGCAATAAAATGTTTCTGGCCCCCTGGGAGGAAATTGCCTCCAATCTGCCTCCCAGACGTGGGAGTTAGAAAGCCAGTTACACACCAGGGAAATAAAATTTAAAAAAAGGTGGGGGTCCCTCCATGATATTGGGCCATACACCCACCATAAAAGGAGTAGCCCAGTATTTCTGCCCAATGGGGCCAGATAAGGGTTTTCCCCTAATTTGATGGGGGCAGAAAGTAGACCAGACACCAGGGATTTCGAAATGGCATAAACAATATAGATGGGGCGTCCCACCCTGGGCCATACCCCTAACCCTACCCCTTTCCCTAGGTGGCAGAAAGGAAATTTACCCAGATTGGGGGTTTGCACTTAATGAGGAACAGATCAAAACAAGGACCACTGATCCTTGGGTTGTTCCTGTTGTGGGCACTAGACCCAGCTACACAAGTGGCGTACCGTTTTTTATCTGGAGGCCTCAGGGGAAAGCTGGATGGTAGGATTGTTTTTTAATCCCCCCCACTCTTCCAGAATTTTCTGTTACAGAAATGTGAGGAAAATTGATTTTTTTTAATCAAAAGTTTGATGTTTGCAAGGCCTTCTGGGTAACATGTGTAGGATTCACACGAGTCAGACCACCTTACGCTCACTGGGTATATAGTTTTCAGAAATATCTGGGTTTAGTGGGCTTTCCTGGGTGGCGGGAGAGCTAGAGCTCAAATTCTGGAGCTACCCACATTGCTAAAAAAAATGGGTTGATTTCAACTGGTGAAATAGGATGTCTCATTTGGGGATGTATCGTGTCCCGGGCGCTAGGGCCAGTCACATAAGTGGGCTACTGTTTTTATTGGGAGACGCCAACCCAGAATAGTGAACATTTCTTGTCACCAATTATATTTCACTGCATTTTTGTCTTTCAAATATAAGCCACTATGGAAAAAACACATTTTACAAAATGCCCTATTAAACACGATAGTATGGCTAACCCCAAATTCAGTGGTATACAAATAACCACTGTTCCTAAACTCAGTATCTTATGCACATTTTGCATTCATTAGATTTTACCATATAAATTGAAGCATTAGCGATACACAATAAAGTAATCATTATAAGCTGCAGCTCAGTTGTTGGCTCTGGTTTTTTGGTGTGTTTGGGAAATTTAAAACTCAACGTAACAGTATACTGCTTTTGTAAATCGGTCATCGTGACAAATTATTATGATTAAAAACACTAATTGCTTTTTTTTACGTATTTTCATTATTTTTTTATTTCAACAATTAGGTTTTTTGGGAAAAATGTTTTTGTGGGATCTACATAAAAAAACCTTTGCTGAAATCATATTTTTGTCTACTTTTGAGAAATGTGTAGCTTTTCGTGATCGCCCATGGATTTCACATCTGTTTCCATCACAAACTCCAAGTGGTAAACCACAAAGATTTGAAAACATGGACTACCTCCTAGAAAAATGCAAACTCTATGGTAAAAAGATTTTTTTTTTTAAGACAGCTATGCTTGTTCCTCCTGAAAGGTGGGAAGATGGTGATACTAGCACAACAAACCTTTTTTTATTCCATTGTTAGAAACATAACAGACATTCTTGTACAGTACTATTCCCATTTTTTCCAATAAAACCCAAAATGTAGCTATATTTTGGCAATTTTCTCTGTGCTCTCTGAGGCAATTCTCAAACCTTGAATACCTTTAAAATACCCAGGACGTTGGAAATATGGACACAAACGTGGCATGGATACCTTACGTGAGAAAAAAGTTAAAGGCTTAGGCGTAAAGTACCCAAACAGCAAAAAAGGGCTCAGCAAATGGGGACAGAAAAGCCTCAGCAGCTAAGGGGCTAACACTCTCACAAGAGGTACTAGGTCAAATGATATTGCCATCTATGCATGTTCTTTACTACTGAAGTAATCCATCACATTTTGGGTCACTCCAACACACCATGTGAACCTGAGGCGATTGGAATCTCCTCCATGAACATTGCACCAACTACTCAATTCACTGTAACAGTGGAAACATGTAAAGCCCCAACATCAGAGATATGGTCAAGTCGCTAAAGCAGCAAAAAAGGGGGAAACGGGAATACAGCACTTGCCGTTCATTACATCTGTGAATGTCTTCATTTTTATTTTATTTTATCTGTTTTAGTTGGTTTCATGTTTCTTGTGTTGGGGTGGAGGTGGGACTGATTATTCAAAAAGGAACATATAGACTCTTCACATACAAAAGGTTAGTAACTAGGAAAAAAAAATTATACAGAAGTAGTTTTAATGTTCAAGAAAAGGAAGATGGACTAGGAGGGCAAGAAGGTCTGAGAAGACCTCATTTTGTCATTTTTTCCCTCAAACATTTCTATGATGAGTATCAAAATAATTACACTGAAGAACTCAGTATAATATGAGAACTTGCAAGTTTTATTATAGCTTTCTTATTTGTTCTAGAGTAGTCCATCATCTATCAGCAAGGTTTGCCCTGTGTACAATAAATACATAATTAGATAATATCAACAGAAAAACATAATTCCATACTTTGGAGGCCTTGTGACCTGGGAGTGGATGCCACACTCATGAAGAACAATTACCTGCTTCATTGGATAAACACTTACTAGGAACAAAATCATATCCTGTTCAGTTCTTTGGTTCTGATGCCAAGAGCCAGAGAGAGTGGATACTGTGTCATGGGTGGGCCCTCCTGGCAACAAAATACAAATCTTGAGGAACAATAGGATTTCTGGGGTCACTGGAACACACAAAGCGTCAAAGCATTTCTGTCTTCAACATTTTAGGTCCAAAGAATGATCAAAAACACTTCACTCGCTGGCACTATTTTCTCAGCTGTGGCTTCCTTCAGTGGCCTTAATACGCTCATGGCAGCAGCCTTCAATGAATTAGGATCCCTCCTGAACTGCCACCAACCCCCAATTATCGGGACTGGTGCAGACATCCAACACTCTCAACCCTGGGGTTTAGGCAGGTCAGCTTACTTCAGGTCATCAGAGAAACCATATTTCCAGTCTACAGCCTTTCACTTACAGATCACTGCTATCAAGCATATTCAACCAATCAGTTCAATGGAAGACTACAATACTCAGAATGCACTTGGTTAGCAACCTAGGTTTTGCCAAATTCCTGTCCCAAATAATTTTGATGAAAATTAAACTCTGAGATATCTATGGCCATATACCAGTATCCGATAATCTCAGTCTATGTCACAATGCTCCAATCTTCAGACACCAAAGGAGTCTAAATAATATTCTCTTGAGAGTTTCTTTGCTTAAGAAAATGTTTAGAACCACGCTGTGCCAACACTTTTTGAAAGTTACTCACCACAGTATGCTAAGCAGTTCAAGAGGTACTGAGTGGGAAGCTGAGAGAATCAACTACCACATGGGTAACGAAGACTGCAACAAATAGAATAGACTTGGACACAAGGTAAGCCTTACTAGAAATTAAACAAAAATGTATGAGGCACAATAACAGAGCCAAATATGGAGTCCTACTGAACAGATGAAGAAAACTCTTCTTCATGTACAACAATGGTACCACAATCACAGAATTAAAAGCCAATAAGCTCCTGGTTCCCAAACTGAACAAAGAACAAAGGAAGAACAATATCCTCGCCCAGAAAGAGACAGTGTCTAAGAATTTGAGAAAAAGCTGAGGCTTGCTTACTGGCAGACTACTACATATGATCTTTAGGCTTCACAATCAGTGCAATATGCAAGTATATAATATCCAGATTACATGCTCCTACACATTCTGTCCATTGTGCATCTACATTCCAACGTGCACACATAATTATTCTTGTCCCACTCTTCCCCAACCTACTCTTTCGTTTTGTCCATTAACTTTCTCCACCCTATCATGCAACCTCTCCCTCTACACTGAAACTCCAGTCAAGAACCTTCACACAAATAAGGCATTGCAAATTTAATTCAGTGTGCTAATGGCAGCTGGATTATAGAACTGCCTCACTTTCTTAAATGGAAATGTCCACATTTTAGTTTTATAAGAAAAGTTAGAAAAGGTAATGTAACTAAATAAGTCAGGTCACCTACTTTTCTTATGTCCTTTGTACTGTTGTGACTTGGCTTTTTTCTTCTGCTTTGGCATGCTGGATTGGCTGTCTTTCGTAGCTAAAAATAATAATATATTTTTACTAAGCACTTCCAAAACATTAATTTGCAGGACAATTATGTTAATTGAAACATGTATATATTTACAAAAAGAATTATCAAGAAAACAGCTGGGCTTTAGTATCTGTCTTTTTGGTACAAACATTTATTTTTACCCTTTGTTCCTTTAAGACATGTATTTTGCTAATATTTGTTTTTAGTATAAAAGACACTATCTTTTCCTAATTTAAATTTCTTTCTTGGACTTGCCGTGTCCTCCCCAAACCAAGAGCCGTATTCAAAGTACTGAGGGGTCAATTCAAAAAGCTGCTTTTTAAAGTCATTAATTTACTCTTCATAGAATTCCCTTTATGTTTTAGCCGATTTACATATTTTTAGAGGTCTACAAAAATCTTAAAGACTTCTCATGGAAACATATGCAACTCATAGATTTCCATTAGAACTCCTGCAGCCCCATATTTAGCCATTAAAAACGGTTAACTGGGCCGAAAATTCACAGGAAATGTGGACATCTTCATCAATCAGGAAAACATGCATGATGTGGAGAACTTAATTCTACTACACACCAAGTATAGAGGTGTTTCACTATATTCCCTTTTTTTAACGGAATATTATCAGACTGCGAGGCAGACACAAACAGTAATCCATCATCTTGACTAAGCATACAAGATACAAAAACACTGTGTGTCTCCCAAAGCCCAAATCATCTCGCTTTTTCTAGCTCTTACAATCCAACCATCAGGAAAAGGGTCTCTCCACTAGGTGTGGGCATGTGAGTGTAGTATATTTCGCTGTACTTGATCCATAGAGGGGTGAGGCTACATCACTTTGTGCAATGGGAGGGAGCACACTTGGCATGACACGATATCAGTCACTCCATTATATCAAGGAGGACAAGCTTGGTAGTAAGGACTGTGGGCTTGCTCAGCACTAGTGCTGGGGAGTGTTGAATTTGGCTGAACTGGTAATTACCACTAAATGTGTATAAAGATGTCAATCATGTGGTGACAGTGTGTGGATGTGGAGGGAGGGGGGTCCCAGTACCCATCTGAAATGAAGTAAAAGCGGCGGAGTCGGGACTACAGGTAAAGTCCTTTAATCATCTTTCCGTCCCCTGGCATAACTGCCACCCGCCTAACCCCCGCACCCCTACGTTCCAGGTTCCACGCAGGGAACCACGAGAACGACGCTAACGCAACACCATCCTCCATGGTCTTTCTGGGGGATAGTATCTTCTGTGTAGATAGCTGAATTCAATGAGGCGACGGCAGGCCGAAATTGCTAAGTACAGGGTGCCATCTTAGCCTCTCCTCTCTCATCTTCATTGTTTCAGTATTTTCACACGCAATGTGGACACCTGCTCTTAACACCTTAACATTTTTGGCACCAAGTTAAGTGTGTAAACTGGGTGTGAAAGCCATTAGTATAGTTTGTGAACAACAGTAAAGTTAACTTGGAAGGTGTTGATCACTTTCCTACTGGCCACCCTTCTGCACCTTGCCTCTGAACATCAATGTTCCCACCGCAACGTATAAACATTTGCTCTTGCTGTATTAGGAGTGATTTTGAAAATCATCTGGCTATGAACAGCCACCAAGATATTGATCAGGAAAGAGAGAAAAAGGCTGGTCACACCTAAAGGATGCTTCCCACCCTGAACAACAGACTGTATCCCCTCCACCCCCACCGTTTACCAAGTAACAGTGCACCTAATTGAATTTCTATAGGAGCCTTGTCTCCTTAGACCTACTCTAACATCTACATGACTCCACTGGAAGTCCCCATCAGATTGCACAGCATCAGCATTCTTTCCTAAGCAGACTACACTCAATTGATACTCTCCCTAGGCATCAGGCTGGATCTGAAAGATTTTTCATAGCAGTACCCCTGTGCGCCGGTAGGTGGCGTCGGTCGACTCCGCGTGACATCGTCGGCGTCATGTTCGTCATTGTCGTGGCGTCCGCGTCGTCAATATAACTGCCACTCTGGCACGCTGACATCCGTACTTTTCACGACTTTCCATGCCAGAAGCGCGAAGCCATGACGTGACTCACCATGGTGTGTTAAAAAGAACAGCTAGGGCCCTGAAGTGAACTACCCGACACTAAAAACAATTCCACAGTGCGGGGAGGATGAGTGGAGCGGTAAGGAATATGCGGATAGATCATGTCTCTACCAGATAAGGCGTTACTGAAGGTAAGTAACTTGTCCATCTTTTAGAGACATCTAGCCGCAGATTCCTTACCTTTGAACAGATACCCAAGCAATACCTTCCACGGAGGAGGGACTGCGGAAAGTTTTAGACCAGAAAACCCTGCAGAACAGAACAGCCAAACGGGCCCTCCCTGCGAACCTGAGAAGCCAGGCAATAATGTCTGGCAAACGTGTGCAGAGACGCCCACGTGGCCGTTTGGCAGATATCAGCAATTGGAACCCCACGCTGAAGGGCTGTGGTGGCTGCCTTTGCCCTGGTGGAATGGGCCCAAAGGCCTTCAGGAGGCTGCTTCTTTGCCAAGGCGTAACAGATTTTTATAGAGAGGATAACCCAACCAGAGATGGTCCTGTTTTTGAACAGCACGCCCCTTCTTTGCTCCCACGTACCCTAAAACAGTAAGAATCAAATTAAGGTCCCACTGTAGCATAAGAAAAGAAGAAGGGGGAACAAGTGGGTTAACCCCTTCAAAAACCTCTGCACCAGAAGCGAAGGCTGATCTGGCAGCCGAAGAAAATCTGAGTGGGCCGAAAGGTAGCCCTTCAGAGTGCCCAGAGCAGAGCCCTGCTGGGCCAAGGAAAGGATAAACAAGAGAATATCTGACAGAGAAGCAGATAAGGGGTCAATAGACCGTTCTGTACAATATTTACAAAATTTGTTCCATCGGCATGCGTATACTGATTTCATGGAGGGACGCCTGGCTGCCAGAATAACTTCACAAACTTTGTGAGGAAGGTCAAAAGCTGTCAACTGTCGCAGCTCAACCTCCATGAAAGGAGGTGGATAGTGAACAGGTTCAGGTGGAGGACCCTCCCCCCTGCTGCTGCGACAGAAGATCCTCCTGACGTGGCAGCCTGAACGGAGGATCGATGCTCATATCCAGAAGCTCGGGATACCAAACTCTCCGTGCCCAATCCGGAGCTACAAGAATAAGTTGCGCCTGGTCGCTCCTGATCTTCTTGAACCCTCTGGGCAGGAGTATTAGGGGGGGGAAGGCGTACAGGAGGCCTGAGCTCCACTTGCGACGAAAAGCGTCGCCGAGCGAAAGACGCCTTGGAAACTCTAACGCGCAAAACTACTGACATTGCACGTTCTCTTCGGAGGCGAACAGATCTAACCAAGGCTCGATCCACCGCTGAAAGAAACTTTGTCCGGATGGAGACC
Organism: Calotriton arnoldi; assembly: GCA_963921515.1. Lineage (NCBI taxonomy): Eukaryota > Metazoa > Chordata > Amphibia > Caudata > Salamandridae > Calotriton > Calotriton arnoldi. The sequence continues at coordinate 1,919,834 of CAWUFW010002224.1, read as the reverse complement.
CAACTCGTGATCCGCAAGGCACCTTCGGCTGAGTTTGTCTGCTCTGGTGTTCAGAGAACCGGACAGATGTTGAACCACCAAGGAAATGCCCTGTTGTTCCAGCCAAGTCCAGAGGCGCAGGGCCTCTTGACAGAGAGTACGCAACCCCACTCCGCCCTGTTTGTTGCAGTTCCACATGGCAGTAGTGTTGTCCATGAACACCTGAACCAATCTTCCTTTGATGGATGGTAAGAAGGCTTTCAGTGCCAATCGGATTGCACAAAGCTCTAATAGGTTGATATGGAGTTTGGCTTTCGCCGAAGACCAGAGTCCACTGATCTCCACCTCCCCCAGATGGCCACCCCATCCCAGAAGAGAAGCATCTGTCACTACTGTGAGATCTGGGTGGGGAAGTGAGAGGGGTCTGCCTCTGACCAAATCTCGATTTCTCAGCCACCACTGCAGGTCTTTTGCAGTGCCCTCCGATATCTGAACCAGGTCGGTGAGATTTCCTCAATGCTGTGCTCATTAGAACTTCAGGTCCTACTGCAGAGCCCGCATGCGACCCGTGCGTGATCCACCAGCAGGATGCAGCAGGCCATGAGGCCCAACAGCCTCAGAGCCATTCTCACCGATATCCAGGATAGAGGCTGAAACATCGGTATCATAGCCTGAATATCCTGGACTCGTTGTTCGGGAGGATATGCCCGAAACTGCACCATGTCCAGAACCGCTCCAATGAAAAGGAACGTCTGGGAGGGAGTCAGGCGTGACTTCGGTACGTTGATAGTGAACCCCTGCAAATGCAGGAGGTTCACCGTAGTTTGGAGGTGGGAGACGACTGCTTGGGATGAGCCCGCCTTCAACAACCAGTTGTCGAGATAGGGGGGGGGGGGGGGAGACTGGAATCCCTTATCTCCGCGGATGGGCTATGACTACCGCCATCACCTTTGTGAACACCCAAGGGAGCTAGTGAGGACGAAAGGGAGCACTTGCAGACAAGATGGCCGACAGGTGAAGAGCTCCGGCCGGGAGCTCCCGGAGAGGGATGTCCTTTTTGGACTCTAATCCCCTGTTATCTACCTCCTACCGGGACCCTTTTCTCTCACCTGGGGTCATGTTCGACTGCTGTCCTCGTCTCTCCAATCTCCCGCTTCTCGTCTCGAGATCTTCGGAGTAAGGCGTGATTGATGTCCGGACCGCGGAGACCGAGCTATCTTGGCCGATGCCTGGTGAAGCTGCTAGATCGGCTATAGGGGAGATTGGCTCCGGCTTCGTTGCCTCAGCCGTCACCTACCCAGCCAGACTTCGGGCACAGCTCTCCTCGTCTCTCCGCTGTGTCGCTTTCCTTCCCCCACCTCCCTGAAGAGACACCAGGGAAAAGTGGATCCTCTTTCTCTCCGGATGGCTGCTGGGACATGGCGGAGGATCTCTCTCTCCTCCGGCCGTCGCCTGACTCTTCCGGACCTGAGACGCGGTTTACTGGCGTCCCGCTGCACAGGAATGTAATATCGATGTGAAAGCAGCAATAGACCACTTCACGATGCTGCTTTATTGCTCCTTTCAGCCCGCTTTCCTTTTTACCCGAGTTGCTCGCCCTCCTGGCTCAGCTACTGCCTTCCTCTTCCGGGACGGCTGCCTTGATGCCCGCGCTGACTTCCCCGGACTTTGAGGACCCTGAGAGCGACCTGCGACCCTCTACCTTTTCCTCCCTCCTGAACCGACTGCCGCCTTCCCCATTCAGCTCTGCTTTTGGGGTAGGTTTTTCATTGCTGGCTTTATTTTTCTTCAGTTTTTTAGTTCTACCCGCATTCCCGCCATCTTGTCTATGGGATCTTTGTTCTCGGTCCTCCATCTTGCGGATCCTTGCCACAGGTCAGCGCCATTTTCCGCCAGATTGACCATTCGCCCTTTTTTGACCCCCTCTGAGCCTCCGGTCTGTTCGACTTACTTTCTCTAACTTTTTTGTATCCATGGAAATTCTCTACGCCATGACTGGACTACCTAAACTTGATAAGTATTTCTACCACCTTGCTTTTCCCCCTTCAACATCTGTGCTTCTCAGGACTTGTTTTTCTATTTTACTCTTTGCTCTACCAACGGATGTACTTATGCTATGTTATGCTCTAGAAACTAATCCAACCATGTAACACTATTCTTTTTGTAACCAATATTCTTATGTGAAGCGCTCTGATACCTTCGGGTCTAGCCAGCGCTATATAAAACTTTTCAAATAAATAAAATAAACATCAAACTGAAAGTGCTCGTGGCCCACGGTCAACTGCAGGTAGCGACGATGGGCAGGCAGGACGGGAATATGAAATTAGGCATCCTGCAGGACCTGAGCTAAGGTGAGCATCTTGAACTTCTTCTTTTTGAGGAAGTAGTTGAGGGCTCTGAGGTCGAGGATAGGACGAAGGCCTCCATCCTTCTTTGGAACCAGAAAATAGTGGGAATAACAACCACAGCCTATTTCTGGGCCGGGAACCCTCTCCAACGTTCCCTTGGTCAAGAGAGTTTTGACTTCCTCGCGGAGTAGGGCAGGGTGATCCTCCATCAGCTGTTCGTACACTGGAGGAATAGGGGGGAGGAGTAGTCTCGAAGAGGAGGGAGTAGCCCCTTCGGACTATTTGCAACACCCACCTGTCCGAGGTGATGTTTCGCCAGTGGTGGAGATGATGGCATATTCTGCCTCCAACTGGTCGTGAATGATCCTGGGGGATCGCACTAGGAAGGTTTTCCGGTGGAGGAGGGGATCCTGGCTTGACTCGACTTCTGGCCTCCCGACCCACAGGGTCGGGGTGAACAGCGACCATGGCCCCGCAGAGGTTGCTGAACTTGCGGGCCCTCTGTCCGGAGTAGGGTTGGCATGGTTGGTAGCACTTTCTGTAGCCACAAAAGGAGCGAAAAGCAGATAGAGGCTGGGATGTTGTAGTGAGGCACAAGGACTTGACCGTAGCCCGAGAGTCCTTGAAACGTTAAAGGGCGGCATCTGCTTTGTCTCCGAAGAGACGGGAGCCATCAAAAGTAATGTCCATCAGGTTAGCTTGGACATCCAACGAAAAACGAGACGTCCTCAGCCAGGCGTGGCGACGTACGGTCACCGTCGTGGAAATCAGTCTGCCCATCATCTGCAGGGTCAGGCCACCCAAATATGGCGCACATGTCATGGCATGACATCATAACTTTTTAAGTTGGGCGGGGGTCGCTCGCAGCCCCGGAAAGGAAGGGGAGCGCGGAACCGACTCAGGCACCCGCTCCGCGGAGCGGGGCCTCGAACTCAGAGGTTCCTCCGCCTTGTCGCGTGACGGGTGGGGCGAAGTCGAAGCACGCTTTGACTTCTTGGGTTTTTGTGGTTCCTCTTACCCGAGTTCGACGAAGAGGACTTCGATTCACCGGAGCGGTGCTCGGACCTTCCTCTCGACCGAGACCTGGATCGGCAAGGTGACCTCCGTGGTTCTGGTTGCCGGGCCACGATCAGCTTTAGGGACCACTCCCTCAAAGCCTTCGACGCCATGGCCCGGCAATCGGAGCACGCCTTTGTGTTGTGGTCTCATTCCAGACATCAGAGACACACTAAGTGGGGGTTTGTGACCGACATGGCGCTGTGACAAGTGCCGCATGGCTTTAACCCCAAGGTCTTCTTACTAGCACACCAAAAGAAGTAGACAAAAAGTAAAAAAAAAGTCTGTTAAACAATTACATGGGGTAGCTCTCTTCGACGGATCTGGCTGGCGTGGAAAGAAAAGAACTGACGTCAGTGCGTCGGAGTGACAGTTATAATGACGATGCGGATGTCACGACGAACACGACGCACACAACATCACGCGGAGTCGACGACGCCACCTACCGGTGCACCGGGGTACTGCTACGAAAAACTTCCGGATCCAGCCCGACGTCTGTAAGTTCAAAGTGATTTGGAGTAAGAAACACCTGAAACCTTGACTGCCCGTACTGTTGGTGCCGCATAGGCTGGGGATTGACCGCGCCCCTTGGAGGCGGACTATTTATCTATGACCATGGCGCAGACGCGCTGGATCTGACCTACGGTAGGAGCTCGCTTTTGTTATGTTATATACTCTTATAACGCGCACAGCTACTCCAAGGAGTGTCCCGGCACGGGTCCAAGAGGGGTCACCTAACTGTCACTAGGGGAAGAGGTAAGTTTTTAAAAGTTTCTTGAAGGCTAGCGGGTCTTGGGTATTTCGCAATGGAAACGGAAGAGCATTCCAAGCCTGGGCAGCCTTGACGGCCAGGGAGCAGCCGCCCATCTTGTGGCGAATGAAGCGGGGCACTTTAGCTAAGAGAAGAGCTGATGAGCGTAGTTGTCTCCGTGGGACGTAGAAGGAAAACCGCTTCCGCAAATAAGCGGGCCCATGACCATGGAGGGCTCGGTGGGCAATCACCAGGGATTTGAATTTGACCCGATCAGCGACGGGCGAGCCAGTGGAGTGTGTGGAAGTATTCTCACACACTACTCCTCTTGGAGATTCCTAGCAGAAGCCTGGCGGCCGCATTCTGAATGACCTGGAGTCTATTCAAAGAATATCCAGGGATGCCCACATACAAAGCGTTAGCGTAGTCCAAACGGGATAGGATCAAGGCACGGATGACCGTCTCTTTAGCAGACCTGGGGAGGAGAGGGAGAAAGCTCCTTAATGTTTTAAGGAGGACAAAGCAGCTGCCGGAAAGCTTCTTTACCTGGGTGGAAAAGGAAAGGTTGTCCTCGAACCACACCCCCAGGTTCTTAACGGATTTTCCATTGGAAGTTGGCAAAGGGAACCCAGAAGGCCAGATCGTGTCTCTGAAGCCAGGGGGAAGTTACCATAGAGGAGGATTTCTGACTTGTCTTCGTTGCATTTAAGTTGAGCGGCCGCAAGCCACTCAAAAACCGAAGACAGGCAGTGCTGAACAAAAGAAACAGAATCTTCATCCTTTTTCCAGGTAAAGAGAAGCTGGGTGTCGTCTGCGTAGGCTATCACCTTGGCCCCCCAAGTCCTCGGCCAAATAGACAAGAGGAGTAACATAGATGTAAAAAAGAAGGGGGCTAAGGGAAGACCCCTGAGGGACACCTGTGGTGACCGGCTGCGAATCTGAAGCGACCGGTGGCAGCCAGACCTGTTGAATCCGCCCTTTGAGGAAGGACCTCAGCCAGCCCCAGACGGCACCTGTGACACCGATTTCAGTGAGCCTGGCGAGCAACAGTGAGTGCGGGACCGTGTCAAATGCCGCCGATAGGTCGAGCATTACTAAAGCTGCTCTCCCACCGGCATCTAGACACTCGCGAATGGCCTCGGAAATCTCCACTAGTGCTGTCTCAGTACTGTAAAAGGAGCGAAACCCAGACTGTGCTGGATGCAGGGCGTCTGACCCTTCTACAAACTCCGTAAGTTGTCTGGTCACCACCTTTTCACAGACTTTGGCTAGACTAGGCAGGAGGGAAATAGGACGGTAATTCCCCAGGATCAGGGGGTCAAGGGTGGGCTTTTTCAGAAGGGGAAGGATTTTTGCCTGTTTCCAGGCCTCCGGTACACGGGCCTCCAAAAGGGAGGCGTTTAAGATGGTATTTACTTCGGGATTGATGGTCTCCGCGACTGCGGCTAACAGTCTGGCCGTGCAGGGGTCAGCGGGCGAGCCCGATTTCAAGCCCTTCAGGATTTTAAGAGAGCTAGGCAAATCCACAGAGCTAAAAGCTTGCAGAGCGTGCCTGGGAGCGGCAGGCAAGGGAACACCATGCACGGGATCAGAAGGAGGTCCGGTGCAGGGAGTGAAGGCCGCCTGGATCGTGCGTATTTTATCCATGAAAAAATTGGACAGAGTATTACACCAGCCCTCTGTGGCCGGAAGTGAGCACGATTGTGCCATGGGGGATGTAAAACTTTGGACTATGGAGAAGATCTCCTTGGAGTTATGTGCCTGCTCAATGCGGGCTGCATAATAATGTTTCTTAGCCTGTGTTATTGCAGCATAGTAGATTTTTTGCCTGCGCCTAAGATTGCCCTTAGCCAGAGGACAGTATTCACTAAAACGCCAGGCACGTTCAAGTTTTTTGCACTCCTGCTTGAGAACGAACAAATCCGAGGTGAACCAGGGTTTAGAAGGCGATTCCCTGGAGAACCTGGACGAAGTCGGTGTAGCTAGCATGTTCATGACGTTGGATAACCAGTTTGAAAATCCCGCAAGGCTCCCGTCAAGATCCGAAGGGAGCGCGGGTCTGGAAGCCAACAAGATCGAGGCGAGTTTGGAGGGTTCTATTTTTTTGAAGGCTGGTTTCCGGTAGCAGGGGCCAGGAGGGCAGGTCAAGGCTACCTCCCAGGAGAAGTAGGCGAGACAGTGGTCTGACCAAGAGACTGGTAAAGGGTCCTCAACTATGATAGGAAAGTTGGAGCAAATTGGGTCAAGAAGATGGCCTCCTTGGTGTGTCGGGAGCTTGACCCATTGAGAAAGTTGGGCGAGCTGAAGGATGTCACAAAAAGCAAGGGAATCATTAGAATCAGGCTGGTCCAAATGAATATTCAGATGCCTAAGAACCATATACTGGGAGAATCGAAGCGCCCTCAAGGACACAGCATCGCCCCATGATTGCAGAAAGGACCTGACAGGGCCAGGAGGTCGATAAATCAGAGAACCTCCCAACAAAAAATGGGCAGAAAACCTGATGCTGAACTACAGAACTTCGCAATCGCCCCATGTATTAGTGTCACCCCATAGGAGATCCCATTTGTCCCTATACATAATAGCCACTCCCCCCTCCCCTCAAGGCGGTCTGCTCTGGCGATCTTATAGCCCACAGGGGTGGCTAGTGCAATGAACGGGTCAGAAGTATTATCCAGCCAAGTCTCTGTAATAAACAGTAGGTCCACCGGTTTATCAGAAAGGAGCTCGAATACATCTGAGTGGTGCTTCTTTAAAGAACGTGCATTAATCAGACCCGCCAAGATCGGCGGCGACCCGGAGGGCCTAATCGAGGGAGCAGGAGTTAGGCTAGGTAAGGGAGGGTCTGAGCACAACCTGAAGCCACACACATCACAAATATTATCCTGGGCAGACAGCAAGTCTAGCTGGCAATCAGAGTTACATGCTGGAGAGCGGAGTGACCAGAGTGCCTTACTTGTATAGCATACCCTATCCGGTGTGGCGGTAGGCCAATGGGCAGAGTAACTTGCCCTGGCCGCTTTCGGGACGCTGACGGGCGCAGACGGGCTTGCCTTAGGTGCGCCCGCTGCGCGTCCGCGCAGCGTGCATATTTATAGACCCGGGAGCCAGAAGAACTAGAGAGCGCACTGACTAAAAATGGCATCTCTAACTGGCTGACCGGAGAAGCAGGAAGTAAAGTAAGCCCCACTCGTAATCAGATTCAAATTCCCCACAGTTACATAAAACACAACAGTATTTTAAAAATGAAGTTTTTTTTAAAAACAGGCCTAACATTTATCCATCCGAAATCTAAAATTAGAAAGATTAAAACAGCTGAGAGCGTGTGCAAAATAGGCAGATAGGCAAATACGGGAGTAAGGGAGCGAGCATGTGAACAGAGTAAACCCCTCAATAATTTCATATTATTACCCACTCCTTTCCGAGTGGTTTTATCACTGTCGGGAGTGTTTAATTTCCTTGTACCACTTCGTGCTGGGAAGTGCCTGGCTCCCTTTTACGTTATGACCTGATTTCCTTGTAGCACTTCGTGCTGGGAAGTTGCCTGGCTCCCTTTTGACGTTATTTCTGATTTCCTTGTAGCACTTCTGTGCAGGGAGATGCCTGGCTCCCTTTTCTGCTTTTAAAATCTGCTGTGCTTCTCCTCACTTTTTAGTTTTGTTCATTACCTCACTCCGACTTACTTTACCAGCAGCTGGGCAGAGAAGAAGCTCCTCTGACGTACAAACGGCTGCTGGGCGTGGCTAGTGGTTCACTGCCCGTCCTGTTGGTGCCGGATAGGCTGGGGATTGGCCACGCCCAATGGCGGCAGACTATTTCTCTATGGCCGCGGCACGGACACGTTCAGCGGGCATACTGCTGCCGCACCAAAGGCAAACCCGTGTGTGTCAGTTCGCGTCCGGCCAAGGGCCACAACCCCTGCCTACTTTACACCCCATCAACCTATCCGCTATTCATCCAAACAGCTAAGATGTTTAGCTTCTAAAACTCCTGAAGAATACCTGCACGCACTTAAGGTTGACACCCTCTCGATTAAATGCCTTAATTGTGGATTAAACTTTGACCATGAGGAGGTACCCCCGCCCCCCGACCGTAAAATGCAGTTTCTTCTGATCAACTGCCGGTCGTTGGTCAAACATAAAAATGAAATTTTTGAGTTCATAATGGAGAAGAAGCCGAATGAATTATTCATGACTGAAACATGGCTCACGGAGTCCTCAGCACCTGACATTCTAGATGCTGTCCCGCAGGGCCATGGACTGCTGAGACAAGAGCGCCCATTAAAAAGGGGAGGAGGGATCGCAATAATCTATAAACTGACTCTGAAGTGCTCTATTAAAGAAACCAACTTTGCAAATTGTGAGGAAGCTTTTTTCTCTTTAACCCTAGCAAATGATTGTGCCCTAACAGGCTATTTAATTTATCGCCCTCCGGGGACACTGCCCAGGTCATTTATAGTCTAGCAGAGAACTTTGTGCAACCAGCACTACGCTATAATAATATGATAATACAAGGCTTTCTCAATGTGCACTTTAATAACAGCCTCAATTCTGAGGCACAATCCTTAAGTAAGGAGCTTGAAACAGCTCATTTAGTCCGAAGAGTAACAGCCCCCCCTCTCCCCCCCCCTGTATCGGGCCACACCTTAGAACTGATTTTTTCAAATTTTCCTACCGTTAAGACTGACACTTCGATAGTTGTTCCCTGGTCGGACCATTATCTGGTAGCCTTCAACATGCCATTACGTGAGCTTGCACCTACCAACAAGACCAATCATATGATAACCACAAGAAAGTAGGCAAAGATCAATTCTGAGACCTTCTCTAACGCACTCCTGGAAACTAACCTTAAGTTAGGAGATGATGTCAATACCACAAATTTGAAGATAGAAAAATGGATAACAGGAGATAGTCCCCGTGACTACTAGGTACCAACTCAGGACTCGGAACTCTACTCCTTGGTTCAACGAATCCTTAGCTGAAGCCAATAAAATCTGCAGATGCCTAGAGCGCACCTGGCGGAAGGACTTCTGCATAACCAGCAGAGCTAGATATAAAAATGAGCTTAAGCAGTATCATATGCTAATTAGGAAAACAGTGTGATTTTTATACATAAAAATAGAGAACGCCAATAATTCCTAAAAAGAACTATTCTGTATCTTCAACTCTCTATCCTCTCTAGAACACGTTGTGGCCACAACACCATCATCCTTAGATAGCTGCAATAAGATTGCGTACTTCTTTGCTTCTAAAGTAGTGGCGATATCTGGCTCCTTTCCAGTAGAAGCTCGCAATTGTATAGACCTAGACACCACCTCATATGACTCAGCCTCTGAGAATGGCCTCAACTAATTTAAGACCCCCTCTCTGGAACATCTAAAAAGATTCTCTACGAGCATTAAATCAGGGTCCCCTCTAGATCCTGCCTCACCTAAAATTCTGGTGCAAGGGATGGAGGTTATTCTCCCCCATCTGCAACAGTTGATCTCTGTCCTTCTGATCAGGTGAGATCCTGCAAAAATGGAAGCACCCTACATAAAAAATGCTCAGCTGACCTTATGCAATTTTGAAAATTTGCACCCCATCTCATTATTGCCATTTTTTGCAAAAATAACAGAGAAAACTGAACAACCAACTCACAAGTTTTATCAATTCTAATGATTTACTTCATCCAACTCAATATGGTTTTAGGGCCCTCCTTCTCGCCATCAAAACTTTGAGATGGTGCGCGGACAAAGGGCAAACAGCCGCTCTGGTGTTATTAGACCCAAGTGCGGCCTTTGACACCGCATCGCACCACCTACTTCTTCAGAGGCTTGGGCAGAGCGGGTCAGTGGTACATCACTACGCTGGATGTCTTCTTTTCTCCAAGCCCGGAGCTTTCAAGTTGCCCAAAACCCGCATATGTCAGATAGCATCTCTCTAAAGCAATGGGTACCACAGGGCCCAATACCGAGCCCAACTCTATTCAACCTATATATCTGCCCCTTAGCGGAAATTGTAGAAAAACACAATGTCAAATTTTGACATATGCGAAGATACGCAGCTCATAGTCACCTTATCGAACAAGTTACTTATCTTCGGTAACGATATATCTGTAAGAGACATATATTAGTTATGGATTGCTCACCTTAGAATTACCCCTAGGCGTCAGACTGGATCCAGAGAATTTTTCTTCAGCAGTACCCCTGCGCGTCGGTCGACTCCGCGTTCGTCGTTGGCGTCGTGATCGCCGGAATGACGTCGCGGTATCTACTTAGACGCCGCCCCTGACGTCAGTTCTTTACACAACATTCCACGCCAGAAGCGCAGAGCCATGCAAGACACTGACCACTGGTGCACAAAACTAGGGGCCTGAAAAGGGAGTCCCTAACCCTAGAAGTCAGTTCGCAGAACGGGGAGGATGGGTGGGGCGGTGAGGAATCCATAACTAATATATGTCTCTTACAGATATATCGTTACCGAAGGTAAGTAACTTGTTCATCTGAAAGAGACTATTAGCTATGGATTCCTCATCTTAGAATAGATACCCCAACAATACCAACCCTGGAGGTGGGTCTGCGAACTAAGTTCACACCAGAAAGTCCTGGAGAACCGAACGGCCAAAGAAGCCGTCTCTCCGGACTTGGCTGTCGAGACAGTAATGTTTGGTGAACGTGTGCAATGAAGCCCATGTAGCTGCCTGGCAGATGTCATAAAGAGGGACGACACGTCCCAAAGCAGTAGTGGCTGCCGTCGCCCTGGTGGAATGGGCGCGCAGTCCCACTGGAGGTTCCTTCTTTGCCAAGGTATAACAGATTTTGATGCAAACTACGACACATCGAGAGATGGTCCGTTTTTGCACGGCCCGACCTTTCTTGGCGCTCACATAGCCAACAAAGAGCTGGTCATCCACCCGGAATTGCTTTGTGCGATCCAGATAGAAGGAAAGCGCACGTTTTGGATCCTCTCCTCCTCCTCTTTAGAAGGATGCGGGGCGGGAAGAAGGTGGGCAAACTGATGGTCTGTCCTATGTGGAAAGAGGTAACCACTTTGGGAAGGAAAGAAGGCCTAGTGCGAAGGACAACGTTGTCCGGATGACAGCCAGGAAAGGAGGTTTGGAAGTAGGAGCCTGAAGCTCACTTACCCTGCGAGCAGAGGTGATGGCAACCAAAAAGGCAGTTTTAAGAGTCAAAAGTTTGAGAGGACAGTTATGCAGAGGCTTGAAAGGAGAGCACATAAGGTAGGTCAGAACCAGGTTCAAGTCCCACTGGGGCATTACGAAAGGAATTGGAGGAAACAAGTGAGTAATGCCCCTAAGGAAGCAATTTACAATAGGGGACTTGAAAAGAGAAGGCTGATCAGGAAGCCGAAGAAAGTCCGAAATGGCCAAAAGATAGCCTTTTAAAGTGCCCAGAGCAGAGCCCTGCTGGGCCAAAGAAAAAATGAAGAGGAAAACCTCTGAAAGGGGGGCAGAAAGGGGATCCACAGCCTTTGCTGGGCACATTGCCACAAATTTGTTCATCTACAGGCGTATACCGTTTTGGTGGAGGGACGCCTGGCTGCCAAGATGACGTTACAGACTTCGGGAGGAAGTTCGAAAGCTGTTAACTGTCGCCGCTCAATCTCCACGCAAGGAGGTGGAGGCTGGACAGGTTCGGGTGGAGGACCGTCCCCTGCTGCTGCGACAGAAGATCCTCCCCAAAGGGGCAGTCTGATCGGAGCATTGATGGCCATGTGCAGAAGCTCGGGATACCAGACTCTTCGTGCCCAGTCTGGGGCCACAAGAATGACTTGAAGCTCGGTCGCGCTTGATCTTCTTCAGCACTCTGGGCAGAAGTGGTATAGGCGGAAAGGCGTATAGAAGACAACAACTCCATTTGTGACGAAAAGCGTCGCCTAGCGAGTACCGCCTTGGAAATTCCAACGCTCAGAACTGCTGACATTGCGCGTTCTCTTTGGTGGCGAATAGATCTAACCAAGGCTCTCCCCACTGCTGAAAGAAACCTTGCACCACCTGCGAGTGAGGACGCCATTCGTGATCCATCATGCACCGGCGGCTGAGTTTGTCCGCCCTGGTGCTCAGAGAATCTGCCAAGTGTTGAACCACCAGGGACATGCCCTGATGTTCCAGCCACTTCCAGAGACGAAGTGCCTCCTGGCATAGAGACCACGACCCCACCCAGCCCTGTTATTTGCAGTACCACATGGCGGTGGTGTTGTCGGTGAACACCTGCACTACTCTCCCTATGGAAGAAGGAAGGAATGCCTTCAGTGCAAGACGGATCGCCCGAAGCTCCAGAAGGTTGATGTGGAGCCCGGACTCCGCCGGAGACCAGAGGCCTCTGATCTCCGCCTCTCCCATGTGGCCGCCCCACCCCAGAAGTGAGGCATCTGTCACCACTGTGAACTCTGGCTGGGGAAGGGAGAGGGACCTGCCGCTGACCCAATCCTGGTTCGTTAGCCACCACTGCAATTGGTGTGCAGTGCCCTCCGAGATCTGTACGCAATCGGAAAGATTCCCCTGATGCTGTGCCCACTGGAACTTCAGGTCCCACTGCAGAGCCCGCATATGCCACCTGGCATAGTCCACCAGCAGGATGGTAGCCTCAGGGTCAGTCTGACCGAAACCCGGGATAGAGGATGAAAGATCGGAATCATAGCCCGAAAATCCCAGACTCACTGCTCGGGAGGATAAGCCCGAAACTGCACTGTGTCCAGAACCGCTCCGATGAAAAGGAGCTTCTGAGAGGGAATCAGGTGTGACTTCGGCACATTGATGGTGAACCCCAGTGAATGCAGGAGATCGGCTGTAGTCTGGAGGTGGGAGACGACAGCCTGGGGCGAGACCGCCTTCAACAGTCAGTCATCGAGATAGGGGAAGACTGGAACCCCTGATCAGCGCAGATGAGCTGTGACCACTGCCATCACCTTCGTGAACACCCGAGGCGCACTGGTAAGGCCAAAGGGGAGCACGTGGCCTACCGTGACCGTAGGTAACGCCAATGGGCCGACAGGACGGGGATGTGAAAATAAGCGTCCTGCAAGTCCAACGCTACCATCCAGTCTCCAGGGTCGAGAGCAGACAGGACCTTAGCCAGTGTCAACATTTTGAACTTCTCCTTCCGGAAGAAGCGGTTGACGTTCCTGAGATCCAAGATAGGAAGCAGGCCCTTGTCCTTCTTGGGCACCAGAAAGTAGTGGGAATAACAACCACGACCTACTTCTGGGGCAGGAACTCGCTCGATGGCTCCCTTGGCCAAGAGAGCAGTAACTTCCTGTTGGAGAAGGGCCAAGTGATCCTCCGACATGCGATGGAATTGAGGTGGCATGGATGGAGGGGTAGTCTTGAAGGGGAGGGAGTAGCCCCTTCGGACTATCTGCAAAACCTACCTGCCCGACGTGATGTTGAGCCAGTGGGGGAGGTGATGGCAAATCCTGCAGTTCACTGGTGAATGGTGGCCCTGAAAGGTCGGACTAGGAGGGCTTGGAGGCTGCTGCAGAGGGGGCACTGGTGGACTGTCCTGCCCGCTGGCTCCCAGACCCACGACGGTGGGTCCCACGTCCCCGGCTGCGCAGAGGCTGGACAGCTTGCTCAGGCCTGTGGCTCTGGACGGAACGTGGCAGGGCACCCCTTCCGTAGCCACGAAAGCGGCAAAAAGCAGACTGCGCGGGGCGAGAGGTAGAAGCGAGGCCCAAGGAACTGGCCGTAGCCCTGGAGTCCTTAAAGCGCTCGAACGGGTTGTCTGCTTTGTCGCCAGACAAGCGACGGCCATCAAAGGGCATGTCCAAAAGCGTAGCTTGGACATCACCAGAAAAGCCAGTGCACCTCAGCCAGGCATAGCGTCTTAGGGCTACTGACGTTGAAATATTTCTGCCCAGCGAGTCGGCGGTGTCCAGCCCACATCGTATGGCGAACTTCGCTGCGTCTCTCCTTTCGGCAACTGCATTAGAGAGCACGGCCCGGGCCTCCTCCGGGCACTGTGGCAGCACCTGCGCGACCGTGTCCAACACAGAGTGGGAGTAACGGCCCAAGAGACATGCGGTGTTCACCGACCGCAGTCCTAAGCTGGAGGAAGAAAACATTTTCTTCCCAAGATGGTCCAGCTTCTTGGATTCCCTATCAGGTGGTGCGGTAGGGAATGCGCCCTTGGAAGTCGAGGCTTGGACCACCAAGCTCTTAGGGGTGGGGTGTTGGGAGAGGAAAATGGGGTTGCCTGGGGCCGGGTCGAGGCGTCGGGCAATCATCCTATCCACAGGAGCCCCTGTGTTGGGCTTGGACCAAGTGCCCAAAAGGATGTCCGTGAGGGCCTCATTGAACGGCAGCGGGGGCTCCGAAGCGGCCGCTGCCGGTTGAAGCACCTTGGTCAGGAGGTTAGTCTTGACCGCCACCGTAGGAAGCTCAAGGTTTAAGGCCTCACCGCCCTACGCAACACCACTGCGTATGATGCACCCTCCTCCGTAGCCACGGTAGGGGGAGATAGCATGCCAAGGTCTGGGGAGGTGTCCAGACCACTGGCCTCACCCAACTCCTTTCTCCAGTCCGGTTCTTCTAACTGGTCTGCCGGAGGGTCCACAGACCTCTCCCAGCCCTCCTCACCCTCCTCTGGTAGCCACTCAGGGCGATAGGGAATACCAGGGGAGAACAGGGGTACAAAAGTACTGGTTGGCGCCGGTCCCGACGTCGGTCGACATCAAAGCTCTGTGTCCACATCGAGGGGGAGGCTGGGGTTGACGTCGTTGGGGACACAACCAGCATCGGAGGGGACGGAGGTGTCGCCAATGGATTCGGCGCCGGAGGAGGTGTCACAAGGTTGACCGGCGCCGATCCGGATCCAGGCCTGGATCCCTGGGGGCCCTGCGGTGCCGAAGCCGCTGGCATCGAAGGCCTAGAGCCCTCAGCCAAGTCCACGGGGCCCGAAGGCGCGCCGGCGGAGTCGGGCAGCCAAAGATGGAGTGGAGGGCTTCGTAAAGGCTACGAAGTTGGGCAGGGGTCGCCCCGGCTCCCGGAAAGGGAGGGAGACTCGGGGCTGACCCAACAGGCTCCGCGGGCGGTGCCGGGCAACTACCGTCCGCAACCTGCGTTGCGTCGGCCGACGGACTGGGAGAACGCGAAGAGCGACGATGCTTCTTCGCCTTCTTTTTGTGCTTCGACTTACCCGAAGACGAGGAGTGGTGATGATGGCTCCGCGACCAGTCCCGCGACCTCCCTCTCGACCGGGACCTCGAACGGCACGGAGCCGACTGCCGGGCCTCCAGAAGCTTTCGGGACTGCTCCCACAAAGACTTCGGGACCATGGCCCGGCAGTCGGAGCACGACTTCGGGTCGTGGTCGCGCTCCAGACACCATAGGCACATGAGATGGGGGTCCGTCACCGACATCAGCTTGTGGCAGGAGCCACAAGGTTTGAAGCAGGTCCGCCGAGATGACATCCCTGTGCACCAGGAGTCGTGAGGACTTGAAAAGATGTCGACAAAAAGTCGCAAAAAGAGAGTCAAAAAGTGACTCGAGGTAGCGCCCTCTCCGGATCTGCGCTGGCTGGTGCGGAAAAAGAAAGAACTGATGTCTGCATGCAGGGGCGGCGTCTAAGTAGATACCGCGGCGTCATTCCGACGATCACGAAGCCAACTACGAACACGGAGTAGACCGACACCACCTACCGACACGTTGGGGTACTGCTGAAGAAAAATTCTCCAGATCCAGTCTGACGCCTGGGGGTAATTTTAAGGTGAGAAATCCATAACCAATAGTCTCTTTCAGATACAAGATGCGGATGCTGCTGCGGCCCACTTTTCCCTATGCCCAGAAGAACTAGCCACCAGGATGACCAATAACTGCCTTAAACTAAATGGCAACAAAAGGGAGGTAATGATAGTAGGCAAAGCACCTTCTATTTAGTCTTCGGCTTGATGGCCTGAGGTCCTGGGCCAAAAGTCCCAAACCTAAAGCGAAAACCAAAACCTTGGGGTATGGTTTGACCCCAAACTCTCGTTTGAGAGTCAAATAAGGAGTGCAGCCGGTAAGTGCTTTAGGACTCTTAAGGTCTTGAGGAAACTCCTGGACCTACTACCAACAACAGCCAGAAAAACTGTTGTACATGCCCTAGTAGCATCTCAAATAGATTATTGCAACATCCTTTACCTTGGGGCTACCAAAGGGAGCTTGATAAAACTCCAACGCATTCACAATGCGGCTACCCGCTTGGTCCTAAATCTTCCCAGAAGAACATCCACCTCTAAAGCGTTGACTACTCTACACTGGCTGCCAGTGGAATTGAGGATTATTTATAAGGCCATGTGTTACTGTCATAGAATCCTGATGGACAAAGGCTGTAGATATCTACTATCTATGGTAATACCTTACACACCCTCACGGAACATCATTTTGAAGCATTCTATCCTTACAAACTTTTTTAAAAAGCAGAGGACTAAAATGGGTCTTAAATTCCCCGCATGTTTTTACAATTTTCTTTTTTAATTTATTTTTGAGATTTTGTAAAACAAACAGTAGAAGTACAGTACAGAGGGGAAACATAAGGACATCACATATCGGGGTATGGGAAATAATGCACAAGTTACTAACTTGTGTAACGATATATCTGTAAGAGACAGTAGTTAGTGATAGATTCCTTACCTTAGAATATCCCCAGGCGTCAGGCTGGATCCGGAAAGTTTTGCGTAGCAGTACCCTTGCGCGGTCGGTAGGCGGCGTCGTGCGGCTCCGCGTCCGTCGTCGGCGTCGTGATCGCCGGGATGACGTCGCGGGCAGTACTTAGGCGCCGCCCCTGCGCGCTGACGTCAGTTCTGTACACGACTTTCCGCGCCAGGAACGCAGAGCCATGCAAGAAGCTGACACAGGTGTCTGAAAAATACTAGGGCCCTGAAAGGGATGTCCTTAACCCTAGAAATCAGTTCGCAGAACGGGGAGGATGGGTGGGCGGTAAGGAATCTATCACTAACTACTGTCTCTTACAGATATATCGTTACACAAGTTAGTAACTTGTGCATCTGAAAGAGACACGTTAGTGATAGATTCCTTACCTTAGAATAGATACCCCAGCAATACCAACCCCGGTGGTGGGTCTGCGAACAAAG
Source organism: Calotriton arnoldi (assembly GCA_963921515.1). Taxonomy (NCBI): domain Eukaryota; kingdom Metazoa; phylum Chordata; class Amphibia; order Caudata; family Salamandridae; genus Calotriton; species Calotriton arnoldi. The sequence continues at coordinate 1,902,627 of CAWUFW010002224.1, read as the reverse complement.
ATCAGACAAGGAAGTCCTGGAGGACAGAACGGCCAAAGAAGCCGTCCCTCCGGACCTGACTGTCAAGGCAGTAATGCTTAGTAAACGTGTGCAGCGAGGCCCACGTAGCTGCCTGACAGATAACCGGCAGCGGAACACCGCGGCCCAAGGCCGTGGTAGCAGCCGTTGCCCTGGTGGAATGGGCACGCAGCCCAACAGGAGGCTCCTTCTTGGCCAAAGAATAGCAGGTCTTGATGCACAAGGTAACCCAGCGGGAGACGGTCCTCTTGTGCACCGCCCGACCTTTTTGGCGCCCACGTAGCCAACAAAGAGCTGGTCATCCACCCGGAAGTGTTTTGTGCGGTCGATATAGAAGGAGAGCGCACGTTTTGGGTCCAGACGGTGGAGCCTCTCTTCCTCTCTGGAAGGATGCGGAGGCGGAAAGAAGGTGGGCAAAGTGATGGTCTGCCCAATGTGGAAAGCAGTAACCACCTTTGGCAAGAAGGACGGACGCGTCCGAAGAACAACCTTGTCTGGATGAACAGACAGAAAGGGAGGTTTGCAAGATAGAGCCTGGAGCTCACTCACCCGCCGAGCGGAGGTGATGGCCACCAGAAAGGCAGTCTTCAGAGTCAGAAGACGAAGAGGACAGTTATGCAGAGGCTCAAAGGGAGCGCACATTAAAAAGGTAAGAACCAAGTTCAAGTCCCACTGAGGCATTACAAACGGAACAGGAGGGAAGAGGTGAGTAATGCCTTTTAAGAACCTGTTAACAACAGGGGACTTGAAAAGGGAGGGCTGATCAGGGAGCCTGAGGAAGGCCGAGATAGCACAAAGATAACCCTTGATGGTACCCAGGGCAGAACCCTGTTGGGCCAGAGAGAGAAGGAACAGAAGGACCTCAGAAAGAGGGGCAGAAAGGGGATCCACAGCCTTTGCTGTGCACCATGCCACAAATTTGTTCCACCTGCAGGCGTATACCACCTTAGTGGAGGGACGCCTGGCTGCCAGAATCACATCACAAACTTCGGGAGGCAAGTCGAAAGGAATCAACTGCCGCCGCTCAATCTCCACGCAAGCAGGTGTAGACTGGACAGATTCGGGTGGAGGACCGTCCCCTGCTGCTGCGACAGAAGATCCTCCCGAAGAGGCAGACGGATCGGGGGATCTATGCTCATACTGAGTAGCTCGGGATACCAAACTCTTCGAGCCCAGTCCGGAGCCACAAGAATGACTTGGGCCCGGTTGTGCCGAATCTTCTTCAACACTCTGGGTAGAAGTGGTATAGGCGGAAAGGCGTACAACAGACCGCAACTCCACTCGCGACGAAAAGCGTCGCCGAGCGAGTGCCGCCTTGGAAATTCCAACGCGCAGAACTGATGACATTGCGCGTTCTCTTCGGTGGCGAATAGATCTAACCAAGGCTCTCCCCACTGTAGAAAGAGTCCTTGCGCCACTTCCGAGTGAAGACGCCATTCGTGATCCATCATGCACCTGCGGCTGAGTTCGTCCGCCCTGGCGTTCAGAGAACCTGCCAGGTGTTGAACCATCAGGAACATGCCCTGATGTTCCAGCCATGTCCAGAGGCGCAGAGCCTCCTGACAAAGGGTCCAAGACCCCACCCCGCCCTGTTTGTTGCAGTACCACATGGCGGTGGTGTTGTCTGTGAACACCTGCACTACCTTCCCTTTGACAGAGGGAAGGAATGCCTTGAGTGCAAGCCGGATCGCCCGGAGCTCCAGAAGGTTGATATGGAGCCGGGACTCCGCCGGAGACCAGAGGCCTCTGATCTCCGCCTCTCCCATGTGACCGCCCCATCCCAGAAGGGACGCGTCCGTCACAACTGTATGCTCTGGCTGGGGAAGGGAGAGGGATCTGCCCATGACCCATTGCCGGTTCGAGAGCCACCACTGCAACTGTTTTGCAGTCCCCTCCGAGATCTGGACGTGATGGGACAGGTTGCCCTGGTGCTGCGCCCACTGGAACTTCAGGTCCCACTGCAGAGCCCGCATATGCCATCTGGCATGATTGACCAGCAGGATGCAGGAGGCCATGAGGCCCAGCAGCCTCAGGGTCATCCGTGCCGAAACCCAGGATAAAGGCCGAAAGATCGGAATCATAGCCTGAATATCCCGGACTCGCCGTTCGGGAGGATAGGCCCGAAACTGCGTCGTGTCCAGAACTGCTCCGATGAAAAGGAGCTGTGGAGAAGGAATTAGATGCGACTTCGGCACATTGATGGAGAACCCCAGCGAGTGCAGGAGTTCGGCCGTAGTCTGGAGGTGGGAGACGACTGCCTGGGACGAGCCCGCCTTCAGCAGCCAGTCGTCGAGGTAGGGGAAGACTGAAACCCCTGCCCGGCGCAGATGAGCTGCGACCACCGCCATCACTTTCGTGAACACCCGAGGGGCACTGGTAAGGCCAAAGGGGAGCACGGTGAACTGAAAATGCTCGGGGCCTACCGTGAACCGAAGGTAACGCCGGTGGGCCGGCAGGACGGGGATGTGGAAATACGCGTCCTGCAAGTCCAACGCTACCAACCAGTCTCCAGGGTCGAGGGCAGTCAAGACCTGAGCTAGGGTGAGCATCTTGAACTTCTCCTTCCGGAGGAAGCGATTGACGTTCCGGAGGTCCAAGATAGGACGCATGTCCTCCTTGTCCTTTTGGGCACCAGAAAGTAGTGGGAGTAGCAACCACGCCCTACTTCTGGGGTCGGAACATGCTCGATGGCCCTCTTGGTCAAGAGGGCCGTGACTTCCTTCTGTAGAAGCACCAAGTGATCCCCTGACATGCGGTGGAATTGAGGTGGCATGGCTGGGGGTGGTCTCGAAGGGGAGGGAGTAGCCCTTCGGACAATGTCCAAGACCCACCTGTCCGAGGTGATGGTGCGCCAGTGGGGAAGGTGATGGCGGACCCTGCCCCTACTGGCGTGCCGTGCACCTGAAAGGAGGGACTAGGAGGGCTTGGAGGCCGCGGACGGGTTGGAGGTGGTGGCCTGACCCGCACGCTGGTTGCCCGATCCGCCACGGCGGAATCCACGTCCTCGGCCACGCGAAGACGCCTGCTGCGCGGGCCGGTGGCTGGGCTGCTGACGTGAAGGGCGCCCCTACCGTGGCCACGATAGGGGCGAAAAGCAGAAGGCAGCGGAGGGCGTGTAGCAGAAAGGCCCAGGGACTTGGCAGTAGCCCGTGAGTCCTTAAAGCGCTCCAACGCATGGTCTGCTTTGGACCCAAAAAGACCGACTCCATCAAAGGGCATGTCCATGAGAGTATTCTGGACATCCCCTGAAAAACCAGTGGTTCTCAGCGAGGCGTGGCGTCGGAGCGCCACCGTCGTTGCAATCGACCTGCCCAGCGAGTCGGCGGTGTCAAGGCCACAACGGATAGTGTATTTGGCCGCATCCCTTCCTTCCGCAATGGCGCGGGAAAGCAGTGCCTGGACCTCCTCAGGGCACTGGGGCAAAACATCCGCCACCGAATCCCACAGGGAGTGGGTATATCGGCCCAAAAGACAAGCGGTGTTAACGGACCGCAAGCCAGCACTGGAGGAAGAAAAACCTTTCTTCCCAAACTGATCCAGGCGTTTGGATTCCCTATCCGGAGGAGCGGTAGGGAAGGCGGTTTGGGAAGCGGAGGCTTGGACAACCAAGCTCTCAGGAGTGGGGTGGACAGAAAGAAACAGGGGTCGCCCGGAGCGGGGCGATGGCGTCGTGACACGTTCCGATCCACAGGAGCCCCTGTGTTGGGCTTGGACCAGGCGCCCAAAAGAACGTCAGTGAGGGCGTCGTTAAACGGCAGCACAGTCTCCGCAGAGGAGGCTGCCGGCTGAAGCACCTCTGTCAAGATGTTAGGCTTGACCGTCAAAGTAGGGAGCTGGAGACGTAAGGCCCCAGCAGCCCTACGCAACACCGTACCAAAATTGGCCCCCTCCTCCGTAGCCACGGGAGGAGACAGCATGCCAGTGTCAGGGGAAGTATCCAGACCACTGGCCTCCCTAGACTCTCTGTCCAGTCCTCATCATACTGACAGTTGCGCGTCAGAGGGTCATCAGACCCCTCCCAGTCCTCCTGGTCCTCCTCTGGTTCAAAATAAGGAGGAGGAGGGACATTTGGGACCCAAGGTCCCATCGGCGCCGGAGCCGGCGTCGAGCGACGTCGCTCCGGGTCCATGTCCGGAGCCGGAAGGAACTGGGGGACGACGCCGCCCGGAGCCCAGGGCGGCGTCGAGAACGGCACCGGAGACATCGGCGCCGGCGGAGGTGTCGTGAGGTCGACCGGCGTCGATGGGGGTTGTGGAGCCGGGATCGAGGCCGGGGCCGAAGCCGGAGCCGGGATCGAGGCTGGAGGCACGGGCGACGCCGGGGCCGGAGCCGCCGGCGACACCGGAGCAACCCCATCAGGGCCCGCGGGGCCCGAAGGCGCACCGGAGGGGCCTGAAGGCCCGAAGAGGCGGGCCATGGCCGACAGGAACTCCTGTACCTTGGCCGGATCCGCCCCCGAACCCGGGAAGGGCGGGTATGGCGGGGGCGACTCCACAGGCAAGTCCGGGGCCGCGGGGGCGGGGACGGTGCCGGGAGGGGCCTCAGCCGAGTCGCGAGACCGGCGAGGCGAAGTCCGAGAGCGACGATGCTTCTTGGACTTCTTGTGCTTAGACTTACCGGACGAAGAAGACTTCGACGCCGACGACCGGTGTGCACTCCGCGAGCGACCCCTGGACCTCTCACGCGACCGGGGCCTCCGTGGAGCCGAATGCCGGGCCTCGAGGAGCTTTCGAGACCGCTCTCGCAAAGCTTTCGGGTTGAGGGCCTGGCATTCGGGACAAGACTCGGTGTCGTGGCCTCGGCCGAGGCAGAAGAGACACTCCCAATGCGGGTCGGTGACGGACATCATCCGCGCACAGGCGCCGCATCGCTTGAAGCCGGGCATCCCTACGACACCTTAAAGTTGGAAAAACAGTGAAAAAATCACCAAAAATTATGGTCAAAAATTGACCAGGGCACTGCTCTTCCCGGATCTGCGCTTGCTGGCGCGGAAAAGAAGAACTGACGTCAGCGCGCAGGGGCGGCGCCTAAGTACTGCCCGCGACGTCATCCCGGCGATCACGACGACGGACGCGGAGCCGCACGACGCCGCCTACCGACGCGCAAGGGTACTGCTACGCAAAACTTTCCGGATCCAGCCTGACGCCTGGGGATATTCTAAGGTAAGGAATCTATCACTAACGTGTCTCTTTCAGATGCTGATTATGTAATGAGCGGTCACAGAATGATAGATGTCTGAGCAGCATTGTGTTGTATTAGAATCTGGTATCTCAGTAGTGCTGAGTTGTATTGTTCAGGGTGTTATAGAGGAGTCAAGAGTATGGTGGTTAGAATTAAGTGTCACAGGATACCCCAAGATAGTTTTGTGATGTAGGGGGGAAGGAAAGGAGGAAGAGGAAGAAGAGGAGTGTTGAAAAGAGGTAGAACATAGAGCAGGCGGGGGACTAAGGGGGGTGGGAGGATGGGGGAATGGGAGGTGGCGGATGGGGGACTGGATGGGATGGGGGAGGGGGAGAGGAAAGAAAGAGGAGAGGGGAAGTTTAGGGGAGGCTAGGAACTAGGGGGGCACATGGGCTTGGATATGTATGTGTCAAGTTTCAGCCAGATTTTTTGCTTTTTCTCGATTGAGATTTTAGGAAGCAGTTGAAAGAGTGTCAGCACCCCTAGTAAATAGGACCCATTCCCACAAGGCATGGGAGGAGAGTAAAATTGTGACAACATGAAATGAATTTGCTCATGTTTTTTGAACAATTTATGCACAGGGCATTGCTCTTGGTTAGCGGGTGGGGGAACCTGGATGCAAAGTATTGGCATTTGGCGTTGAGGTGCGTGGAAAACAAATCTATTTCTGGTGTCCCCCACCTCTAGAAGTAAGAGTGGAGTAGTGGTTGATTGATATCCCAATCGTGCAACTGTTGATGTGTTCTGCTGAGCAAATCTGCAAAGTTGTTGTCCTCCCTAGATAGGTATTCTGTTAGTGTGAGAAAGTGCCCTCTTTCTGCATGGTTGCCCCCACTTTTTGCTTAACTGCTGATGTGCTTTGACTGAGTGTGCCCTGGGCTCCTGCCAATAAGGTACCCAGGGCCTACGTTCTTTCCCTAAACCTGCATTGAAATCAAAACCCAATTGGCATCTCTGGCCACAGGTCAGCCCCTGGTAAATGGTACCACAGGTGACCAGGGAAGACCTCTAAGGGCTGCAGCACTTATTGTGCCACCCTTAGAGGCCCTGTACCATTACACTCACACACTGCCTTTGCAGGCTGCGTGTTTTGGTGCAGAACAAAGTTAAGAGTCGACAGGGCACACATCCCTGTGTGCCATGCCTACAACCCACTGCCCTGGCATAGATCAGTCACCACTCTAGCTGGGTGCACTATACCAGTGGTGAGGGTACAGGTGCATGAGCCCTGTCCCCCTACAGTGTCTAAAGTCCATTCTTAGACATTGTAAGTGCAGTGCTGCCATTAAGAGTATATGGTGCGTATATGGTGCTGGGAGTTCGTCATTACGAACTCCACAGCACCATAATGGCTACACTGAAAACTGAGAAGTTTGGTATCAAACTTCTCAGCACATTAAACCCACACTGATGCCAGTGTGGGTTTTAATGAGAAATGCACACAGAGGACATCTTAGAGGTGCCCCCTGAAAAACGACCTACCACTAGTGTCCAGGCTGAGTGGCTGCTTCCAGCTGCCACCACCAGAAATATTTCTGGACCCCTGGGTCGAGAGCCTGCTGCTCTCGGGGGCCTGAAACAATGCACATCCTGGGACGAGGTGCCAAGGCTCCTCCCCCAGGATGGGCAGGGTCCACGAAGGGGAAGCTTCAAAGGCTTGCCGCCTTTGTGAGCTTCCCCAGGCCACCTGCTGCTTTCAGCAACTGGTCCCCACTGGTTCTGACCCCCACTTTGGGCGGGAGAACCAGCGGGAAAAACAAGTGAGGAAGAGAGGTGTGCCCACCTCTGCCAACTCCACCCCTCAGGTGGGGGAGGCGAGGTGAAGCACAATTCTCAGTCCCTGCCATCTTGCAGATGGGGGGACCCAGCCAACCAGGGAAAGGCTTATGCCCCCCTCCCACTGGAGCGTGGCATAATAGGGGGTGTACCCACCCCAGGGAAGGGACCCATTGGTCCCAACCTTTTACCTACATGTAACACCCCTAAATCTAGTATTTCGGGGCTCCCCTGAACCTTGCTTCCTCAGACAAGAAACCAATAGAAGAAAAGAAGAAGGAGGAGGACCGAACAGCCGTGCCGAAGCTAACAAGTGGAGGACGCCCGCTGACTTGGCCCCAGCCCTACTGGCCTGTCCCCACCTCGAACCTGCAGAAGCAAAACTCCAGTGTGTCCTGCAGCCAGCAGCCTCAAGAACCCCGAGGACCTGACCTACCTTCAACAGAAAAAACTCTGTCTCCCGTGAACACCGGATTTGTTCAACAAACAGACTCCAGGTCCTCCAAAGTCTGCGAGTCAGCACCACTCAGCACCCAACGCCCACGGCCCGAGTTCGAATGGCCCAACACCAAGAGTAGGTCTCCCCGGCAATCCTGACCCGGGATCTGGCGACCCCTGACCTGCCTCCAGCCGACACCTGCAGCCTCAAACCGGAAGGTCCCCCCAACCGCGACCAGGAGCTGGTAAGAAGATCCGACCCTATAAGGCACCCCTGCACCCGACGCCCCACGGCCTTTGTGTGGCCCAACAGACGGCGCCTAACCAACCCCCAAGATCCCAACTTACCTCTCCAAGTGGTGGTCGCACCCAGAAGACCTTCGTCCCCGAGCCTGCAGTGCTTTTGCAAACCAGAGACTTCCCATTGAAAGCTACAGGGCTTCCGATGCCAAAACAGCTCTCTGCATCCGGCCGCCCCAGTGCCGCTGAGGGTGCACCTTTTGTGCTGGCCTAAACCCCCATTTGCCCAGAGCTTAAGTCCAGGAGCTTTGCTCCCACAACAGTGGCCTGCTCGTCAACAGCCACCAACCGGAGGCCCCCTATCCCCCATTAGATAACATTGGGCCTCAGCACTCTGCACCCGGCCGCCCTTGTGCCGCTGAGGGTGTAACAAGAGTGCATCCTTGACCCTAGGGGAACCGCCGAGTCTAACCCCAGAATACCAACTCCCACAACAAAGTACTTACCTGTTAACCGATAACACTACTTTCCTCCCTCCCTAGGATAACATTGACTGTTTGGAGTTGGAAAAACTATGAAAACCTTTTAAAACTGTACTACATACCAAAAACGTTTTTACTCACCTGTTTACAGGAAATGTCCCAGTGCAGTATCCAGGTATACTGCACTGTGAAAGAAAAGTAATCTGGAAAGTAATCTACTGGTCATTTTACTAAACAGCCTATACAAAGTATATGTACTGTAATTCCAAAGCATTGCATTTTCAGTAACAGTACTGTAATCAAAACAAAGTGCATATACAATTGAAAGCCAAACTGTGTTACAACTGCATTACTACTGTAAAGTATGTATTGCTTGGTTCTAGAAAATAAAATAACTAAAAGAATATTTTTATACAAAAACAAGTGGTCTGAAGTTTAGTCTTTGAGTGTGTGAAATCATTTGCTGACTGAGTGTGTACAACAAATGCTTAACACTGTCCTCTGATAAAGCCTTACTGCTCGACCACACTACCACAAATAGAAAGTGAGTTGCTATCTACTTTACCTCTGCCTACCTTTTGGGTTCCACTGGACTCTGTGCACACTATATCTCACTTTGGTAAAGTATATACAGAGCCAGCTTCCTACATTGGTGGATCAGCGGTGGGATATACAACTTTTGTTGGACTAACTTGGTTACCACCTGATCACACGACAGAACTCTTAAATTGTCTTTAGAATTCTGATTTTTTCAAATTGGCATTTTTGCAAAATTACTAAAAGTCTTGTTAGGGCCTTGGTTAAGTCCCTTTAGAATTTTAGAAAAATAAAAAGTAATTTTAGCTAGGGATAAGAGGGTTTAGAAGTGTTTTAACTAGGTCTCTTAACAAGAACCCAGATGTTAGTGACGATAACCATGCTGACAGAGGACCAGGTTGAGGAGCTTGACCTCACCCCTTACCTTCACTTGTCTTTCAAGGAGGTAAGGTCCCTATGTAAAATTAAAAACATAACCATGGGGTCCCATCCTACCAAACAAAATCTCCAGGAGCTGTTGGCTGGGTATGCTAAGGACCACCCATCTGAAAATGGTGAAGACCAATCAGATGAGGAAGAAGATGGAGGGGATGAGCAGGTAGACCAAACCTCTCCCCTCTCCCTTCATAGGGAGAGAAGGGCCCCAGTGGCCCTGAATCCAAAAATTAACCTCTCAGTACCCAGATCCCACACAGGTGGATCAGGTACTACTGAGGACATTGAGGACAGCCTCAATGAGGAGGACAGCCTTTTAGCAAGGTTGACCAAAAGACTGGATCTAGAGATCAGGTTGCTGGCTCTAGAGAAGTAGAGAGAGAGTAGAGCTGGGCCTAGCACCCATCAATGGTGGCAGCAATTTACTCAATAAGGATAAAGAGCAATCTTATGATCCTAAAATTCCCTAAGGGATTGTCCCTAAATATGAAGAGAGTGATGATATCACAAAATGGATCACAGCCTTTGAGAGGGCCTGTGAAGTGAGAAAAGTGAAGAAGTCACACTGGGGGGCACTCCTTTGGGAACTTTTCTCTGGTAACTGCAGAGACAGACTCCTGACCCTTTCTGGGGCAGATGCTGGGTCTTATGATCTCATGAAGAAAACTCTGATTGAGGGATTTGGACTCACAACTGAGGAATATAGAATTAGATTCAGGGGGGCTCACAAAACCAATCCTGGATTGACTTCGTAGACTACTCAGTTAAAACACTAGATGGTTGGTTAACTGGACACAATGTGCATGATTTCAATGGACTTTACAATCTGTTTATGAAAGAACATTTTAAGTAATTGCACTAATGAAAAGTTACATCAGCATTTGGTAGACCTAGGTCTAATTTCTCCCCAAGAATTGGGAAAGAAGGCAGACCATTGGGTCAAGACAATGGTGACAAAAACAACCACTGGGGGTGACCAAAAGAAAGGGGTTACAAAACCTCCCCAGGGGAAAGGTGGTGAGAACCCCCAAGATAAAAAGCCTGAGTCTTCAAAAGAGCCCCAAAAACCTGAACAGTGGGGGTGGGTCCAAAAACTCTTCCCGATCTACTACTAAGTACAGGGGAAAGAACTTTGATCCTGCAAAGGCCTGGTGTAACAACTGCAGAAAGTTGGGACACTTAACTGGAGATGCTACTTGTCCTAACAAGAAGCCCCCTAGTCCTACTACAGTTACTCCTGGTGTAGCCAGTCTCCAGATGGGATCAACAGTGTGCCAAAAGCAAATCGGGTTGCACACTGAAGCAGTTCTAGTTTCAGAAGGGGAAGTTGAGTTTGCCACTGTAGCTGTGTGGCCACCCAACTTAAAGAAGTATTTACAATACCCTTGGATTAATGGAACTAGGATAGAAGCTCTGAGGGATACAGGTGCCAGTGTCACTATGGTGAGAGATACACTGGTTTCCCCTGAGCAATACTTGGTTGGGAGAACTTACCCAGTCACCAATGCTGACAGTGTTACCACTAACCATGCAATGGCTATGGTGACATTAGACTGGGGGGAGGGGGGGGTTTACGGGCCTGAAACAGATAGTGGTCTCTCCAAAGCTTCCAGCTGCATGTCTGCTTGGCAATGACCTGGAAACCTCAGCATCGGCTGAGGTAGAATTGAAAACCCATGCAGCAATGCTGGACATCCCTGAGATGGTGTGTGTAAAAACATGAGCACAGATCAGAAAACAGGGTGAAAAAGTAGTGTTGGAGCCTGAAAGTATGGCCCAACCTTCCAAGAGGAAAGGTAAGATGACTGGGAAACCAGCTTCTGTACAGCAAAAGGATCAGGACCCCTCTCCTCAGGGAGAGGACTTGGACACCCCAGAGGGAACTGAGCCCATGGAGCTCGACCCTTACCAGGTTGAACTCTTCGGCCCAGGGGGACCCTCTAGGGAAGAGCTGTGCCTTGGAAAGCAGGACTGTCCAACTCTTGAAAGCCTGAGGCAGCAAGCTGCTGCACAGGGAAAGGGAGATGTCAGTGGTACCCACAGAGTCTATTGGGAAGAGGGGCTACTGTACACTGAGACCAGAGACCCCCAACCCTGGAGCCACTAGGAGAGTGGTAGTGCCTCAGAAGTACAGGGAGTTCCTCCTAACTTTAGCTTATGACATCCCTCTAGCTGGGCATCTGGGCCAAATCAAAACGTGGGAAAGGCTAGTTTGACACTTTTACTGGCCCCAGATGTCTCAGAAAGTAAAGGAGTTTGTCAGCTCCTGTGTCACTTGTCAAGCCAGTGGCAAAACAGGTGGACACCCTAAGGCCCCCTTGATACCACTACCAGTGGTTGGGGATCCCTTTGAAAGCGTAGGTGTGGACATAGTGGGTCCACTTGAACCTCCCACAGCATCAGGAAACACATTCATACTAGTGGTAGTGGATCATGCCACTAGGTATCCTGAGGCAATTCCCCTTAGGACTACTACAGCTCCTGCAGTAGCCAAGGCCCTCATTGGTCTCTTCACCAGGGTAGGGTTTCCTAAGGAGGTGGTTTCAGACTCCAACTTCATGTCTGCTTACCTCAAACACATGTGGAAAGAGTGTGGAGTGCAGTACACGTTTACTACACCCCATCACCCACAAACCAATGGCCTTGTTGAGAGATTCAACAAGACATTGAAATGCATGATTATGGGGCTCCCTGAAAAACTCAAAAGGAGATGGGATGTCCTCATACCATGCTTGCTTTTCGCCTACAGAGAAGTGCCTCAGAAGGGAGTAGGGTTTTCCCCCTTTGAGCTTCTGTTTGGCCATCCTGTGAGGGGACCACTCCATCTTGTAAAAGAGGGTTGGGAGAAGCATCTCCAAGAACCCAACCAAGATATTGTGGAGTATGTGCTTGGCCTAATGTCCAGAATGGCTGAGTACATGGAAAAAGCATCCAAGAATCTTGAGGAAAGCCAGGAGCTTCAGAAGCACTGGTATGAACAAAAAGCTGCACTGGTAGAATTTCAATAAGGGCAAAAGGTGTGGGTTTTGGAGCTAGTGGCACCAAGGGCTCTCCTGTTATATTTCATATAGGTACCCGATATAGGTCTGGGTAACATCATAACCCTTCACCTACATTCTCTCCTATACTACATACATAACGGATTTGAGGGACTGACCTTTTGCCTAGTTACAATACTACACACAGTACGTAGGGTTTTCCATGAACACTGGCCTCATAAATTATGCATGAGGATTCTTAGTTTCTTGGAAACACAGCAGGACCACCAGCTCCTGCATAATAACTATGTATAAAGTTAATTCCCTACGTCATCCTAAGTCCGACACTGGCACAGCAAGGTAGAACCCCTGGGAATACCTTAGGGTATATAAACATCACATCTTGCTGAGATAGGGAGAGGAGATCAGGACTTCCCGGCCGACACACTGACGCAAGACGATGAGGTTCCTGCATGCAGATACTCCAGCTCGCAGTGGTCTGACATCCCTTGCGGGGTGTTCAGCTCGAGACCAGAACGGGGTCCCGCAGTCTCACATCAGGTAATGGGGTTGGCTTTATCCTAGAGGGATTCTTGGCTTTACACCTACTCACATGCTAGGTACACTTGGGTACATCTAGTTAGGGTGCATCGTAGGAGTACGCATTTTATTACCATGTATTTCATATACTTACCTGTAGTTATGATTTTAGCAAAATGGTAGAAACCTACCATCTGTTTACTTTCTTATTATAAAACATTTTTATTAAAGACGAGACTTGCAATTGGTAACATTTGCGATCTGACAGATCCATTAGATAGTATTTCCCCTTATACAATACTTGGAAACATAGGTAAACGACTTGTCGTACGTACATTTTATGGTTTGTTAATGGTTAGACAGTGTTTCCCTGTTAATCATCATCTTCGGAAACTGGAACTATAGTTGGTGGAGTTCAGATACCTCCCCTGAATGTATTCCACTTACCCCACACCCGCTCCCATTTTTTAGGGCAGCCTCTATGTACATACGTAGCTTTCTCAGCCGCCATGGCGATATCCATATCTTTGCACCAGTCTCGTAGGACCCGGGTGGTGCAGGTCCCCCAAAATCTGGCACCATTCTGCTTTGCTATTGTCATGCCTAAGGTTGCCCAAGTTTGGGCTGTGTGATTCAGGTCTGTTGGTTCCCAGATGTTTAGGAGACATCGTTTAGGCTCCGGTGGTACCGGACCTGCGCTAACCTGTGTAATTGTATTCATCACTGCCTCCCAGTATAGTTTAATTACCAGGCATTCCCATAGTGTGTGATAGAAAGTGCCTATGTCACCACATTGTCTCAGGCAGAATTGGTCATTGATTCTCCCTATCTTACATAGTGTCGTTCTGGTAAAATATGTCCTGTGGAGTACTTTGGAGTTGTATCAGACGTAACTTAGAGGATACTGCCACTACCCTCGGGGATTCCAGCGCTTCTTGCCAGTCAGACTCGTCTAATTCGCCCACGTCAGCCTGCCACTTGACCCGTAACAGTTGTGTAGGGTCTAACTGATTATTGACAATTTTCCGGTATGTGAGTGATATGGCCCTCTTGTCTATATATTCCGTGAGGAGTCTGTCCTCTAATGGGGATGCCTCCGGTAGGGTCGTATCAGGTGGGATAACTGCTTCCAGTGCATGCCTGACCTGCAAGTACCGAAATAGTTCAGTAGGTGCCATTTCGTATTGGTCTTGCAATTGGGCAAAGGTGATATTTTTCCCTGCTTTCCAAAGGTCTCCCACTCATGAAATTCCTATTACGTCCCATTGCTTGAACCCCTTACTCCTGCCCAGTTTGCCTAGCTTGCCTGTGTCCCATAGTGGGGTGTGTTGCGTCAATTTGTCGCTCCAGCCCAGATGTCGTGTTACCGTATGCCATATGTGGACGGTGTGCGCGGCGGGTCCCAATAGGTCCGATTTTTCGCTTTTTATCATAGAGTGCTCGATTGATTCCGCCCACTCCCAGGGTATGTCTATCTAGGCGGTAAGCGGGATCAGTTTGGGGCGAGTGGAGCCATTGATTAAGTACGGCTAGTTGTGAGGCCCAGTAATATATCCGGACATTTGGTAGTGCGATGCCGCCGTCATACCAACTCCTGACCAGTTTAGCCGTGGCAATCCTAGCGGGTTTACCGTCCCATAGGAGATTGTTTACCTCTGAGTCTATTGCTTTGAAATATGACGCAGGAACGCAAAAGGGGGCTTTATGAACGGCATAAAGAAATCTAGGGAGTGCCATCATTTTGAAAAGTGCTGCTCTACCTATTAAGGTGAGGGGCAATGATTGCCAGTGCTTAGCATCCCATCTCAGTCTTTGCAGCGGCCCCTGGAGGTTCCTTGCCATAAAGTCGTCGGGGTCAGACGTGATATCTATCCCCAAGTATTTAAAACTATCCGTTACTATCTTCACCTCACAGCCTCTAGGCAAGATTGGAGGGGGCCCATGCAGGACGTACAATACTGATTTACCCCAATTATTGGTGTATCCAGAACATGTCCCGTATATTTCGCATATAATTAGAAGTCTATGTAGGGAGCGTTTAGAGGATGCCATATATATAAGAATATCGTCTGCATAGAGGGATTTGCGGTCCTCCCACCCCTCTGTCCATCGGAGTCCGCGAATAATCGGGTCTGCTCTTATCCAGGCTGCTAATGGTTCCAGCACCAAGGCGAAAAGAAGTGGGGACAGGGGTAACCCTGTCTCGTTCCGCGTCCCAGGGGAAATTCACTGGAAGTATGTCCGTTGACTACTACATGTGCTAATGGATTAGTGTATAGTAATCGGACCCAGGCCATCCTTGCATCAAGAGATAGTATAGCGGCCTCTTCTTGGATAGTGCTTTTACGGCTTAGAACATTATGCAGGCGTCTGAGGTTTAGTGCTGTGTTTCTACCTGGCATGCATCCGGATTGGTCCGGGTGTACCAATTTTGATAGGTGGGGCGCTAATCTGTTGGCCAATGTTTTGGCCAATATCTTGGCCTCTGCATTTAGCAAAGAAATGGGACGATAGGAAGTGCTATCTAAGGATGGTTTTCCAGGTTTGTGGATGGCCACTATGGTGGCTATTCGTTGATCTCTGGGGAGTTCTCCCTTCTCAAGACTGGCTTCATACATCTTTAATAGGTGGGGGGCAAGTTTAGTAGCTGCCCGCTTGTAAAGTTCGTTAGGTATACCATTGGGACCCAAGGCTTTTCCTGACTGTATATTTTTTATGGCCAGTGTTAATTAGTCTGTTGTTAGGTTTGCTTCAAGTAGTTGGGTCTCTCCCTCCGTAAGTGTTGATAGGTGTATGTCGCGAAGGAACACCGTCGCTTCCCGCAATTCAATTTGGGTTGTGGGAGTGTAGACACGCTCATAGTGAGCCGCTAATGCGTCCACTATTTCTTGCGGGTCTGACGTGACTCTTCCATTGTCTAATCGTAGCTCTGTCACCCATCTATCTGCTCGTGTGCGTTTATCTAACCAAGCCAGAAGCTTACCAGCTTTATCTCCGGCCTCGTAAACCCTGTGGCGAACTGCCGTGAGTCTGGTTTTTGCATCTTCCCACAGGTATTCCTTATATTCCTGCTGCCTTATGTGTAACCTATGTGTGTTAGTGTCGGATGGGTCTTGAGCATGAAGTGCTTCCAGCTGAGTCACCTCTTGTTCTAAGGTTTCTATTACGTTTCTCTTCTCCTTTTTGTGACTTGAGATCAGGGATATGGCTTGTCCCCGAAGAACCGGCTTATACGCTTAAGGATTAGGGGGGAGGACACCGAAGATTCATTTTCTGTAAAGTAATGTTTGGTGGTAGTTAGTAAGCCCTTCCAGATCTTAGGACTCTGCAAGTAGCCAGGATATATTGGATATATGCGACGGTGCGTTGGGACCTGCAGGGTATATTCAGCGAAGACTGGGGAGTGGTCAGAGATGCCTCATGGCAAGTGCGATACCCCCCGGAACCCGCCCACACTATCTGTTGATGAGAATATGTAGTCAATTCTAGAAAGACTGTTGTGAGCACCAGAATGATATGTGAATTGGCGTGCCTGTGGGAATTTAAAGCGCCAGGCATCTATTAGGCCGAAGGCGTCTAAGAAATCTGCAAAGTTCGAGCGTGTACGGTGTTGTGGTCTAGGGGGCGTGCGATCGAGAGTATCGTCAAGAGTAGTGTTGAAGTTGCCCCCAATTAATAGTTCTCCCTCCGGAAGCGTGAGTAGGAATTTACCTAGCGCTGGAAAGGCTAATGAGTGGAGTGCAGGAGGAATATAGACAGTGACCAAATTAATTGTGCGCCCCTCCCATTGACCGGAGACAGCTGCAAAGCGGCCCTGATCGTCGGTGTGAGTGTGCTGTATAATGAAAGGGAATTGTTTCCGGATCAGGATCCCCACACCACGTGATCCCGACGTGAATTCGGAGTGTACCGCCAACTTGAAACCCCATCTGTCTAGGGCTTTACATGTCAATCCCACTAAGTGGGTTTCCTGCATCATGGCTACTGCCGGCGCTTTGCGTCTGAGGTATTGCAGCACCAGTCCTCTCTTTAACTTGTCCCTCAGTCCGTTAACATTCCAGGAGATAAGTGACAGTGGTGGAATATGCGTGGGGCGTGCTGCGGGAGCAGCCGGGGCAGTTGGTGGGGGCAATTGTGTCATGTAAGCCAGTTTCGTGTGATGTAGCTTTCGGATACGACGACGGAAACACTGTGTTTAAGTTTGCAAGTCTCCTCAAGGAACAGTTATCTGTTTACTTTCTTAGTGCTGCTACTCATTTATCTATGCTACTGTCTACTGGTGATTTCAGTACACTTATTTTAAGCAAGAATAACAATGTTCAATAAATGCTTATTGAAAAACGTCCCAACCGTTTATTCTGTGCATCTCTCTGAGAACAAGTAAGCACAAGTGACTGAGCGAAAAGTAAGTTACTGTTTCCACGGTCCTGAGGGATCAGGGTTGTAATGTTCGATAGTTGCCAAGAACTATTCTCTCTTTGGTAAGAGGAGGTTATAGTGGCATTGCGAGCTAGCTGGTACACAGGATAACACACCCGGTGGGGGTGTCTGGAATCAGTCTGGACACCAGTCCCGCAGTGTATGTTGTCTAAACGCGCATTTCCTATATAGGTCTTATAGGAACTACACGATATGGCGCCCAACGTTGGTATTGGCACTTATTTAACAGACAAATTTGAGTAGTTCAGTCGTGCTATTCTCAGAGACCCCTACTCACATTTCCCCAGAGACGTCTGGAGTGGGAGGGAACAAAATCCGCTGCAGCGGAGTAGGAAAATTCCTATGTATTGGCTGTTGGTCTAATCAAGCTTGAAGGAAACATAGTTCCTAATTGTGCATAAACACCTTATCTCAGTTCCCTTGAAAAAGCTCTTCTTACTAAAAACAATGTCACTACAGGGAGACCCGGCAGGAGAACTAAATTTCACAGCCGAAGAAGAAGAAGATGCAGATGCAATACACATTGCAGAAAATGTT
Organism: Calotriton arnoldi; assembly: GCA_963921515.1. Classification (NCBI taxonomy): domain Eukaryota; kingdom Metazoa; phylum Chordata; class Amphibia; order Caudata; family Salamandridae; genus Calotriton; species Calotriton arnoldi. The sequence continues at coordinate 1,885,025 of CAWUFW010002224.1, read as the reverse complement.
AGAAATGCGGTCACCCTAAAACTAGTACCATATGGTGTTACAATTAGGGGTGGGCAAGTGACCTTCGTGATTGAGGCACACAAATCATATAGAACAGAGGTATTCTATTCATGCATTAGATTCCCGCAGGCAAATGCACTGACAAAAACATTTCACTACTATGTCGAAGATGTCATACCAAACGAATATAGTCCATATGAGGACATTGAAATTCAACTCACTTACCACGAACATTTTTACTGGTTTAAAGGCGCCCTCCCCCATACAAGAAATAGAGTAAGACTCGGTCCGCTCGGAAGAGACGGAGCAACATGGCCAGTGCTAGCGGCCTACACACCACATCCTGACATTGACACAATGCCAGGAGGAGACTTACTCGTACAGCATAAAGAATTAATAAGACTTTACAGAAACATGACACAGTATGTGATGAGAACACTCACACTTCAGCCAACACCGGCTACACAACCAGGACCAGTCCAAACTACTACAACCAAAATTACACCACAAACACTGCAGGCAGTGATGAGTAAAAAGCCCACTAAACGTGAACAAATGCGCTTCTGGATAGCACAAAAAATAATACAGCTGGAGGCAGTGTTTCCACACACTGGTCTTAAGGAAAAGCATAGAATACTGACGATTTGCTTGCCAATGGGGATAGCTCCCTCTATAGAGGATTATACTTCTTGGGATACAGTTTTTGCTGCAATATATACCAGGACTTATGGTATCCCATCTATAGCGGTAATACCAGATGTATTAAGACAAATACAGAACGAGTATGGAGCAGAACCTGCTCTAAACTTAGGGATGAAGTTGTTAAATAACTTTGCCCAGGTATCTGCTGGTGAGTAGTCACGCTCAACAAACGCCTGATTGATTGATATCTGCGATAATATTAGCAAATATTAAAGGGGAAGCAGCCTCAGTGGCAATACGCCAACGTCTGAGAGATTTCACTCCATTACAACAGGAGACAGAGCAACCTAAAATAATTGAAACTGCTAATGTGGAATTAGGTAGAGACAGTCTGGGAGCTAGACCTGTAAAACCTCAACTAGTGGGAGGTACAGATAAAGAACAGGCAAAGCAAACACCGGTTTCTTCAAAAAAGAAATGGGACAATAATAAACAGCAAAAGAACAGAGCTCACTCCAGGGGAAGGTCTTCTCAACAGGAACCCCCAGAAAGGAGATATAATCTTAGGAATAGAGATAACATTAGAAAATCTGACAGGTATCAGGACACTGATACATGTTCCTCTCGTTCCTTTCAGGGTTCATCAAAAAACTCTGAGAGGGAAGGACGGTCAGAACAGAGACAAGAAGAGAGTACAAAGCCCAAAGACAGGCAACGCACTTCGGACTACGCTTCAAAGAAAGAAGAAAAGCCCAAAGCAAAACCTCAATTTAAGAAGAAGGTAGCAGGTCTCAAAGTTAGACATGCCAAGGATACTGAGGACTCAACTTCTGAACGGGGAATGGGCTTTGACTATGCTAGACAGCGCAGCAGAAGTAACAATAGTTCGCCAGAACCGGATGGAATTTCTGGTGACAGCGGAGTTGAGTGAGTATATCACGGTGGAAACACCTGATACTAGGGTGAGTGTCCCACACAAGTTACATGAAATAACACTCCAAATGGAGGGGGACAAGCCCAGACAATTGAAGGGTCTCTTTTGGGAGTACCTGAATTCTGGCTACGACATCCTATTAGCAGAAAGAGATTGGCCGCCTACTATTGTTATGGAATGCCTAAAGGGAGAAACTGTGATTTTACCAGCTTTCTCCGACCTAGTCCCCACACACCTAAGACATACATATGCACAGGAGTGGGCGGTAGCCCTTGCTCTAGCATTATACCGCAACCACGTTGGGTGGGATGAAGAGTCAACGCATCACGTAATTCCAATTAAAACAAACCCAACGCCACAAAGACAGTATCCTATAAAACAGGAAGCTAAAAAACAGGTCAGGGAGATCCTAGATCAACTTGAATACCAAGGTGTAATTGAACCATGCACCTCATCAATGAATAATCCATTGCTTCCTGTAATGAAACCCGACAATTCATATCGAACAAGTTACTTACCTTCGGTAACAATATATATCTGTAAGAAACATAGGTTAGTTATAAATTCCTTACCTTAGAGTTACCCTCAGGCGTCAGACAGGATCCGGAAAGTTTTTTGGTCAGCAGTACCTCTGCGCGTCGGAAGGTGGCGTCGGTCGGCTCCGCGTCCGTTGGTGGCGTCGTGTTCGCCGGAATGACGTTGCGGTAGCTACTTAGACGCTGCCCTCGCGTACTGATGTCAGTTCTGTACACGACTTTCCGCGCCAGAAACGTAGAGCCATGCAAGACACTGACCACTGGTGCACAAAACTAGGGACCTGAAAGGATGTCCTTAACCCTAGAAATCAGTTCGCAGAACGGGGAGGATGGGTGGGGCGGTAAGGAATCTATAACTAACTTATGTTTCTTACAGATATATCATTACCGAAGGTAAGTAACTTGTTCATCTGAAAGAAACAGTTATAGATTCGTTACCTTAGAATAGATACCCCAGCAATACCAACCCAGGAGGTGGGTCTGCGAACCAAGATCACACCAGAAAGTCCTGGAGAACAGAACGGCCAAAAAAGCCATCCCTCCGGACTTGGCTGTCCAGGCAGTAGTGTTTGTTGAACGTGTGCAGCGATGCCCACGTAGCTGCCTGACAGATGTCATTTAGAGGAACCCCTCATCTCAAAGAAGTAGTGGCTGCCGTCGCCCTGGTGGAATGGGCGTGTAGCACCACTGGAGGCTCCTTTTTAGCTAAAGAATAGCAGGCTTTAATACACACAACAACCCATCTAGAGATGGTCCGCTTGTGTACGGCCCAACCTTTCTTGGCGCCCACGTAGCCAACAAAGCGTTGGTCATCCACCCGGAACTGTTTTATGCGATCCAGATAGAAGGAAAGCGCACCTTTTGGGTCCAGACGGTGGAGCCTCTCTTCCTCTTTAGAAGGATGCGGAGGCGGAAAGAAGGTGGGCAAAGTGATGGTTTGCCCGATGTGAAAGGAGGTGACCATCTTGGGAAGAAAGGATGGACGAGTTTGTAGGACAACTTTGTCCGGATGTACAGCCAGAAAAGGAGGCTTGGATGAAAGAGCCTGGAGCTCACTCACCCTTCTGGCAGATGTGATGGCTACCAGGAATGCAGTTTTAAGAGTTAAAAGTCTTAGAGGACAGTTGTGAAGCGGCTCAAAGGGAGCGCACATCAAATAGGTCAAGACCAGATTCAAGTCCCACTGAGGCATAACGAAGGGAATAGGAGGAAAGAGATGAGTTATGCCTTTTAAGAAACGATTTACAACCGGGGACTTGAAGAGAGAAGGCTAATCAGGAAGCCTTAGGAAGGCAGAAATGGCCGAAAGATAGACCTTGATAGTGCCCAGAGCAGAGCCCTGCTGGGCCAAAGAAAGGAGGAGCAAGAGAACCTCAGAAAGAGGAGCAGAAAGGGGATCCACAGCCTTTGCTGTGCACCATGCCACAAATTTGTTCCATCGGCAGGCGTATACCGTCTCAGTGGAGGGACGCCTGGCTGCCAAGATTACATCACATACTTCGGGAGGCAAGTCAAAGGATGTCAACTGCCGCCGCTCAATCTTCACGCAAGGAGGTGGAGGCTGGACAGGTTCGGGTGGAGGACCGTCCGTCCCCTGCTGCTGCAACAGAAGATCCTCCCGAAGAGGCAGTCTGGTCGGAGGATCGATGTCCATGTTGAGCAGCTCGGGATACCAGACTCTTCGTGCCCAATCCGGAGCCACAAGAATGACTTGGGCCCGCTCGCGCTTGATCTTCTTCAGCACTCTGGGCAGCAGTGGTATAGGCAGAAAGGCGTATAGAAGACCGCAACTCCACTCACAACGAAAAGCGTCGCCTAGCGAGTGCCGCCTTGGAAATTCCAACGCGCAGAATTGCTGACATTGCGCGTTCTCTTCGGTGGCGAATAGATCTAACCAAGGCTCTCCCCACTGCTCAAAGAGACCTTGCACCACCTCCGACTGAAGAAGCGATTCGTGATCCATCATGCACCTGCGGCTGAGTTCGTCCGCCCTGACGTTCAGTGAACCTGCCAGGTGTTGAACCACCAGGGATATGCCCTGATGTTTCAGCCATGTCCAGAGGCGGAGGGCCTCCTGACATAGGATCCATGACCCCCACCCCGCCTTGTTTGTTGCAGTACCACATGGCGGTGGTGTTGTCCGTGAACACCTGCACTACTCTTCCCCAGACAGAGGCAAGGAATGCTTTGAGTGCAAGACGAATCGCCCGAAGCTCCAGAAGGTTGATGTGGAGCCCGGACTCCGCCGGAGACCAGAGGCCTCTGATCTCCGCCTCTTCCATGTGGCCGCCCCATCCCAGAAGGGAGGCATCCGTCACCACTGTGTGTTCTGGTTGGGGAAGGGAGAGGGATCTGCCGTTGACCCAATCCTGGTTCGTGAGCCACCAATGCAATTGTCGTGCAGTGCCCTCCGCGATCTGGACGCAATCGGACAGATTCCCTGATGCTGCGCCCACTGGAACTCCAGGTCCCACTGCAGAGCCCGCATATGCCACCTGGCATGATCGACCAGCAGGATGCAGGAGGCCATGAGGCCCAGCAGCCTCAGGGTCATCCTTACCCAAACCCGGGATAGAGGCTGAAAGATCGGAACCATAGCCCGAATATTCCGGACTCGCTGTTCGGGAGGATAAACCCGAAACTGCGCCGTGTCCAGAACCGCTCCAATGAAGAGGAGCTTCTGAGAGGGGATCAGGTGTGACTTCGGCACGTTGATGGAGAACCCCAGCGAATGCAGGAGGTCGGCCGTAGTCTGGAGGTGGGAGACGACAGCCTGGGGCGAGCCCGCCTTCAACAGCCAGTTGTTGAGATAGGGGAAGACTGGAACCCCTGATCTGCGCAGATGAGCTGCGACCACCGCCATCACTTTCGTGAACACCCGAGGGGCGCTGGTAAGGCCAAAGGGGAGCACAGTAAACTGAAAGTGCTCGTGGCCTACCGTGAACCGCAGGTGACGCCGGTGGGCCGGCAGGACGGGGATGTGAAAGTAAGCGTCCTGCAAGTCCAACGCTACCAACCAGTCTCCAGGGTCGAGGGCAGACAAGACCTGAGCGAGCGTCAACATCTTGAACTTCTCCTTCCGGAGGAAGCGGTTGACGTTCCTGAGATCCAAGATAGGACGTAGGCCTTTGTCCTTCTTGGGTACCAGAAAGTAGTGGGTGTAACAACCACGACCTACTTCTGGGGCAGGAACGCGCTCGATGGCTCCCTTGGCCAAGAGAGCCGTAACTTCCTGTTTGAGAAGGCCCAGATGATCCTCCGATCCACGATGGTACTGAGGTGGCATGGCTGGGGGAGTAGTTTTGAAGGGGAGGGAGTAGCCCCTTTGGACTATCTGCAAAACCCACCTGTCCGACGTGATGATGCGCCAGTGGGGAAGGTGATGGCGGATCCTGTCGCACACTGGCGTTTGAAGGGCCTGAAATGTCGGACTAGGAAGGTTTGGAGGCTGCTGCAGAGGGGGGGTTGGTGGACTGGCCCACCCGCTGGCCCCCTGAACCACGGCGGTGTTTCCCACGGCGGTGTTTCCCACGTCCCCGGCCGCGCGAAGGTTGTGCAGCTTGCGCCGGCCTGTGGCTCTGGGCGGGACGTAGTGGGGCACCCCTTCGGTAGCCACGAAAGGGGCGAAAAGCAGACTGCGCAGGGCGGCTGGAGAGGCCCAAGGACTTGGTCGTAGCCCGTGAGTCCTTGAAACGCTCAAGAGCTTTGTCCGCTTTGTCGCCAAAAAGGCTACGGCCATCAAAGGACATGTCCATGAGGGTATTCTGGACATCCCCAGAAAAGCCAGTCGATCTCATCCAGGCGTAGCGTCGAAGGGCTACCGACGTGGAAATCGTCCTGCCTAGAAAGTCGGCGGTATTCAGCCCACAACCGATGGTAAACTTAGCCGCATCCCTCCCGGCGGCAACAGCCTGGGAGAGCACTGTCCGGGCCTCCTCCGGACACTGAGGCAGCACTTGCGCAACCGTGTCCCACACAGAGTGGGAATAATGGCCCAATAGACATGCGGTGTTTACCGACCGCAGTCCCAAGCTGGCAGAAGAAAAAAATCTTCTTCCCAAGATGATCCAGCTTCTTGGATTCCCTATCTGGCGGTGCGTTAGGGAATGCGATCTTGGAAGTAGAGGCTTGGACCACCAAGCTCTCTGGGGTGGGGTGTTGGGAGAGGAAAGTGGGGTCGCCCGGGGCCGGGCGGTGGCGTCGGGCAATCATCCTATCCACGGGAGCCCCCGTGTTGGGCCTGGACCAGGTGCCCAAAAGGAGTCGGTGAGGGCTTCATTGAACGGCAGCAGGGGCTCCGAAGAGCTCACTTGCGGTTGAAGCACCTCTGTCAGGAGGTTAGTCCTGACCGCCACTGTAGGGAGCTCGAGGTTGAGAGCCTCGGCTGCCCTACGCAACACCACTGCGTATGACGCTCCCTCCTCCGTAGCCACGGTAAGAGGAGACACCATGCCAATGTCAGGTGAGGTATCAAGACCACTGGCATCCCCCAGGTCCTCTCTCCAGTCCGGGTCATACTCCAACTGGTCGGTCAGAGGGTCACCAGACCCCTCCCAGTCCTCCTCCTCATCCTCTGGGTGCAAATCTGGCCTAAAAGGGACCCCAGGAGTGAACAGGGGCACAAAAACCGCACTCAGCGCCGGATCCGGCGTCGGGCGACGTCGGTCCGGCTCCGTGTCCACATCAGGATGGAGGCCGGGGTCGACGCCGGCCGGGTGCACAACCGGCGTCGAATGCGGGCGCGGTGCCGGAGGAAGCAGCGCCGGTGGAGGAGTTATAAGGTCAACCGGCGCCGATCCGGATCCAGGCCTGGATCCATGGGGGGTCGCCACGGAGCCGCCGGCGGAGAAGGCCTAGGCCCCCCAACTGAGTCCGCGGGGCCCGAAGGCACGCCGGCGGGTTCGGGCTGCCCAAAGATGGCGTGCATCGCCTCGTAAAACTTACGAAGCTGGGCAGGAGTCGCTCTGGGTCCCGGGAAGGGAGGGAAACTCTAAGTTGGTTCTACAGGCTCCGCGCGCGGAGTCGGCACCGCCCACATCCCTTGTCACATCAGCCGACCGATGGGGAGAAGTCGAAGAGCGACGATGCTTCTTCGACTTCTTCTTGTGCTTCGACTTACCTGACCCCGAGTGCGAAGACTTAGAAGACGAGTGATGATGGCTAAGCGACCGGTCCTTCGACCTTCCTTGCGACCGGGACCTCGAACGGCGCGGAGCCGACTGCCGGCGCTCAAGAAGTTTTTGGGACCGCTACCGCAAAGCCTTCGGAGCCATGGACCGGCAGTCGGAGCACGACTTGGGGTCGTGGTCGCGCTCCAGGCAAAAGAGGCACACGCGGTGCGGATCCGTCACCGACATCAGTCGGGTACAGGAACCCCAAGCCTTGAAGCCGGGCATCCCTACGTGCACCAGGAGTCGTTAGGACTCAAAAAGACGTCGACAAAAGTCGCTCAAAGAGTTCAGTCAAAAAATTACTGGAGGTACCGCTCTCTCCGGATCTGCGCTATCTGGTGCGGAAAAAGAAAGAACTGACGTCAGCGCGCGAGGGCGGCATCTAAGTAGCTACCGCGACGTCATTCCGGCGAACACGACGCCAGCGACGAACGCGGAGCCGACCGACGCCACCTTCCGATGCGCAGAGGTACTGCTGACGAAAAAACTTTCCGGATCCAGTCTGACGCCTGGTGGTAATTCTAAGGTAAGGAATCTATAACTAACAGTTTTTTTCAGATGTCTAGTTTTAGATTATAGACACCTAAACTCATGTACAAAAACATTTGCAGTTAAGAATGCACACAGTGCCGCATTAATGAATAACATTGTGCGGAAAAAATACAAAACATTAGATATCTCAAATGGATTTTTCTGCCAAAACATAGCGCCTGAAAGTAGATATTTGACAGCCTTGGCAGCGCTAGGGTCCCAGCGTCAATTTTGTCGACTCCCCCAAGGGTATAAGAACAGCCCAGGGTTATTCTCAAGAAGGGCAACAGAGTTACTACAGAATTTGGATGAGGAAGCATTATCCTATGTAAGTAAGTAAGTCCGTTTTTGTATAGCGCAGCTACTCACCCTTACGGGTCTCAAGGCGCTGGGGGCCGTAGTGGAAATTAAGTGAGCTATTGCCCAGAGTCACATGGTGCTGAGCTGAGCTGCCGCCGGAGCCGGGGATCGAACCGTGAACCCTGTGCTCCGAAGTCAGCTGCCCTGGCCGCTGCACCACACCTCTCCACTAATGATCTTTATCTAACGGATGATGACTTAGAGGAACACTTGACCAGGGTGAGCACCATAATTTTGGGTTTCGCCTCTGAGGGCTACAAATTTAATTTTAAAAAGTCACTGCAATGTCCTATTTTTGGGATATGAGCTTTCAAGTGAAGGCAAAAGCCTGGCAGCTCATTTTTAGAAAAGTGTGCAGTGCTCCAACCTCCAAAACAGGGGTGTGGAATTGTTTAAAAATTTACTTGTCCAGTGGACAAAATTGTGCAGAAAACTACTTGTCCTGCAAAGAAATCTACTTGTCTTACCTATTCCCTAAATCAATTAAACTGACCGCCAAAAGTGTAAGTTTGGTCTTAGAGAGTGCATTTTAGATATCCTAGTGCTTGAAGCAGTGAAGCTGCCCCTTGGGAGAACAATGTAAACAAAGAGAAAGCATACAGGAATCAGAAATTACACTTTACCTGGTGTACGCTATACTGGTAAATCAATATTACATATTTACATGACGAACGTTTTTGTACAAGATATTTACAATGAATATAAAAGACGGTCACAAATCAGCTAGAACCAAAATGGTATCTACAAAATATCTGAGACCCAGGCAGGAGTCAGAGGTGGATATGAATATGTTCTGTGACAATGTCTATATATGAGTGCCCTGCACAGTGAACCACGACTTTCCTAGCTCTCCTGGGAAGGGCAGAAGACAATATCCTTTTTTAGGGGATGGTTCTGTAGATTTCAGCCCACATAGATCAAAGAATCAGCTATCAAAATGTGTGAGATTTCACTTGTACAAATTGGACACTGACATTATGTTATGAAAACTCCTGCATCCACTTTGGGGCGGAGGTACATTTAGGCCTGTGCTGTAGAAATTATCTCAACATTCCCAAAAGGAACACTGACAGTTCTAGAAGTATTACTGAGGTGTGCATGAGAGTCAATTGCGATACTGGTTGGCTGGTCAGTAATATCTTCAACAAGCCCAAGACCCAATTTATGTTAAAGAGTATTATTAGAGTATCAGGCACTCTTGAAAGAGATCGCAGACTGACAAGCCAAGAGGTCTTAAGTAGAGGCCAGGGGCTAACTGACCTGCACCTACTAGTTATATGGCACTGGCACAAGGAAAGTTCATGTTCTGAATTGCCTATCTAAAATAACTTATGTCAGTGGATGATATGGAGACCAAGGAAGTACCATTGCTTCTCTTATGGATATTGTTAGTTTCGGCACCCTAAGGTACAAGCTGCAGAAATTTGTGCCTGTGAAAGTAAGCTGGTACGTGTATACTCTTGACAGAGATTGACCACAGTGATTGAAACCTTAATGTTCCCTTTGGATGGTGGCATGCTTCTGCAGCAGACTTGGGACAGAAATGTAACCATGAGAAAAGCTGTGGGGTTAGGCTTTATGGACAACTCAGAGCGGCTTTCAGTAGGCCATGAACAGAAGTGGTTAGCACTTGCTGAAACAGTAATTTTCCAGACAGGACAGTCTGTCCTCAAATAATGATTGTATGACAGAGTATTGTTGACAAACATATTGTGTTCTAAAGATATTTCACAAAAATATTGCTCCATTGGGTCCACAATATGCAGATCACTCTCTGTGGGGGCAGAGAGTGGAAGGTTGCTTACTTTTTGCTTCCATGTGGCAAAGTCTTGGAATTCCCATTTCAGAGAAATGCCAGTTACATTTGTCCATCGATAAAGTGGGTTCTGGCTTGATCTACTAGTAAAGATCTTGTATGCAGTGTTATCAGGCCCCAAACGTGTTGTTAATCTGGAAAGGTCCACTTTCAAGATCTGGGACCCCAAAGACTTGCATTTTTTAATAAATTACACTGTGGTATAAGCAGACACCCAGGAAGAAACATGTATAAGGTGACTGGCAGGACAAAACTAGCAAATAAAAACTCAGGGGCCTGATGACAAAATCCAGAAGAATTAACTTGTTTGTTTTCAAAACTTTCCCCATCTTTTCAAATGGAGGCTTGAGAGTACTCTAGCAAATTGTGGAGGCATTTTGAAAGGGCTTGGGTGCAGACACAGAGGATTTTGACCAAAAAAAACAACTTATGAATACTTTTTACTTTGTGCTATCCAGATGTGCTCAACCTTCATTTTGTCCCAGAAAGCCATCTTACAAGTCTGCAGATAAACAGAAAGGAAGGAGAGGTTATGGAATAGGGTCAAAAATCAAGGCAACTTAAAGAAAGTGACGTAGGAGGGTGTTAAAAAGACAATATAAAAAGTCAGAGAGAGATGGGAAGAGTGGAGATTTAAGGACATTTGCAAAAGAAGAAAGAGGAATGGAAAAATAGGATGAAAATAATGAACTTACAGTAGATGTGACATTGGTCATGAGGTTAATATGGAGGTGGCTGCACCACTATTCAGCCTCCAAAAATTGATAATGTCCCCAGTATTTGATTAATACTTCACAAATCTGTAGGTGTCTCCCTCAGGACAGCAGCCAGAGAACAAGTCAATAGAGACTACAGAGGCAAGTGTTGCACCTGTGCACTGTACACAAGAAGTTTAAAAGGAAGCACCCGTCAGTCTCCTTCAGGTGTAACATGTTCTAGGCATGCCCTGACACCAGAACATGGGAAACCCCTGCCATCACATGTATGACAGAGGTGACAACACATACATACATTCACATCAACATTACTTGGGCTCTAGAGATGGTAAAGGTGTTACAATGGGAGTCAGTGATGACCAAGAGGTTACATGGAAAGCCAGTGATGTATCAGGGGGGTGCAGGGTGAGTTACAGAGGGAAGCAGTGATGTCCTGAGGGAGGAGTTACACAGGGTGGCAGTGATGTAACGGGGTGGGCAGGAGGAGTTGCAGAGGAAGGCAGTAATGCCCTTAGGCACGTGTTACAGTGGGAACCACTGATGACCCATTAGTTCACAGCTAAAAATGGGAGAGGTGTTAAAGAAAAAACCACTTATGGCTTCAGGGGATGGAATACAAATCAGCTAGTGTTATGCTGATTTTTAAAGAAGAGAGATGGTTTGGGGTTTAACAGAAAAGGGAGATGAGAAACACAGCGAACTAGATGGATGGTAGAGGGCAGAAAGTGAAAGGAGGGCAGTAGGATAGGGAAATGGAGGGATAGTGGTTTTACCGTGGTAGTTTGAGAGCAAAGGAAGCGAGCAAAAGTTGGCTAGAGATGTATAAGGATTGAAGGATTTAGATAAAAAGCAAGAAAAGAAAGGGGACTTTGATGGAGTAAGAAATACAGCATGGAGGCAAGACTGGGTCACAATGTGAAACTGGACCAATGGCAGAGACTTTAGACACAGCAAGGGAAAAGAAATGAGTTGAACAGGGAATTAGAAAAATGACAGTTTTGAGACTGCAAACAGGAGAAGGAAAGGTTGGTAGACATAGCGTGGTTGGGGTGTTACATAGCAAGTAGAGGAGGTTCTATAGTTGGTAATTTTGTCATTTATGCTGGCTGACACACAGCATAAGTACACATTCTATTGCTTCTACTGCCTCTGAGAGGTTTGCAAAGTTAGCTGTTTCTGCTTTAAGCAGCTTTTAACTGGAACTTTTCCATGTAGTGAATTTACTTGTTTTGCATGTGATTACTTTCCAGCAGAAAAATCGTCCTTCCTGACTGCCTGGGATTAAAAGCCTTGGATCTGTGGTGGCATTTCATGTTCAGCTCCATTGCAAAATGTAGCTGAGAACGAGAATCTGGGGCACTAGAGACAGATTTCTTGGGACACACTCACCTTCTCAACCGAGTTTACTTTCCTATCTATTTTTAAGAAGCGCTTTTCTGTGCACTGCGTAAACACACTGTCCTGCCATACATGCTGCTTTAACTATTTACCCCTCCCAGTACATTTGAAGTACATATCTGCCTTATGTAGGCACACAATGCACCAGGCTCTTATTGAAATGTGGCTTAATTATCTGCTGCCATACGAGGGCGCGGAGCCTCTAACCGATAATCACAACCACTTAACCACGTTGTGTGATCCTGGGCAAGTGTCAAATTTTCATGGTCCTCCTGTCCTAATCTTCCAGGATTGGTTGTGCTTAGATAAAGGTTAACCCCTTGTACTGAGCGCTACCTAAAACAACTATATCTTTCTAAACAGCATAGGAGCAAGTGGTTTGACCAGAACTTGGATAGTGTTTGCAGGGGCAGCGAGGTCAAAAAAAGCTTTCAGAGACTTGCTTGCCATAAATTAGATAAAATGTGTGTTATTGGGATGCCTGTGGGCATGCCTGTCTTCAGTGAGACTAGAGCTTTAGTCCCTGTGAGGGCCTGAGGTCACCTATCCCGTAGCAGACATTGTAAATGGATGCCTTTCGTCCTGGCTATAGAAGAGATCACCCTTAGTCTAGCGCCCCAGTGCTTCCCTAAAGCCATGCTTACTGCTGCACAGAAAAGAATGCAAAGTCCCTGAAAATTTTAAGTGAAAGATTTTGGTAACATTATTCAATTGAAATTAAGGCTCAGGGCTTTTAGTTTGTGGTAAATATATTACTTGCAAACCTGCCTGCAAAGGCAAACTATGTTTTGCACCTTCTCATTTCTTCTTTCGGCCTCTCATTCCCGGATATTGAAGGGACAAGTGGAGAACACCTAATTTTCTAGGTAGAAGGCACTGGCAAGAGGCAGGACCAGATAAGCCACAAGGAGAGAAAAAAGCATAGTGCAGGCACCGGGTAAGACGCGAGAGGCTCATGGAAAGGGAAGTAACTGCCGGTGGGCCAGGAGGCTGCATGAGAGCCGTAGGGAAAGTAAGGAGCTTTAATGTAGACCCTGGTTGAAACATGAGATACCCAGGGTTGGGAGCAGGGGCTGCAGGTGAGGCCAGTGGGGAGCACAAGCACCAGTTAAGTGCAGAGGGAAAACAATGTGCGAAGGGAGTGGCCCATGAATTACTTTACTGCAGGCCTCAAATGTGAGTGAGTAGGGAGCGACCTGGGGGCTGTATCTGAGAGGCCCAAGGGCAGCACATCCGAAGGGTGAACAAAGAGCCCAGGTGAGAGCAGGGTCCACCAGGCTCTTACCCGCCGATGCTGTGGCTGTTCTCGGACTACAGAAGCTGCGTCATGTTTCCCTCTTGCTCTAAGGAATGAAAGGGCCAGAAGAGGAGCCCGGAAGCCACAGAAAGCTTTATGGAGAAAGACAAAAACCTCTTAGTCGACAGTGCTGTGCAATTTCTGTATGGAACCTGCCAATTTGAACTTAATCATGCTCATATTCACTGGAGACGATGTGGCCTAACAGCCAGAGCGGCCGACTTTGGAGATGGGGAACCAGGTTCGGTTCTCAGTGTCTGTTCAACATCCTGTGAGTCCGGACAAATCTTTTAATCTCCCAGTGCCTACAGCAATAAAATATGAATGCGTCCTTGTGCAATGTGTCTCTTATATAAAGCACTTTGTTTCCGTCAGGTGTCTCGATTTACTATAGTGCATGGTCTACTTGTCCTTAGGACAAAACAGACATTAAAACATCTTGCCCTTGCAAGAAGTCTAGATGTCTCGGTGGTCGGGCGATACGAATTCCCCTCCCCTGTCCAAAATCATTAATACATTTACAGTCCATACTGGGATTTTTTAATTTTGGCAGAACATACATTTTGGATTACGCAGAGAGAGTAAACCCTTTCTACGACCTCATAAGACCAGACTTTTCAGTTAGGCAATGGACTCTGGAACACACAAATATACTTTGTTCCCTACAAGCTGATCTGATATCATCAAAACACTTAGACACGCGAAAACGTACGCAACCTGGTGATCCGCGTAGTCGCAGGTCAATTTGGGTACACTTACTTAACCTTCAATGAAGGCGAAACTGTACCAATTGCATATAAATCGCATTTGTACACTAACGCTGAAATGCGTTTTGCACCCAAAGAAAAAATTCTGACAGCAGTACAGACTGCTGTAGTGAGAGAAAGAGCACTGGCTCAAGGGAAACGTATAATTGTCGTAACCCCAGTACCAGCCTTAGAGGCTGCCACAAAGGCAAGTGTCCCAAATGCGAAAGCATTACATCCAAGATAGATACAGTGGGCTAATTCTCTCACTGCAACAGATGTAGAATACAGATATGACCCTAGTCTAAAAACACAAGCATTCCTGCAATACGAACAAGAATATCCTCTACCAAATGAAATAATGCCTCTAGATCGGAATGAATACATTATTTACACTGACGGATCTGCTCAACCGGCCATTGGAAGTAAGCAACAATACAGTGCAGCATGCGCTATTGTAAAAGGTAGGCTGCAGGACGGCAAGTTCCGTCCAAGTTGTACAAAAACGCAGTCTCTCGGAGACTGCACGGCTCTGTTGGCAGAATTAAAAGCACTACTACTGGCACTGATAAATACGGATCCAGAATTCCCCACACTGATAGTGTGTGATTCCTTTTACTGTGTCCAGTCATACAACGAATATCTCCACTATTGGGGACAAAATGGATTCAGAGATTCAAAATGTGGCACAATCAAACATAAAAAACTATGGGAACAGGTAGCAGAGTTGAAGAACGAACTATCAAGAGCTCACGTTGAAAGGAATGCTTTGGCTGAAGAAGCCGCAAAGGGGGCAGTAGGCACTGCGTCCGTAGCTGCAATCACCAGTTCAAAAACGAGGGTAGACGGTAGCACAATGGTAGCTGTGATTGCTTCACGCAAAAACAGCAAAGCACTACCAAAAGGTTTTCCACTCAAGTACTCCTACAAGTTAGATGCAAACAACGTTCCATTTGCTCAGATTCCTGGAGTGGGGGATAGAGTAAAACCAAACATGGATCGCAGGTTAGGTTTAATATTGGCTGCACACGAGGGTCTGGGTTCTGCGCATGCAGGAGTTACGGCTACAGTTTCATTATTGAAACAACGCTATTGGTGGCCAGGGTTAACAAAGCAGACCAAAGACTTCGTCTTAAAGGGCGATATCTGACAACAGATAAAAGGGTCCACCATAGCTCGCCCAGCTCAGACACCTTTGTTAATATCAGACAGATCACTCGCGTGCGTTTACCTGGACTACTGCGGCCCCTTACATTCTGATGGGGCTTACAAGTATATCATGGTTGCACTGGATTCCTGCTCAAGATTCTTATGGGTATGGCCTCAGCGCTCGGCTGACGCTCAAACTGTTGTAAAAGATTTGTGAGTCTTCATAGGGACATACACAGTTGGCGCATTACATTCTGACCGTGGCCCCGCGTTCAGCTCTAGGGCTTACAAGGAAGCCATGGGAAGTTTGGGTGTAGCATTGCGGTACTCCTCCCCGAACCATCCCGAGGGAAATTTGGTTGTGGAGAGGAAAAACCGCGACTTAAAGCAATCTTTAACAGCTAGGGTATTAGGCTCGGGTGGTAGTTGGGTCAGTCACCTATATGGGGTCCAGCGGGCCCTTAATAACCAGCCAAGAAGCTCTCTGGGAGGTGCCACTCCATACGAGGTCCTATTTGGGACAAGAATGTGCGTACTCCGATCTCGATTGTGAAGGCACAGTGGCGGATGAAAAACCATTTGACATCAATAAACGTTTGGCTGTTTTACAGGATCTGAATGAATCCAGAGCTTCCTTAAGTAACGTCGAGACAAAGAAAACAGCCACTGGGGAAGTAAAGTCAGCCACGGCAAGACCTGCCTATATTCCTAAAGTTGGGGATCTGATCAGAGAAAAGATTGTGGAAAAGAATTCGGGCCATCCTATCGAAAGTCTGAA
This sequence comes from Calotriton arnoldi, assembly GCA_963921515.1. Lineage (NCBI taxonomy): Eukaryota > Metazoa > Chordata > Amphibia > Caudata > Salamandridae > Calotriton > Calotriton arnoldi. The sequence goes on along the minus strand of CAWUFW010002224.1, from coordinate 1,868,951 downwards.
CCTGTCCTGGCCGTTGAAGGATCAAGAACTGTACTTCTGCCGCCTCTTGCCGGAAAAGAAAAGAGATTCGTCTCAATCGATCTGATAAAACCGCACTATGTGGCCGATACTGAATAGTAGGCCTTGTGGGCTTCTGAGTAGCCGACGTCCTCCTCTCGCTACAATACAGGAAGTTCAAACAGAAAGACATAACATTTGAAAAGTCACCTTTAAAACGCAACGGAATTGATAATGCAATGGAGCTAGGTCCCCTTGACACAAACTTTCCAAATCAGAATAAAAGACAAATTTCAATTCAACCTAACAAGGATGTCTACGTCAACATGCCTCAACAAGAGCAATCCACAAGTTCAACAAGACTAGCTGAGCTACCAAAAATAGATCGAACTGCATCTGGCTATTTCATCGACTTCGATACCTTTTCATTAGATCCAAGTGAACCTGAGACGGCGCCAGCCCAAATTTCTCGCAAACAACGGATCAAAGACCTTTTGAACTTTCTTAGAAAGACTTATTTAGTATCGACTTTTTTTTTTATTGAGTTTAATTGACAGTACATAGAAGTGTGGCAAAAAGAACTAACCATAAGAAAAACAAAACACATCCCAACTCGGGAAACCAAACCCCTGCCATGCACAGTGTTACTATTACAATGATACATATTCAGTGCTTCATATAAAACATTTTGCATTCTGCAGTGCATACACCTTTTACTTATAAAAAAAGACTGTCCGGGTCCATTTTGCATCTAGGGTTTGGCTGCTCATGTCACTGGGCACGCATATACATGTGTTCATGCCGGTATGTTATGCAATTACTACCTCAAGTATCTCTTGTCCGTGTCTGCGGCAGCATGGGGTACCAGAGTGTCCCGTTATCTATCTTAAGGAGCTATGTCCTCTTGAGCTCCGGCCCTCTCATGGTCTTCCGGGGTGGCTGCTATACTTGCAGTTGAGGAGAGCAGATATGTTTTCAGGGGATCCCATATATCTCTGGGCCTAGAAGTGGGCGGGAGCAGTTCTGCGTAGCTAAGTGATTGCTCCTGCCATTTGTGAGATCATGCAACCAATCCTTAAATTTGGGGGCACGGCCCGTCCCCATCTGCATGCCACTTTGCACTTAGCGATCAGGAAACCTAATGCCAAATATTTCTTGTAGACTGTGTCTACACTGTTTGTGCATCCCAGTAGAGCCATGGCGGGTGATACCTGTAGTGGCGTGTCGATCATTTGTGCCATTCCTGCGAACACCTGCTGCCAGTAGTCCAAGATTGCCGGGCACTGCCAGGCCAAGTGAAGGAAGCCCGCCCCCTCACCCCGCACCTGGCGCATCTATCATCTTCCCTAAAGCACAAGTTACTAACTTGTGTAACGATATATCTGTAAGAGACAGTAGTTAGTGATAGATTCCTTACCTTAGAATATCCCCAGGCGTCAGGCTGGATCCGGAAAGTTTTGCGTAGCAGTACCCTTGCGCGTCGGTAGGCGGCGCCGTGCGGCTCCGCGTCCGGTCGCCGGCGTCGTGATCGCCGGGATGACGTCGCGGGCAGTACTTAGGCGCCGCCCTGCGCGCTGACGTCAGTTCTGTACACGACTTTCCGCGCCAGGAACGCAGAGCCATGCAAGAAGCTGACACAGGTGTCTGAAAAATACTAGGGCCCTGAAAGGGATGTCCTTAACCCTAGAAATCAGTTCGCAGAACGGGAGGATGGGTGGGGCGGTAGGAATCTATCACTAACTACTGTCTCTTACAGATATATCGTTACACAAGTTAGTAACTTGTGCATCTGAAAGAGACACGTTAGTGATAGATTCCTTACCTTAGAATAGATACCCCAGCAATACCAACCCCGGTGGTGGGTCTGCGAACAAAGATCAGACAAGGAAGTCCTGGAGGACAGAACGGCCAAAGAAGCCGTCCCTCCAGACCTGACTGTCAAGGCAGTAATGCTTAGTAAACGTGTGCAGCGAGGCCCACGTAGCTGCCTGACAGATAACCGGCAGCGGAACACCGCGGCCCAAGGCCGTGGTAGCAGCCGTTGCCCTGGTGGAATGGGCACGCAGCCCAACAGGAGGCTCCTTCTTGGCCAAAGAATAGCAGGTCTTGATGCACAAGGTAACCCAGCGGGAGACGGTCCTCTTGTGCACCGCCCGACCTTTTTGGCGCCCACGTAGCCAACAAAGAGCTGGTCATCCACCCGGAAGTGTTTTGTGCGGTCGATATAGAAGGAGAGCGCACGCTTTGGGTCCAGACGGTGGAGCCTCTCTTCCTCTCTGGAAGGATGCGGAGGCGGAAAGAAGGTGGGCAAAGTGATGGTCTGCCCAATGTGGAAAGCAGTAACCACCTTTGGCAAGAAGGACGGACGCGTCCGAAGAACAACCTTGTCTGGATGAACAGACAGAAAGGGAGGTTTGCAAGATAGAGCCTGGAGCTCACTCACCCGCCGAGCGGAGGTGATGGCCACCAGAAAGGCAGTCTTCAGAGTCAGAAGACGAAGAGGACAGTTATGCAGAGGCTCAAAGGGAGCGCACATTAAAAAGGTAAGAACCAAGTTCAAGTCCCACTGAGGCATTACAAACGGAACAGGAGGGAAGAGGTGAGTAATGCTCTTTAAGAACCTGTTAACAACAGGGGACTTGAAAAGGGAGGGCTGATCAGGGAGCCTGAGGAAGGCCGAGATAGCACAAAGATAACCCTTGATGGTACCCAGGGCAGAACCCTGTTGGGCCAGAGAGAGAAGGAACAGAAGGACCTCAGAAAGAGGGGCAGAAAGGGGATCCACAGCCTTTGCTGTGCACCATGCCACAAATTTGTTCCACCTGCAGGCGTATACCACCTTAGTGGAGGGACGCCTGGCTGCCAGAATCACATCACAAACTTCGGGAGGCAAGTCGAAAGGAATCAACTGCCGCCGCTCAATCTCCACGCAAGCAGGTGTAGACTGGACAGATTCGGGTGGAGGACCGTCCCCTGCTGCTGCGACAGAAGATCCTCCCGAAGAGGCAGACGGATCGGGGGATCTATGCTCATACTGAGTAGCTCGGGATACCAAACTCTTCGAGCCCAGTCCGGAGCCACAAGAATGACTTGGGCCCGGTTGTGCCGAATCTTCTTCAACACTCTGGGTAGAAGTGGTATAGGCGGAAAGGCGTACAACAGACCGCAACTCCACTCGCGACGAAAAGCGTCGCCGAGCGAGTGCCGCCTTGGAAATTCCAACGCGCAGAACTGATGACATTGCGCGTTCTCTTCGGTGGCGAATAGATCTAACCAAGGCTCTCCCCACTGTAGAAAGAGTCCTTGCGCCACTTCCGAGTGAAGACGCCATTCGTGATCCATCATGCACCTGCGGCTGAGTTCGTCCGCCCTGGCGTTCAGAGAACCTGCCAGGTGTTGAACCATCAGGAACATGCCCTGATGTTCCAGCCATGTCCAGAGGCGCAGAGCCTCCTGACAAAGGGTCCAAGACCCCACCCCGCCCTGTTTGTTGCAGTACCACATGGCGGTGGTGTTGTCTGTGAACACCTGCACTACCTTCCCTTTGACAGAGGGAAGGAATGCCTTGAGTGCAAGCCGGATCGCCCGGAGCTCCAGAAGGTTGATATGGAGCCGGGACTCCGCCGGAGACCAGAGGCCTCTGATCTCCGCCTCTCCCATGTGACCGCCCCATCCCAGAAGGGACGCGTCCGTCACAACTGTATGCTCTGGCTGGGGAAGGGAGAGGGATCTGCCCATGACCCATTGCCGGTTCGAGAGCCACCACTGCAACTGTTTTGCAGTCCCCTCCGAGATCTGGACGTGATCGGACAGGTTGCCCTGGTGCTGCGCCCACTGGAACTTCAGGTCCCACTGCAGAGCCCGCATATGCCATCTGGCATGATTGACCAGCAGGATGCAGGAGGCCATGAGGCCCAGCAGCCTCAGGGTCATCCGTACCGAAACCCAGGATAAAGGCCGAAAGATCGGAATCATAGCCTGAATATCCCGGACTCGCCGTTCGGGAGGATAGGCCCGAAACTGCGTCGTGTCCAGAACTGCTCCGATGAAAAGGAGCTGTGGAGAAGGAATTAGATGCGACTTCGGCACATTGATGGAGAACCCCAGCGAGTGCAGGAGTTCGGCCGTAGTCTGGAGGTGGGAGACGACTGCCTGGGACGAGCCCGCCTTCAGCAGCCAGTCGTCGAGGTAGGGGAAGACTGAAACCCCTGCCCGGCGCAGATGAGCTGCGACCACCGCCATCACTTTCGTGAACACCCGAGGGGCACTGGTAAGGCCAAAGGGGAGCACGGTGAACTGAAAATGCTCGGGGCCTACCGTGAACCGAAGGTAACGCCGGTGGGCCGGCAGGACGGGGATGTGGAAATACGCGTCCTGCAAGTCCAACGCTACCAACCAGTCTCCAGGGTCGAGGGCAGTCAAGACCTGAGCTAGGGTGAGCATCTTGAACTTCTCCTTCCGGAGGAAGCGATTGACGTTCCGGAGGTCCAAGATAGGACGCATGTCCTCCTTGTCCTTTTTGGGCACCAGAAAGTAGTGGGAGTAGCAACCACGCCCTACTTCTGGGGTCGGAACATACTCGATGGCCCTCTTGGTCAAGAGGGCCGTGACTTCCTTCTGTAGAAGCACCAAGTGATCCCCTGACATGCGGTGGAATTGAGGTGGCATGGCTGGGGGGTGGTCTCGAAGGGGAGGGAGTAGCCCCTTCGGACAATGTCCAAGACCCACCTGTCCGAGGTGATGGTGCGCCAGTGGGGAAGGTGATGGCGGATCCTGCCCCTACTGGCGTGCCGTGCACCTGAAAAGAGGGACTAGGAGGGCTTGGAGGCCGCGGACGGGTTGGAGGTGGTGGCCTGACCCGCACGCTGGTTGCCCGATCCGCCACGGCGGAATCCACGTCCTCGGCCACGCGAAGACGCTGCTGCGCGGGCCGGTGGCTGGGCTGCTGACGTGAAGGGGCGCCCTACCGTGGCCACGATAGGGGCGAAAAGCAGAAGGCAGCGGAGGGCGTGTAGCAGAAAGGCCCAGGGACTTGGCAGTAGCCCGTGAGTCCCTAAAGCGCTCCAACGCATGGTCTGCTTTGGACCCAAAAAGACCGACTCCATCAAAGGGCATGTCCATGAGAGTATTCTGGACATCCCCTGAAAACCAGTGGTTCTCAGCCAGGCGTGGCGTCGGAGCGCCACCGCCGTTGCAATCGACCTGCCCAGCGAGTCGGCGGTGTCAAGGCCACAACGGATAGTGTATTTGGCCGCATCCCTTCCTTCCGCAATGGCGCGGGAAAGCAGTGCCTGGACCTCCTCAGGGCACTGGGGCAAAACATCCGCCACCGAATCCCACAGGGAGTGGGTATATCGGCCCAAAAGACAAGCGGTGTTAACGGACCGCAAGCCAGCACTGGAGGAAGAAAAACCTTTCTTCCCAAACTGATCCAGGCGTTTGGATTCCCTATCCGGAGAGGAAGCGGAGGCTTGGACAACCAAGCTCTCAGGAGTGGGGTGGACAGAAAGAAACAGGGGGTCGCCCGGAGCGGGGCGATGGCGTCGTGACACGTTCCGATCCACAGGAGCCCCTGTGTTGGGCTTGGACCAGGCGCCCAAAAGAACGTCAGTGAGGGCGTCGTTAAACGGCAGCACAGTCTCCGCAGAGGAGGCTGCCGGCTGAAGCACCTCTGTCAAGAGGTTAGGCTTGACCGTCAAAGTAGGGAGCTGGAGACGTAAGGCCCCAGCAGCCCTACGCAACACCGTACCAAAATTGGCCCCCTCCTCCGTAGCCACGGGAGGAGACAGCATGCCAGTGTCAGGGGAAGTATCCAGACCACTGGCCTCCCCTAGACTCTCTGTCCAGTCCTCATCATACTGACAGTTGCGCGTCAGAGGGTCATCAGACCCCTCCCAGTCCTCCTGGTCCTCCTCTGGTTCAAAATAAGGAGGAGGAGGGACATTTGGGACCCAAGGTCCCATCGGCGCCGGAGCCGGCGGCCGAGCGACGTCGCTCCGGGTCCATGTCCGGAGCCGGAAGGAACTGGGGGACGACGCCGCCCGGAGCCCAGGGCGGCGTCGAGAACGGCACCGGGAGACATCGGCGCCGGCGGAGGTGTCGTGAGGTCGACCGGCGTCGATGGGGGTTGTGGAGCCGGGATCGAGGCCGCGGACTCGAGGCGAGCGGGCGACGCCGGGGCCGGAGCCGCCGCGACGCCGGAGCAACCCCATCAGGCCCGCGGGGCCCGAAGGCGCACCGGAGGGGGCCTGAAGGCCCGAAGAGGCGGGCCATGGCCGACAGGAACTCCTGTACCTTGGCCGGATCCGCCCCCGAACCCGGGAAGGGCGGGTATGGTGGGGCGACTCCACAGGCAAGTCCGGGGCCGCGGGGGCGGGGACGGTGCCGGGAGGGGCCTCAGCCGAGTCGCGAGATCGGCGAGGCGAAGTCCGAGAGCGACGATGCTTCTTGGACTTCTTGTGCTTAGACTTACCGGACGAAGAAGACTTCGACGCCGACGACCGGTGTGCACTCCGCGAGCGACCCCTGGACCTCTCACGCGACCGGGGCCTCCGTGGAGCCGAATGCCGGGCCTCGAGGAGCTTTCGAGACCGCTCTCGCAAAGCTTTCGGGTTGAGGGCCTGGCATTCGGGACAAGACTCGGTGTCGTGGCCTCGGCCGAGGCAGAAGAGACACTCCCAATGCGGGTCGGTGACGGACATCATCCGCGCACAGGCGCCGCATCGCTGGAAGCCGGGCATCCCTACGACACCTTAAAGTTGGAAAAAACAGTGAAAAAATCACCAAAAATTATGGTCAAAATTGACCAGGGCACTGCTCTTCCCGGATCTGCGCTTGCTGGCGCGGAAAAAGAAGAACTGACGTCAGCGCGCAGGGGCGGCGCCTAAGTACTGCCCGCGACGTCATCCCGGCGATCACGACGCCGACGACGGACGCGGAGCCGCACGACGCCGCCTACCGACGCGCAAGGGTACTGCTACGCAAAACTTTTCCGGATCCAGCCTGACGCCTGGGGATATTCTAAGGTAAGGAATCTATCACTAACGTGTCTCTTTCAGATCTTAAACTTATAGAGCTTAACCGGGGTATAGTATACTCTATGCAAGAATTTATAGTGGATTAGCCGCAGCCTACTATTTGCTGTTAGAGCCTCTGTCTGCTTGCAGCAGAACTCCCATTGTTTGTCCGTAAGTTGCACCCCCAAGTCAGTTTCCCACTCCAAGCGGGCTGTCAATGCTCGTGGTTTCATTGCTTTTTGTGTGTGATGGTAGATGAGTGAGGTGACATGTCGGGGAGGTTCAGCCTGTAGGAGCACATGAAGTGGTGGCAGTGTAGGGGGCTCGTGTGGGAACGCTGGTGTGGCTGCTTTCACGCTTTGTCTAAGCCTTACAAACATGAATAAATCCATGGTAGTGGGTGTGATTGTGCCTAAGAATTGTTCCCTGGACCGGAATAGTCCCTCTGTGTAGAGGTCTCCCTTCGTGCTAAACTGTAATTTTTCCAGCATTGATCGACATTGTCGCTCGTATGTAACCTGGAGTGATGAATGAAAAATCAGCGGCAGTTTGGGAGAGTATAGCATTGGTGCATCCAGCCCAGTGGCGATTTTCCTCCAAGCTGAATTAGTACATGCAACCGTAGTGCGGTCCCGCTCCCGCTTCCCGGTGGGGATGAACATGAAGCCCGAGGGGGGGGGGGGCGTATACCCCTCCTCCACTGCCAGGTGTGGCATAAAGGGAGGCGGATGGACCAGTACGTGGCAAAGTGCGCCTGTGCGCAATAGTGATAGAGTTAGAAGTTAGGCACCTCGTAACCGCCCCGTGAGAATGGTTGCGTCAGGGTGTCCAAGCTAAGCCTCGCTTGTTTACCTCCCCACACCAGACGGATTGTCTGTGTTTTTAACGCACTAAAGAAGGATTTCCCAGGGCTATAAGGTATATTAGTAAAGAGGTATAGAAACTTAGGCAGTAATATCATTTTTACCAAGGAGATCCTCCCCGCCATGGACAAGGGCAAGGCTATCCACCGTGTGATTGACTCTGTGATCTTTTCCAGCGTGACTCCGTAATTGGCGCGCATTAATTCCTCCCTGTGCCTGGTGACCTGAACCCCCAGGTATTTGACTCCTTCGCTCTTCCATGTCAATGGGTAATCCAAAGCATATGGTGTGGTCGCATCTGTGAGTGGGAAAACTGCTGATTTGGTCCAGTTTATGTTTATACCTGAAAATTCCCCAAATGTTGTGATTTCCCTCAGTAATGGGTTTAAATTATCTTGCGGATCTTTGAGGTAGAGTGTAATGTCGTCCGCGTAGAGTGAAATTATGAGTTGCCTGGACGGATACACCAATGCTCGCTCTTTGAGGTGCTGCCTAATTTTTGCAGCTAGCGGCTCTACGGCCAGGGCAAATAATATGGGGGATAGGGGACATCCCTGGCGTGTGCCTCTAGTAATGGCAAAACTGGAGGAGCGCGCCTTGTTGAGGAGGACGGTGGCTGTGGGTTGATGATACAGAAGTTCCACCCATCCAAGGAAATCCGGGGGCATCGCCATATATCGCAGGGTACCCAAGAGATAATCCCACTCTACGGAATCAAATGCCTTAGTGGCATACAGGACTACCGAAACTGCGGCACTATCAGGGTCAATGTCCTGTAAGACTGCGAATAGGGTCCTAAGGTTGTGGGACGTCGCGCGGCTTGGGATGAATCCGGACTGGTCCGGTAAGACCAGTCTGCCCATTAACAGGTTCAATCTATTGGAGAGGACTTTAGCGAGAATTGTGGTGTCGCAGTTGATCAATGAGAGGGGGCAATAAGATTCAAACAGAATGGGGGGTTTATCTGGTTTTAGGAGGGAAGTGATCATGGCTTCTCTCATGGTGGTCGGGAGCTGCCCCTCCTCCTTGGCCTCATAAAAAACTGCTTTTAAAATGGGAACGAGTTGTGTCTGATACGTTTTATAAAATTATATGGGGAGACCGTCCGACCCCGGCGCACGCCCTGATTTCATTTGCATAATCGCTGCGGTGATCTCATCCTCCTCCAGCTCCGCTCCCAGGAACTCACGTTGAGAGTCTCCCAACCAGGCCAAGGCGGTATCTTCAAAATATGTGGGGAGGTCAAGTGGCTGTCGTCCATGCGTTGTATATAGGGTTTTGTAATATGTCGTGAAGGTATGTAACTGTTTAGTGAGGTTTCTATGTGTTTCGCCCTCTGAGTCCTGGATTTCTGCTACGTAGTTAGAGAATTTAGGTTGCCTGACGAGGCCTGCTATTACTTTTCCAGGGCGGTCACCTTCCCCGTATGTGCGCGCTACATGATATTTACTACGGAATTTACTTTCACGTTCGGCGGTATCTTTGTAGTCTGTCAGTTTTTCTCGTAATTTAGCTCTCACTGAACTATCGTCTGTCGCGACACCAAGTTCTCGTTCCAATATTTTAATGTCTGCCTCTAGTCGGCTGAGGTAGTTACGGATATCTTTTAAGTTGCCCCCACCCTTGGCTATACAGGATCCCCTAATCGTGGCTTGGAATACCTCCCAGACAGTTGAGAGCCTTGGCACAGAGTCTATATTCCGTTCAAAATACTCCTGCATCTCTTGACCAATTTCAGCTTTAAAGGCGGTGTCCAAGAGATGTGTTGGGTTTAGTTGCCACCTTGCATAGGGAGGTTGGTTTAAGGGAAGCGCTAGCACCATCTTCACCGGGGAGCGGTCCGAATAAGTCCTCGCCAGATGAGTGACAGCGTCCACCCAGCCCGTCATGCCATTAGACACGAACCAATAGTCCAGCCTGGACCAGGAGGAGTGTACTGCAGAGTAGTGTGTGCCTTCTTTGGCTAAGGGGTGTATATATCGCCATGCGTCTAGGAGGTAGTTTGCAGATATTATTCCAGCTAATTGCTTCTGCATAGAAGTGTAATGGAGTGTGGTTGGGTGGGATCTGTCCATTGCAGGGGACTTAGTTATGTTGAAATTCCCTCCCCAGAGTAAGTATGTGGAGCCCACGGATAGTATTTTACCCCATAGGGTGGGGAAGAAAAGGGGGTCGTCTACGTTGGGCCATAGCAGTTCGCGATGGTTATGTCCTGTGACGCCAGGTGCCCCCACATTAGACAATAATGACCCTGGGGATCTAGAAATGTGCCGCCTGGTAAAAATGGTGTGTTACGCTTGATGAGGATAGCTACCCCCCTGGAATAAGTGGAGTAGGACGAGAATCAGCGGTATGATGCCCATCTAACAGCAAAGTTGGAGTCGGTGTTCGGGTGTAGGTGAGTTTCTTACAGTATGGCAACCTGCACCTGATGTCTATCGAGGTATCCCAATACCTGTCGCTTTTTAAGCGGGTTGTTTAGCCCCCGGACATTCCACGTTATACAATGAAGCATAGTCTGCATTTTGGAGGGTGTAAGTGTTGAAGCTAATGGAAACCAGTGGGCTGGTTATTCCTGCTTGAATTTTTGTACAGTGAACAGCGAAATACATTTGGTATTGTGCTAGGCATATAACCCCTCCCGCCTCCCACTTCGACATCCCCAACTTGTCGGGCATACATGCCCTCCCTAACATAACCCCTAGTGAGGAAAAAAGAAGGGTGTACAAAGAAAGGGGGTTCACCCACGTGGGTAAGGCTGGGGGCCCACGACTCGTCATCACCCCTTGCCGTCTCACCCGTCTGCAGTCCCGCACCAGGTGGACTAGTACCGGATGGGGAGGGGGGGGGGGGGGTGAGTGTCCGGGCTGTAAAGGTGTTTCGTCTATGGTGGTGAAATGGTGTCGGCTGGGATCATTTCTAATCATGTTATCCCTGCCATTAGCATTTTTGCTGGGGAGTTTGACATTGCAATCTGGGTAGCAAGTTTAAGAGTTAGCCTGGACTGCCCTTCTTCCATCTTTTTCCTCACGTGGCTTACAAGGGGCGATGACCCAGGCTGAATGGGCTATCCTAGATTCAGTAAGTCTGATGAACAAAGAGGCCACTGTTAGTCCAGCTTTGATAGCGGAGACGTGGATCTGGAACGAAATCTGTTGGAGGCCGCAGCAGATGATGCCCTCTGGTTTCTTTTCAAATAGTCCTCGACCTGCTGGGGATTGTGGAACACATGTTTCCCTTGGTGTGAGACACGGAGCTTCGCCGGATATAACATGGCGTAGTGGATACTCCGGGTTTGCAGTTTCTTTTTTACGTTGGTGAATTTTCTTCTCTCATCTTGTACATTTTGTGTGAAGTCTGGGTAGAACGCGAGGGTGGTGTTTTCATATTCTACTGTTTTCTTTTCCCGCGCCAGTCGCAGCACTGTGTCCCTGTCACGGTAGTTGAGGAATCGAATTATTATTGGGCGTGGCGGTGCTCTAGGAGGTGGTCGCGCAGTCAGGGATCTGTGCGCCCTCTCGACGACTAGGTGTTGGGAGAAGGCTACCGCTCCGAACAGGTCTTTGATTAATTTCTCAATAAAGTCCTCCATGCGTCCAGTGTTGGTCGTCTCTGCCAGGCCTAGTAAACGCACGTTGTTCCGCCTGGAACGTGCCTCCAAGTCCTCATTTTTTGCTGTGATGACTGAGTAACCTGTCCATCTGTGAGATCTGCTCTCTACTACTCGAGGCGCCATCTTCTAGCTCAGATATTCTGCTTTCGGCCTCCGTGATGCGGTGATCGTGTTGTTCTATCTTGTGCACTACAGAGTCCATTCGTGAAATCATAGCATCAATTTTGGCGTCTATGGATGTGAGGCTATTTTTCATGGTTCGCAATAATGACTTTCAGTCCTCTTCCTGGCTTTCGAGCGTCTCGGTCTCTGGGTGCTCGTCCGTTTGGGTCCGGGGCGTTTTGCGCGCCTCGAATGGGATTTTGGTTTGTTTCCCATCTGTTCTGCCCATCTTGGCCACGAGGATCTATATTCACTCCAGCAATTTGTGGGCTGTTAGGGGGCCAGCTACAGTGGGGGATCAGTAGATGAGCTCTGCGTTACCGCTACCAGGAGGCAGTCTATGCCGGATACTTGGCGAGTAATTCTGTGTGTTGGTAAGTCGCAGTGGTGCTTATATTTATGTATGCTCGGTTCTTGAGAGGGCCGAGGTATGCAACCACCTGCCAAGGTATTCGGGGTGGTGTGGCCTCCACGTGTGTGCCAGTCAAAGTTACCCCGTGGTAACTACGGGGCGATAACCTCTGTGCGTCTCTGCCCCTAGTGCCTGCAAGTCCAGCCTCTGTGGGATTTGAGGGTAGGTCGTTGCCGTGGAGTGGTTGTCGAGGGAGTTGGAGGGGGCCAGATATTTCACCCCGGGCCCGCCTCGTGGTTTATGTGGGAGCAGGGCCTGGCTCGTCCCCTGACCAAGGGTAGTTCAGCAAATTTGGGCGGGCGGGCCAGGATCCGCTATCCCCGGTTATCTAGAGTCTTTTCTTTCTTGTTTTTGAATTGGGGTATAGCTGTTTCTGACTCTGCGGTGCCCGTTATGCGTGGGCCAGCTGGGGACCGGAATCACTAGGCCGCCTCCCACCTCACGGACATCGCACCGTCCCCGGGAGCGGGCCCGACCCACCGCCCCGAGTGCTCCCACCAGGGTCCCCCCACCAGACTCCTCACCGCAGTATTGGAGGTTGTGGCGATGTCTTCCTACAATTTGGGTGAAGGCTCCCTGCCAATCGATGCACCGCGGCTTGGATCCTGCTTAGCCGTTGCAGCCCTTGTCCCAGGGAGAAGCTGCGACCTCTGGTGGTTTATTACGCCGACACTCCGACGCGTCGTCACGTGATGCTACGGCCGCCGGAGTTGCAGCGCCTGTGTCACCATTCCTGGGGCAGTAGAGTCCGGGGAGACCAGCTGCGGCGAGACCGCACGGTATGTAGGCTTCAGATCTGCCAGCCAAATCCGGAAAATTACGACGCAGGATATGATTAATGTATATTTATATACCCGGACAGCACGAGCCTCACAGGTGTGCGGCCATCTTGGTCGCGCGCCATCTAGCGCCCCCCTTATTTAGTATCACCTTGGCTAGAGCTTTGGATAATCACCGGTATACTATTTCTTCTTTTTTGGATATGATTAGTAATTGTTTTCCATTTACTCATCAATGGAACTTATCTTCAACAGAGCTCTGCAACGTCAAAAGTAAACTTAATTTTAAAATCTCATGTTTCATCTCATCGTGAACAAAGAGACCTGTCCTTCGTGAACATTTCAGCAGTTCCTATACCGGATGGTATAGTGTGGGACAAAGTAAATTATGATATATTTGGACCGACCGAGCTTTTAAAGGTTCCACATTTGTTTAAAATTTCATTGAACGATATCATTACCTGCTGTACATCTTCTGATGATTGGGATTTTGAAACTGTTAACTTATTGTCTGATTTAGAACAATCTGCCGCATTCTCTAGCACTGAAATGTTAGAAGACACATCAGATTTTGACAAAATGTATTGTTACCAACATTATGGTCATCATTTCTTGCATAAATCTAGCAAACCTAGAAATGTTTTCGCATACCACCAGTGGGAACATTGCCTCTACACCACCAAAAAGTAGTTCAAAAACGTTTGCACAGAAGTTCTCATATTTTTCAGGGTTTAACATTTCTGACCCGACCTCGTATTATTATAAGGTTGCACCTATATCTGCACAGACAAATATATTAAACACCAAACAGATTTATTCCGCTTCCTTTATTACCCAGTGGTCTGAACAGGGTTTCAACTTATGGATGGACCCTGTAGATTTAAAATCAATCTGGGGTTCTAGAGACTGGCAAGTCCAGGGAACAGAAGCACTATGTAGAGCATGCCTCATTCCACAGCACATGATTTTTTTGAATGACACTGTGCAACAGACTTCCTGTCTTGGACTAGCCAAGAATAAGGACTTGAACACGCCTCAAATTCCAACACCGTTAAACACCGAGGGGAATTTGACATCAGATAGAGGGGCTAAGATGGATGACATATTGCAATACAATAGATCAGACCCCAATTGGAAGGGATGGTTGGTTTGCCCACAGACACAAACAGATGTCAGGAAAGATTCAGGGGTACCACCGAAAGGGTTTAGTATCCATAGGCCAGACCCACGATATGTACAACGAGAACATCCGGGGTAGTGACATCATACAGTTTTGGGTAGTTATGCCTCGATTGGGTCAAGAGCTCAACACTACCCCAGGTGAAACAACACTTGTCCATACTCACAGAGGATGTGGACCTATGGGATTTTTTATTAGGTCCCAGAAAACCACGTCAAAAACGTTTTTTATATGCGGTCTATAACAAAATCTGGGAAATCTCACAACAAGAAGCAGCAGAGAGATTAAGAGAAATAGATAGGATTAACCTAGAAAAGGCGTTAGCCGTAGTTGACAAGGGCATGACTACGTTAACATCCAGGATATATTCACTGGGCAACATTGTATCTTCTGCTATCGAAGTATTAGAACAGGATTTGTCCATATTGTAACACGGACAGTCACAGTTACGTTCTATTATTTTGTTGAGCTGGACGCTGCAGTCAATGCGCGCCGGTTATGTGCCTCGGCGTTTTAGCAACAGTATGTCCTTGTTTTCTGCATACAATCGAACAGAAAAACAGATGAAAACGGCACAGAGGGGAGCAAAATATACAATGCTGCGTATTGAAAAGCTGGATAGGTTACCCTTTACTGTGGCAGAGTCACCGTCCACAGAGTGGTTAATCCACGGCCATTTAACATTACCGGTTGCAACTTCCCAGTTTCAGTATTGCCTAGAACAGCAACAGGCAGGCAGATATGGAAAAAATGGGTAAGGAATTCATCAGGGAATCCTGGGATTTATCATACAGATTTCGATGCAGGAGTGGGGATCTGGAAGTGCTTCTTAGCGGAACTAACTGCGAGAACGTGTTAAGTGGATCTCTCATATGCCAGGATATTATGCTACACAGGGCTTGTAATGGGTCTGTGGCGAACTTGTCCTGTCATTTAAGAGGTACCCCGGCAGCTGTGATTAATCCGGTATTCAGGCTTCTCTCGAATGGGAGTTACTTGATGCTGAATGATCAAAGTTGTTGTGGGATGCTACCGGGCATCGCATATCTAGTCACCGTGAGCTCCAGGGTTACTTGCTGTATGCAAGTATTGTTTCCACCAACACATACAGTCAGGGATGCGCCGTTATGGCCTTCGCTAAATGTTTCCTTTATACGGTTTGATACTCTGAGCAGAATGAAAGCCATGCTTTTACAGCAAACCGTGACCTTAACCTCCGCCCGGGAGACTTTTGATCTCCAGACCGCAAGGTCCTCGGCAGAGATACAGGCACTTATAGGTACAAACTGCCCCTTCCATTTCACAGAAATAGTAAGTAATATCTTTAACATGTCTGATACGACGGGTATTGTACACCTATTTAAGACCATAGGTTCAGGAATGTTAAGCACCTTTCAGACGGTCCTCGGAGTTATACCAAACTTTATACATTCCGTCTTTGGAAGCATTTTAGGAGGGCTTCCTCTGTTTCTAATAGCAGGAATCCTGATTGGCACCTTTCTGCTACGCAATGGACGTCCCAGCCACCAAGGAGATAGCAACAGCACTCCTGGAGCGCAAATACCGTGATCGCATGGTACAACATCTGGGCACACCTCGCCTACGGGAACTGAGCGCCTCTTGGTTCCTGTCATTTAGACCAGTCTGGATGGACTGTGTCCTACCTGTTCTCCGATGCCTGTTCTGTGGAGAAGGATGGGTGTTGGATCTCTGTCTGACACTTCCATCGGTTGCGCCTCCGGACGTTGATGCTTTACTGGACCCAATAACGGCCCATGTCCTGCAGTGTCCTCAGCGCATTCCCATGTTGTTGGCAGAATACTTAGAGCCACCACAGGCAGTTTCTGCTCCTGTTGGTATGGACACCGGCTCCTCCGCCAACACTCAGGCCTTGGATATGGCACAGGCTGCCCCGGCATCTGCTGCAGGCAGTACGGAAGATCATCTGTGCTCAATTGACATCTTTGCAAAGTGTTACAGGGATCGTCAGCTGCGTATGCAGACAGCAGCAATGTTGCGTCTACCAGCAAGGACACAAACATTTGGAATGTCGCACACTGGGAAGATTTGGATTTTTACGAAATTCCAAATTGAAACCTTTTGACCTGCGTGGCTTTCAGATGCTTGGAGTTGTTCGGACTATATAAACGGACACTTTAGAGCCACTGCTTGAATGATTTTTTTTTGTAGAAAACTTTTTAAAGGGTTTTTTAACGCTTTTAACTTCTCTTAAAGATGTTTTTATTATTTGTTGCGTACAAACCTCTAGACGCCTTGGTAGTACGCTAGAATTTAGTTATGTCGTCCAGTCGGATGAGGAGTGGGTGTTATATTTCATATAGGTACCCCGATATAGGTACGGGTAACATCATAACCCTTGACCTACATTCTCTCCTATACTACATACATAACGGATTTGAGGGACTGACCTTTTGCCTAGTTACAATACTATACACAGTACGTAGGGTTTTCCCGGAACACTGGCCTCATAAATTATGCATGAGGATTCTTAGTTTCTTGGAAACACAGCAGGACCACCATCTCCTGCATAATAACTATGTATAAAGCTCATTCCCGACGTCATCCAAAGTCCGACACTGGTACAGCAAGGTAGAACCCCTGGGGATACCTTAGGGTATATAAACATCACATCTTGCTGAGATAGGGAGAGGAGATCAGGACTTCCCGGCCGACACACTGACGCAAGACGTTGAGGTTCCTGCATGCAGATACTACAGCTCGCAGTGGTCTGACATCCCTTGCGGGGTGTTCAGCTCGAGACCAGAACGGGGTCCCGCAGTCTCACATCAGGTAATGGGGTTGGCTTTATCCTAGAGGGATTCTTGGCTTTACACCTACTCACATGCTAGGTACACTTAGGCACATCTAGTTAGGGTGCATCGTAGGAGTACGCATTTTGCCATGTATTTCATATACTTAACTGTAGTTATGATTTTAGCAAAATGGTAGAAACCTACCATCTGTTTAATTTCTTAGTGCTGCTACTCATTTATCTATGCTACTGTCTACTGGTGATTTCAGTACACTTATTTTACAAAAGAATAACGACTGTTCAATAAATGCTTATTGAAAAACGTCCCAACCGTTTATTCTGTGCATCTCTTTGAGAACAAGTAAGCACGAGTGACTGAGCGAAAAGTAAGTTACTGTTTCCACGGTCCTGAGGGATTAGGGTTGTCATGTTCGATAGTTGCCAAGAACTATTCTATCTTTGGTAAGAGGAGGTTATAGTGGCATTGCGAGCTACCTGGTACACAGGATAACATACCCGGTGGGGGTGTCTGGAATCAGTCTGGACACCAGTCCCGCAGTGTATGTGTCTAAACGTGCAGATCCTATATAGGTCTTATAGGAACTACACGACACTCCAGGACAGATGGAGTGGCCCTTATTCCATCTTAGAAAAGAAAAGTGAGGTCACCTACTTGGTTGACCTGGGCACAAGCAGGACACCCAAAAGGGTGATCCATGTGAACCGCCTTAAGCTTTTCCATGACAGGGCTGACATCACCATGCTGATGGTGACTAATGAGGATCAGGAGACAGAGAGTGAACCTCTCCCTGACCTCCTCTCGTACAGCCTAAAGGATGGGTCAGTGAATGGAGTTGTCTTTTCAGACACCCTCACTGCCCAATACCAGACTGATTGCAAGCAAGTCTTGAAGCAGTATGCAAAGCTCTTTTCCTTGACCCCTGGTCAGACAAACTGGTGTACCCATGATGAGGACACTGGTGAAGGTTGACCTGTCAAAAACAAAATCTATCGCCAGTCTGATCAAGTCAAGGAAAGCGTTAGAGCTGAAGTCAGCAAGATGCAGGAGTTAGGGGTTATTGAACCCTCTGAGACCCCCTGGGCCAGCCCAGTGGTTCTAGTCCCCAAACATCATCCACAGGGTGTCTTGAGGGTCTTCCTGAAGGTGTCCAGGGAGGGGGCGCGTCTGATGTCTGCCGGTACCTCGTTCCAGGTCTTGGCTGCGATGTGAGAGAACGATCTTCCGCCTGATCTGGCTCTGCGGATCCGCTGGGTTTCAGCCAGTGCGCGGTTGGATGATCACAGGTTTCTATTGGGTACGTGGAAGTTTATTCTGTCGTTGAGGTATTTGGGTCCGTTGTTGTGCAGGCATTTGTAGGCGTGGGTGAGGATTTTGAAGGTGACTCTTCTCCACGGGGAGCCAGTGGAGTCGCCGCAGGTGTTGACTGATGTGTTCGTGCCGGGGGATGACGAGGACGAATCAAGCCGCGGTGTTCTGTATTGTTTGCAGTTTGCGGAGCAGGGACTTGTTGATGCCGGCGTAGAGTGCATTGCCATAGTCGAGTTTGCTGGTGATGACTGTTTTCCTCGATTCGGGGTGGATCCATTTGAAAGTCTTTTGGAGGATACGGAGGGTGTTGAAGCAGCTGGAGGTGACGGCGTTGACCTGTCGGTTCATGGTGAGTGATGAGTCGAGTATGATGCCGAGGTTCTTGGCGTGGTCCGAGGGGGTGGGTGGGTTTCCGAGGGCGGTGGGCCACCAGGTGTTGTCCCATGCTGAAGGGGTTGTTCCAAGGACGAGGACTTCTGTTTTCTCGGCGTTGAGTTTTAGGCAGCTGTTGGTCATCCAGACTGCCACCTCTTGCATTCCTCTCTGGAAGTTGAGTTTTGCGGTGGTGGGGTCTTTGGTGAGGGAGAGGATGCGTCGGCGTAGGATATGATGTTGAGGCCGTGTTGTCGGACGATGGCTGCGAGGGGGGCCATGCAGATGTTGAAGAGGGTCGGGCTCAGAGATGACCCCTGTGGTACTCCGCAGGTGATGTCGGTGGGGGCGGAGAGGAAGGGCGGTAGTCTGATCCTCTGGCTTCTTCCGGTGAGGAACGAGCGGATCCAGTCTAGGGATGTTCCTTGTATGCCGGCCTCGCGTAATCTGCTGATTAGATAAATGAGGTTCTGTGTGGACTATAGAGGGCTCAACTCTGTCACCAAGACAGATGCTCACCCTATCCCAAGAGCAGATGAGTTGATAGACAAACTAGGTGCAGCCAAATTTCTAAGTACCTTTGACTTAACTGCAGGGTACTGGCAGATTGGCATGGCACCAGGAGCAAAAGAAAAGACTGCATTCTCCACACCTGATGGGCATTATCAGTTTACTGTTTGGTTTAAAGAATGCCCCTGCCACCTTCCAAAGGTTGGTGAATCAAGTCCTTGCTGGATTGGAATCCTTTACTGCAGCTTATCTAGATGATATTGCTGTCTTTAGTTCCACCTGGCAGAATCACCTCATCCACCTTGGGAAGGTTTTAAATGCCCTGCAAACTGCAGGCCTAACTATCAAGGCATCCAAATGCCAGATAGGGCAGGGAACTGTGGTGTACTTGGGCCACCTTGTTGGTGGAGGCCAAGTACAACCCTTACAGCCCAAGATCCAGGCTATCCTGGACTGGGCAGCTCCAACAACCCAGACCCAAGTCAGGGCATTCCTTGGCTTGACTGGGTACTAAAGGCGGTTTGTGAATGGACATGGGTCCATTGTAGCTCCCCTCACAGAACTTACCTCCAGGAAGATGGCCAAAAAGATAAACTGGACAGTTAGTTGTCAAAAGGCTATTGACACCCTGAAAGAGGCAATGTGCTCAGCACCAATTCTCAAAGCTCCAGACTATGCCAAGCAGTTCATTGTGCAGACTGATGCCTCTGAGCTAGGGATTGGAGGGGTCCTATCCCAAACCAATGATGAAGGCCAAGACCAACCTGTTGCTTTTATAAGCAGAAGGCTTCTCCCCAGGGAGCAGCGTTGGAGTGCCATTGAGAGGGAGACCTTTGGTGTGGTTTGGTCCCTGAAGAAGCTGAGACCATACTTGTTTGGTACCCACTTCCTAGTTCAAAGTGATCACAGACCGCTCAGATGGCTAATGCATATGAAAGGTGAAAATCCTAAACTGTTGAGGTGGTCCATCTCCCTACAGGGAATGGACTTTGTAGTGGAACACAGACCTGGGACTGCCCATGCCAATGCAGATGGACTTTCTAGGTTCTTCCACTTAGAAAATGAAGACTCTCTATGGAAAGGTTGGTCTCATCCTCTTTCGTTTGGGGGATTGGGGGGGTTGTGTGAGAAAGTGCCCTCTTTCTGCATGGTTGCCCACACTTTTTGCTTAACTGCTGATGTGCTTTGACTGAGTGTGCCCTGGGCTCCTGCCAATCAGGTACCCAGGGCCTATATTCTTTCCCTAAAACTGCATTGAAAACAAAACCCAATTGGCATCTCTGGCCACAGGTCAGCCCCTGGTAAATGGTACCACATGTACCCAGGGCACTGTGACCAGGGAAGACCTCTAAGGGCTGCAGCACTTATTGTGCCACCCTTAGAGGCCCTGTACCATTACACTCACACACCGCCTTTGCAGGCTGCGTGTTTTGGTGCAGAACAAAGTGAAGAGTCGACATGGCACACATCCCTGTGTGCCATGCCTACAACCCACTGCCCTGGCATAGATCAGTCACCCCTCTAGCTGGGTGCACTATACCAGTGGTGAGGGTACAGGTGCATGAGCCCTGTACCCCTACAGTGTCTAAGTCAATTCTTAGACATTGTAAGTGCAGTGCTGCCATTAAGAAGTATATGGTGCTGGGAGTGTGTCATTACTAACTCCACAGCACCATAATGGCTACACTGAAAACTGAGAAGTTTGGTATCAAACTTCTCAGCACATTAAACCCACACTGATGCCAGTGTGGGTTTTAATGACAAATGCACACAGAAGCCATCTTAGAGGTGCCCCCTGAAAAACGACCTACCACTAGTGTTCAGGCTGAGTGGCTGCTTTCAGCTGCCACCACCAGACATGTTTCTGGACCCCTGGGTCGAGAGCCTGCTGCTCTCGGGGGCCTGAAACAATGCACATCCTGGGACGAGGTGACAAGCCTCCTTCCCCAGGCCAGCCAACCAGGGAAAGGCTTATGCCCCCTCCCACTGGAGGGTGGCATAATAGGGGTTGTACCCACCCCAAGGGAGGGACCCATTGGTCCCAACCTTTTATCTACTGTAACGCCTCTAAATCTACTATTTAGGGGCACCCCTGAACAGCACTCTGCACCCGGCCGCCCCAGTGCAGCTGAGGGTGCACCTTTTGCGCTGGCCTAAACCCCCATTTGCCCTGAGCTTAACTCCAGGAGCTTTGCTCTCACAACCCAGTGGCCTGCTCGTCAGCAGCCACCAACCGGAGGGCCCCCTATCCCCCATTGGATAACATTGGGCCTCAGCAGTCTGCACCCGGCCGCCCTAGTGCCGCTGAGGGTGTAACAAGAGTGCATACTTGACCCTGGGTGACCCCCGAGTCTAACCCCAGAATACCAAATCCCACAACAAAGTACTTACCTGTTAACCGATAACACTACTTTCCTCCATAGGATAACATTGACTGTTTTTCTATGAAAAGTTTCTAAGTGTGGAGTTGGAAAATCTATGAAAACCTTTTAAAACTGTTCTACATAACAAAAACGTTTTACTCACCTGTTTACAGGAAATGTCCAGTGCAGTATCCAGGTATACTGCACTGTGTAAGAAAAGTAATCTGTAAAGTAATCGACTGGTCATTTTACTAAAAAGCCTATACAAAGTATATGTACTGTAATTCCAAAGCATTGCATTTTCAGTAACAGTACTGTCATCAAAACAAAGTGCATATACAATTGAAAGCCAAACTGTGTTACAACTGCATTACTACTGTAAAGTATGTATTGCTTACCTGTGCCAGGCTTGTTTGGTTCTAGAAAATAAAATGACTAAAAGAATATTTTTATACAAAAACAATTGGTCTGAAGTTCAGTCTTTGAGTGTGTGAATTTATTTGCTGACTGAGTGTGTACAACAAATGCTTAACACTGTTGTCTGATAAAGCCTTACTGCTCAACCACACTACAACAAATAGAGAGTGAGGTGCTATCTACTTTACCTTTGTCTACCTTTTGGGTTCCACTGGACTCTGTGCACTCTATCCCTCACTTTGGTATAGTATATACAGAGACAGCTTCCTACAGCTAGGAGGTGGATTTTGTGGTAGATTGACCAGTGCCAGATTCTCTCTGAGAGGAGAGAGAGCTGTGAGGAGTGTGCCGCCCTCCCCCCTGTTTTTTAATATAATGCATTGCAGTCATGTTGTCTGTTCGTATTAGCACTATTTTGTGGTGCAAGTGATTGCGAAAGGCTTTGAGGGCTAGCTGAACTGCTAGTAGCTCCATATGTTTGATATTTATTTATTTATAATTTTATATAGCGCTAGCTAGATACTGGGTATCAGAACGCTTTACGTACAAGAAAGAAAAATAGCTTAGTGTAGCATGACAAAGATGCATAATATAAGCATAACATTTTAAGACAGCATTAATTAAAGGGATGAATGATAGGTTAGGTAGTTGAAACAATCAAATAACCATCTATCATTGATGGTCGATTTATGAGGAGAGTGGGCTATTGAAGCCTAGTTAAGTTGGCTTGAGTGGTAAAGTATTTGTTGAGGAGAAGGAGTTTCAGGTCCCTTTTTAAGCAGGAGAAGAAGGGGTTGCATCTGAGGTCTCTAGGAAGTGAGTTCCACATCCTGAGCACATTTCCAGAAAAAGATCAAGACTGGGTGGTTTTCCTTTTCAGTTTTGGAGGAATGAGAAGAAGTGAGTTGGAACTTCTCAGAGTTCTGGATCTTCCTGCTTTCAAACGTTTACTGTTTAGGTAGTTGGGGGAATGTGTGTGAAGGGCTTTGTGTGTGATGCAGGCAGACTTGTAAATACATTTACCTTAAATGGGAAGCCAGTTGAGAGACTTGAGGGCTGGTGCAATGTGTTCAAACCGTTTAACACATGTTATGAACCGGGCTACCATGTTTAGGACTGACCTTAGGGGGGCTAGGTGAGTTTTCGGAGTCCCTGCGAAGATGGCGTTCCCATAGTCCAGTTTAGAGAGGACTAGGGATTGTACTATTGTCTTGAAATCATCATGAGAAATGAAAGGTTTAATTTTCATGAGGCGTTTTAGTGAGTAAAGCGCTCCTTTGGAAGAGATTTTGATGTGATCCTTCGTTGACAAGTTCTTGTCCAGGGTGATGCCTAAGGACTTTACTGAGTCGGACAGGACGAGGGATCAATTTAGGGCACCCAGGTTCTTGAGCGAGTCTTGGATTGGTAGGTGGTTACTTTTAGGGGAGAACGGTATTAATTCGGTTTTGTTCGGGTTCAACTTTAAGTGGTTCGAATTAAACCAAGTTAGTATCTTGGTTAGTGTGGCATTGAGGGGTCGGATGTCACTGGGTGATTTGATTTTGTAGCAGAGTTGTGTGTCATCTGCATATGTGTGATATTTGACTGCTGCTTGCTTCAGAATCAATGTAAGGGGTTCCATGAAGAGATTGAAGAGGAAAGGGGAGAGAATCGAGCCTTGGGGTACACCAAGCGTGACTCATGTGGGCTTGGAGAGATAGGAGTTGTTCTTAATTTGTTGCGATTGGTGTTGAAGCTAAGAAGCAAACCATTTTAGTACTATGCCATTAATACCAAATCGCATCTTAAGAGTCTCAAGTAAAGCTGCGTGATTTACTTTGTCCAAAGACGCTGATAGGTCAATAAGGATAGCTGTGGATATCATCTGAAATATTGAGCATGGCAATTTCAGTGCTACAGCCTTTTCTGAATCCTGACTGAAAGGTATCGAGGAGGTTGAAATCACCTATATGTTTGTTAAGTTGTTGGAGAATGCACTTCTCCAAAGTGTTGCCTAGGAACAGGAGATTGGAGATAGGTCTGAGGTTGTTGAGATCGTTAGGGTCTAACCCTGGTTTTTTTAGCATGGGAGTGATTTGTCCTAGTTGGAGGGAGTCTGGTACACAGCCAGAGGCAAGAGAGTAGTTAATGATTTTTGTCCAGAAAGGGGCAATGATGTGGTTGAGATTTTGTACTATTGTGGATAGCAGGGGATCGTAGTGTGGGAAATAAGCTTTAAGCTCGTAATTATATTGAAGACTTCTTTTTCAGATACAAGTTTGAAATCCAACCAATTGGCATTGTTTTTCAGTTGGGTGCAGTCATGGTTATCCTTAGTATATTTTAGTTCCATTTGGTCATAAGTGAGCATAGTGGGGCAGGTTAAGAGGGTAGGTGGATTTGAGACTTGACTGAAGGATTGATCAATTTTTGTGACTTTATCTGTGAAGAAGATGGCAATTTCTTCGCAGCGTTCATTGGTGGCTATTATTTCGTGTAGGGATGCGCAGGTGATTTGTCTGAAAAATGTTGAAGAGCTCCCTGGGTCTATTCTTAGTATGGCCTAGTTGCTTGCGAAAAAAAGAGGCTTTTTCTCAACAACAACAAAAATTTGTTTTTTATATGACTACAGTGCGTTTCTAAGTAGAGCTAGGTGCATTGTCAAGGGGTTTTGTCTCTATTATGTCATGTAGGTCCTAGGAATCCCCAGGACCTGCGTGTTTTGGATGACCTAAACTGAGGGCTTGGGGTGCAAACCGCTTCCGGACACCCCCCCAGGATATGTCAACTGTTAGACCAGCTAGCTCTACAATGCCACTACCACCCCCCTGTATCGTACAGGGGTGTAGGTAGTTTCTGGAAACCACTGACCATGACAACCCTGATTCCTCAGGGATCGTGGAAAACAGTACAGTACTTTTCGCTCAGTCACTCATGCTTACTTATTCTGAGAAAGTGCACAGGATGGCGATTAGGACGTTTCAATAAGTATTTATTGGTCCAGCGCCACTCTTGTGTAAAACATTTGCTGCGACAATCAGGAGACAGAAGAAGACGTAAGAAATTGCAAGTACCAATATAGTAAACAGTAGATTCATTTCTACCATAGTGCTAAGAAGATGAACATATACAGTTCAGATAAGACAGTAGCACTTGCATATTCCTATAAAGCGCGCCCTACGTAATTTGCCTAAATGTACCTCGCCTAGATGTGTAGCATGTATATGTGTATAGATATATATGTATATAGCCAGGAATCCCCTAGGGAAGAACCAACCCCCTCACCTGATCGTAGAGAACGAAGGACCCTGTCTCTGCTCCGAGGATGACACCCCGCAAGGGATGTCAGACCGTTGCATGTCAAAGATTTCGCTTGCAGGACCCCGTGTCAGGGTGGAAGGAATTCTCCTCTAATATTTACAGGGGGGAATAAGGGTCTTATATACTAGAGTGGTCACTTCAGGTTTTCTTCTAGAATCGATATGTTTTGAAAACAATCATAAATGTTTTGGAAACAATCAAATGTTTTTCCAAACAAATGCGATCATGCACAGCGGGCTTGATGGCCAAGGATGAAAAAAGTGGTGACCCTCCCTTATACAGAATAATTATGCAGTGCCTGAGGATATGTTTATGTGTGTCAGGTACAGGGATTATGATAAAATACTAAGAGCCTGGTGTCGAAGAGACAGGAGCAAGCTACTAGGTAAAAGGTCACCTATTCAGGACTGTTATAGTCGTGTGGATGGGACAATGTATGTAAAAAGGGGCATACATGACAGGACTAGCCTAAAGGACATGACAGTTGCCTTTCCGCATGTCTCAGTTATCGCCTTTCGTTATTAAGATCAGCGTTGAACCAAGATTTTGATTTGATAGATCTCGATTGTTTTAGTTTAAGTGGAGCAACTTGATCTAACACCTCAGTCATTGCTGTATTAAAGTATACTGTGAGGTCATCAGCCGTGTGAGTGGGAGGATGAAGCTGTAGTTGGGCACAAATCCTGTGATTGGGACTTGTTTGATGTTCCTGGTCCAGTTCTTAGGTTTGTCAGATCGTGCTGGTTGGTATCTGACGTGTGAATCAATATTAAACAATATGAGGTGGTGGTCGGACCAGTCAATGTGACAAATCTATCTAAGAGAGACCTGAGCTACTGTTTATAGACCACAAAGGTGAGATCTTGCATATGAGGCCCCCATCACTGAAGGGATACATTTGTAGTAATGGTGATTTGCAGTATTGGGGCTTTGAACGGCAGGCCCTGCAACAAGTTGCTGCTGTTCCACCACTGCAGAGAGCGATGAGTTGCTGGCCCTACTAACACTAGATCTTGTAGATGCCCATCCGCTTGAGGCCATTGAGATTGTAGACTGCGTTGAGGGGGACGCATATGTAGACGAGCATGAGGTACTATGGCAATGCAGGAAGCCATCATGCCTAAGAGACCCATCACCTTTTTTACAGTGAAGTGAGATTGTGGCTGAAAAAGGGGCAATGTTTGCATGATCTTTGTGACTCTTTCTACACTGGGCTATGCTTTGGCCGTAACTGAATTGAGTGTTGCGCCTAGGAAAGGCTGAATTTGCAAGGGTTGCAAGCGAGACTTTTGTATGTCTAGTGTAAGCCCCAGTTTGTGTAGAATGTTGATTACTTGCTGAGTGTGTTGAAGGCACTGATAGTAGATTGGACTTTTGATAAGCCAATCGTCTAGATATGGGAAAACATGGATTCCATCCCTTCTGAGATGAACCGCTGCCGTGTAGTTCCTATAAAACCTATATCGGATCTGCGCGTTTAGACAACATATACTGTAGGATTAATTCTTGGCAACTATCGAACATGACAACCCTGATCCCTCAGGACCATGGAAACAGCGTACTACTTTTTGCTCAGTCACTCGTGCTCACTTAATCTCAGAGAGATACACAGAATAAACGGTATGGACGTTTTTCAAAAAGCATGTATTGTACAGTCGTTATTGTAGTGTAAAATGGGTGTGCAGAAACAACCACTAGACAGAAACAGATATAAATGATTAGAAGCACTAAGAAAGTAAAAGGATGGTAGATTTCTACCATTTTGCAATAACCATGAATACAGGCAAGTATATAAAATCCATGACAATAAAATGCGTACTCCTACGATGCAATCCTAACTAGATGTACCTAAGTGTACCGAACATGTGTGTAGGTGTTAAGCCAAGAATCCCTCTAGGATAAAGTCAACCCCATTACCTGAAGTGAGAGACTGTGTGGACCCCGTCTTGGTCTCGAGTTGGACACCCCGCAAGGGATGTTAGACCACTGCGAGCTGGAGTATCTGCATGCAGGAGCCTCAACGTCTCGCGCCAGTGTGTCGGCAGGGAAGTCCTGATCTCCTCTGTTTGTCTCAGCAAGATTTGATGTTTATATACCCAAAGGTCTCCCAGGTGGTTCTACCTTGCTGTGCCACTTGTCGGACTTAGGATGACGTCGGGACTGAACTTTATACATAGTTATTATACAGGAGATGGTAGTCCTGCTGAGTTTCCAAGAATCCTCATGCATAATGTATGAGGCTTTTACCAGAGAAAATCCTGCGTTGTGTGTGCATTTGTCGTTTCTAGGTAAAAGGTCAGTCCCCAAAAACTGTTACGTGTGTAATGTAGGGGAGAGTATAGGTGGAAGGTTACGATGTTACCTGAGCATATATTGGGGTACCCATATGGAATATAACACCCACTCCTCATCCGACTGGACGACATAATTAAATTCTAACATACTACTAGGCACTGGTACGCAAACAACTACAGTAAAACAATAGTTCTGCTAAAAAATGTTAAAAAATTCTAAAATATGTTAAAAGGAAAAAATTGTCACTCGAGCAATAGCTCTAATGTGTCCGTATATATAGTTCGAACCACTACAAGCATCGGAAAGCCATGTAGGTCAAAAGAACAAGTTACTTACCTACGGTAACGATATATCTGTAAGAAACATTAGTAGTGATAGATTCCTTACCTTAGAATATCCCCAGCCGTCTCTCCGGACTTGTCTGTCTAGGCAATAATGCTTGGTAAACGTGTGCAGCGAGGCCCACGTGGCTGCCTGACAGATGTCTTGCAGGGGGACACCACGTCCCAATGAAGTAGTGGCTGCAGTAGCTCTGGTGGAATGAGCACGCAGCCCCATCGGAGGTTCTTTTTTAGCCAAAGAGTAACAGGCTTTGATACATAAGACAACCCAGCGGGAGATGGTTCTCTTATGGACCGCCCGACCTTCTTGGTGCCAACGTAGCCAACAAAGCTGGTCGTCCACCCGGAACTGCTGGTGTGCGGTTGAGATAAAAAGAGAGCGCACGTTTTGGGTCCAGACGGTGGAGCCGCTCTTCCTCTCTGGAAGGTTGCGGAGGCGGAAAGAAGGTGAGCAAGGTAAAAAGTCTGCCCAATGTGAAAGGCCGTAACCACTTTTGACAAAAAGGAAGGACGGGGCCTGAGCACAACCTTGTCCGGATGGACTGAAAGGAAAGGAGGCTTACAAGAAAGAGCCTGGAGCTCACTCACCCGCCTGGCGGAAGTGATGGCCACCAGGAAGGCAGTCTTTAATGTCAAAATACGAAGAGGACAGTTGTGAAGGGGCTCAAAGGGAGCGCACAGCAAGTATGTCAGAACCAGATTCAAGTCCCACTGAGGCATCACAAAAGGAATAGGAGGAAAAAGGTGTGTAATGCCTTTGAGAAATCTATTTACAACAGGGGACTTGGGAAGAGAGGGCTGATCAGGGAGCCTGAGAAAGGCCGAAATAGCAGAAAGGTAGCCCTTGATAGTGCCCAGAGCAGAGCCCTGCTGGGCCAAAGAAAGAAGGAACAGTAGTACTTCAGAAAGAGGGGCAGAAAGGGGATCCACAGCCTTTGCTGTGCACCATGCCACAAATTTGTTCCACCTGCAGGCGTATACCACTTTAGTAGAGGGACGCCTGGCTGCCAGAATAACGTCACAAACTTCAGGAGGCAAGTCGAAGGGAATCAACTGCCACCGCTCAATCTCCACGCAAAGAGGTGGAGGCTGGACAGGTTTGGTTGGAGGACCGTCCCCTGCTGCTGCGACAGAAGATCCTCCCGAAGAGGCAGTCTGATCGGAGGATCGATGCTCATACTGAGTAGCTCGGGATACCATACTCTTCGAGCCCAGTCCGGAGCCACAAGAATGACTTGGGCCCGGTCGCGCCTGATCTTCTTCAGCACTCTGGGCAGAAGTGGTATAGGCGGAAAGGCGTACAACAGACCGCGCAACTCCACTCACGACGAAAAGCGTCGCCGCGAGCGAGTGCCGCCTGGAAATTCCAACACGCAGAACTGATGACATTGCGCGTTCTCTTCGGTGGCGAATAGATCTAACCAAGGCTCTCCCCACTGCTGAAAGAGACCTTGCACCACCTCCGAGTGAAGACGCCATTCGTGATCGAGCATGCACCTGCGGCTGAGTTCATCCGCCCTGGCGTTCAGAGAACCTGCCAGGTGTTGAACCACCAGGGACATGCCCAGATGTTCCAGCCATGTCCAGAGACGCAGAGCCTCCTGACTTTGGGTCTACGACCCCACCCCACCCTGTTTGTTGCAGTACCACATGGCGGTGGTGTTGTCTGTGAACACCTGCACTACTCTCCCTTTGACAGAGGGAAGGAATGCCTTTAGTGCAAGTCTGATCGCCCGCAGCTCCAAAAGGTTGATATGGAGCCGGGACTCCGCCGGAGACCAGAGGCCTCTGATCTCCGCCTCTTCCATGTGGCCGCCCCATCCCAGGAGGGACGCATCCTTCACCACTGTAAACTCCGGTTGCGCAAGGGAGAGGGATCTGCCGTCGACCCAATGCCGGTTCGTGAGCCACCACTGCAACTGTCGTGCAGTGCCCTCCGAGATCTGGACGTGATCGGACAGGTTCCCCTGATGCTGCGCCCACTGGAACTTCAGGTCCCACTGCAGAGCCCGCATATGCCATCTGGCATGATTGACCAGCAGGATGCAGGAGGCCCAGCAGCCTTAGAATCACTCTGACCGAAACCCGGGAAAAGGGCTGAAAGATGGTTATCAGAGCCCGAATATCCCGGACTCGCTGTTCGGGAGGATAGACCCGAAACTGCGCAGTGTCCAGAACCGCTCCGATAAAGAGGAGCTTCTGGGAGGGAATCAGGTGCGACTTCGGCACGTTGATGGAGAACCCCAGCGTGTGCAGGAGGTCGGCCGTAGTCTGGAGGTGGGAGACGACTGTCTGGGGCGAGCTCCGCCTTCAACAACCAATCGTCGAGATAGGGGAAGACTGAGACCCCTGATCTGCGCAGATGAGCTGCGACCACCGCCATCACCTTGGTGAACACCCGAGGGGCGCTGGTAAGGCCAAAGGGGAGCACCGTGAACTGAAAGTGCTCGTGGCCTACCGTGAACCGTAGGTAACGCCGGTGGGCTCGCAGGACGGGGATGTGGAAATAGGCGTCCTGCAAGTCCAGCGCCACCATCCAGTCTTGTGGGTCGAGAGCAGACAAGACCTGAGCTAGAGTGAGCATCTTGAACTTCTCTGCGGAGGAAGCGATTGACGTTCCGGAGGTCTAAGATAGGACGCAGGCCTTTGTGCTTCTTGGGCACCACAAAGTAGTGGGAATAACAACCACGACCTACTTCGTGCGTCGGAACGCGCTCGATGGCCCCCTTGGCCAAGAGGGCCAGCAACTTCCCGCTGAAGAAGCACCAAGTGATCCCCCGACATGCGGTGGTATTGAGGTGGCATGGCTGGGGGGGTAGTCTCGAAGGGGAGGGAGTAGCCCCTCCTGACTATCTCTAAAACCCACCTGTCCGAAGTGATGGTGCGCCAGTGGGGGAGGTGATAGCGGAGCATGCCGCCCACTGGCGTTTGATGGGCCTGAAAGTTCGGACTAGGAAGGTTTGGAGGCAGGTGTGGCTGGGGTGGTTGTGGACTGACCCGCCCGCTGGCCCCTTTGTCCGCCACAGCAGAACCCGCGTCCGCGCTGGGATGATTGCTGCGCCGGCCTGTGGCTCTGTTGCGAACGCTGCGGGGCGCCCCTTCCTGTGCCACGAAAGGAGCGGTGCGGAAGGTGGAGGAGGGCGGACTGTCGAGAGTCCCAAGGACTTGGCCGTCAGCCCGTGAGTCCTTAAACCTCTCCAACGCTTTCCGCTTTGTCGCCGAAGAGGCGACGTGCCATCAACGGGCATGTCCATAAGGGTGTTTTGGACATCCCCCGAAAATCCAGTGATCCTCAACCAGGCGTGACGGCGAACCGCCACCGTCGTTGCAATCGATCTGCCCAGTGAGTCGGCGGTGTCTAGGCCACAACGAATCATGAACTTTGCTGCATCTCTCCCCTCTGCAACAGCCTGGGAGAGAGCAGGCCGGGCCTCCTCCGGACACTGGGGCAGCACGTCGCTACCGTATCCCACAGAGAGTGGGAATAACGACCCAAGAGGCATGCGGTGTTCACGGACCGCAGCGCAGAGCTGGTGGAAGAAAAAATCTTCTTCCCAAAATGATCCAGCTTCTTGGATTCCCTCATCCGGTGGTGCGGAAGGGAAGGCGGTTAGGAAGCAGAGGCCGGACAACCAAGCCTCGGGAGTGGGGTGTTGGGAGAGGAAATGGGGTCACCCGGAGCCGGGCGATGGCGTCGGGCCACGTTCCTGATCCACAGGAGGCCCCTGTGGTGGGCCTGGACCAAGTGCCCAAAAGAACGCCAGAGAGAGGGCTTCATTGAAAGGAAGCAGCGGCTCCGCATGAAGTAGCTGCTGGCTGAAGCACCTCTGTCAGGAGGTTAGTCCTGACGGCCACAGTAGGGAGCTTCGGAGGTGTAGGGCCTCGGCCGCCCTGGCGCAACACCACAGCATAACTAGACACCCTCCTCCGTAGCCACGGTAGGAGGAGACAGCATGCCAATGTCTGGTGAAGTATCCAGACCACTGGCGTCCCCCACCCTCAGCCCAGTCCTGTTCAGACTCGCAGGCTGCAGCGAGAGGGTCCTCAGACCCTCCCAGTCCTCCCCTTTGCTCCTCAGGCTGTTCAACAGGTCGAAAATAAGTAGCAGGGACATGGGGATAGAAATCCCTCAAGCAGGGTCGGAAACGGCATCGATCGACGCCGGCTCGGCACCGTGTCCACTTCGGGGCTGGGAAACTGAGGTCAACGCCGGTCCCGAGGTGCGGGCGGCGTCAGGATCGTGCCGGTGGAGTCGACGCCGGTGGAGGCGTAACAAGGTCAACCGGCGTCGACCGGGATTCAGGCCTGGATCAAGGGTGTCCTGCGTGCGCCGCGGCCGGAGCCGGACAGCCACGCCGGGGCCGAGGAAACGCGATGACACCCATGCGGGACCCGAAGGCGCACCAGCGGGACCCGATGGACCAAAGAGGCGAGCCATGGCCGACAGGAACTCCTGTATCTGGGCCGGAGTCGCCGAGACCCCGGGAAGGGCGGGAAGTCGGGCGGCGACTCCATGGACTCTGCCGGAGCCGCGGGGTGGCACCACCCACACCCTCGAGCCGCGTCGGCGCGACCAGGCGAGGGGAAGTCGGAGAACAATGGCGCTTCGACTTCTTGTGCTTCGCCTTACCTGGACCCCGAGTACGAAGACTTGGATCCCAAAGATCGATGATGATGACTCCGCGCACGGTCCTCGACCGCCTCTGACCCGGGACTTGGAACGGCGTGAGCCGACTGCCGGGCTTCCAGCAACCTCTTCGGGACCGCCTCCTGCAAAGTCTTCGGCACCACGGCCCGGCAGTCGGAGCACGATTTGGGGTCGTGGTCGCACCCCAGGCAGAAAAGACACACGTGCGGGTCCGTCACCGACATCATGAGGTGACAATCCCGCAGGACTTGAAACCGGACATCCTACTGCACCAGAGTCAAGACTCAAAGATAAACAGAGACAAAAGCTCTCAAAAAGTCAGTCAAAAATTGACTGGGGGTTCCTGCTCTTCCCGGATCTGCGCTTGCTGGCGCGGAAAAATAAAGAACTGACGTCAGCGAGCGTGGGCGGCGTCTAAGTAGCGCCCGCGACGTCATCTCGGCGGCCACGACGCCAACGACTGACGCGGACCCGCACGACGCCACCTACCGACGCGCAGGGGTACTGCTGACGAAAACTTTCCGGGTCCAGTCTGACGCCTGGGGATATTCTAAGGTAAGGAATCTATCACTATGTGTTTCTTTCAGATAGTGTCAATTGTTTTGGAGTTCCAATTTTTAGTTTGTGTAAAACAAAAGCTGAATTTTTCCCAGCACACAACGAGCCAAATGTTTATGTGTCCTGGCTGGTAGACGCAACATTGCTGTTGCCTGTCTTCGCAGACGACGACCCTTGTAACACCTCGTAGATTACGTCAATTGAGCACAGATGATCTTCCGCACTGCCTGCAGCCGATGCTGGGGCAGCCTGTGCGCCATCCAAGGCCTGGGTGTCAGTGGAGGAGCCGGTATCCATTACAACAGGAGCAGAGACTTCCTGTGGAGCTCAACATAGGAATACGCTGGGGACACTGCAGAACATGGGCCGTAATCGGGTCCAGTAAAGCATCAAAGTCCGGTTCCGCAACTGATGGAAGTGTCAGACAGAGATCCAACATGCATCCTTCTCCACAGAACAGGCATCGGAGAACAGGTATGACACAGTCCATCCAGACTGGTCTGAATGACAGGAACCAAGAGGCGCTTAGTTCCCGTAGGCGAGGTGTGCCCAGATGTTGTACCATGCGGTCACGGTATTTACGCTCCAGGAGTGCTTTTTCCATCTCCTTGGTGACTGGGACGTTCATTGCGTAGCAGAAAAATTACAATCAGGATCCCTGCTATTAGAAACAGGATCAATGGAAGTCCTCCAAAATGTTTCCGAATACGGAGGTGTATGAAGTTTGGTATAAGTCCGAGGACCGTCTGAAAGATAGCAACAGTCCCGAACCTATGGTCTTAAATAGGTGGACTATACCCGTCAGTATTAGACATGTTAAAGATACGATTTACCATTTCTGTGAAATGGAAGGGGCAATTTGTACGTATGAGTGCCTGTATCTCTGCAGAGGACCTTGCTATTTGGAGATCAAAAGTCTGCCGGGCGGAGGTTAAGGGCACGGTCTTCTGTAGAAGCATGGCTTTCATTCTGCTCAGAGTATCAAACCATATAAAGGAAACATTCAATGAAGGCCATAGTGGCGCCTCCCTGACTGTGTGTGTCGGTGGAAACAATACTTGCATCCACAAGTAACCCTGGAGCTCACGGTGACAAGATATGCGATGCCCGGAAGCATCCCACAACAACCTTGATCGTTCAGCATCAAGTAACTCCCATTTGAAAGTAGCCTGAATACTGGGGTAATCACGGCTGCCGGGGTACCCTCAAGTGACAGGATAGGTTCGCTACTGAACCATTGCAGGCCCCGTGCAGCATAATATCCTGGCATATGAGAGATCCACTTAAAGCGTTCTCACAGTTTGTACCGCTTAGAAATACTTCCTAGATCCCTAACTCCTGCATCGAAATCTGTACAGTAATTCCCAAAGATTCCTTGATGAATTCCCTCTACCCATTTCTTCATATCTGCCTGCCTGTTGTTGTTCTAGGCAGTACTGAAACTGGAAAGTTGTGACCGGTAATGTTATATGGCCATGGATCAACCACTCTGTGGACGGCGATTCTGCCACAGTAAAAGGTAATCTGTCCAGTTTTTCAATACGCATCATTGTATATTTTGCTCCCCTCTGTGCCATTTTCATCTGTTTTTCCGTTAGATTGTATGCAGAAAACAGTGACGTACTGTTGATAAAACGCCAAGGCACATAACCTGCGCGCAATGATTGCAGCGTCCAGCTCAATAACATAATAGAACGTAATTGTGATTGCCCGTGCTGTAGTATGGACAAATCTTGTTCTAGTACATCAATAGCAGAAGATATAATGTTGCCCAGTTAATAAATGCCATTGTCAACTACGGCTAACGCCTTTTCTAAATTGATCCTATCTATTTCTCGTAGTCTCTGCTGCTTCTTTTTGGGAGATTTTCCAAATTTCGTTATAGACAGCATAATAGAAACGTTTTTGACGTGGCTTTCTGGGACCTAGTAAAAAATCCCGTAAGTCCACATTCCCTGTAAGTAAGGATAAGTGTTGTTTCACCTGTGATAGTATTGAGGTTTTTAGCCAATCGAGGCATAACTTCCCAACACTGAATGATGTCACCACCCCTGGATGTTCTCTTTGTACATAGCGTGTATCTGGCCTGTGGATACTAAACTCTTCGGTGGTACCCCTGAATCTTCCATGACATCGGTTTGTGTCTGTGGGCCAAACCAACCATTCCTTCCAATTGGGGTCTGATCTATTGAATTGTAAAATGTCATATATTGTAACCCCTTCTTGTGATGTAAAATTACCCTCGGCGTGTGATGGTGTTGGAATCAGAGGTGTGTTCAAATCCTTATTCTTGCCTATTCCAAGACAGGAAGTCTGTTGCACAGTATCATTAAGAAATATCATCTGCTGAGGAATGAGGCATGCTCTAAATAGCGCTTCTGTTCCCTAGACTTGCCAGTCTCTAGAACCCCCAGACTGATTTTAAGTCTATAGTGTCTTTCCATAAGTCGAAACCCTGTTTAGACAGTTGGGTAATAAAGGAAGCAGAGTAAATCAGTTTGGTGTTGGTCAGCATATTTTTCTGTGCAGATGTCGGTGCAACCTTATAGTAATATGAGGTCGGGTCAGAAATATTAAACCCTGAAAAATTCGAAAATTTCTGCGCAAAAGTTTTCGAACTACTTTTCGGTGGTGTGGGGCAATGTTCCCATTGGTGATATGTGAAAACATTCCTAAGGGTAGTGGATTTGTTTAGAAATTGATGACCATAATGCACAAGTTACTAACTTGTATAACGATATATCTGTAAGAGACATTAGTTAGTGACAGATTCCTTACCTTAGAATATCCCCAGGCGTCAGGCTGGATCCGGAAAGTTTTGCGTAGCAGTACCCATGCGCGTCGGTAGGCGGCGCCGTGCGGCTCCGCGTCCTCGTCGCGCGCGGATCGCCGGGATGACGCCGCGGCCAGTACTTAGACGCCGCCCATGCGCGCTGGCGTCAGTTCTGTACACGACTTTCCGCGCCAGAAACGCAGAGCCATGCAAGAAACTGACACTGGTGTCTGAAAACTAGGCCCTGAAAGGGCTGTCCTTAACCCTAGAAATCAGTTCTGCAGAACGGGGAGGATGGTGGGCGGTAGGAATCTGTCACTAACTACTGTCTCTTACAGATATATCGCTACACAAGTTAGTAACTTGTGCATCTGAAAGAGACACGTTAGTGACAGATTCCTTACCTTAGAATAGATACCCCAGCAATACCAACCCCGGTGGTGGGTCTGTGAACAAAGATCAGACAAGGAAGTCTCGGAGAACAGAACGGCCAAAGAAGCCGCTCTCCGGACTTGGCTGTCAAGGCAGTAATGCTTGGCAAACGTGTGCAGCGAGGCTCACGTAGCTGCCTGACAAATGTCCTGGTAATGGGACACCGCATCCCAAAGTCGTGGTGGCGGCTGTCGCCCTGGTGGAATGGGCACGTAGCCCAACAGGGGGCTCCTTCTTAGCCAAAGAATAGCAGGTCTTGATACACAAGACGACCCAGCGGGAGATGGTCCGCTTGTGTACCGCCCGACCTTTTTTGGCGCCCACGTGGCCAACAAAGAGCTGGTCGTCCACCCGGAACTGCTGTGTGCGGTTTAGATAAAATGAAATCGCACGTTTGGGTCCAGACGGTGGAGTC
This sequence comes from Calotriton arnoldi, assembly GCA_963921515.1. Taxonomy (NCBI): domain Eukaryota; kingdom Metazoa; phylum Chordata; class Amphibia; order Caudata; family Salamandridae; genus Calotriton; species Calotriton arnoldi. The sequence continues at coordinate 1,832,399 of CAWUFW010002224.1, read as the reverse complement.
TCTCTTCCTCTCTAGAAGGATGCGGAGGCGGAAAGAAGGTGGGCAAAGTGATGGTCTGCCCAATGTGAAAAGCAGTAACCACCTGTGGCAAGAAGGACGGACGCGTCCTAAGAACAACCTTGTCTGGATGGACAGACAGAAAGGGGGGTTTGCACGAAAGAGCCTGGAGCTAACTCACCCGCCGAGCGGAGGTGATGGCCACCAGAAAGGCTGTCTTCAGAGTGAGAAGACGAAGAGGACAGTTATGTAGAGGCTCAAAGGGAGCGCACATTAAAAAGGTAAGAACCAAGTTCAAGTCCCACTGAGGCATCACAAACGGAACAGGAGGGAAGAGGTGTGTAATGCTCTTTAAGAAACCTGTTAACAACAGGGGACTTGAAAAGGGAGGGCTGATCAGGAAGCCTGAGGAAGGCCGAGATTGCACAAAGATAGCCATTGATGGTACCCAGGGCAGAACCCTGTTGGGCCAGAGAAAGAAGGAACAGAAGAACCTCAGAAAGAGGGGCAGAAAGGGGATTCACAGCCTTGCTGTGCACCATGCCACAAACTTGTTCCACCTGCAGGCATATACCACCTTAGTGGAGGGACGCCTGGCTGCCAGAATCACATCACAAACTTCAGGAGGCAAGTCAGAAAGGAATCAACTGCCGCCGCTCAATCTCCACAGCAAGGAGGTGGAGACTGGACAGGTTCGGTGGAGGACCGTCCCCTGCTGCTGCGACAGAAGATCCTCCCGAAGAGGCAGACGGATCGGGGATCGACGCTCATACTGAGTAGCTCGGGATACCAAACTCTTCGAGCCCAGACCGGAGCCACAAGAATGACTTGGGCCCGGTCGCGCCGAATCTTCTTCAACACTCTGGGTAGAAGTGGTATAGGCGGAAAGGCGCACAACAGACCGCAACTCCACTTGCGACGAAAAGCGCCGCCGAGCGAGTGCCGCCTTGGAAATTCCAACGCGCAGAACTGATGACATTGCGCGTTCTCTTCGGTGGCGAATAGATCTAATCCAAGGCTCTCCCCACTGTAGAAAGAGTCCTTGCGCCACTTCCGAGTGAAGACGCCATTCGTGATCCATCATGCACTCCGCGGCGGAGTCTCCGTCCGCCCTGGCGTTCAGGAACCTGCCAGGTGTTGGAACGATCAGGCGCTGCCTCTGATGTTCCAGCCATGTCCAGAGACGCAGAGCCTCCTGACATAGGGTCCACGCACCCCACTCCGCCTTGTTTGTTGCAGTACCACATGGCGGTGGTGTTGTCTGTGAACACCTGCACTACCTTCCCCTTTGACAGAGGGAAGGAATGCCTGGAGTGCAAGTCGGATCGCCCGGAGCTCCAGAAGGTTGATATGGAGCCGGACTCCGCCGGAGACCAGAGGCCTTCTGATCTCCGCCTCTCCATGTGACCGCCCCATCCCAGAAGGGACGCCGTCCGTCACAACTGTGTGTCTCTGGCTGGGGAAGGGAGAGGGATCTGCCCATGACCCATTGCCGGTTCGAGAGCCACCACTGCAACTGTCTTGCAGTTCCCTCCGAGATCTGGACGTGATCGGACAGGTTGCCCTGGTGCTGCGCCCACTGGAACTTCAGGTCCCACTGCAGAGCCCGCATATGCCATCTGGCATGATCGACCAGCAGGATGCAGGAGGCCATGAGGCCCAGCAGCCTCAGGGTCATCCGCACCAAAACCCAGGATAGAGGCTGAAAGATCGAATCATAGCCTGAATATCCTGGACTCGCCGTTCGGGAGGATAGGCCCGAAACTGCGTCGTGTCCAGAACTGCTCCGATGAAAAGGAGCTGTGGAGAAGGAATCAGGTGCGACTTCGGCACGTTGATGGAGAACCCCAGCGAGTGCAGGAGTTCGGCTGTAGTCTGGAGGTGGGAGATGACCGCCTGGGACGAGCCCGCCTTCAACAACCAGTCGTCGAGGTAAGGGAAGACTGGAACCCCTGCCCGGCGCAGAGATGAGCTGCGACCACCGCCATCACTTTCGTGAACACCCGAGGGGCGCTGGCAAGGCCAAAGGGGAGCACGGTGAACTGAAAATGCTCGAGGCCTCACCGTGAACCGAAGGTAACGCTCGGTGGGCCGGCAGGACGGGATGTGGAAATATGCGTCCTGCAAGTCCAACGCCTACCATCCAGTCTCCAGGGTCGAGGGCAGTCAAGACCTGAGCTAGGGTGAGCATCTTGAACTTCTCCTTCCGGAGGAAGCGATTGACGTTCCGGAGGTCCAAGATAGGACGCATGTCCTCCTTGTCCTTTTGGGCACCAGAAAGTAGTGGAGTAACAACCACGCCCTACTTCTGGGGTCGGAACGCGCTCGATGGCCCTCTTGGCCAAGAGGGCCTGAACTCCTTCTGAAGAAGCACCAAATGATCCCCTGACATGCGGTGGAATTGAGGTGGCATGGCTGTGGGATAGTCTCGAAGGGGAGAGAGTAACCCCTTCGGACTATGTCCAAGACCCACCTGTCCGAGGATATGGCACGCCAGTGGGGAAGGTGATGGCGGACCCTGCCTCCCACTGGCGTGCTGTGGACCTGAAAGGATTGGACTAGAGGGCTTGGAGGCCGCAGACGGGGCGGAGGTGGTGGCCTGACCCGCACGCTTGGCTACTCCGACTCCGCCACGGCGGGAGCCACGTCCTCGGCCACGCGGGCGGCGCTGCATGCGCGCGGGCCGGTGGCTGGGCAATGGACGTGGATTGGGCGCCTTCCGTGGCCACGAAAGGGGCGAAAAGCAGACGGAGGCCGAGGGCGCACAGCAGAAAGGCCCAGGACTTGGCCGTAGCCCGCGAGTCCTGGCAAGCGCTCCAGCGCGTGGTCTGCTTTGTTGCCGAAAAGGCCGACATCCATCAAAGGGCATGTCCATAAGTGTGTTTTGACATCGCCCCGAGAAACCAGTGGTCCTCAGCCAGGCGTGCCGGGCGCAGCGCCACTGTCGCTGCAAGAGATCTGGCCTTAGCTAGTCGGGCGGTATCAAGGCCACATCGGATTGTATACTCGCCGCATCTTCCTTCCGCGCAAAGGCGTGTAGCAGTGCCTGGGCCTCTCAGACTCAGGGGCAGGACCTGCGCCACCGAATCCCACAAGGAGGGGTATATCGGCCCAAAAGGCAAGTGGTGCTGACAGACCCCAAGCCAGCACTGGCGGAAGAAAACCTTCTTCCCAAATTGATCCAGTTTTTGGATTCCCTCATCCGGGGAGCGGTAGGGAAGGCGCTTGAGAGGCAGAGAGCTTGGACAACCAAGCTCTCAGGGGTGGGGTGTTGGGAAAGGAACAGGGGGTCGCGCGGAGCAGGGCGATGGCGTGGGCTACGCCTCTATCCACAGGAGCCCCTGTGGTGGGCTTGCGACCAGGTGCCCAAAGAACGCCCGAAGTGCATCGCTGAACGGCAGCAGTGGCCCCGAGGAGGTAGCCGCCGGCTGAAGCACTTCCGCCAGGATGTTGAGTCCTGACAGCCACTGTAGGTAACTGAGGCGAGGGCCTCAGCTGCCCTACGCAACACCGTAGCAAAGTTTGCTCCATCCTCCGCTGCCACGGAAGTGAGGAGACAGCATGCCAATGTCAGGAGAGGTGTCCAGACCACTGGCATCCCCAAGTTCCTCAGCCCAGTCTCTGATCATACTCAGCATGGGCTGCGCAGAGGGTCATCAGACCCTCCCAGTTCTCTTCGCTCTCCAAATTAGGTCAATGTAAGGAGGAGGGACATGGGGACTCTATGGTCTCAGCTGGGCGCCGGGACCGGCGCCGATCGACGCCGGTCTCAGCTCCGCAGTCCGGATCCGCCAAGAGAACCGGGGACGACGCCGCCCGGAGCCTCAGGAGGCGCCGTGAACGGCACCGGTGAAGTCGGGGCGCCCGTGGAGGTGTCCGCCAGGTCAACGGGCGCGACGGGTTTGCGTCAGCACCGGAGACGGGACCGGGGCCGAGTCCGGAGCTGGTGTTGCTGGCGGCGCCGGGGCCGGAGTCGCCGGCGGAGCCGGGACCGGAGCCGCCGGCGGAGCCGCAGGAGGAACCCCACTAGGGCCCGCGGGCCCGAAGGCGCACCGGGGACCTTAGGCCCGAAGAGGCGGGCCATGGGCCGACCGGAACTCCTGTAGGCCCGGCCGGAGCGCCGCCGAACCCGGGAAGGGCGGGTAATGCAGCGACGGCTCCACAGGCACTCCCGGAGCCGCGGGGACGGTGCCGCCGGGACCCTCAGCCGAGTCGCGAGCGAGGAAGTCGTCGAGCGATGACGCCGACTTCTTGTGCTTCGACTTACCGGAGGAGTGCGCGGACTTTGACCCGAAGAACGATGAGGACTCCGCGACCGGCCCTCGACCTCTCTCTCGACCGGGGCTTGATTGGGCGCGGAGCCACTGCCGGACCTCGAGGAGCTTTCGAGACCGCCCGCAAAGCTGTGGTGCAAGGCCCGGCAGTCAGGCACGACTTGGAGTCGTGGTCGCGCCTGAGGAAGTAGAGACAGTCTCGAGGTGGTCCGTGATCGACATCATCCGACCACAGGCGTCGTATGGCTGAAGCCGGGCATCCCTACTGACACCGTCGGAGTCAAACGACTCGAGAAACAGTGACAAAAAGTTCAGTCAAAAATGACTGGGGCACTGCTTCTCCGATCTGTGCTTACTGGCGCGGAAAAGAACTGACGCCAGCGCGCATGGGCGGCGCTTCTGCTACTGGCCACGCACGTCATCCCGCGATCCCGACGCCGACGACGGACGCGGAGCCGCACGACGCCGCCTACCGATTTGCAGGGGTACTGCTACGCAAAACCTTCCGGATTCAGGCTGACGCCTGGGGATATTCTAAGGTAAGGAATCTGTCACTAACGTGTCTCTTTCAGATGTTGATAACAATACATGGTGTTAAAATCTGATGTGACTTCTAACATTTCATTGCTAGAAAATGCGGCAGATTGTTCTAAATCAGACAACATATTGTTTACAGTTTCAAAATCTCAATCAACGGAAAATGTACTGGAGGTAATGATATCATTTAAGGAAATTTTAAATAAATGAGGTATTTTTAAAAGTTCGGTCGGACCAAATATATCATAATCAACCTTGTCCCATACTATACCATCAGGTATAGGAACTCTGTAATGTTCACTGATGACAAGTCTCTTGTTCACAATGTGATGAAACATGAGGTTTCAGGAGCAAGTTCACTATTGATGCTGCGTAGAGCTTTGGCGAAGGTAAGTTCCATTAATAGGCAAGCAGAAGACAGTTACTTGCTTCATCCAGAAAAGAAAGAAAAGTATCCCGGTGATTATCCAAAGTTCTAGCCAAGGTGACACCAGGTAAGCTCTTTTAAGAAAAAATGAAGAAGTCTTTGATTTGTTGTTGATGAGATATTGGGGCTGGCGTTGTTTCAGGTTCACTTGGATTCAAGGAAAAGGCATCCAAGTCGATGAAAAAGCCAGATGCAGTTCGATCTATTTTAGGTAGTTCCGCAGGTTTTGTTGAACTTGTAGATGGCTCTTGTCGAGGCATGTTCATGTAGTCATCAGTGTTCAGTCGAATTGAAATTGGTCTTTCATTTTGATTTTTTATTCCTTGTTCAAGGGGAACGAGTTCCATGGCATTGTTGCATAGTCCATCATTCCGTATAGGAGACTCTTCAAACATGATGAGCCTTTCCGTCTGAACTTCCTGTATAGTAGCGAGAGGAGGACGTCAGCTACTCAGGAGCCTACTAGGCCTACTATTTAGTATCTGCCACACAATGTGGTTTGATCAGATCAATGGAGACAAATCTCTTCACCTTTTTTTCAGCAAGAGGCAGCAGAAGTACAGTTCTTGTTCCTTCGACGGCCAGGACAGGTACATGCTTTCTGTATGATGGCCCAAATTCTTTCTTGTCCACTATCTTTTCCCTGACCAGATCCCCAACTTTAGGAATCCAGACAGGTCTTGCTGTGACTTACTTGACTTCCCCAGTGGAGGTCCGCTTTACCTGCACATTACTCTGTAGTGCCCTGGATTCATTCAGATCCTGTAAAACAGCCAAACGTTTATGGATGTCAAAAGGTTTTCCATCCGCCACTGTGCCTTGACAATCGAGATCAGGTACCCACATTCTCGTCCCAAATAGGACCTCATAAGGAGTGACACCCCCTAGAGAACTTCTTGGCTTGTTATTCAAGGCCCGCTGTACCCCATATAACTGATTGACCCAACTGCCACCCTCGCCTAATACTCTAGCTGTTAACGATTGCTTTATGTCCCGGTTTTTCCTCTCCACAACCGAATTTCTCTCGGTATGGTACGGAGAGGAGTACCGCAGTGCAACACCTAAACTTCCCATGGCTTCCTTGTAAGCCCTAGAGCTAAATGCGGGGCCACAGTCAGAATGTAATGTGCCAACTGCGTATGTCCCTATAAAGACTCGCAAATCTTTGATAACAGTTCGAGCGTCAGCCGAGCGCTGAGGCCATACCCATAGGAATCTTGAGCAGGAATCCACTGCAACCATGATATATTTGTAAGCCCCAGATTGTAAGGGGCCGCAGTGGTCCAAATAGATACACGCGAGTGGTCTGTCTGATATTAGCAATGGTGTTTGTGCTGGACGTGTTATGGGGGAGCCCTTCATCTGTTGACAGATGTCGCATTTTAAGACAATCTTTGGTCTGCTTTGCTAACCCTGGCCACCAATAGTGTTGTTTCAGTAAAGAAACTGTCGTCATACCTCCTGCGTGTGCAGAACTCATACCCTCATGTGCAGCTAATATTAATCCCAATCTGCGATCCATGTTTGGTATTACTCTATCCCACACTCCGGGAATCTGAGCAAATGGAACGTTATTTGCATCTAACTTGTAGGAGTACTTGAGTGGAAAACCTTTCGGCAATGCCTTATTGTCTTTGCGTGAAGCAATGGACAGCTACCATTATCTGTCCATCTATTCTATTTGAACGAGTGATTGCAGCTACGGACGCAGGTCGTACTGCTCCCTTTGCGGCTTCATCAGCCAATGAATTCCCTTCAACGTGAACGCCATCACGTTGATGACTCAGCGTGTGTATCTTGGTAGTTCGTTTTTCAACTCAACTACCTGTTCCCATAGCATTTTATGCTTAATTGTGCCACCTTTGAGTCTCTTAAACTCATTTTGTCCCCAATGGTGAAGATATTCATTGTATGACTGGACACAGTAAAAAGATTCGCACACAATTAGTGTGGGGAATTCTCGATCCGAATTTATCAGTGCCAGCAATAGAGCTTTTAATTCTGCCAGCTGTGCTGTGCAGTCTCCTAGAGACTGTGTTTTTGTACAGCTTGGATGGAACTTTCCGTCCTGGATACGCCCTTTACAATCGCACATGCGGCGCTTGTATTGCTGTTTACTTCCAATGGCCGGCTGAGCAGATCCGCCAGTGTAAATTATGTATTCAGACTGATTTAGAGGCATTATTTCATTCGGGAGAGGATATTCTTGTTCATATTGCAAAAATGCTTGTGTTTTTAGACTTGGGTCATATCTGTATTCTACATCTGATGCAGTGAGAGAATTCGCCCATTGTATCCATCTCAGATGTAAAGCTTTGGCATTTGGAACGCTAGCCTTTGTAGCAGCCTTTAAGGCGGGTACCGGAGTAACGACAATTATTAGTTTTCCCTGAGCCAGTGCTCTTTCTCTCACTACAGCAGTCTGTACAGCTGTCAGAATTTTCTCTGTGGATGCGAAAGGCATCGCCGCATTCGTATACAAATGTGATTTGTATGCTATGGGTACTGTTTCGCCTTCATTGTATGTTAGGTAGGTGTACCCAGATTGACCGGCAACTATACGGATCACCAAGTTGCGGACATTTACGCGTGTCTGTAAGTGTTTAGACGCTATCATGTCAGCTTGTAGGGAACGAAGGATATCTGTGTGTTCCTGTGTCCATTGCCAAACTGAAAAATCAGGTCTTATGTTGTAGAAAGGTTTAGCCCTTTCTGAGTAATCCAAAATGTATGTTCTACCAAAATTCAGGAATCCCAGTATGGATTGTAAAAAAAATTATGATTTTGGAGGTTGGAGCAGCGCACACTTTTCTAAAAAGTTAGCTGCCAAGCTTTTCCCTTCACTTGAGAGCTCATATCCAAAAATAGGACATTGAGGTGGGCTATTTTTGAAAGTTGAATTTGTAGCCCTCAGAGGCGAATCCCAAAATGATGGTGCTCACCCTGTTCAAGTATTCCTCTAGGTCATCATCCGTCAGAAAAATATCATCTACATAGGACATTGCCTCCTCATCCAGATTCTGAAGTAACTCAGTTACCCTAGCTGAGAACAACCCCAGGCTGTTTTTATACCCCTGGGTGAGTCGACAAAATTGACGCTGGGACCCCAGTGCTGAGAATGCTGTCAAATATCTGCTCTCAGGCGCTATATTTTGGCAGAAAAATCCATTTGAGACATCTAGTGTTGTTATATATTTTTTTCGCACAGTGTTATTCATCAATGCGGCACTGTGTGCGTTTTGTCTGCAAAGGTTTTTGTGCATGAGTTTAGATGTATATAGTCTAAAACTAGACGATATGAGTTGTCAGGTTTCATTACGGGAAATAAAGGATTATTCATTGAAGAGATGTAAGTTTCAATCACACCCTGGTATTCAAGTTGATCTAAGATCTCCCTGACCTGTTTTGTTGGATACTGTCTCTGTGGAGTCGGAGTAGATTTTAATGGTATCACGTGGTGTTATGTTATGTTAAAATGTTATGTTAAAATGAATTTGTAAAGCGCACGTACACCGGGGAGGTTTCATGGCGCTACTTTGATTGACACCCAAGTCCTGGAGAACATTAAAAAAGCCTGACGGAATAGCCAAGTTTCTAAGAAGGCTTCTGAAGCCGAGGAGGTTGGTACAGAAATGGATTTCAGAGGGGAGGGAGTTCCAGAACATGGGGGCCAAAATGGCAAACCTGGCACCACCAGTGCGCTTTAATTTAAAAGAGGGAGTGGACAGAAATAGCTTGTGTGCTGAGCGAAGATTGTGTGTGGGAGCATGCTTGTTAATCAAGTTGTTTACAAATTTAGGGCTTCTTCCATTGAGTGACTTAAAAATGAGGCACCCAACCTTGAAGGCACAGCGCTGGACCACCGGAAGCCAATGAAGTTTCTTTAGAAGAGGAGGACATGATGGTGCCTAGGCTGATGAAACAATCAGGCGTGCGGCCTGATTTTGTACCATCTGCAGGCGTTTGGATAAGTAGAGGGGAATGCCAAAGTAAAGCGAGTTAGCATAGTCGACATGGGACATGACCATGGTGGGTTCAATGTTCATCCCACCCAGCATGGTTGCGATATAGTGCAGGGGCAAGGGCTACCTCCCACTCCTGCGCGTATGTGTGTTTCAAGTGGTTAGAAACGAGGTCTGAAAAGGCTGGAAAAATGACCCTTTCTCCCTTTGGACAATCCATAACAATAGCAGTCGGCCAATCTCTTTCAGCTAAAAGAATGTCATAGCCAAAGGTCAGGTTCTCCCAAAAGAGACCTTTAATTTTTCTGGGCTTGTCCCCTTCCATTTGGAGTGTTATTTCATGTAACCTATGTGGGACACTTACTCTAGTATCAGGTGTTTCCAGCATGATATGTTCACTCAGCTCTGCTGTCACCAGAAATTCCATCAGGTTCTGGCGAGCTATTATTACTTCTGCTGCACTGTCTAGCATCACAGAGCCCATTCCCCGCTCAGTAGCTGAGTCCTCAGAATCTCGGGCATGTCTGATCTTAAGATCTGCTACTTTCTTATTTTTGAATTGAGGTTTTGATTTTGGTTTTTCTTCTTTCTTTGAAGTGTAATCAGGAGCGCGTTGCGTGTCTCTGGACTTCATACGCTCGTCTTGTCTGTGTTCTGACCGTCCTTCCCTCTCGGAGTTTTTCGATGAACCCTGAGAGGAACGTGTATCAGTGTCCTGATACTGGTCAGGTTTTCTAATGTTGTCCCTATTCCTAAGGTTATACCCTCAGGATTGAGATCTATTCTCTATATTCTTTTGTTGTTTGCTATTATCCCATTTCTTCTTTGAAGAAGCAGGTGCTTGCTTGAAGGTATCCTTTTCGGGACAACACATCAGTTGAGGTTTTATTGCTCTAGCTCTCAAACTGTCCCTGCCTAATTCTGCATAAGCAGTTTCAATTATTTTAGGTAATTCATGTTCCTGTTGTAGAGGAGTGAACTCCCTCAGGCGTTGGTCTATTGCCACCGCTGCTGCCTCCCTTTAATATTTGCTAATATTATAGCTGATACCTGGGCAAAATTACCTAGTAATTTCATCCCTAAATTCAGAGCAGGTTCTGCTCCATACTCATTCTGTATTAGTCTTAATACATCTGGTATTACTGCTAATGACGGGATAACATGAGTCCTGGTATATATGGCAGCGAAAACTGTACCCCAAGTGGTACAATCCTCTATCTTGGGGGTTATCCCCATGGGCAAGCAGATTGTTAACATTCTGTGTTTTTCTTGTGGACTAGTGTGTGGAAATACTGCCTCTACCTGTGTTATTTTTTGAGCTATCCAGAATGGCATTTGTTCACGTTTAGTGTGCATTTTACCCATCACTGCGTATAACGTTTGTGGTGTGATTTTAGTTGTTGATCTTTGAATCGGACCTGTTGGTATAGCCGTTGCTGGCTGAAGTGTAAGTGTTCTCATCACGAACTGTGTCATGTTTCTGTAAAGTCTTATTAGTTCTTTATGAAGTGCACATAAGTCTCCTACTGGCATTGTTTCAATGTCAGGATGTGGTGTGTAGGCCGCTAGTACTGGCCATGTTGCTCCGTCTCTTTAGAGCGGACCGAGTCTTACTTTATTTCTTGTATGGGGGAGGGCGCCTTTAAATCAGTATATATGCTCCTGGTAAGTGAGTGGAACTTTAATGTCCTCGTACGGACAATATTCGTTCGGTATGTCATCTTCTGTGTAGTAATAAAATGTTTTTGTTCGTGCATTTGCCTGTGGGAATCTAACCCATGAATAGAATACCTCTGTTCTATATGATTTGTGTGCCTCAATTACGAAGGTTACTGGCCCACCCCTAGCTGTTAAACCATATGAAGCTAGTTTTAGGGTGATGGCATTTCTAACATTTTCTGTAATTTGTATTGCATCAGCATCTTCTTCGGGCTGAGAGATTTAGGTCATGCACAGCGTTATCCTGTTGCTCGCGTCATTGTTTTTAGTAAGAAGAGTTTTTTCAAGGGAACTGAGATAAGGTGTTATGCACAATAGGAACAATGTGCCCTTCAAGCTTGAATAACCAACAGCGAATAAACAGAATTTTGCCTACTCCGATGCGGTGGATTTTTGTACCCTCCCACTCCAGACGTCTCTGGGAAAATGTGAGTAGGGGTCTCTGAGAATAGCACAACTGAACTACTTGGATTTGAATGTTAAATAAGTACCCAAGCAACGTTGGTGGCGCCATGTCGTGTAGTTCCTATAAAACCTATATAGGATCTGCGCGTTTAGACAACATATACTGTAGGATTGGTGTCAGACTGATTCTAGACACCCCCACCGGGGTATGTTGGCCTGTGTAACAGCTAGCTCACAGTGCCACTAGAAACTCCTCTTACCAAGGAGAGAATAGTTGTTGACAACTATCGAACATGACAACCCTGATCCCTCAGGACCGTGGAAACAGCGTACTACTTTTCGCTCAGTCACTCGTGCAGAAACAGATATAAATGATTAGAAGCACTAAGAAAGTAAAAGGATGGTAGATTTCTACCATTTTGCTATAACCATGAATACAGGCAAGTATATAAAATACATGACAATAAAATGCGTACTCCTACGATGCAATCCTAACTAGATGTACCTAAGTGTACCTAGCATGTGTGTAGGTGTTAAGCCAAGAATCCCTCTAGGATAAAGTCAACCCCATTACCTAAAGTGAGAGACTGTGGGGCCTCGTCTTGGTCTCGAGTTGGACACCCCGCAAGGGATGTTAGACCACTTCGAGCTGGAGTACCAGCATGCAGGAGCCTCTACGTCTCGCATCAGTGTGTCGGCAGGGAAGTCCTGATCTCCTCTGTTTGTCTCAGCAAGATGTGATGTTTATATACCCAAAGGTCTCCCAAGGGGGTTCTACCTTGTTGTGCCACTTGTCGGACTTAGGATGACGTTGGGACTGAACTTTATACATAATTATACAGGAGATGGTAGTCCTGCTGAGTTTCCAAGAATCCTCATGCATAATGTATGAGGCTTTTACCAGGGAAAATCCCGCGTTCTGTGTGCATTTGTCGTTTCTAGTTAAAAGGTCAGTCCCCAAGAACTGTTGTGTGTGTAATGTAGGGGAGAGTATAGGTGGAAGGATACGATGTTACCTGAGCCTATATTGGGGTACCTATACGGAATATAACACCGCCACTACTGCAAGGCATTTTGTGAAAACCCTTGGAGCTGTTGTGACCCCGAACTGTAACACTTTGAATTGATAGTGTTGCTCATTTAGCTGAAAGCATAGGTAATGGCAGTGTGCTGAATGAATGGGGATAGGGAAGTATGCACTTTTTAGGTCTAATGCAGTCATGAAACCTCCTTGCTGTAACAGTGGTATTACTTCTTGTAACGTGACCATGTGAAATTTTCCGAGAAAAAGTACCTGTTTAGTGGCCTAGATCTAGAATAGGCTCTAATGTTTTGTCCTTTTTGGGAATCTAGATCTTATCTTAACCAACTCCCCGAACATCATCTGTGGGGAAACCTGTCCTCTGAGTTGGTCTGACCACTCTCTGGTGAATTTCCAACTCATGAGTCCCAGCAATTTCTCCACCCCTATATCCTACGCCACGCGTTGGTACAGACCATGGCACAAACTGAAGTCTGACCAATTCCTGACCCCTTTTTGCTCTTGGAATATTGATACTAACACATATAGTGTAGAAGAACAGCTAAGTCATTTCAATTCCATTGTACAATCCACTATAGATAATGTAGCTCCGTTGAAACCACAGACCCACTCCTCCCAAACACACGCCCACTAGCTGGTATTCCCTCTACCCTCCGGACTGAAAAGAGCTCAATGTAAAAATTGGAACGGAAATGGCGACACTCACACAGTGTACAAGACAAAGAGATATAAAGCCGCACTGTCCTCTTATCATAAAAATTTAAAATCCGCACGTAAGCTAGCATATCGCAAATCAGCTAGGAGCAAGCTGGGAACAACTCTAGGACCCTTTCCAGATCCTGAAGACCTACACAAACCCTAGGGCATGCAACACTGCAGAGACTTCTCACAAACGCGTTGTAGCGACAACATAGCTTCCTTTCTAACTCAGAAAATCAAGCCATTTACCATAAAATTATCACATCCAATGGAATTCCTTCTCACCCCACTACAGTACACCCTGTCTCCCCATTAACACCTCGCATCTCCACTGCTTTCCTCACTCACCCCGGTAGAGGTTGAATCTTCCTAACCAAAGTTAAATCTGATCCCCCTAGATGTAAACCCTGCAAAGGTCTCCTCCAGACTATCTAAACAGCTAGCTACACCCATCTGCATCATTCTCAATCGTTCCTTGAGGGTTGGCAGACTCCCCCCAGAATGGAAAGCAGCTCAAGTCGTACCCATTCGCAAAACCCTTAAGGCCCCCACTACCGAGCTGTCCGATTATCGTCCCATCTCTCTGCTCCCCCTTCAGAGCAAGCTTCTTGAAAAGCATATCAACAAGCATCTGTCCGATTTTGTTGAAACCTCGCACTGCCTGGATGTCTCCCAGTCAGGTTTCCGGGCCAAGCACAGCACCGAGTCTGCCTTGATTGAGGCAACTGATAACATCAGAATGGCCCTGGACAATGGTCAGGCGGCACTTTTGGTGCTGCTTGACCTATCGGCGGCGTTTGACACCATCTCGCACCATATCCTACTGGAGAGACTTCAGGGCATTGGGGTACAGGGGGCTGCACTAAAATGGCTGACAGACTTTCTAACAGACAGAACCCAGACAGTCACATTGGGCACCTTTAGATCTAAAACCATGAAAGCTACTAAGGGAGTACCGCAGGGCTCCTGTTTGAGCCCTACCCACTTCAACAACATTTATGTTACTCCCTTGGCTAAATCTAATGAGGAACCTAGGGTTCAGTCCCATCTCCCACGCGGACGACACTCCAGCTCCTCCTCAGCTTTGATAAATGCAGCCCTGACACACAACTCATCTTTTCAGAGGGCATGAAGACCATTGCCGCCTGGATGAGGACCAACTTCCTTCAACTGAATGCAGAGAAATCGGAGATCATGTTGTTTGGAGGTGCAGCCATAAGCTGGACTCCCAGGTGGTGGCCGGAGGAGCTGGGCACGCCCCCTCTCCAAAAGAAGTGGTCAAGAATTTAGGAACTGGATTGACCAGAATCTTACGCTCGAGCTCACGCCGGCTACACACCGCTGGTACCTGCTTTCACACACTCAGCCTACTCAGAAGAGTATTTCCTCTGTTACCTTCCTCTACGCCGAAAAACACTGATGCAAGCCCTAGTGTTAAGCCGTCTGGACTACTGTAATGTCGGCCAACAAGGCTTCCTTAAACAAGTTACAAGTAGTCCAGAATACGGCAGCCCGACTAGTAGCAAATGCTCCTCCTAGAACGGCCTCCATTCCACTTCTTAACAAACTTCACTGGCTCCCTGTAAGAAAGCGGGTGAAATTTAAGATCGGCTGCATTGTTTTTAAAGCCCTCAATGGTCTGGGGCCTTCCTACTTGTCTGACAAACTGACCAAGTACACTCCCTCTCGGCCCCTCCGATCAGGATCCAAGCTACCCTTTGCACTCCGAGAATTAAAAAGGCTTGCAAGGGTGGCAAAGCATTCACTCACCTTGCCCCGACTTTCTGGAACGAACTCCCCGCCAGCTTCGCGACTGCCAGAGCCTTCCTCACTTCAGGAAGCTTTAAAAACCTACCTTTCTGGAGGCCCTCTGGTTTGGCTGTAGCATACCGTCCTAAGCGCGGAGATACCCCTTATGGGGTGGTTCGGGCGCTATATAAATTAATAAATAAATAAAATAAATGAGAAAATAAAGGGCGTACACTCCATGTCCTTGATGTTGTACTAGTACTATTTCTATTGCCCCTTTCTGAAGGAGAAACAGAACCTCTTCCAGTAAAAGTGTAAGATGTTCTTTTGGCATTTTCTGTGGTTTGGGTGGGATTGTGGGTGGTGTTCGAGTTCTAAACAATACCCATCTTTGAATATGGATAACACCCACTGGTCTGTGGTGCTGTTTTGCTATTGTTGATAAAAGTTTTGTAACCTTCCCCCCACTGGTATTATATGTGGTGGGGGGGGAGGTGTAGGTTGCCACTGTTTTGGAGGGGTAGGTGTTTTGGTAGTGGTTGCACGGCCCATACCTCTGTTTCTATAATTTGTTTTATAGAAAGATCCCCTATTAAATTGGCTTTGATAGGAACCCTGCTGTTTATTGCCATTGTTTGAGTAAGAGGAGGAACTTCCTCTGTTTGTACCTCTGTATTGACTCCTATGAAAGGAACCACAGTGTTGAAATGTTTGTAGGGACCCCATTACTTTTGGTGTTTGTGTCTTTTTTGAGCTTCTCTAGCATTTAATCTACTTGTGGACCAAATACATTTTGCCCATCAAAAGGTAAATTAAGCAGATGCTGCTGTACGTCTGGCTTGAACCCGGATACTCTGAGCCATGCATGGCGTCTAATGAGGATACTAGCATTGACCTTGCGTGCGGTGGCGTCTGCAGAGTCTAAGGCACATTCTATAGTGGCATTAGATAGTGCTTTGCCTTCTTCCACGAATTGTGTTGCACGTTCTTGGTATTTTTTAGGGAGATATTGCAGTAGTTCCTGCATTTCATCCCATATGGCCCGATTATATTGGGAGAGTAGTCACACAGAATTTACGATACGCATGTGGTTGGCCACCTATGCGGCTACTCGTTTACCTGCTGCATCAGACTTTTTACTCTCCTTATCTGTAGGAGGTGCATCCCCTGTGCTTTGGGAATTCGATCTTTTTCTGGCAGTGTGCACCACTAGTGAGCCTGGCGTAACCCGGGGCTTAATATATTCCAGGTCCAGTTAACATGGTTTATATTTTTTCTACACACGCGGGGTGATTACTCTAGATTTAACAGATTGTTTAAATATGTCCTGTGTGTATGCTAGTATACCTTTAAGCATAGGTATTGTTTGCATTGGCCTTTGCGATTTATTAATTGTTTCTACCAGGAAATAGTTTTCCTGTGGAATAGTGTGTAAGCTTACTTTGTGGTATGTAGCAGCCCTACTGATGATGTCATGATAAGCTGATGTATCATCTGGTGGTGAGTGTTTGTATGGATAGAAACATGGATCGCTATCATCCAATGGAGCAGCATCATAAATATCCCATTGATCAGGGGATGTATTGGGATCTCCCTGTGGATCCATTGAGTAAGAGATATTATGCCCTTCATGTTGATGGTCACTTTGAGGTGATTGATTTGGTGAATGCAATGGCTACTCAGAAGTAAGTGTTTTGGCGAGTGTGCCTATTCGGTTTTTGAAGGTGTAACAGGTGAAGTTGGAACACAAGTTGATGGAATAGGAAGAGGAGGTGGAGAAGACGGAAAAGAAATAGGGCTTGTGCCTGTCCTGTTTCTTTTTCTTTGTTGATGGGCTTGTTGAGGCCCAGCAATCTCCTCCTGAAAAAACTTTTTCCTCTTCTAAAGTGAGAGGGAAGCAGGTGCTAGTGTTTTTGTTCCTAACTTCCCAGTATGAGGGTTTACAAAGAGTCCTTTGTCGTTTATTGAGGTTGTCGTGCAAGCGCTCAAGAATAGGCTCTATTCGTTTTTTCTGTGGCTCTGTAGTATTTTTTGTTGATTTCAACACAAAGGATGTGGAGGGCATTAAAGAGCCTGTTTTACTTGTTACCGTCTTTTGCGTTTTTGTTTCTGGTGCAGGCGGCTTATGTGTAGGTTTCAACGCCAAAGCTTTTGCTGCCAATCCATTTTTTGATTCAGAGATTTTTTTCAGATCTGAGGTATGTTTCTTTGGCTCTGAGTCCTTGTTTGACTTCGGTTGCGCTGATGAAACTTGTTTCAGTGCAGGTGGCGAAACAAATTTTAAAGCTTTAAAAAAATTTGCCGCTAATCGAAGGCTTTCCAGGCGTAGTGGACTTTTGCCTGTGTGCCTGTTCATGGAGACCTCTTTGGCCCAAAGGCAGTGGGGCTCCGAAAGCCTGCATGGGTGGTTTGGTAGGGTTTTGGGTGGCTTTCGCCGAGGTACTCAGGTGCCCCTGTATGGAGTCTGGCTCGGAGTCCGAACTGGCCCCACTGCTAGGCAGCAGTATCTGTAGGCGCCATCAGTGCCTCTGAGTATTCTGGTTCTTGACTGGGGTCTGGTGAAAGGTCCCTGAAGATATTCAGAGCATCTTCTGTGCGTTGCTGCATGTTTGTGTGGGCCCAACGATGCTCTCTTCATTGCCAAAGTCTCTTTTTTGACCGGAACACCAAACCTGCCTCACTGGAGGTTTCTTCATACTACGGAGACAAACAAAGGTTGCAGACTTTATATAGGTCTTGTCTGGAATATTTTTCGTGGCAAGTTGGACAAAAGCTGAAGGGTGTGATTTCTATCCCTCGTAGAGGTATTCATGTAGAATGGAGACGAAGTCGAGGAACGGCGGGCCCGGGCAGGCGCCATGAAGTGATCGATATCACCAGTTGCTGTCTTCCTGATCTGAGATTTGTCAGTCCAGAGAAAAGACCAGGAGCCTATGAAGACCTTGGTGGAGATTGAAGCTTCGGTTCTGGAGCTCCTATAACAACATCCAAAACCGATGGCGGAAAATATAATCTAACAAAGGAGCAGAAGAACATACACAATACACACCGGAGGAGTCACTATACCTCGTGACTCGAAGACTTCTTCGAAGAAAAATAACTTGTAATTGTTAGAGCCCAACACTAGGTGGAAGGATAGTGCTAAGCATATGTATCTACGGCCAACACATGCTACGAACAGTTCATCTCTGGTGAAGTGTCCAAAAGCGGTAGCATTTTGAAAGAAAAAAAAAACGGAAACTTCAATCTATCTGAGGAGGAGGCAAAAAACCACCTTGGTCACTTTCTTATCTAAAGCACTGAAACAAAGGGCAGATAATCAAAATAATAAGCAAAAGTTATTCCATTCTGTGAAGAGTCATACATCAGACACCTCTCAGCATCTGAAGATATTTAACTTTTCCTTCAAATAAGAGGAACAAACCTGTCATTGGTGTTGTAAAGAAGGTTTTTACCTTAGTTTATGATATTTCTAGTGTATAGTATATCTTTCCACTTATTCCCTTTAGAAATTCATTCAGCAACACAATGGACCAGAAAACCTTCCCCCAGTATTTCCTCTCCAGCGCAGCCAGGTGGTTCCAGGTGACTTAAGTCAGAGCTTTATCCGCTGCCCCCCGCCCCAACCTCCACCCCCACCCAGAATGTGACATTATCGGACTTGGTTTGGTACTGTCTGGTGTGCTGGAAACAGTTTCTTACATTTCTTTTACAAGCACAATTGAAGCATGCGAAAAAGAATTGAGAGTGTTTGACTACAATACTACAATAAAACAATAACAGCATGAATATCACTGCATAACTCCGGATCTTATTAAAATAACACTGATGCATAAAGAAAGGAGAGAGGACAGTGAGGATTCTGCAAGAAGAAATAATTTTCACATGAAATATCATAAGCAAAGACAAGTAAAAAAATTCTGATGGATACTTCTTCCCACAGACTCCTCACCTTATGAACGAATCCCAAAGCAATAGCCACATCGAGGTGCGCATGAGTAGTGCGGAATAACCAAAGATGGAATGCAACATTGCCCTGGAAAAGTACTTGTCGCTGCATGCCTAAATGTAGGACAGTAATCTTTACTAAATGTATGCAAAGCAAACCAAGGGTCCGCCCGAAAAATATCAGCCACCAGGATACCCTTGTAAGAGCAATAGAAGCTGCCATGGCCATTGTGTTGTGTGAACGTCTATCAGCCAGAGGGTCTTTCTTGCTCATGATGAAACATGTCATGTCATTATGCAAAGGCCAACCCAACGTGGAATAGTACACTTGGTCACAGCTTTGCCTTTCTTGGCTTCAGCAAAGGTCACAGAGAGATCATAGTCCACGCTGTCCTGTCTTGTACTGTCAAAATATGCCTAGAGTCTGTAGGAAAGTGCCCAGGGCTTATGTTCTTTCCCCTAAATTGTAATGTTGCAAAACCCAATTGGCAACTCTCTGGCCACATCTAAGTCCCTTGTAAAAGGTACCATAGGTACCAAGGGCACTGTGACCAGGGAAGGTCTCTAAGGACTGCAGCACGTATTGTGCCACCCTTAGAGGCCCTGTACCTTTACACACACACACTGCCATTGCAGGCTGCGTGTTTTGGTGCAGAACAAAGTGAAGAGTCGACATGGCAAACATCCCTCCCTGTGCGCCATGCCTACAAACCACTGCCCTGGCATAGGTAAGCCACCCCTCTAGCTGGGTACACTATACAAGTGGTGAGAGTACAGATGCATGAGCCCTGTACCCCTACAGTGTCTAAGCCAATTCTTAGACATTGTAAGAGCAGTAATGCCATTAAGAGTACATGGTACTGGGAGTTTGTCATTACAAACTCCACAACACCATAATGGCTTTACTGAAAACTAGGAAGTTTGGTATCAAACTTCTCAGCACATTAAACCGACACTGATGCCAGTGTGGGATTTAATGAAAATTCACTCAGAGGGCATCTTAGAAATGCCCCCTGAAAAACGACCTAACTCTAGTGTCCTGG
Source organism: Calotriton arnoldi (assembly GCA_963921515.1). Classification (NCBI taxonomy): domain Eukaryota; kingdom Metazoa; phylum Chordata; class Amphibia; order Caudata; family Salamandridae; genus Calotriton; species Calotriton arnoldi. The sequence continues at coordinate 1,812,597 of CAWUFW010002224.1, read as the reverse complement.
CTGAGTGGCTGCTCATGTTTCTGGACCCCTGGGTCGAGAGCCTGCTGCTCTCGGGGGACTGAAAACATCCACATTCTGGGACGAGGTGCCAAGCCTCCTTCCCCAGGATGGGCAGGGTCCACTAAGGGGAAGCTTCAAAGGCTTGCCGCCTTTGTGAGCTACCCCAGCCATTTGCTGCTCCCACTTTGGGCGGGAGAATCGGCAGGAAAACTAAGTTAGGAGGAGAAGTGTGCCCACCTTTGCCAACCCCACCCCTCAGGTGGGGGAGGCGAGGTGAAGCACAACTCTCAGTCCCCGCATCTTGCAGCTGGGGGGACCCAGCCAACCAGAGTGAGGCATATGCTCCCCCTCCAACTGGATGGTGGAATAATAGGCGGTGTACCCACCCAACGGAAGGTACCCATTGGTCCCGACCTGTACCTACCTGTAACGCCCCTAAATTTAATATTTAGGGGCAATCCTGAAACTTGCCTCCTCAGACAAGAAGAAACAAGAAGAAGGACCGAAGAGGGGGGGCGCTAGAGGGCACACAAGCAAGATGGCCGCACTTGCGTCAGGCTCTTGCAGCTCAGGGATCACAATCAGAAATATCCTCCTCATATGCCGCGAAATCGATACCAAAAAGCAGCACAGCGCTATCGGATGACTGCCGCCAAGTTTTGAAGCCGATGACACCAGCAAAACCGACCCAGCCGCCGAGTAAATCTCCTCCGAGCTCGGCGCTGCTGAGCTCCCAATATGGCGGCCGCGCGCACAGTCTAACTGCCGATATCACAGAGAAGGCGTCCGAGATCTCTGCCGTGTGGTGAAAGAAGCTGGAATATCACGAATCGGAGGAACTAACTGAGGAGGAGGGCGCGTACGCTCTAGCCCTTGTGGCGAGGCACGGTGCACGGGACACTGGTGCGAGTTGCTCCTGCGCACCCCGAGGGCGTATGCAACAAAGGGATTAAGCCGCAGCCGCTGATTCGGACGGGGATCCGCGCCATCCGCAGCTGACGCCAGCTGTCTACACCGCTACCAGAAATCACCATCGAGACTGCTGCCAGCGCGGAGAAACCGGTGAGTGGGGGCCGCTCCGCGACACAGCACTGCATCGAGGGATGGTAGCGCGCCCGCTTCCTCCCCTCCCCTGTCACACTGCAGCCAATGCACGCAACTCTAAACTGGGGGTACCTGACCCTAAGAGTATTGGCTGAGTCTGGGGACCACATACCACAAGACGGGCCGCGGGCCACGAGAAGGATCGCAGTGAGCCGGTCGCCCCTCCCCCTGCTCCAGACTCCCGCGTGGGGCTCGGGGCTCCCGGCTGCAACACAGGCGCTAACCAAGCGCTTCAAAAGGGCCTACACCGACTGCGGAGATCACTGCAGTGTGCTCACCAGACCTACAGCGCACACCCCGCCTGGCACTGTGGAGACACCCTCGCATGCGGTGCCCCCGCCCTGGGAGGGCACTGTTAAAAACCCTGTCCACACCTGTTGCAAAGTCATCCTGTGCCCTGGGCACCCCCCAACTTTTTGCTGACTGGTACTGGTGGTAACTGACTCTGAGAGACCCTGGGCTCTGCCTAACCAGGCCCAGGGCCAGTGCTATGCTGAAAGAGACACATTTAGAATACAGTTAAAACACCTACATACACTAGGGTACACTATGGGTTGGGGTACCCCTGTGATTGGCATGACCTACCCTATAAGACCCTAGTACATAATAGGGCAGGGGGATTGAAACTACCCATCAGCCCCTAGGATATAGTAGGGCATGGCCGTTTAGAGGCCAGCAGCCTTTTCTGCACTTGCATGTGTGCACTGCTGAAGCCTGAGGTCAGTTTAAAAGCAGCCCTGGGTTCCAGGACTGCTTTTAAAAAGTAAATTGTGCCCAAACTCGACTTTGGTGTTTGGGGCACTTAAAAATGGATAACCTACAATGTGTTGGCATATTAGGAACCCCCAGGGTCTCCCCTAGGTGTCCCAGGGGTAGGGGGTCAGGTATTTATAAGGTGGACCCTTATAAAATGAGTTGTATATGCCCTGGGTTAAGTGAAATATCACATTTCACTCCCCACATTGTGATAAAGTGCTGCCCAAATTCGACTTTGATGCTAGGAGCACTGTGGAGGGAGGATCTGCAATATTTCTACAGATTCAGAACCCCTAAAATGTCCCCTAGGTGGTCCATGGGGTGGGGGACCTGTAGATATAGGCGGAGTACTTATAAAATATGTTTTTGTAAGTCCTAGTGCTGGAAAAATGGCCCAAGTCATTTTTCCCATTGCAAATCCCATGCCACATAGGTTAACATGGCAAGAAGTTATTAACTAATAACTCCTGATAGGAGAATGATAGAACTTCCATTCAAAGACTTCCCAGAATGGTAGTGATATATCCAACAATATCATATTGTTGAATTTCTCCTAAAATGTACAGACAAGAAGTTATAAGACTTTGTTTGTAAGTCCAGATTCAGCCTTCCAGTGGTCTGTCCTGATTGGTCAGAGTTAAGTGGATTAGCAGGCTGCCTTGAAGAGATGATAAAGAGCCCCTGGGGTTAACCAGCTCTGCTGGGAGGGCAGTGTGCTGCTACACAGGAATGCCAGAACAGGGGGAGGAGTCGTAAACCATGGTCTTCAAAGGGAAGGGGACGGCCTCAGTGTCATTTACAACTCTACTCTTTTGACCCAAAGCTACAGCTAGGATTAAGGCAAGAATGAGCAGATGCAAGGGGGAGAGTCTATGGAAAGTAGCCATCCTAGGGGTGTGTTTAGCCAGCTCTTACCTCCCTGCTGGAAAATCAGCCATTATGAATTTGGAAGATTTGATGCACTCTGGGACAAAATAATGCCACACTCTACAGGATGTGGTCATATCCTTGGGGAGTTGCCCTGCTCTCATTGGTCAGGAGTGACCTCCTGCTTGACCCAGAGAACTTGGAACAAGTATCTGAGAAGGGCAGAGCCCCTCAGATCTGCTGCTTGAAACTTAAGAAAGCAAGACGTTGTGCCATGCTGAGAAGTTGGATGTGCAATTGCTAAGGCCTGCCCTCTGTGGACTGCACCATCAGGAACTACAGCCCTGGGGACTACCTTGCTGTGAAAAAGAGTAAAGAGTGGACTCCTGCAAGCTACAGGTTAACAGAGCTCACCTGGATCATCACCACCAAGAATCCGCAACCTGGAAGACTACCAGTGGATTTGTAAGGGTTTTGTCCAAGTGGATTGTGGGAACTGAGGTCCTCAACTTTCAAGGACCATCTTGGAGCTTCCAGACCCTTGGAGTGAGTTTGAGACACTTTGGGACCCTTTGGGGAACTTCAGGAAGAGGTTCCAGGAGTTTGGAGAAACTTTGGAAAAAAGCTCCATAGGGGGACCGACTCAACCTGGTCAGCCAAGCCGCCTGCCTTCAACTGCGAGCCGGTCAAGCCATCCAGGTTCGTCCAGCTAAAAGCTCCGTAGGTCCGACTTCCAGAGTTTGACCGGGAGTAGAAGAAATCTGAGGCCGGCGAACCCTCACCGAATCCGGCCTGGTGAAGAGCATCGAGGGACCCCACGAGAAAAAGCTCCAGATAAGTTTCTAAGTCCGAAGGTAAAAACTGTGACCGGGACCTCACCGCGAGGGGTAGCCGCTCAGGGCTCCATCGCGGTCGGCCTGAAACTTTGACTTTGAGCCGGTCTATCGCGACCAGATATCCCAATATGGTGCTATATGTTTCCAAGTGCTATAAAGTGATAAATCTTTAAAAATTCATATCTCCGGTTCCCTACATTGGATTTTTGTCGTTTTGGTGTCATTTTAAAGATAAAAATATTTCCTATTTTTATAAATTGGTGTGGGATTTTTATTATGCATTGTGCCTTAATTATGTACTGAATTGGTGTTTTTAAATGCTTTACATACCTGTCTTTGAAGTTAAGCCTGCCTGCTCGCAGCCAAGCTACCAAGGGCTGAGCATGGGAATAATTTTCTAAGACCTATGCTGAGTCCTATCATGTGTTAGTGGCCTTATTGCCAGTAGCAGACCTACATTTGCCCCTACCAATAATCCACTTTCCAACAACACCCTAACTGACCGAAGAAAAGACTAATCACTAGTGTGGACCACCGAACTACAGACACTCCATGCTCCAGAACCTGCTTCCACTGCGGTCAATGCGGAGATACCCCCTGCAACACCTCCTGTAGAAACAGTGACTGGGACCGAGCGAGGCAGTGTAAACGCCACAGCCCACTATTACGGATTTCCCCCTGGACGATCACTATTGGTATTGTATGCCATCTCCTCCCGCGAGGCAGTGCCTACAGTTGGCTGGCACCCAGGCACACAAGGCCACATACTCTCTTAGCAGGCGAAGCGAATCAGCTATCTAGCGAACTCCTGCGGAGCGGATTGCTGAGCGCCTTTTGCCATTTGCAGAACAACTGCTTTTACCCTTGCCACTGTGCCATAACGACGAAAAACACACGCCTGCTCCTCCGCTACTAAACCTTTCCCCCCAAATCGCTCTGCCATAAAAAGCTGGGAAAAATCGGCGCATAGAGTGCATCATGGGGAAGACAGACAGGAAACAAACCAAAATACCCTTTCTCGCAAGTCCTCCAGAACGCAGATTGATGCGGACGAAGACACAACAGACGCTCCCGCCACAGGGGCATCCACGTCAAAGGAGGACCTGAAGGAGCTTCTCCTCACTATGAAATCTAGCTTAACCTCAATAGAAGCCAAGATGGACTCCATGTGTATGCGTCTAGATAATGTTACACATAAGCTCGACCAGCACAAGGAGCGCCTTAAAGACACGGAGCAACGCATCTCGGAACTAGAAGACACTTCCACTGAAAGTAAAGAGAAGTTGCTAAACATGGAAAAAGTCCTAAAAGTAATAGCTGCCAAAATGAGGACTTGGAATCTAGGTCGCGGAGAAACAACCTTAGAATTCTTGGCGTACCGGAATCCACAAACATGTGGAGGAGTATGTCGAACGCCTACTCACCACACTGTTTGGCAGAGAAGCTTTCTCCGCGATGCTAATAGTTGAAAGGGCACACCGATCATTGGCCACCCGACCTCCACAGGGAACCCCCCAAACCCCCCCCCGCCCCCGAGGCCGATAATCGTGAGAATACTAAACTACCGAGACCGTGACGCCGCTTTACGACTAGCGAGAGAGAAACAGATGCTGTCATTCGAAGGAATGGAAATAGCCATATAACCGGACTTTACCATGGCGGTCCAGGAGGCCCGCAGAAAGTTTCTCCCTGTCAAGAAAAACTCCAGCAGGCGTTGTCACATGCTCCCCTGTTGGGAGCCTTGTTACGGGGTTGGTGGGGTGGGGTGGGAGGATCATATGCCACAGCAGGATTGGGCTGCTGATGTGGGTGGGGGAGGAGGGGGGGGGAGTTATTTCTATGCCACTATACGACAGCAAGACGACAACTCGCCACACTAGCGCAGTTCGACCACATGACAGGACAACGGCGCACGCAGCACAGATTACATCACACAAACGAGATGAACCGCCCTAGCCCCCCTAGTTACAATATCCTAACATGGAATGTGCGCGGCCTAGGCAACCCCCGCAAGCGCAGGCATATCCTAGCGTACTTGGACAGACATAACATACACTGTGCTATGCTACAGGAACGCATCTCGGCCCGCTGCCCCATCCACGTTCGCAGGCCGCTGGGCGGCACACTGCTGCTTCTCCTCATATTCCACGTATGCGAGAGGCACTACAATACTGATCAAGCACAGTCTCCCCTACACCGCTATAGGCTCGCACACAGATCCACTAGGACGCTACTGCATTTTATGGGGACGATGGCTTCCCAATCCATAACATTGGTTTGCTGTTACGGCCCTAATGTCGATCATCCCGAATTTTTCCATATCCTCTGGGGGAAAATCCTGGACATTGGCTCTACGCATGTGGTATGGGGTGGCGACTTCAATATCACACTTGATCCGGCTATGGACCGATCACACCCGCAGCTGCACCATTATTCAAATGCCCAACGCCATTTTAAGAATATCATCATGGACCACGGGTTGATCGATGCCTGGCGTAGTCTTCACCCCAACGGAAGAGAGGGCACCTGCTATTCTTAAATACACTCCTCATGGTCACGCATAGATGGGTGGATCCTTTCCAGGGGTCTGGCATCGTGGCTAACCCAAGCAATACACTTGCCGCGTACCTATTCAGACCATTCACCTGTGCTAATGACTCTCACTCCCCCTTGTGAGGACTCACCATACAGATCTTGGCGTCTGCCCACACAAGCACTGTTAGACCCAGTCTTTAAGTCTGAGCTGGAACAAGAGATAGAGGACTTCTTCCCACGTAATATGCACTCAGAGACACAATAATCCACTGTGTGGGAGGCTTTCAAAGTAACTATCCGCCGAGTATGTATCACCAAGGGAGGAGGGATATTAAAAGACATTAGGAACACACTTCACAAACTAGAAAAAGACCTAAAACACCTAGACGTCCAAATGCAGAGGACACCTACCCCAGAGCTGCAGGCGTGGGTGAGAGAAACGATGACTGAATATCAAGTAACAGCGGACAGAGAGTGCAAATTCAGGGGGAAATATTACCAGGCCCGACAGTACGGGGAGGGAGAAAGACCGGGCAAATCGCTCGCAGCAACAACCCGACCACCTAGATTCTTGAATACCATACTTGAAGTAATTGACGGAGAGGGACATTTGCATCGAAACACCCCAGACATCTCAACTACATTTCACACATTTTACAGCACATTATATAAATCCCACAGAACGCGATCAGTAGACTTTGCCCCCTTTTTTGAAGATACTGAAATAGGTTGGCTGGGTGATGCCCAAAGGGAGTTTTCTCCTAGCCGACTTTGAAGAAGATGAGATAAGGGCTGCGATCATGTAACTACAATCTGGCCGAGCCCCTGGCCCCCGACGGACATACGGCCGAATTTTATAAAACAGTCTGCTCTACCCTCATCCCAATTCTTCGAAAAGTCTATGAAGAGGCTAGGAATACAGGGGTCCTTCCCCAAACAATGCGCGAAGCGCTTATTTCTCTCCTAAAACCTGGTAAGCCAGCCGAACAGTGCGACTCATACAGGCCGCTCTCCCTCAATGTCGATGCTAAAATCCTAGCCAAAATAATAGCGAATCGCATCAGCCCTCTCATGACTGCCCTGGTGTTGCCGGATCAGTCGGGTTTTGTTCCTGGCAGGGGGACGTCGCATAACCTCCAAACCTTATTTGCCGTCCTACAGGACATTGACCCCGAAACAAGCGCGGTGGCTGTCTTCTTGGACGCTACCAAAGCCTTCGATTCCCTGGAGTGGGACTATCTGGCTTTTGTACTTAGACGAATGGGATTCCTCATACCCTTTCTGGCTTGGATTCAACTGCTCTATACCAATCTACAGGCTAGCATACTAATCAATGGCACCCGCTCTCCCGCTTTCAACATAGCTAGAGGTACGAGGCAGGGGTGCCCTTTGTCGCCCCTCCTCTTCGCTCTCGCGATAGAGCCACTAGCAGCTAAGATACGCCAGCATCATCGAGAATATGCCCTCATCTATCCCGAATGACAAATTCTAATCTCATTATACACCGACGATCTCACCCTATACCTCCGCAACACAGAAGACAACCCGATACTGCGTGTACTCATACTTTTTGGGAGATTATCTGGCGTTAACATAAACTGGAGCAAATCTCAAATATTTCCTCTTACTGCCGCAACTGCAAAGTTTGAACCAGACTATCCCCTCGCCTGGTGTGATGGCGCAGTCACATACCTGGGTATCGTGGTGACAAGAGATAGGGAGGAATTAATGAGAGCCAACTACGGGCGGGTGCTGGATCTCCTGACTGACAAGATCACTCGATGGATTGCCATGCCAATCTCAATGGCAGGGAGAGCATCGTTAATAAAAATGGTAATCCTCCCTAAGTGACTGTATTTATTTATCAACATCCCATACTCCCCCAGTGGACACTTTTTTTAAAACCCTGAAATCTCAACTCATCCGTCTCACCTGGGGAGGCAAACAGTCTAGATTAAAATGGAGTACCCTCACTCACTCATTTGCTGCCGGAGGATTTGAAATTCCAGATATGGAATTGTACTTCAGCTGTGCACAGGCCCACTATGCTGCGTACTGGATGGATCCACCGCCCTACATGCCTCACCTTGCAGTGGAGAATGGGCACATGGCCCCAACCCCCTACTCGGCTTATCTAAGCTCGCCCACCACCCATAAACGCAACGCCTTGACCACAGTCGACTGCACGAACAGTGCTTGGAGAGACCTAGCCCGCCGCCTTAAAATTGGAATAATGTACTCCCCCCTGCTGCCTATCCAAAGTAGACTAGACCTTCCCGTTATACAGGAGGGAGGATGTCGGCAAATGCTCCGGTAATTCTCGGCCCTGACCTGCGGAGACCTATACAAAAATGGGAAATTCGAACACGAGAAGAATTTTTTGGGGATAGCTCACCCACTTCTTTAGAACTATTTATGTATGTTAGACTTCGACAAGACATGAAGACCCTTATCTCAGACTTCCCACATGAACCTCCCACCATGGCCCCATTGCATGCCCTGCTCCAGAAGGTCAATCCCACACATGTCATATCTATGCTATATCGGACCACCCAAGCAGACAGCTCACACGAAATTCCTGCTGCGTGAGCGCACTGGGAGGAAGACTTGGGTCTCCCCTTAACAGATGACCAATGGACTTACTGTTGCCAACAGACTGGGATAATATCTGCTGCAAAACACACAAGATGATGGACGGAATGCTGCACATTGGCAAACATTCACCCCCAGTCACAGATCTGGGTTTAATCCATAGTTATTTTGCTTCACCACGCCACCCCAGTTCAGACATAGCCATATGCAAATCAGTCTCGACCCTGTGCCTCATGGGAACAGTCCAGACCGAACTGCCAAGCCATGTCTTCCCTGGACCGGAATCAAGCATCCTAGGACCGGTTTCAGGCTATCAGCCTTCATCAGCCAGGATAGCTTGACTCCAGTGGCGTAGTGAGCACGGGACCCACGTCTGGGCATACCCTTCCCACTTAGGCGAAATGCAAAACACACAAGATGATGGACGGAATGCTGCACATTGGCAAACATTCACCCCCAGTCACAGATCTGGGTTTAATCCATCGTTATTTTGCTTCACCACGCCACCCCAGTTCAGACATAGCAATATGCAAATCAGTCTTGACCCTGTGCCTCATGGGAACAGTCCAGACCGAACTGCCAAGCCATGTCTTCCCTGGACCGGAATCAAGCATCCTAGGACCGGTTTCAGGCTTTCAGCCTTCATCAGCCAGGATAGCTTGACTCCAGTGGCGTAGTGAGCACGGGACCCACGTTTGGGCATACCCTTCCCACTTAGGGCGAAATGCAAAACACACAAGATGATGGACGGAATGCTGCACATTGGCAAACATTCACCCCCAGTCACAGATCTGGGTTTAATCCATCGTTATTTTGCTTCACCACGCCACCCCAGTTCAGACATAGCCATATGCAAATCAGTCTTGACCCTGTGCCTCATGGGAACAGTCCAGACCGAACAGCCAAACTGGAATGGCATGGTGAGCAAAAAAAGGATGGATTTAGGCCCAGATCTCTGTATTGGGGTGAATGTATGACATTGTTCTGCATTCTGTCCATCAACTGTTGTTTTTGCATTTGTCACCCCGAGTGGGACGGGTATGCCCAGACGTGGGTCCCGTGCTTCCATGCCACTGGAATCAAGCTATCCTGGCTGAAGAGGGTGAAACCCCGAAACCGGTCCTAGGATGCTTGTTTCCAGTCCAGGGAGGACCTGGCTTGGCAGTTCGGGCTGGACTGTTCCCATGAGGCACAGGGTCAAGACTGATTTGCATATGGCTGGGTTCAAACTGGAATGGCATGTTGAGCAAAAAAACGATGGATTTAGGCCCAGATCTCTGTACTGGGGTGAATGTATGACATTGTTCTGCATTCTGTCCATCAACTGTTGTTTTTGCATAATATCTGCTAGCAGCAGGCTACGAATTATCCACTATAAATATTTGCACCGCCTATACTACACGCCTGCAAAACTTATGCGCTTCCACTTGAGAGATACTGACTGCTGCGACAGGTGTGGAAGGGAGGGTGCTGACTTTCGACATCTTGCTTGGGACTGTACCCCCGTCCGGAGATACTGGGCGGAAGTACTAGAGGCTCTTGATCAGATGACCGGACTACACATACCCGACGTTCCGCTTATTACATTACTAGGATATACCAAGGACCTTGATGTCCAGTTCAGGAGGTACATATCCTTGGCGCTCTTGCTGGCCAAACGTAGAGAAGCCTGCAGATGAGGGAGAGCACCCAAATTTAAAGAATGGTTAAATGACCTCATATTTTGTCAAGAACAACTGAATACATATGCTGAGCTATTGCCGCCATCATCCCGCCCACGAGACATTTGGGACCCTTTGAAACTATACCCCCTGGCGCAATCAGAAACAGCTGAGGCCGAGGTAGTCGAGACAGGAAATTACTGAATGCAATGTCCCGAGGGGGATGTGCAGGGGCCTGCTGGGACTATGGCTTATCTGAAACACAGTTCTGAAGTAACTTGTTGCGGTTGGTACTGTAAGTTATAAGAAACTGCTTTATGTCACTGCTTATGGCGTGTTTCATTAATATGACAGTGATTGTACTGGCTATGTCGTGTGGGAAGTTTTCACATGTTCTGTTTTTTTTCTGAATAATCAAACTTAATAAAACAGATTTAAAAAAAAAAAAAGAAGGACCGAAGAGCCGTGCTGAAGAAGAAGAGGAGGAAACCAACTGCCTTGGCCCCAGCCCTACTGGCCTGTCCCGACCTCGACCTGCTCCAGCAAAATCCCGGCATGTCCTGCAGCCAGCAGCCCCCAAGAACCCCGAGGACCTGCCCTGCCCTGCCTTCCCAAACCAAGACTCTGTCTCCCGTGAGCAACGGATTTGCTTACCCACTGACTCTGGCTCCAGCCAAATCCGCGAGTCAGCACCACTCTGCACCTGACGCCCACGGCCCGTGTTCGAGTGGACCAACACCACGAGGAGGTCTCCTCGGTGATCCAGACCTGGGATCTGGTGATCCCAGACTTGCCTTAAGTCTACAATCGACGCCTGCAGCACCTTTCTGGAGGATCCCCCCCGACTGCGACCAGAGCTGGTAAGAAACACCCGACACCTAAAGGCACCCCTGCACCAGACGTCCCATGGCCTTGGGTGGCCCAACCAACGGCGTCCCAGCATCCCCAGGCATCCCAACTTACCTCTCCAACCAGTAGTCGCCTCCAGAAGATCTTCGTCCCGATCCTGCAGTGTTTGTTGCAACCGGAGAATCCCCACTGAAATCAACAGGGCACCCGACGCCAAACCAGCACCCTGCACCCGGCCACCCCTGTGCCGCTGTGGGTGCACTCTGTGTGCTAAATCGGATCCCCCTTTGCCCTGAGCCTAACACCAGGAGCTTTGCTCCCACAACCTTGTGGTCTGTTTGCAGCCCCCAACCGGAAGCCCCCTACGCCCCATTGGGCCTCAGCACTCTGCACCCGGCCTCCCTAGTGCAGCTGAGGGTGCTTTGAGATTGCATCCTTGATCCTGGGGGAACCCTTGTTCTAACCCCAGAAACCCAACTCCCACAAACAAATACTTACCTGTAAACCGATAACCTAATTCCCCCCCATAGGATTGCATTGACTGCTTTTCTTTGAAATTTCTTCTAAATGTGGAGTTGGTTTGTATGAAAACCTGAAAATGTACAAAAACTGAATTACTACCCTTTTGTCTAGGAAATGTCCCAGTGTGATATCTAGGCATATCACACTGAGTAGCAAAAGTAACTTAGAAAGTAAACCAAGAAGTAACGAGTTCAGTAAACTACAAAGTAACTGTTGACTTACCTGTAACTCAGCTACCTGCATTTGACCCTCCACTCAACTGTAATTCACAGCACAAATCTTGCAAAATATTATTTCACTTACCTGCACCAGGCCTGGCTTAGTTTTTGAAATAAAATAACTAAATATTTTTATGCAAACAAATTGTTCTGAGTTCAATCTTTGAACGTGTGACATCATTTCTTGCCTGGGTTTGTACAATAAATGCTAGACACTACCCTCTGATAAAGCCTTACTGCTCGCCCACACTACCACAAATAGAGAGTAAGGTATTATCTACTTTTACCTCTGCCTACCTTTGGGGTTCCACTGTTCTGTGCACACTATACCTTACTTTGCTATAGTATATACAGAGCCAGCATCCTACAGAGTCCATTCTGTGAAATATCTCCTTTTTCTTGGTAGCATGACTAGGAGAAAAGAAGGATGCAATAGGGATAAGCTGGTCTAAGTGGAAATCAAATGCCACTTTTGACAGAAACAATGGCTAGGAATGAAGGACCAGCTTGGTGGAGAAAAAACAGTGAATGGTAGACAGACTGACAGGGCATGCAATTCAATGACCCTAAGGGCCTAACAGCTTGCAACTAATAATGCAGTTTTCAAAGTAGACAGGCAAACTAAGCAATGGAACATCAGTTCTAATTGAAAAGACATTTGAAAGGTTAACACCAAAATTTTAATCCCACTGTGACATAATAAAGGACATGGGAGGAAACAAATATAACAGATCTTCCATAAAACAGGCCACGAAGGGCAACCAGAATAAACGAAGTTGCGCAGGAAGAGGCAAATGAAGAAAGAGCAGCCTATTATCCTTTCGATTAATAAGCCTTGTTGCACAGAACGTCAGAAGATGAATCTCAGAGGGGTTTAAGCCCTCAGATGCACACAAAGAAATTAATTTGGACCAGCAGCATATACTGACCTGGTACCAGGTTTGGGAGCAGCCATGATGAAATTGACTTACGGTGGCAAACATAAGGTTTCCAGTTCGATATATGAGTGGGAGAGGAGCATGGGGGTGAATGCTTAGTTCCAACAAACTGGTGCACCAAATATTCCTCACCCAATATGGGCTATGAATCTGTTGTGGTCAAAATTCTTGCACATTTTGAGAGATCCACAATTACAACCAGATCAGAGGGAACAGGTAAAGCAGATCTTTGAATAGCTGAACCTAAAAGGTATTCCCCAGGGAACTGTTTGGAGTCAAGTGAAGAGCACAGAAAGAGGGCACAGTCTGTTCAGGGCTGTGGTAAAGAGGTCCAAGCAGGGCCATCCCAATCAGTGGAAGATCATGCTTGTCAATTCATGATGAAGTTCTCAATTGTGATTCCTACAGTAAGAGGTAACTCAAGTCATCCACCCTCATATTGAGGATGCCCACTAGATACACCTGAGAAAATGCACACCACACAGTCACAGATATTAAAGCCTCCAAACACAGGGTTCAAGAACCCACACCGCCCTGTTTGTTGAAGTAATTAATGGTGGTTGTGATGTCTGACAGAACTTGAATAGATGGTGTTCCCTGAAATGAAAGGAAGAAACACCTTTAGATCAAGGGGAATTGCCAGTAACTCTAGAACACTGATGTGCAGTCGTTGCTGGAAATGGACCAAAGGCCTTGTGCCATTGTCTTCCCCCAGATGAGCACCCCCAGTCTGAGGAGGCATCCATAACAATGGTGGTCTGCAGCTGTGAAGGGCTGAAGGAAGATCTGCTGTCAGATTTTAGGGACACATCTACCAATGAAGGTACAGAGGGCAGAATGAAGATCGTGGAAGCCAAGAGACTCCCCTAATGTTGGAACCACTTTTGGTTCAGGAGTCAGTGAAAAGACCTTGTTTGCTATATGCAGGATGCACAAGGCCATCAAGTCTTGCAAAACCAAGACTGGAAGATGTTTCAGAATCCCAAATATCTGTAGATACCTGCAGGCGTACGCACATACAGCAGCCAATCCTCCAAGTACAGAAATACCTGGACTCCTGACCTCATTGAGGTGCTACCACAACAAGCACCTTGGTGGCTATTTGCAAAACAGGTGAGAGAACAAATGGTTGAGGGTGGCTACTGCCTCTAATGAACAAGTTACTTACCTTCGGTAACGATATATCTGTAAGAGACAGATTCCTTACCATGGAATTACACCCAGGCTTCAGACTGGATCCGTAAAGCTTTTTCGTCAGCAGTACCCCTGCGCTTCGAAAGGTGGCGTCGGTCGGCTCCGTGTTCGTCGTTGGCGTCGTGGTCGCCAGGATGACGTCGCGGTAGCTACTTAGACGCCGCCCTCGCGCGCTGTCAGTTCTGTACACGACTTTCCACGCCAGAAGCGCAGATCCATGCAAGGCACTGACCACTGGCGCACAAAAACTAGGGACCTGAAAGGGAGTCCTTAACCCTAGAAATCAGTTCGGAGAACGGGAAGGATGGGTGGGGCGGTAAGGAATCTATAACTAATCTATGTCTCTTACAGATATATCGTTACCGAAGGTAAGTAACTTGTTCATCTGAAAGAGACAATTAGTTATAGATTCCTTACCTTAGAATAGATACCCCAGCAATACCAACCCGGAGGTGGGTATGCAAACCAAGTTCACACCAGAAAGTCCTGGAGAACAGAACGGCCAAAGAAGCCGTCTCTCCGGACTTGGCTGTCCACGCAGTAGTGTTTTGTGAACGTGTGCAGCGATGCCCACGTAGCTGCCTGACAGATGTCATTAAGGGGGACTCCACGTCCCAAAGCAGTGGTCGCTGCCGTCGCTCTGGTGGAATGGGCACGCAACCCCACTGGAGGCTCCTTCTTTGCCAAGGATTAGCAAGCTTTGATGCAGTAAACGACCCATCTAGAAATGGTCCGTTTGTGCACGGCCCGACCTTTTTTGGCGCCCACGTAGCCAACGAAGAGCTGGTCATCCACCCGGAATTGCTTTGTGCGATCCAAATAAAATGAAAGCACACGTTTTGGATCCAGACGTTGGAGCCTCTCTTCCTCTTTGGAAGGATGCAGAGGCTTAAAGAAGGTGGGCAAAGTGATGGTCTGTCCAATGTGAAAAGAAGTAACCACTTTGGGAAGGAAGGAAGGACGAGTTCGAAGGACAACCTTGTCGTGATGAACAGCCAGAAAAGGAGGTTTAGAAGAAAGAGCTTGGAGCTCACTCACCCTGCGCGCAGAGGTGATGGCCACCAGAAAGGAAGTTTTTAAAGTCAGAAGCCGGAGAGAACAGTTATGTAGCGGCTCAAAGGGAGCGCACATAAGATACGTAAGAACCAAATTCAAGTCCCACTGGGGCATTACGAAGGGAACAGGAGGAAAAAGATGAGTAATGCCCTTAAGGAAGCAATTTACAACAGGGGACATGAAAAGAGAAGGCTGATCAGGAAGCCTAAGAAAGGCTGAAATGGCCGAGAGGTAGCCCTTGAGAGTGCCCAGAGCAGAGTCCTGCTGGGCCAAGAAAAGGAGGAACAAGAGAACCTCAGAAAGAGGGCGGAAAGGGGATCCACAGCCTTTGCTGTGCACCATGCCACAAATTTGTGGAGGGACGCCTGGCTGTCAAGATAACATCACAGACTTCGGGAGGAAGGTCGAAAGCTGTCAACTGTCGCCGCTCAATCTCCACGCAAGTAGGTGGAGGCTGGACAGGTTCGGGTGGAGGACCGTCCCCTGCTGCTGCGACAGAAGATCCTCCCGAAGAGGCAGTCAGATCGGAGGACCGATGGCCATGTGTAACAGCTCGGGATACCAGACTCTTCGTGCCCAATCCGGAGCCACAAGAATGACTTGGGTAAGGTCGCGTCTGATCTTCTTCAGCACTCTGGGCAGAAGTGGTATAGGCGGAAAGGCGTATAGAAGACCGCAGCTCCACTCGCGACGAAAAGCGTCGCTGAGCGAGTGCCGCCTTGGAAATTCCAACGCGCAGAACTGCTGACATTGCGCGTTCTCTTCGGTGGCGAATAGATCTAACCAAGGCTCTCCCCACTGTTGAAAGAGACCTTGCACCACCTCCGAGTGAAGACACCATTCGTGATCTATCATGCACCTGCGGCTGAATTCGTCCGCCCTGGCATTCAGCGAACCTGCCAGGTGTTGAACCACCAGGGATATGCCCTAATGTTCCAGCCATGTCCAGAGACGGAGAGCCTCTTGACATAGGGTCCACGACCCCACTCCGCCTTGTTTGTTGCAGTACCACATGGGGGAAGTGTTGTCCGTGACCACCTGCACTACTCTTCCCCGGACAGAGGGAAGGAATGCTTTGAGTGCAAAACGAATCGCCCGAAGCTCTAGAAGGTTGATGTGGAGCCCGGACTCCGCCGGAGACCAGAGGCCTCTGATATCCGCCTCCCCCATGTGGCTGCCCCATCCCAGAAGTGATGCATCGGTCACCACTGTGAACTCTGGTTGTGGAAGGGAGAGGGATCTGCCGTCGACCCAATCCTGGTTCATAAGCCACAACTGCAATTTGTGTGCAGTGCCCTCCGAGATCCGGACGCAATCGGACAGGTTCCCCTGATGTTGTGCCCACTGGAACTTCAGGTCCCACTGCAGAGCCCGCATATGCCATCTGGCATGGTCCACCAGCAGGATGCAGGAGGCCATCAGGCCCAGTAGCCTGAGGGTCATCCTGACCGAAACCCGGGATAGAGGCTGAAAGATCGGAATCATAGCCCGAATATCCCAGACTCGCTGCTCGGGACGATAGACCCGAAATTGCGTTGTGTCCAGAACCGCTCCGATGAAGAGGAGCTTCTGAGAGGGAGTCAGGTGCGACCTCGGCACGTTGATGGAAAACCCTAGCGAATGCAGGAGGTCGGCCGTAGTCTGGAGGTGGGAGACGACAGCCTGGGGCGAGCCCGCCTTCAACAGCCAGTCGTCGAGATAGGGGAAGACTGGAACCCCTGATCTGCGCAGATGAGCTGCGACCACCGCCATCACTTTCGTGAACACCCGAGGGGCGCTTGTAAGGCCGAAGGGGAGCACGGTAAACTGAAAGTGCTCGTGGCCTACCGTGAACCGTAGGTATCGCCTGTGGGCTGGCAGGACGGGGATGTGAAAATAAGCGTCCTGCAAGTCCAACGCTACCATCCAGTCTCCAGGATCGAGGGCAGACAGGACCTGAGCTAGCGTCAACATTTTGAACTTCTCCTTCCGGAGGAAGCGGTTGACGTTCCTGAGACCCAAGAAAGGACGCAGGCCTTTCTCCTTCTTGGGCACCAGAAAGTAGTGGGAGTAGCAACTACAACCTACTTCCGGGGCAGTAACTCGTTCGATGGCTCCCTTGGCCAAGAGAGCCATAACTTCCTGTTGGAGAAGGGCCAGATGGTCCTCCGACATGCAGTGATGCTGAGGTGGCATGGATGGAGGGGCAGTCTCAAAGGGGAGGGAGTAGCCCCTTCGGACTATTTGCAAAACCCACCTGTCCGACGTGAAGGTGCGCCAGTGGGGGAGGTGATTGCGAATCCTGCCACCCACTGGCGATTGGTGGCCCTGAAAGGTTGGACTAGGAGGGTTTGGAGGCTGCTGCAGAGGGGGCTGTGGTGGACTGGACGGCTAGCTGGCCCCCAGAACCACGGCGGTGGTTCCCACGTCCCCGGCCGCGCAGGGGCTGAACAGCTTGCGCCGGCCATTGGCTCTGAGCAGAACGTAGCGGGGCATCCCTTCTGTAGCCACGAAAGGGGTGAAAAGCGGACTGCACAGGGCGGGTGGTGGAGAGGCCCAAGGACTTGGCCGTAGCCCGAGAGTCCTTAAAGCGCTCTAGTGCGTTTTCCGCCTTGTCGGCGAACAGGCGACGGCCATCAAAGGGCATGTCCATAACATTGGATTGGACATCCCCGGAAAAACCTGTCGACCTCAGCCAGGCGTAGCGTCGAAGGGCTACCGACGTGGAAATCGTCCTGCCTAGCGAGTCGGTGGTATCCAGTCCACAGTGAATGGTAAACTTTGCTGCGTCTCTCCCTTCGGCAACTGCACGAGAGAGTACGGCCCGGGCCTCCTACAGACACTGGGGCAGCACTTGCGCCACCGTATCCCACACGGAGTGGGTGTAACGGCCCAACAGACATGCAGTGTTTACCAACCGCAGTCCCAAGCTGGAGGAAGAAAACATCTTCTTCCCAAGATGGTCCAGCTTGTTGAATTCCCTATCAGGTGGTGCATTAGGGAATGCGCCTTTAGATGTGGAGGCTTGGACCACCAAGCTCTCAGGGGTGGGGTGTTGGCAGAGGAAAGTGGGGTCGCCCAGGGCCGGGCGGTGGCGTCGGGCAATCATCCTATCCAGAGAAGCCCCTGTGTTGGGCCTGGACCAGGTGCCCAAAAGGATGCGAGGGCTTCATTAAACGGTAGCAGGGGCTCCGAAGAGCTCGCTGCCAGTTGAAACACCTCTGTCAGGAGGTTAGTCCTGACTGCCACCGTAGGTAGCTCAAGGTTGAGAGCCTCGGCCGCCCTATGCAACACCACGGCGTAAGATGCTCCCTCCTCCTTGGTCACGGTAGGAGGAGACAACATGCCAAGGTCTGGTGAGGTATACAGACCACTGGCTTCCCCCAGTTACTCTCTCCAGTCTGGTTCGTAACCCAACTGGTCAGTCAGAGGGTCTTCAGACCCCTCCCAGTCCTCCTCACCGTCCTCTGGCTGCCAATCTGGCCTAAAAGAGCCAGGGTAGAACAGGGGCACAAAAGTGCCGGTCGGCGCCGGTCCGGCTCAGTGTCTACATCTGGGTGGAGGCAGGGGTCGACGCCGGCTGGAGACACAACCGGCGTCGGCTGCAGACATGGTGCCGGTGGAATCGGCACCGGGGGAGGTGTAATCAGGTCGACCGGCGCCGATCGGGATCCAGGCCTGGATCCAAGGGGGCCCTGGGGTGCCGGGGCCGGAGCTGCCGGGCGTCGAAGGCCCAGGGCCCCCAGCCGAGTCCGCGGGGCCCGAAGGCGCACCGGCGGAGTCAAGCTGGCCAAAGATGGCATGCATCGCTTCGTAAAAGGTGCGAAGCTGGGCAGGGGTCGCTCCGGGTCCCGGGAAGGGAGGGACACTCAGAGTCGACCCTTGGGCCTCCGCACGCGGAGCCATGGGAGGGGCACCACCCGCATCCCTCGTCGCGTCGGCCGACCGACGGGGAGAAGTTGAAGAGGGACGGTGCTTCTTCGACTTCTTCTTGTGCTTCGACTTACCTGAGGAGTGTGTAGACTTTAAAGCAGACTGGTGGTGGTGGCTCCGCGACCTCCCACGCGACCGGGACCTCAAACGGCGCGGAGCCGACTGCCGGGCCTCGAGAAGCTTTCGGGACCGCTCCCGCAAAGACTTCGGATTCATGGTCCGGGAGTCGAGGTCGCGCTCCAGGCAAAACAGGAACACGCGGTGCGGATCCGTTACCGACATCAGCCGGCTGCAGGAGCCGCAAGCCTTGAAACCGGGCATCCCTGACCTGCACCAGGAGTCGAAGACTCAAAAACGACGTCGACAAAAGTCGGCAAAAAGTGACTCGAGGTACCGCTCTCTCCGGATCTGCGCTGGCTGGCGCGGAAAAAGAAAGAACTGACGTCAGCGCGCGAGGGCGGCGTCTAAGTAGCTTCCGCAACGTCATCTCGGCGACCACGAGGCCAACGACGAACGCGGAGCCGACCGATGCCAACTTTCGACGCGCAGGGGTACTGCTGACGAAAAAGCTTTCCGGATCCAGTCTGACGCCTGGGGGTAATTCTAAGGTAAGGAATCTATAACTAATTTTCTCTTTCAGATACCAGGATTGCAGGTAAAAATCAATGAAGTTCGCCATAACTGGGCCCTGTGCTCTTCAGGGTGAGAAAAACATTATACGCAACAAGCAAGTCACATGTATTGTGTCAGAGTGCAAACCTGTGTGCTGAAGGAATGGTGTCCTATAAAGTACAGGTGAGAGCCTGCATAAAATGCTTCATCTCTAGATTATTTTCATCATCCTTGTGAAAAGGATAACCTTCATTGCCTATATCCTTGTAAAGAGTGCCCTCAAGCTTCCTACGTGTCTGGGGAACAGGGAGAATGGAAAATGCTACTTGCCCAGTATGTATCTGTTCTTGGCATGTAGAGCTGTAGAGTCATATGCTATGCATAGATCGCCATCTAGTGCTGGGTCCGGATGTTTGCACTTTGTTTTTCTTCGAAGAAGTCTTTCCAGTCACGAGGTAGGCGACTCCTCCTTTCGGCGATAGTGCGCATGGGCATCGACTCTATTGTTACATTGTTTTCCCGCAGAGGGTGATAATGGAGATAGTAGGAGTAGTAAAAGGAGATGTCCATGAATGCATGTATCCAAGTAAGATATTACTGCGACAGGTATAGGTACCCGGGGAGGTGGGTGGGCGCATATGACTCTACAGCTCTATATGCCAAGAAAAGATGCATACTGGGTAAGTAGCATTTTCCGTTCGAGGCATATGAGCTGTTGATCATATGCTAAGCATAGACTATATAGCAGTTATCTCCCAAAGCGGTGGCTAACCTGTATCTGTTGCAGTGGTCTGAAATAGTGTACGTAAAACTGCCTGGCCCACTCTAGGTTGTTGTCTTGCTAACACATCTACACAATAGTTTTGTGAATGTATGAGGTGTAGACCATGTTGCAGCTTTGCACATGTCATCTATGGGTATATTTCCTAAGAATGCCATAGAAGCCCCCAGTTTGCGTGTAGAGTGTGCTCTAGGGGGAACTGTTAATGTTCGTTTCACTTTTGCCTAGCAGATTTGAATGCACTTGACTATCCACCTTGCAATTCCTGATTTTGATATGGGATTTCCTTTGCGTGGTGTAGCAAAAGCGACCAAAAGTTGATTTGTGTTACTGAAAGGTTTTGTCCTTTCTATGTAATACAGCAATGCTCTCTTTACATCTAATGTGTGTAGAACACGTTCTGCTACTGAATCTGGTTCAGGGAAGAACACTGGTAACTCAACAGATTGATTGATGTGAAAAGCAGAAATGATTTTAGGAAGGAATTTAGGATTACTCCAAATAACTACTTTATTTTGGTGCATTTGTAAAAAAGGTTCTTCTATAGTTAATGCCTGAAGCTCACTTACTCTTCTGAGTGATGTGATAGCCACCAGGAAAGCAGTTTTCCATGTGAGAAATTGCAGTTCACATTTGTGCAATGGCTCAAAGGGTGGACCCATTAGTCTGGTAAGGACAATGTTGAGATTCCATACTGGAGCAGGTGGACGTCTCGGGGGAATAACTCTTTTGAGTCCTTCCATAAACGCTTTAATGACAGGTACTCTAAAAAGAGATAGATGTCTATTTTATTTTTTTTGAAAACCTTTATTAAAGGCTGAAAATCACGTCCACAGCTTAGTGCCTACATCCCCCTGAGGGCCGGCATAGCGATGTGATGATTGAAAAGTTGTTCGAATTTGGGAGGGGGTTACACAGCAAGTCGCCTACAACCACACCAGGCCGGCCGCGTCTATAGGAGCGGGGAGTCTTAAAGAACCGTACATTTGTCTGTTAGCTCGTGATTTTTAAACAACAGCCTGCTGAGAAATAAAGAATAAAAATATCCACTTTCTTTGTGTGTGCCTTGATTGTGTTTGTATGTGTTGGCGCATTTCTATCCTTCCGATCTGGAATGGTGATGTACGGCGACCCATCTACTCCCTCGCCTTTCGTGTTTCGTCCAGGGTGGGGGTGTCCTCCGTGATACATTCCTTCACTCCATGGGGGTGTAACGGGGGCGGGGGGGTCGTGGAGGCTGTGGTGGTAGCTTGTTCTAATAGGTAGTTATGTAGGGGTGCCCATATAGCCCGTGGTCGGGAGGAGAGGGGTAGAAGTTCTGCGTAGATATGTGATTGTTCTTGGCAATAGACAAGGTTTTGAAGCCAATTCTTAAATTTTGGCGCTCTCCCTCTTCCCCATCTACAAGCGACCCTTCGCTTCGCTAGAAGAAGTGCGAGGGATGTGTATCTACGGATTTTAGCATTGAGAGGCTCAGTGTATCCCAATAGTGCAGTCAGAGGGTCATCAGGGATATGCTTCTCTGTCATGGGGTCCAGCTCTGCAAATAGCTCCGTCCAGAAGCGACGAACAGGCGGACAGTCCCAGGCGATGTGTTGAAAATCGGCGCCTGCACTACCGCAGCGGTCGCATCTATCATTATCGCGAATACGTAGGCGATATAGCCGAGCCGGCGTGTAGTAGAGACAATGGATATATTTATAATGAATGATTTGGAATTTGCTGTTCGCGGAAATACCTCCCGTCTGTCTGCAGCAAAAGGACCACTGTTAGTCGGTGAGAGGCTGTCCCAATTCTTCCTCCCACCTGCCTCTAGCGAGAGGCTGCTCATATTCCCTTTCTTTCTGCACTGTATGGTATAGTAGTGATATCGCGTGGGCGGGGGTGGTTTGTTGTAGGAGGGCGTGTAGGGGGGACATGATAGGGGGTTCTTGTGGGAAGCAGGGCGTCCGGGTTTTCACGTCTTGCCGTAGTCTGACATAGTAGAAGCGTTCTAGGGGGGAGGGAATTTCAAGGCCAAAGAATTCCTCGCTCGTTCGGAATTTGCCCCCGGTGTAGAGTTGTCCCCAGGACTGTATTGATAGCTTTCGGAGGTGTCTGCGACATCCTCCCTCTTGTGTAACTGGGATATCCTGTCTGTTAAGTAGGGGCAGAAGGGGGGAGTACAACAAAGTGCATTTTGTGAGTTTCGCTAGGTCTTGCCATGCGCTGGTGGTGCATTGTACTGTGGTGGAGGCAAGGTGCCGTGGGACTGCAGGGGTGCTTAGGTATGCAGTGCACGGGGTCGGAGCCATATATCCGTTTTCGATCGCTAAATGTGGCATGTAGGGAGGTGGATTTATCCAATAGGAAGCAAAATGGGCTTGTGCGCAACTGAAATATAGCTCCATGTCTGGTATCTCAAACCCGCCTTCGCAGAAGGGGCGCATGAGGGTGTTCCAGCGAAGCCTAGCTATTATCCCTCCCCAAGTAAGTTTTATAAGTTGGCTTTTAATGGACGAGAAGAAGTGCCGGCTGGGAGCATAGGGGATATTAACGAATAAATATAAGAGTTTGGGCAATATCACCATTTTTATAAGAGCGGTTCTGCCGGCCATGGACAGGGGGAACGCGATCCACCGCGTAATTTTTTCCGTGATCGAGTCCAATGCAATTCCGTAATTAGCTCTCATGAGTTTGTCCCGGTTACAGGAAATGACTATCCTGAGGTACATGAGCGTGTCCTCGCACCATTTTAGGGGGTAGTCTGGCTCGAATCTGGGAGTGGAGTCGGTAAGAGGGTAGATTTGGGATTTTCCCCAGTTGATATTGACTCCAGAGAGTCGTCCGAAGAGGATAAAGAGTCTGAGAATGGGATTTAAGCTTTCATCTGGGTTGCGTAGATAGAGGGTGATATCGTCTGCGTATAGGGAAATTAATATTTGCCTTTCTGGGTAGATGATGGCGTGGTCACGGAAGTGTTGGCGGACCTTGGCCGCTAGGGGTTCGATGGCTAGGGCAAACAGGAGGGGAGACAGGGGGCATCCCTGTCTGGTGCCTCGGCCTATGGTGAAGGTGGGTGAACGTTTGCCATTAATTAACACTGTAGCACAATAGATTTATCCACGCCAGGAATGGAAGCGGGAATCCCATGCGAGTTAGTACAAAGGCTAGATAGTCCCATTCCAGGGAGTCAAACGCCTTAGTGGCATCTAAAAAAATGGCGGCGGCGTTAGTGTCGGGGTCAATATCGTGAAGGATCGCAAATAGGGTACACAAGTTATGGGAGGTGCCCCTGGTCGGCACAAATCCCGACTGGTCAGGGAGTACCAGAAGTGGCATGAGAGGGTTAATGCGGTTCGCTATTAGTTTAGCTAAAATCTTGGCGTCGACGTTGATAAGGGATAGGGGTCTGTATGAGTCCACCTGTGTGTTTGGCTTCCCCGGCTTAGGTAAGGAGATAATCAGCGCCTCGCGCATCGATTGAGGCAAAATGCCCGTCTCACGAGCTTCTTCAAAAACATGGCGTAGAATAGGGATGAGCAAATGTCGGAACGTTTTATAAAATTCGGCCGGGAGGCCGTCCGGTCCCGGAGACTTGCCAGATTGCAGTTGCATTATGGCAGAGATAATCTCCTCGTCATCGTGGTGCGCCAAAAGAAACTCCCTCTGTCCCTCGCCCAGCCATGCGATGGCAGTGTCTTCAAAAAATTGAGTAAAGTCTACTGGTTGTGTTCTGTGCGTGTGATATAGATGTTTATAAAATTTCCTGAAGATGTTCATTATGTCTGAGGTGTCCCTATATGTTTTGCCATCATCATCTTCTATTTCTAGTATAGTGTTGGCGAAACGGGGGGGCGAATCATAGAAGCGAGTGCTTTACCTGGTCTTTCTCCCTTGCCATATCGGCGTGCTTGATGGTATTTCCCTCTATATTTGCTCTCTCTGTCAGCAGTTTCTTGGTAGTCGGTGATTAGGTCTCGTAGGCGCGCCTTCAGTTCAGGGGTGGGTGAGGTTTGAATGTTGAGTTCCGCCTGTTTAATATCAAGTTCCAGCTTCCGCAGCGTGGCGTGGATATCTTTTAGGATACCTCCGCTTTTGGCTATGCAAATGCCACGTATGGTAGCCTTAAAGGCTTCCCATATCGTATAGTACTGCGGGACCGAGTTTTCATTTCGGGGAAAGAAGTCTGATATTTCTTGTTCAAGTTCGTCCTTAAAGACGGGATCTAATAAAGTTTGTGGGTTGAGACGCCAGGATATGTATGGTGGGTCTTCATGGGGTGGTATGAGTGAGAAGGACGGGAGAATGGTCCGAATATGTGCGGGAGAGGTGGGTCGCCTGAGCCATCCAGGTTGCTAGACCTTTGTCTATTAGCCAGCTGTCCATTCGAGACCATGATGAGTGGGCAGTGGAGTAACAAGTCCCTTCTCGGGCTTGTGGGTGAAGAGTTCTCCATGCGTCTATGAGGTCGTATTCCTCCACAATGTGTTTAAGAGCGTTCTGTGCGTTAGAGTAGTGATGAGCTTGTGGATGTGATCTATCCAGTGTCGGGTCTACAGTGACATTAAAATCTCCCCCCCATATCAGGTGTGTAGAGCCTATGTCCATTATTTTGCCCCAGAGGATACGGAAGAATTCCGGGTCATCGGTGTTGGGACCGTAGCATGAGACCAGTGTAATAGACTGTGCAGACAGCCTGCCCCACAGGATGCTGTACCGTCCCTGCGGGTCTCCATAAGATCCAATGGGGGTGTAGGGGAGTGTGCGTTTCATCAAGATTAGGGTGCCCCTGGCATAGGACGAGTATGAAGAGAAACATTTGTTGGACGCTCATCTGCTTGCGAATGTGGGAGATGCTGCCGGAGCCAAGTGTGTTTCCTGGAGCATTGCGCAGTGGATGTTGTGTCGGTCTAAGTATGACAGAATATGGCGTCGTTTACGGCGGTCTCCCAATCCCCGCACATTCCATGTTAAGAAATTATATTGCAGGGAGATGGGTCGAGTCATCATTGGAGAGTATAGAATAATGCGGACGAATAGCGCACATTACAGATTTCGGGCGTTCAAAGTCAATATGTATAGGCAAAGCAGTACAATAGAAAGTGGCATAAAAACAGTTCCCATTACCTCCCCCCTCCCACATCAGCATCCCCAATACGCTGTGGTCCCCACCTCCCCCCTCCCCATATTTCCCAAATTCCGCTGCCCCAACTGGGGGTGGCTGGATAAACATTTTAACCATTTAGAGTGTACAATGTCTTAGGGGTCACCTGTAGGGTGGAGTCCAGAGGGCGACCAGTCTCTCCTCGCAAAGCGAGGGTGCTTGGGTAGTGATTGTGAGTTTCATCTCGTCGCTGTGGCTGTTACGAATCTGCAGAAATATAAGAAAATAAAAAATAAAAAAAGTGTCTTGCGGGTGGAGCGCCATGGAGAGTACATATATTTGTAGGGGGGTAGTCTCCAGCTAGCGAGTGGGCTGACGTGAGTCAATCGGAGAGGTCAGTCCTCATTCCTCAGCCCGCCTTGGATGCGGTCAAAGGAAAGCGGGAGCAGTTCGCTGTATACTGATTTGGAGGGGAGTCCAGGGACAGGTGTCGCTTCCTCGTAGCTGCAATTACCTGGTGTCTCCATCCAAGCTACTAAGTGAGATGCATTTTTGGGGGGTTCCGCGCTCCTTCCATCTCGCGCAGCACAGGCCGGGCATAGCGGGCCGGTTCTGTTTCTGCTATGCGTTCTTAATATTAATTTTGGTTATTGGATTCTGATTCATTTCTGTTCAGTTCCAGGGTCAATCTCCTCAAATTTATTCGACATCAGATGTGCCACCGTCATCACCAGGTTGGTGGGCAGGGGACTGCTGGTTCGCGGGGTTGTTGGGTAGAGTTTTGAGGAAGTCTTGGGCATGCTGCGGGTTTGTAAAAAAGTGCTGCTTTCCCTGATGTGTTACCTTGAGGCGGGCTGGGAATAGCATGGCATAGGGCAGGTTGAGTTGTAGTTTCTTCTTTACCTGGAGGAATTTTCTTCTTTGGTCTTGGACGGCCATGGTGAAGTCGGGATAGATCGAAATATCCGTCCCCTCGTGTTTTAGTTGTCCTTTTTCTCTAGAGAGGCGGAGGGCAGTGTCCCTGTCCCGGTAATTTAATAGCTTAGCTATGATGGGCCGAGGCGGGGTCCCGGGGGCCGGCCGGCCAGCCAATGAGCGGTGTGCGCGCTCGACCATCAAGACTGGGGAGAAGGACTCCCTGCCGAATAGAGTTATAAAGAGATGCTCCACATATTCTTCCATCTTGCCAGTGGCTGTCGATTCCGGTATCCCTAGAATTCGAAGATTGCTTCTTCTCGAACGAGATTCTAAATCCTCGTTTTTGGCAGCTATCACTTTCAGGACCCTCTCCATTTCCTGTGTGCGATTTATGGTGGTGTTAGACGTGTCCTCCAGATCCGAGATCCGTCGTTCCGCTTCGGTAATGCGATCATCATGCTTTTCCACCCTATGCGTAAGGCCATCTAGCCTGGCGTTCATGGTGTCCATTTTTGATTCAATAGATGTCAGGCTCGACTGCATCACAAGTAACAGCTCTTTCAAATCCGCGGTAGAGGTGGTCGGCACGTCGGATTGGTCCTCATCGGGTTCTGTTTGGGAGCGGGCAGACTTACAGGTGTCAAAGTTAATCTTTGGTTGTCTCCCATCTGGTTTCCCCATGGCTGCTGCACGGTGGGGGCTACGGCGCGGCCGTGCCTGGGGACGAGTCTGTTGTATGCCGATGTTCAGTGAGCCCAATTCCCGGTGGCGGCGGCGCAGCGGTGACGCGTGGGGAGGTGCCGGGAGCGTTGCAGACAAGCGTTAGAGAAGAGACCCCGTACGCAGATGATCACAATTAGCGGTAGTAGGAATTGTGTGTTGGCTACAGCCGAGGTCGCAGTTGCTCTCCGTGGGTTCTGTTCTTCGAGCCACTTCGGGCGAAGGTGGAGGACTAGAAGGGTGGAGCAGGGCAGTCTGGAGACGGTCCGTGCAGTGCCGTCAAAGGTACGCGTAGGCCAAAGCTCTGGGTTAAGCTCCTAACGGGGAGCTAGCGCCTCGTCGCTCTTTCATATACCCAGTGTGCTAGGTTATAAGCTGCTGGGTATGGCAGCTCGCAGTGTGCAGCAGTCAGGCAAGCTTCAGGGCAGTCTTGCAATCGCAATGCAAGAGGAAGGTGATATTTTTCCTTTTCCCCTCCCTCTGTGGGCCCCCGCTCACAGGGGGGTTTCAGATCTCCAGGGAAATAGCACTCGCTGGCTTTGGGAGGTATCGTGGGCACCTATATGGGAGCTCTTTATCGGTTTTTGCTGTTACGTGGTGTTTTCCCCTCGTGTTTTTCTCCCCAATTAGTTAAGGGAGCGAGTTGTGCTTAACTCCGCAGTCCAGCGGAGGGATGGGCCTCAGGTGCTCTTCGCGGCCCTCCCGCAGGGTGCAGTCTGTGTGTTGCCGGTGCGTTGGGAAGGGGAGGGCACCGGATCCAGTGCCCCAAATGTCAATAGGGCCTTGGCGGCGCGCGGGTAGGCCGCCCGGCACTCGGGGCCCCCGCAGCCACAAGCAGGGGGAGCGGACGCGGCCCCTCCGCCGGGAGGTCAGACCGGCATCTGGAGCTCCGCAGTAGCGTGGGCGCCTCTACGGCCGCGGGGGTAGCAGACGAGCGCGCAGCTCACTCACCGCTGGTACTAACGTCCGCTCCCTCCGTTCGCATTCGGACCAGTGGTCCGGCCACCCCGCAGGGCCTCGTCTTCTCTGGCAGCGGCAGCGCGCCGCGGGTCCCCGCCAGCTATTAGCGAGTCCGGTCTCCGCGCGACGGGGCACCAGCCCTCCAGCTCCCCAGTGGCTCCGATGCGAAAGGACCGCGGCAGTGCCGGTTGCGTCACCAGTGTACCGATGTCCTCAGTTGCTGAAGCGGCGGTATCCCTTCGGCGATGCTAGGGCGTCTCAGTGCAGGCTCCACATGGGATTCACCGCCATGTTGTCTGTGCCGCCGAGCAGGAGAGCAGCCCAGATATCCCGAGTCCTAGGCAGAGACGCTGTCAGCGGTGCGGTGCATCGAGTGCCCCGGAGCAGCAGCGATCATGCAGGGTCGTTTATAATTTTGTGAGGTGAGAGATGACAAGGATAATTTGCGGATAAGTTCCCGGGCAGCAAGAGCCTCACGTAAGTGCGGCCATCCTGCTTGGCGCCCTCTAGCACCCCCGATGTGGTCTATTTTGTAGGTATGCAGCTATTGCAGCTAGATGTAAACGTATGGACGTGTATGCTAAATTGGAACGCTGTAGATGTAACAAATAGCATATATTGTTTTGGACAGAAGCATCAAGCGGGTTGACGTGGTTGTTATTACACTAAATCACAAACCGCTTCCACTTTGCTGCATAACAGGCTCTTGTGGTTGGACGTCTAGCTTCCTTGATGATATTCATACCGTCTGGCGGTAGATTAAGATGGCCAAACTCGAAGACTTCAGGAGCCAGATCACCAGATTGAGTTGACTGGGGTCTGGGTGTCTTATGTCTCCATGGCTCTGTGTGAGGAGATTGGGTGTAAGATGTAGTTTTTGATGAGGAACTACCGAGAGTTCCAATAGGGTTGTGAACCATGGTTGACGTGCCCATGTGGGAGCAACTAGGATTAGTGTCAGGGACCCTTGTTTGAGTTTCCGAACCACTAATGGAATGAGTGGGAGAGGCGGAAAAGCGTAAGCAAATATCCCTGACCAGTTCATCCATAGTGCATTGCCTCTGGACAATGGGTGTGGATACCTGGACGTGAAGTTTGGGCATTTTGCGTTTAGGTGCGTGGCATACAGGTCTATGTCTGGAAAGCCCGAATTTGAAAGAATGGGAGGAGAACTTGAGGGTGTAGTTCCCATTCGTGGACTTGCTCTGTCTGACGACTTAGCAGGTCTGCCATCTGATTGTCTACTGGAGAGATGTTCTACTGGAGAGATCCTGGGAGATGTTCTGCTAGGAGATAGATCTTGTGATGAATGGCCCACTGTAGGAAGCTGGCTCTGTATATACTATACTAAAGTGAGGTATAGTGTGCACAGAGTCCAGTGGATCCCCAAAGGTAGGCAGAGGTAAAGTTAGATAGAACCTTACTCTCTATTTGTGGTAGTGTGGTCGAGCAGTAAGGTAGCATCAGAGGACAGTGTTAAGCATTTGTTGTACACACTCAGTCAGCAAAGGAATTCACACACTCAAAGACTGAACTTCAGACCAATTGTTTTTGTATAAAAATATTCTTTTAGTTATTTTATTTCTAGAACCAAGCAAGCCTGGCACAGGTAAGCAATAAATACTTTACAGTAGTAAATGCTGATTGTAAAACAGTTCAATTGCAATTGTAAATGTACTATAGTTTGACTTACAGTATTGTTTCAGAGAAAATGCAAACACTTGTAAATACAGTACATTGACTTCAATGGGATTTTCAGTAAAATAGCAGGTAAGTTACTTTTGGATTACTTTTCTTACTCAGTGCTGGATGCCTAGATGCAGCACTGGGACATTTCCTGTAAACAGGTGAGTAAAAGCGTTTTGGTTAAATCGTACAATTATAAAGAATTGTTTTAGGTTTCAAAACTCCACACTTACAAACTTTTTCAGGAAAAAGTGTCAATGTTATTCTATGGAGGAAAATATGGTTATCGGTTGTTAGGTAAGTAATCGGTCTTTGGAGTTTAGGTTCTGGGGTCAGGTTCTGGGGTCAGACTCCGGGGTCCCCCAAGGTCAGTGATGCACTCTAGTTACACCCTCAGCGGCACTAGGGCGGCCGGGTGCAGAGTGTTGAGGCCCAATGTTATCCAATGGGGGATAGGGGGCCTCCGGTTGGTGGCTGCTGGCAAGCAGGCCACTGGGTTGTGGGAGCAAGGCTCCTGGACTTTAGCTCAGGGCAAATGGGGAAACAAATTAGCACCGAAGGTGCACCCTCAGCGGCACTAGGGCGGCCGGGTGCAGAGTGCTGTTTCGACGTCGGACGCCCTGTTGTTTTTTATGGAGAGCCTCCGGTTTGGAAAGACACTGCAGGCAGGGAGACGAAGGACTTCTGGGTGCGACCACCACTTCGAGAGGTAAGTTGGGAAGTTAGGGGTTGGTTAGGCACCGTCGGTTTGGGCACACAAGGCCGTGGGGCGTCGGGTGCAGGGGTGCCTTTTGGGGCCGGATCTTCTTACCAGCTCCTGGTCGCGGTTAGGGGGGACTTCTGGATTTAGGCTGCAGACGTCGGCTGGAGGCAGGTCAGGGGTCATCGGATCTCGGTTCAGGATCGCCGGGGTGACCTCCTCGTGGTGTTTGCCCACTCGAGCTCGGGGCATGGACGGCGGGTGCAGAGTGGGGCGGATTCGCGGTCTCCGGCTGCTGCCAGAGGTTGCAGTTTGAACAAATCCGGTGTTCACGGGAGAAGCAGGCTTTGGAAGTGAAGGCAGGCAGGTCCTCCGGGGTTTTTGAGGTTGCTGGCTGCAGGACACACCGGGATTTTGCAGGAGCAGGTTCGAGGGGGAGACAGGCCGGTAGGGCTGGGGCCAAGTCAGTGGGCATCTTCCTCTTGTTAGCTGCTGCACTGCTGTTCGGTCCTTCTTCTTGTCTGGATCTGAGGAAGCAAGGTTCAGGGGTGCCCCTAAATACTAGATTTAGGGGCGTTACAGGTAGGTGAAGGGCAGGGACCAATGGGTCCCTTCCCTGGGGTGGGTACACCCCCTATTGTGCCACCCTCCAGTGGGAGGGGGGCAGGAGCCTGTCCCTGGTTGGCTGGGTCCCCCCATCTTCAAGATGGTGGGGACTGAGAGTTGTGCCTCGCCTCCCCCACCTGAGGGGTGGAGTTGGCAGAGGTGGGCACACCTCCCTTCCTCACGTGTTTTTCCCGCCGGTTCTCCCGCCCAAAGTGGGGGTCAGAAGGATTAGTTACTTACCTGTAATCCTAGTTCTCTTCCAGGGGTATCCTCATCAAAGTCATAAGCACATGAATATTCCCGCCCATGCGCGGGACCCCGGAAACACATTACATATATGTGAAAACCATATATGTAGCTCTATATATATATATCCATATATATATAAAAACACACAATGTAGCCTCCCATAAACATGCTGAGCAATGTTGCAAGGAATTCTCTTGCACATAAACATATTCCAATAACGCAGGGAGAAATAAACTTTTGAAAACTGCTTTAATACATAGCAGACAACACAATCCTGCAAGGAATAATGAAGAAAACATTGCCAGCACATAGGCTGCATTGTGGAAACATTAGTGTAGAAAGCTGAAAAGCTAACCCACATAAACACTCAGATAAACTGGCACCGTGCCTTTAAGGCAGCCATGACCCCTAGCTTCCCATCATGACCTCAGGGGTGACAGTTAGGTCAGTTGTTCTTTGCGGATATCCGCAGACCTTTTTCAAAGAGATGTATGAATCATGTTCACTTGCCCGGGGAGGCTGGTGGGTTGCTTATGACTTTGATGAGGATACCCCTGGAAGAGAACTAGGATTACAGGTAAGTAACTAATCCTTCTCTTCCAGGGGATCCTCATCAATAGTCATAAGCACATGAATAGAATAGCAAGCCCATCCCCTCATCCTGCGGGCAAGTAAACAGAGTACCATCAAGATACATAAATGCCATAAGGCCTATACAGACTCCAATAGGTTAGCATTGGAACAGATTCCTCAAGGAGGCCTGGCCCACTTGTGTATCTGCTCTGGAGTCAGAATCCAGACAGTAATGTCTGGTAAACGTATGGACCGATTTCCAAGTTGCCGCCTTGCAAATCTCGGCCATCGGTACATTATGTAAGAATGCAATCGTAGCAGCCTTACCCCTAGTAGAATGAGCTTTAGGGGAGACAAACAGAGGCTTATTTGCAATCTGGTATGCCAACTTTATACAAGATACTATCCATCTTGAAATGGATCTTTTAGAAGTTGGGAAGCCTTTTCTAACAGAACCATAGTTTATAAACAATTGATCTGCTTTTCTAATGGATTTCGTTGCATCCAAATAGAATTTGAGAACCCTCTTGAGGTCTAGCGAATGAAGAGACCTTTCCGCTGGTGTGGATGGATTGGGAAAGAAAGAGGGTAGAGAAATTGTCTGATTAACATGGAACTCTGACACAACCTTAGGTAGGAAGGAAGGGTGAGTTCGCATAACCACCCTATTATGGTGGAAGACCGTATAGGGTTCTTTAGAACAGAGTGCTTGTATCTCACTCACTCTGCGTGCTGATGTAATTGCTACTAGAAAAGCTACTTTCCAAGAAAGGTGTTGCAATGTAGACTTATGAATGGGTTCAAATGGAGGTCCCATCAATTTAGACAATACCAAATTCAACTCCCAAGGAGGAGAAGGAGGTCGAACAGGGGGATAAACCTTTTTCAACCCCTGTAGGAAGTCCTTGACCACCTGAAGCTGAAAGAAAGAAGGCTGGTTAGGTGATTTACGATATGCTGTGATAGCCGCCAAATGCACTTTAATGGAAGAAAATTTCAAACCAGATTTGGCCAAATATAGCAAATACGGCAAGATTACCTCCTCTTGCCCGTTAATTGGACTCCAATCATTACTGATACACCACAAGTAAAACCTCTTCCACTTTAGAGAGTATGAGGATCTTGTGGAAGGTCTCCTTGACTCCCTTAAAATGTCCATGCAGTCCTGAGGGAGGTTCAAATGTCCGTACTGCAGGACTTCAGGAGCCATGCTGTCAAGCTGAGCGAGGGAAGGCTGGGGTGCAGAATTTTCCCTCCCATCTTGGTGAGAAGGTCCGGCCTGCACGGA
The DNA here is from genome assembly GCA_963921515.1 of Calotriton arnoldi. NCBI lineage: Eukaryota > Metazoa > Chordata > Amphibia > Caudata > Salamandridae > Calotriton > Calotriton arnoldi. The sequence goes on along the minus strand of CAWUFW010002224.1, from coordinate 1,779,378 downwards.
AGTCTCCGATGAGGGCGAACCGAGAGTTGCAAAAGGTCCGGATACCACCATTGGCGAGGCCAGTCCGGTGCTATGAGTATCATCCTCATTCTGGATCGCAGAAGTTTGGCCACCACCTTCGGAATTAGAGGGAGGGGTGGAAAGGCGTATGCAAACGTCCTTGACCACTCTATCAAAAGAGCATTCCCTCTCGTTCCTGGTCGGTAAAACCTGGATGCGAAGGCGTGGCATTTTCTGTTTTGATCATCTGCAAAAAGGTCGATGGAAGGATGACACCATTGATGAAAGATTTCTGCCACCACTTCGTCGTTGAGCACCCAGTCTTCTTGCTCTTGGAAGTGACGACCGAGGGCGTCTGCTCGCACGTTCTGCTCTCCCGGCAGATGTATTGCCGTGATCGATAGGTTCCTGGCTAGCAGCCAGTGCCAGATTGCCTGGGATTCGAGAGACAGAGGGCGAGAGTGAGTTCCACCTTGTTTGTTCAAGTAATACATGGTGGTTGTATTGTCCGTTTGCACTAGGATCGATCCGATCTGAATTGACGGTTGAAAAGCTTTGAGGGCTAAATGAACTGCCCGCAGTTCCAGCATATTGATGTGATATGTCTGTTCTCTGCTGGTCCATCTGCCCTGAGTTTGCAGATGACCCAGATGCGCTCCCCAGCCCTGAAGTGAAGCATCCGTGATCAGAGATTGTTCTGGCAGAGGTTGATGAAAAGGAACTCCCACCAGTAGGTTCTGTGGTTGCAGCCACCAGAGAATGGACTTCTTTGCTGCAGGAGAGAGGACAATCCGGTCGTTCCACTGACCCGAGGATTGATTCCATTTGTCCTCGAGATCTTGTTGTAACGGTCTCATCCTCAATCTGGCGTTGGGTATGAGAAAAATGCACGAGGCCATCGACCCCAGTAGAGAAGCCACCTGTCTTACTGATGGCTGATAAGCCTGAAGGATGATGTTGCCCTTGTCTTTCATTGATGACAATCTCTCCTCCGAAGGAAACACTTTTCCGAGGTCGGAGTTGAGGTTGGCGCCCAGATAGTGGAGTGATTGAGTTGGGCGAAGGATCGACTTGTCCAGGTTGACATGCAGGCCTAAGCGCTGAAGTAGATCTAGGCAGGCGCGAAGATGTTCCTGCACCATTTGAGGAGAGGATCCCTTCAGCAGCCAGTCGTCCAGGTATGGATATACGAACAGGCCTTGGCGATGTAATGCTGCCGCTACCACTGCCATGCACTTGGTGAATACCCTCGGAGCTGATTTTAGGCCGAAGGGTAAGACTTTGAACTGGTAATGTCTTGTTCCCACAGTGAATCGCAAAAACTTGCGATGTCGTGCTGTGATTGGGATGTGAAAATACGCATCTTGTAGATCCACCGAACACATCCAATCGCCTTTCCTCAGATGTGGAAATATTTGGTGGAGCGCCAACATCCGAAGCTTTTCCTTTTTGATGGACTTATTCAGAGAACGTAGGTCCAGAATTGGTCTGAACTTGTTCGGTTGATCTTTTTTCTGAACAAGGAAGTATCGTGAGTACACTCCCTTTCCTCTCTGCGCTTGAGGGACCTCTTCTATTGCTTGTTTTTTGAGAAGGGTCAACACTTCCTGACGCAGGAGGTCTATATGTAGATGACGAGATTTCACAGGAGGAATGTCTCTTGGGGACGCTCCAAAACGTAGTGTGTACCCATTTTTTAGTATATTTAGCACCCACTGATCTTTGGTTATGTTGCGCCACTCTTGAATGTAACTTGAGATACTTCCTCCCACTGGAGTGTGCAACGGTGCTAGAGGAAGCAGAGACTCATTGCTTCCTGGAGTTTTTGATGTAGAGGAGGACTGCTGTTGATGTCCTCCTCTTCCTCTCGAGGAACGGCGGCCTTGATACTGGGATTTGCCCTGTTTGTTTTGTGACCATTGAGGGGTTTGAACCCTCTGCTGGTAACTTTTCCGATTGTAGGTCCGGTACCTCTTCCTAAACTCCTTTTTCTTTTCTAGGCCCACCGCCTTTAAGGTGTCCAACTCGGCCTTCATCCTTGCCATTTCTTCGTCTGTGTGAGCACCAAACAGTGAAGTGCCAGAAAAAGGAGATTCAGGATGCGTTGTTGTGCTTCTGGTTTTAACGCTGTGAGGCGCAGCCAGGAAGATCGTCGTGCACAGATGCCATGTGCATACGAGTGAGCCGCCAGGGACGCACCATCTGCTGCAGTGCTGATTACCTGATTAGCAACCAGAGCACCTTCGTGAAGGATTTCAGAAAAGTCCTGCTGATCCTCCTTTGGGAGCCTGTCCTTGAAGCGCTCCAGTGAGTCCCATAATGATCTGTCATAACGACCAAGCAGAGCCGCAGCGTTGGACACTTGCAGAGAAGACGCTGCAGAACCACAAGCCTTCCGTCCCCAAGAGTCTTGTGCTCTACTCTCTTTATCCGGAGGAGCGGAGGAGGAAGATGCAACCGCATGCGTCTTTTCGCTGCTGCAATTATAACAGAGTCCGGAGGTGGATCTGATCTAAGGAAAAGAGGATCCGATGCAGCTGGCTTGTATTTTTTAATAATCCGAGCTGGAGCTGCTTTAGTCGATGCTGGTGTAAGGAAGAGATCCATTACCGGCTCGATGATGCCTGGGACCAAAGGAAGTAATGGTCTAGTCGCAGACCTTGGTGGAGAGTCTCAAAAATGATGGACTTGGTTGTCTGAGGAGCTGACATGGTGATGCCCAGCTTCTGAGCCCTCTGTTGAGAACATCATGGAAAGTGTTCACATCATCAATAGGCGACACTCTGGAGGGAGGACTATCCGTCAGGGTAGGTGAGTAATCCCTTTGGATGAATGTGTCGAAGAGGAAGACCAAGATGGTGTACGCCGCCTCTTGCGATGTCCTGAGACGACCTGCGTTCAGGGGATCTGCCTCGGTGTTCCCTGGCCCGAGTGGTGGGTGATTTGTCCACTTCCTGCACAAGACGCTGTAATGGTGATCTGTGCTGCGGACTGGAGTAGGTCGTAGGTCGTTGAGCGTGACCTGTGGACCCCGTCTGCCAATGATGAAGTGGTTGAAGCCATCTGGGAGAGAGATGGATGGAAGGAGAGTGCTGTCTCCTTGGAGAACTCTCCTGGCGGTGCTTTTGTAGGCTCCTGTGAGTGAACAGAAGCACTGCGTGATGACGCAACCATCTGGGGTGAGCTCCGGATGGAGTGAGAGGACTCTCTGCGGCTTCTGGAGCGTGATCGGCGTCTGGATGAGCGATGTGACGTCGATGGGGTGTGTCTCGACGTCGACCTGCTCTGTGTCACCATCACTGGTGAAATTCTCTTCGACGTCGACCTCTCAGTGTGCCTAGACCTCGCCTTCGACGTTGAGCGTGGAGACCTCAACGATGAACGGGTAGACGGAGAAAACCTTCTCGACGTCGATCTTTCTCTCGACGTTGATCTTCTCGCCGTCGACGGAGACCGCTGCCTCGACGTCGAACGACGCCTGGTATATTTTACCCTTGGTCTTGACGCCGAATACCTCGCCGTCGGAGAGGATCTTGCCTTCGACGTCGAACGCCTTCTAGGCGACGGCGGAGGCGATGAGTGTCTATCCTCAGGTGACGAGGTGTGTCTCGACGTCGACTGCCGTCTGGGTGACGTCGACTGAGATCCTGCTTCGACGCCGAACGCTGGAGACCCTGCGACGGCGGAGCCTGTCTCGACGTCGAACGCCGCATCGACGGCGGCGACGGAGATCTGTCTCTCGACGCTGGGCGAGCCCGCACCAACGGTGAGCGACTCCCGACGCCGATCGTCGCCCGGTTGACGACGGCGGAGGATTCGACGTACCTTTCTTCGACGACGACCGGTGTCTCTCTCGACGGCGAGCCCGCCGTCGATGGTCTTCTCGTCGACGCTTTTGCTGCCGATGAAGGGAATTGAGGCGCCGAGCCCGACGCCGATGGAGAGCATACTGGAACCTTACTTGTAGATAAGCTTCTCTTTTCCTCTTCTTCATCGGAGTCTTGTCTTTAGAAGGTGATTTTCTTCTCAGCTAATCCATGGAGACTAATCCTTTCTCTGTCCTTTAAAGTTCTGTTGGACAGCAGCTTGCAATGCTGGCAGGATTTAGGATTATGCTCAGAAGGAAGGCATAGAATACAGACAGGGTGGAAGTCTGATTTGGCCTTCTTCTTGCCACAGGAAGGACAAGAGTCAAAAAGAGAGGGCATTCTGTTGTAAAATAATGCTCAACTCTCTAAAAAAACAGTAGAAAATACTTTAACACCAAAAAGATGTCGAAGTAAGAGCTTTTATCAAAATTGAAGAGTTTTCTGACAGAAAATCAGAAAAAGGAGGTAGAGCTGAAGTAACCAGGGTCCTGACAGAAGGAGCCGGAAAGAACAACTGACCTAACTGTCACCCCTGAGGCATGATGGGAAGCTAGGGGTCATGGCTGCCTTAAAGGCACGGTGCCAGTTTATCTGAGTGTTTATGTGGGTTAGCTTTTCAGCTTTCTACACTAATGTTTCCACAATGCAGCCTATGTGCTGGCAATGTTTTCTTCATTATTCCTTGCAGGATTGTGTTGTCTGCTATGTATTAAAGCAGTTTTCAAAAGTTTATTTCTCCCTGCGTTATTGGAATATGTTTATGTGCAAGAGAATTCCTTGCAACATTGCTCAGCATGTTTATGGGAGGCTACATTGTGTGTTTTTTTATATATATATGGATATATATATATATAGAGCTACATATATGGTTTTCACATATATGTAATGTGTTTCCGGGGTCCCGCGCATGGGCGGGAATATTCATGTGCTTATGACTATTGGTGAGGATCCCCTGGAAGAGAACCAGTGGGGACCAGTTGCTGAGTACAGCAAGTGGCCTGGGGAAGCTCACAAAGGCGGCAAGCCTTTGAAGCTTCCCCTTCGTGAACCCAGCCCATCCTGGGGGAGGAGGCTTGGCACCTCGTCCCAGGATGTGCATTGTTTCAGGCCCCAGAGAGCAGCAGGCTCTCGACCCAGGGGTCCAGAAACATGTCTGGTGGTGGCAGCTGAAAGCAGCCACTCAGCCTGGACACTGGAGGTGGGTTAGGTTTCAGGGGGCATCTTCTAAGATGCCCTCTGTGTGTATTTTACATTAAATCCCACACTGACATCAGTGTGGGTTTAATGTGCTGAGAAGTTTGATACCAAACTTCTCAGTTTTCAGTGTAGCCATTATGGTGCTGTGGAGTTCGTAATGACAAACTCCCAGCACAATATACTCCTAATGGCAGCACTGCACTTACAATGTCTAAGAATGGACTTAGACACTGTAGGGGTACAGGGCTCATGCACCTGTACCCTCACCACTGGTATAGTGCGCCCAGATAGAGGGGTGACTGGTCTATGCCAGGGAAGTGGGTTGTAGGCATGGCACACAGGGATGTGTGCCATGTCGACTCTTCACTTTGTTCTGCACCAAAACACGCAGCCTGCAAGGGCAGTGTGTGAGTGTAGTGGTACAGGGCCTCAAAGGGTGGGACAATAAGTGCTGCAGCCCTTAGGGGACTTCTCTGGTCACAGTGCCCTGGGTACCTGTGGTACCATTTAGCAGGGGCTGACCTGTGGCCAGAGATGCCAATTGGGTTTAGGCTTCAATGCAGTTTTAGGGAAAGAACATAGGCCCTGGGTACCTGATTAGCAGGAGCCCAGGGAACGCTCAGTCAAAGTACATCAGCATTTCAGCAAAAACGTGGGGGCAACCATGCAGAAAGAGGGCACTTTCTCACACCCACCTCCAGATGTCCTGGGCTAGGTGGGACATTTGGAGGGAGTGTGTTCCCCCCTGTTTTTGTATGTAATACATGGCTGTCATGTTGTCGGTACGAACTAGGACAGTTTTTCCCTTCAGCTGGGTTTGAAAAGCTTTGAGGGCCAGAAATATGGCCATGAGCTCTAAATGGTTGATGTGGAGCAACTTTTGTTGGTGACTCCACAGTCCTTGTACTGTGTGTTTCTGTAGATGAGCACCCCAGCCAGTTAGAGACGCGTCCGCGGTCTGTGGAACCGGGTCTATGAAGGGCCGTCCTTTTGACAGATTTTGTGTGTTCCACCACGGCAGAGAGCGATGAGTACGGCCGCTTACCAACACTAGATCGGTTAATAGATCGTGGGACTGGTTCCACTGACTGGCTAAGCATTCCTGGAGCGGACGCATGTGGAGTCTGGCATACGGGACAATCATGATGCAGGATGCCATCATCCCCAGCAGTTGCATGTAAGCCCGAGCTGGAAGAGATTGATTGGGTTGAAACTGACGAACCAAAGCCTGAATGTTGCGAATTCTGGCTCCGTTGGGAAACGCCAGAGCCTTTTGAGTATGTAAAGTGGCTCCTAGGTAGTTCTGAATATTGGCTGGCTGAAGATGTGACTTTGGCACATTAACTGTGAACCCTAGTCGATGTAGTAACTTGATGGTTATGGAAGTGTATTTGAGACACTGTTGGTACGTGCTGGCTTTGATGAGCCAGTCGTCTAAGTATGGGAAGACATGGATGCTTTGTCTCCTGAGATGAGCAGATACTACTGCCAGACATTTTGTGAAGACTCTGGGGGCGGTGGTGACTCCGAATGGGAGTACCTTGAACTGGTAATGTTGGCCCGCTAGCAAAAACCTGAGAAATTTGCGATGAGCAGGGTGGATTGGCATGTGAAAGTAGGCGTCCTTTAAGTCTAGGGTGGACAGAAAGTCGCCTTTTTGCAAAAGAGGCAGTAACCTGTTGAAGTGTTACCATGTGAAAATGGTCTGATTGTATGTAAAAATTGAGTTCTCTGAGATCTAAGATTGGTCTGAGAGACCCGTCCTTTTTTGGTATTAGGAAGTAAAATGAGTACACGCCCGACCCTTGGTGTTGTAGTGGTACGGGCTCTATAGCTCCTTTTAAAAGTAGAGACTGTACCTCTTGTTTGAGGAGGTGTAGATGATCAGATGAGAGTTTGTGCGACTTTGGGGGAATGTTTGGAGGAGTATTGATGAACTCCAGGCAGTAACCAGAATGGATAATTTGTAGAACCCACTTGTCTGTTAATAACTACCAAGCTGGTAAGAAATTTTACAGTCTTCCCCCGACAGGTGTTAGGTGTTCGGGGGGAAGGAGAGGTGAGTCACTGTTTTGTATTGGAGGGGGAGGTGCGTGCCTCTTCCCTTACCGTTATTTCCTCTGTAACCCCCTCTGAAGTAGTTTTTAGAGCCAGAGGGTTGGTTATTACCCTTGTAGGTGGAGGTATTTTATGAGGAAGAATTCTTGGACCCCGCTCGATAGAAAGAGCGTCGAAAGGAACCACGGCCTTGTGGTGACTGAAGCGCCCCATGGATTTGGCCACTTCGGGTGTCTTTCTTCATCTTTTCCAGTGAAAGAGTCTACCACTGGGCCAAAAGGTGTTCCTTATCAAAAGGTGTGTTTAAGATAGAGGTTTGAACCTCGGGTTTGAATCCAGAGATACGTAGCCAGGCGTGCCTTCTTAAAAGGACACTGGTATTTACTGCTCTGGCAGCTGTGTCTGCAGCATCGAGGGAGCACCTGATTTGATTGTTGGAAATAAGTTGTCCCTCCCTTATCAGGTCTTCAGCTTTAGATTTATGTTCTTGGGGTAGATATTGGATCAATTGTTCCAGCTCGTCCCAATGCGCACGGTCGTATCTAGCTAGCAACGCTTGTGTGTTGGATATGAGCCAGAAGTTTGCTGCCTGAGATGCGACTCTTTTCCCCGAAGCATCAAGAAGCTTTGATTCTTTATCTGGGGGTGGAGCATCTCCTGTGGTTTGGGAGTTAGCCCTTTTGCGTGCGTTAGACACTACTAGCGAGTCCAACGGTAATTGTCCCCTAATGTACGCTGGGTCAGATGGTGCAGACTTATATTTTTTGCCTACCCTAAGGGTAATAATACGTGCCCTGACAGGATCACTAAAGATATCATCCACATGTCTGATCATATCCTTGAGCATTGGTAAAGTGTGTGATGACTTTTGAGTAGTGCTAAGGGTCTCGAAAAGGAAATCTTCTGCGAGGGAATCTTTGTGGAGCTGCCCCCATGGTAATTAGCAACCCTACCCAGCAATTCAATGTAACCTACACTGTCGTCTGGAGGAGAGGGTTTGGTAGGATATAAGTCAGGATCATTGCCTGTGGGCGAGTTAATGTTATAGTCGTCCCATGGGTCTGCAGGTATTGGCTGATTATCGTCATCCCCATTATCATCCCCATCATCCTGGTTGTCAGGTGTATGTGGTGAGTGCTGAGGTGAAGTAGGCACAGGTATAGACTGTGGAGAAGGAGGAGATGGGATAAGAGGAGGAGGAGAAGGGTTAGTTCCAACAGTTCTCTTCTTCAAAGGAATGTGATATTCCTCTTCAGCATCAGTCCTTCTTTTTAGAGTCACTGTGGTGGTGATATGCCCAGTTTCTGGATGAGTACTTTTTGTTTCGGGTCCGGTTTATCGAGCGGATCGTCGAAACTGTGCTTTTTTGGTGATTTCGGTGCCTGCGGTTGTTTTGGTGCCGAAGGTTTTGGTGCCGAAGGTTTCGGTTCCAAAGGTTATGGGGCTGGTGTTTTCGGATCCGAAGTGTGTTTCGGTGCCGAGTGTTGTGGATCGGAGCCGGACTTAGATTTCGATCCCGAAGGTTTCGGCTCGGTGCCCGATTTGGCGTGGGGTTTTTCGGAGCCGGAAGGCTTTTTCGTAGGCTTCGGTGCCGGGCCAGAAGGTGGGGCGTCGGAAGCGTGGTCTAGGTGCCGACCGGAGCCCGAGGTCACGGGTTGGTCCGGAGCCTTCTTAATGGTTTGAGGTGGATTTCGGCCCGAGGGAGGATCTGTACTTACAGTACGCTGTCCCTGTGGGATGTCTTCATCCTGGTCGGAGCCGTACTCAGAAAGGGAGATCGGTTCCTGTTCTTCCTCGGCCCCGATAGCATCACCGGCTTCTTCCTCCGATTCAGTCCCGAAGAGGTCCGGAACGGAGCCTGTGTGTTGGCTCTGCATGTCGCAACGTCAAGCCCGACAGTCGCGAAACATCTTTTTGGAGCGGAAAACTTTGCACGCGTCGCAGTCCTGTTCACTGTGCTCAGGGGAAAAGCTCAGGTTGCACACTTCGTGTGAGTCGGTGCACGGGTATTTCGCGTGGCACAGAGGGCAGAATTTACATGGAGTTTGTTCCATGGACTGCGAGTCGAACCGACACGGGTAGCCCCGACGGCCTACCACGAGCTCTCCGATCGAAAGAGGGGTTTTTGTCAGTAAACACAACACGTAAAGAATGGAATACGGATCGGAAACAATACCGTCGAGTTAGACTGTCTTGCCTGCCGAGGGAAACCGAAGGAACGGTGTCGAACTGGAGCGCATCGACTAACATCCAAACCCGATGGCGGAAAAAAACCAATCTAACAATGGAGTCGATGCCCATGCGCACTATCACCGAAAGGAGGAGTCACCTACCTCGTGACTGGAAAGACTTCTTCGAAGAAAAACAAAGTGCAAACATCCAGACCCAACACTAGATGGCGATCTATGCATAGCATATGATCTACAGCTCATATGCCTCGAACACACATTTACTCCCTGCTAGTTCTGAACGCCACAGTACCTGAGCCCTTCAGATGTTTGTCTTGGGATCATCTAGCAATGTGAGGGCTGGGGCAAATCTAATGCAGATAATTTGACCAGTTAATACCAATTTCCCCCTTCTGCCTTCTGAAAAAGCCAGTGCCTTCAAATCAAGTAAACCTCTTGCTCCATCTAGCCAGTATGATTAATTTTTCCGAACTTCACAAAGAGAATATGCAGTCCAGACAAAACAGACTGTTGATCGGAACAGGACTCTGTTAATTGTGATTTTACCCCCAGTGTAAGGAACTGGCATAAAACTATAGATAAAAAGTCCAATAAGGATCTGTTGTTCTATATACTTTCTGCGGAGTCTAAGGTTTAAGAATGGGTAAGTTAAACCCTCCATCTTTTTATTAACCTACAGAGAAGGTCTACTCACACCTTTAGAGCATATCTGCCCACACCTTAAACTATACTGAACCCATACCATTATGATTAGAATATAATGAACACAATTTTTGATACGCCATATGGTCCTTTCCCATTCCCCTTCTATATTTCCTTCTTCTTACTTTCTTTGTTTCCAGATGGTACAATTAAATCATAGCTTAATATTTGTGCTGTCCTCATGCAAGGGAATTGCCTATAGCGGCAATTGATAGAATTTATGTTTATGTAAAACACCTTCATTTTCATTTGCCTTCATGGATTCAAACAATAACAGGTATTCAATGTTTTCTATGAGGACAACGTTTGGCCATGAATATCAACTTGCCTTGTGGAGCAGGGGGTTGTAACTGGTACCCTGTTAAATGACACCAGCCTACAGGATACAGGTCAGGGGATTCACAGTCTACCCACTGATCATATTCATCTTCCCATCCATCGAAATGGATTCTTAGAAGGCGATGGATGATGCGTGTTACTGTAGCGACACACACTAGTCGGGGTTCCATAAGATCAACAGCTTCCAGTTTCATTCCAACACGAAACCCATGATTTGGAACATCCTATAATAAAAAATAATAAAGTAAATAAACAGGCTTTCCCTGAGCAGAACAAATATTAGCAATTTAAACCTAAAATCAGTTAAGTTGCAATGTGCTGATAAAGCAGAATTTGACCTTTGCACTGCAGTAATAGACATATTAACCTGTTTTATTAGCACACTAGTTCCAAATTCCATGTGTTAATGGGCCAGATATATTTTCACTGGTATCCGAACTCGTTACTTAGCTTCGGTAATATGCTTTCTGGTGGATACTCTATCGAATCGCAGATTCCTCTGCTTGTGAATACCCTCACATGCCAGACTGGATCCAGAGACATTTCAGAACACTTTTCCCGCATGCCGGTATGTGGCGTCATGTGGCTTCGCGACGGCTTCACCATTCACACATGTGACACCCCCGGAACCACATTTAATCACCACCTCTGCGTGCTGACATCAGTTTCTTTCTTAACTCTGTCCACGTCATCCGACACAGAGCTTAACAAGTGATCAGATACGACAGTGTGCAAATTCCTAGTTTGGGACCTTCTTACATGGAAGAGAGATTATTTCACGGAACAGGGAGGTGGCAGGACGGTGAGGAATAAATAGTTAAGAGTATCCACCAGAATGAGAGTTACCAAAGGTGAGTAACTAGTTTTTCTGATGGATACTTCTAACCGTAGATTCCTCATCTTGTGAATAGATGCAAAAGCTGTACCTCTCAAGGTAGTAGGTCTGTGGAATGTCTCAGAACAAAAACCCCTGTAGCACCGAAGGAGTGAAATGCCCCTCCTGTTGGACCTGGTTATCAAGGCAGTGGTGCTTCATGAATATGTGTGTACTGACACCTATGTCACAGCCTGACATATGCCCAGAACAGGCTCTCCACGTAGCAGTGCAGTGGCAGCAGCTTTGGCTCCTGACGAATGAGCCCCCCAGTCTCTCTGGAGGCTGCTTCTTGGCCATTACATAGTAGCCCTTAATACAGAGGACTAACCTCTGATATGGCCTTTTTCTGCACTGCCTTACATTTGAAGGCCCTAAAGAACCCCTCAAAGAGCTGATAGTCCACCCTGTGTCCCTTTGCATGATAGATGTAAAAGCTAAAGGCTCTATGTGCAAAGAGATGTAAAAGCTAAAGGCTCTATGTGCAAAGAATGTTGGAAAAATGACGGACTGTCTGACATGCAAGGCAGTCACAACCTTAAGCATTTAACAACTGCCAGGAGAGTGAGCAAACTGCAAGCTCCGTCATCCAACCCTCCTTACCTGACCATCTTCCCTGATAAGTTGGTGCTTTGCACAAGTGCCTCTTTCTTTCCGAAAGTGGTAACACCATTTCATGTGGAGCAATCTGTCACCTTGCCCACTTTCTGCACTCCTCCTCACCCCTCTAAAGAAGGAGCGACTCCACTGTCTGGACCCAAAATGAGCATTGTTTTTCTACCATGACTGTACTAAAGAGTTCAGGGTGGACGACCAACTCTTCATGGGGTACGCTGGATCAAAGAAAGGTTGTGCGGTGCAGAAGAGGACTACCTCGCGATGGGTCATCCTCTCCATCAAAATTTGCTACGCTCTGGCCAAAGCGTAGCCTCCTGAAGGCTTAAGGGCTCATTCCACCAGAGCTAAGGCTGCTAACGGCGTTGCAATGTGGAGTTCCAGTCCTCGACATTTGTCAGGCAGAAACGTTGGCATCACAACACAACGTAAAGAGGGAGGACAGGGAGCTAATTGGAAAAGACAAGGTCCAGTACTGATGCTCCCAAGGACTAACGTCGTACTCACTGTGGGGTAACTGTTCTTAAAAGAGAGAAAGACAACCTACTTTGGTTGGGTAGTTGTGTCAGTGTGGTCTCTAAATGCAGCTGGGTCTAAATGAAGGTGGGGGAATTCCTCCTTTTAGAAGTAGTGCCCTCACACACCCTGGCGAGTGTCATGCTTCATCATCGGGCGTTGCTCCTCGTGGGGGTGGCGCTGCTGTCCCCCACGGGCCCCGCCAGAGGACTCTTTATCGGAGTTGTGCATCTGGGTGTGTGGGCCTAGGGAAGTGAGTGGGTGAGTTAAAATTACCTTCACGGTACCCAGAAACCAAGTTTTATTCAGGGGTCCGGAAGGATTAGTTACTTACCTGTAATCCTAGTTCTCTTCCAGGGGTATACTCATCAAAGTCATAAGCACTGAATTATCCCCGCCCACCTGCGGGATCCCGGAGCATATAGAAATATACATATATATATGAGTATGTTGGGGGATTACAAGTGCATAGCACTTCCGCGACATACATATATACATGTAAATAAATACATAAATCTGCAGCCTAACAAATTCCAATAAGGCAAATGCCAAAATTACAAAGGTTTTCCCTGTACAGACAATCTCCTATATACACTCTGTAATAGAGAACATACACTGTAATAGTGTTATGCAAGAAAACCTTTATTTTCAGAGAAGAAAACATGTAATAGCAGGCAGTTGGCCCATAGGCTGCATAGCTGAATAAATATCACCGTACAGTAAAACACTGGCACCTTGCCTTTAAGGCTTCCAAGAACTTGGACACTTTGCCTTTAAGGCCTCCAGGAGACCCTCTGCTCCCATCATGCACCACAGGTGACAGTTAGGTCAGTTCTTTTTGCACGGTGTACTAACTTGTAGCAATTACTAAAAATGCTCGTCCGGGAGGCGGGAGGGTTGCTTATGACTTTGATGAAGTATACTCCCTGGAAGAGAACTAGGATTACAGGTAAGTAACTAATCCTTCTCTTCCAGGGGATACTCATCAATAGTCATAAGCACTGAATAGAGTAGCAAGCCCATACCCACTACCTCGCGGACGAGCAAATAGTATTAAAAACAGATCATCTTAACATGACATTAAGCAAATAAATTCCTCAGTGAGGCTTGTCCCACTTGGGCATCCTCCTGAGCATCTGAATCTAAACAGTAATGGCGAGAGAAAGTATGAACAGACCGCCATGTAGCTGCTTTGCAGATTTCTGCTATAGGGACGTTCCTGAGGAGGGCCGTAGTAGAGGCCTTTCCTCTGGTTGAATGCGCTTTAGGCTTTCCCTGAAGAGACTTATTAGCTAATTGATAGGCTAGAGATATGCAGGAGACTATCCATCTTGAAATAGACCTTTTAGAGGATGCCAATCCTGTATTAATGGGGCCGTAGTTGACAAACTAGCGGTCCGTCTTTCTTATTACCTTGGTCTTATCCAGATAAAACTCTCAACACCCTCTTAAGGTCTAACAAGTGTAAGGCCCTTTCAGGAGGTGTAGAAGGATTAGAGAAGAAGGTAGGCAAAGTGATAACCTGATTAATGTGGAAATCTGAAACCACTTTTGGCAGAAAACTTGGATGAGTTCTGAGAACTACCCTATTTGAGTGAAAAACAGTGTAGGGTTCCTTACAACATAATGCTTGTATCTCGCTGACTCTACTGAGCCGACGTGATAGCAACCAAAAAAGCCACTTTCCAGGACAAGTGCTGCAAGGAGGACTTGTGTATTGGTTCAAAAGGTGCGCCCATCAGTTTGGTAGGACCACATTGAGCTCCCAAGGAGGAGAAGGGGCTCGTACTGGTGGGTATACCTTTTTAACCCTTCAAGAAAATCTTTCACCACTGGCATTTTGAAAAAGAACCCTGTGAAGGTGATTTTCTATATGCCGTTATTGCTGCTAAGTGTACCTTGATAGATGTAAACTGCAGGCCCGACTTAGCCAGGTGTAAGAGATACGGCAAAATGACCTGTTCCTGCCCTCTAACTGGGTCATGACCATTATTCAAACACCATAGGTAAAAACGTTTCCACTTGAAAGCGTAGGAAACCCTGGTAGAAGGTCTTTTCGCTTCCTAAGTATGTTCATACAGTCCGCTGGCAAGTCTAAGTGACCATACTGCAAGACTTCAGAAGCCATGCTGTCAGCCTGAGGGAAGGAAGGTTGGGGTGAAACACTCTCCCTGGCTCTTGGATAGTAGGTCCGGACGACAAGGCAACTTCTGTTGCGGAACTTCGGAAAGTTGTAGAAGATCCGGATACCACCACTGGCGTGGCCACTCCGGGAGCGATCAGAATCATCCTGGAGTTGGTCTTGTAGAACTTCGTGATCACTGCTGGAATGAGAGGCAGTGGAGGAAAAGCGTAGAGTAAGCTCTGAGACCATCTTATCAACAGAGCATTCCCGCTTGAACCTGGTTGGTGATACCTGGACGCGTAGACTGGGCATTTGGCGTTTGTTGCATCTGCGAACAAGTCTATGTCCGGCACACTCCATCTTTGAAAGATATCCTGAGCCACTTCGGTGTTTAGCACCCAGTCGTGCGCTTCTACGAACTCTCTGCTTAGGAAGTCCGCCTGTACATTTAGGACGCCCGGCACATGGACAGCCGTGATGGTGAGATGCCGTGCCAGAAGCCACTTCCAAATGGCTTGTGCCTCCTGAGACAGAATTCTGGACCTGGTGCCTCCCTGCTTGTTCAGATAAAACATCGTCGTGGTGTTGTCTGTCTGAATCTAGAGGGAGTTGGACTGAAGAGACGGAAAGAAGGATTTTAGGCTAGTTGGACAGCCCTCAACTCCAGAAAATTGATATGGTATCCCCTTTCTGTGTCCGACCATAGCCCTTGCACTTGAAGGTGATTCATATGAGAGCCCCAACCTTGCAGGGAGGCGTCTGTCACTATAGTTTGAGTCGGAGTCTCTTGATGGAAGGGAACACCTTTCATTAGATGTGATCGCCTTGTCCACCACACGATGGAGTCCCTGGCAGACTGGGACAGAGTGATCCGATCCTCCCAGCTGCCCGATGCTTGCACCCACTGGTCCTCCAGAGCTTGCTGCAGGGGACGCATGTGCAATCTGGCATTGGGAACTATGAAGATGCAGGAAGCCATGGAACCCAGGAGAGAGGACACTTGTCGGACTGTTGGGTGGTGAGTCCGCAGGAGTTCTCGGCATTTGATCCTGATTGATGAAAACCTCTCCGCCGAAGGACACACGCTTGCTTCCGCGGTGTCCAGCGACGACCCTAGGTAGTGAATGTTCTGGGACGGATTGAGAATCGATTTTTTGAAATTGACTCGTAGACCCAACTTGTTCATTAACTGGAGACTGTAAGAAAGATGAGACTGAAGCAGGGAAGGAGTTGAACTCTTCAGAAGCCAGTCGTCCAGATACGGGTAAACGAATATTTTGCGTCTGCGGAGAAAAGCTGCCACCACTGCCATGCACTTTGAAAAAGTCAGTGGGGCTGACTTCAGTCCGAAAGGTAGGACTCGGAACTGAAAGTGACGTAGAGCAACCTGAAAACGGAGAAATTTTCGATGTTTTCTGGACACTGGAATGTGGAAATAAGCGTCCTGCAGATCTATGGAGCACATCCAGTCTCCTTGATGTAGATGGGGAAAGATCTGGTGCAGGGCAAGCATTCGAAATTTCTCTTTGCGGATGTATTTGTTCAAGATGCGCAAGTCCAGAATTGGTCTGAATTCTACTGTCGGATCTTTTTTCTGACCAGGAAATATAGAGAGTATATCCTCGGCGCCACTGATGAACAGGACGTATTCTATGGCTTTTTTCTGTAGAAGACCGTTTACCTCCTCGTGTAAAATGTGATGACACAAGCGGACTCGTCCGTCTGGAGGAACCGATGGAGGTGGGATCTTGAACCGTAGCAAGTATCCATTTTGAACAATATTCAACACCCATTTGTCGATGGTTATGTTTCTCCACTCCTCCAGATGTAATGCGATACTTCCTCCTACCGGAGTGGCACACGTGTTTAGAGGAAGCACTCCCTCATTGCTTTGAGGGTTGCTTTGAGGTAGAGGCCTGCTATTGGTCCCTCTTCCTCTTCCTGGTCTCCGTTGGTGGAAGTGAGACCTCTGCTGCTGCTGACCCTGAGCCGACCATTGAGGTGTTTGAACCCTCTGTTGGAACGGGCGTTTATCGTAGGGGCGGGAGCGCCTACGAAATTCCTTCTGTTTTTCGAGACCCACAGCTTTCACCGTGTCCAGCTCTGCTTTCATCTTCGCCATTTCTTCGTCCGCATGCGGCCTGAAGAGAGAAGAACCGTTGAAAGGCAGGTTTGGTTATCTTCCGCTGGACGTCGGGTTTGAGGCCAGTCAAGCGTAACCAAGCAGAACGCCTCGAACAGATACCATGGGAGTATCCGTGGGCAGCCAGATCAGATGAGTCAGCGGAAGCACTAATCACCTGATTAGCCACTAGACCTCCCTCTTGTAGAATTTCTCGAAAGTCTTGCTGGTCCTCTTTTGGGAGTTTTTCTGCAAAACGTCCCAGTGAATCCCACAAGGATCTATCAAACCTCCCAAGCAGAGCGGAGGAACTGGAGACCTTCATGATAGAAGCTGAAGTGTTGCACATCCTTCTACCTAAAGAGTCGATCAGTTTACTATCCTTATCCGGAGGCGCTGAGGAGGAAGACATAGATGAGTGCGTCTTTCTAGCCGCCGCCACAATGATGGAATCCGGAGGAGGATCCGATCGAAGGAACAAAGGATCTTGGTCCGGAGCCTTGTACTTTTTGGCTATTCGGGAAGGAACAGCTCCCACCGTTGCCGGTGTCAAAAAGGTCTGCATAGCAGGTTCGAGAAGGCCTGGGACAAGAGGAAGCAAAGGCCGAGCCGAGGAGCGATGATGAAGAGTCTCGAAAATCACTGAGGAGGTAACAGCCGGGACATACATAGAGATGTTCAGCTTGTTCGCTCCTCTACAGAGAACTTCACTAAAGGTGCTGAGGTCATCGATTGGAGAAACTCTTGACGGAGGTGTAGCTGTCAAAGTTGGAGAATAGTCTCTGATAGAGGACCTGGTGGAAGAAGACCGGGTGGGAGACCTATGCCGCCTTCTCTTCGGAGAAGAATGATAAAAGCGAGATCTGTCCCTTGATCTAGCATGGCGGGCATGTGGAGATCGTGATCTGCTTGGACTCCTCCTTCTGGAAGAAACCACAGTCGGTGATCTTGATCTTCGAGGTGTTTTAGGGGATGGAGAATCCCTGGACAAGCGTGAAGGAGAATAGGTACGGGAAAAGTCAGATCTCGGGCTACTGAGGGCTCTAGGCTTCCTGCGCCGTGCATCTTCACCAACCACCGGAGAGCCTTCCGGGGAGATCTGGACAATATGCAGTTCTGGAGAAGATCCAGATTTTGACGAAGAGATGCAGCTCTAACCTCATCCGAGGCAACAGCAGGCTCTTTAGCTCTCGACGTCGAGCGTCTCGACGTCGACCTGTGTTTTTCCCTCGACGTCGACTTCTCCCTTGACGTGGGATGATGGCTAGGAGGAGTTAAGGACTTCGCTGCCCTCGACGGCGACCTCACCTCCCTCAAAGATGTCCTCGACGTCGACCGTCTACTCAGGGACTTCGACGTCGAACGCTCTCGCCTCCTCGACGTCAATAGCCTCGAAGTCTTCGACGCCGACTGGTCTCGCGGCACCCTTGCCGTCGGCAAACTTCTCGACGTCGACCTACGGGGAGGTGACGGAGAGTACCTTGACGTCGACGGATGTCTCGACGTCGACGGGTGTTTTGACGTCGATCGGTCTTTGCCATGACCATACCTCGAGCCCGAGGCAGCATGCTTCGACGTCAATGCCTTTCTCGACGACGGAGACTCACGCCTTCTCGACGTTGGAGATTGTGTCGGTCGCATCTTCGACGGCGGCAACGACGTCGACGGCGAACAGTCCGGAATCTGCCGTTTCCTCGATGTTGAAGAGGCACAATGATGCTGGCGTCGGTGTTCTTGAAGAGAGGAGGGCTCTTGACACGCAAGGCCACTTTCCAGCCGGGCTTTTCCTCTCCCGATCACAGCCTGAAGGCGAATCCTCTCCCTGTCGCGAAGAGTCCTCGTAGAAAACTTACGACAATGGTAACAAGTGTCAGGCTTGTGACTGGAAGGAAGACAGGCGATACACACGAAGTGTGGATCAGAGATGGCCATCTTCTTTCCACAGGATGGACATTTGCGGAAAAGAGCTGGCATTCTGACAGAAAAAGAGTGAAATTTTGTCAGAGAATGGTAATAAACCACTGCCAGCACAGGAAAATCGCAAAAAACCAAAGAAGAAAACAATTCCTGACAGAAAAGTCAGAAAAACTGTCGAGCTCAAGCTCAAGGATCCTCATAGAAGGAGCCGGAAAAAAGAACTGACCTGTCACCTGTGGTGCATGATGGGAGCAGAGGGTCTCCTGGAGGCCTTAAAGGCAAAGTGTCCAAGTTCTTGGAAGCCTTAAAGGCAAGGTGCCAGTGTTTTACTGTACGGTGATATTTATTCAGCTATGCAGCCTATGGGCCAACTGCCTGCTATTACATGTTTTCTTCTCTGAAAATAAAGGTTTTTCTTGCATAACACTATTACAGTGTATGTTCTCTATTACAGAGTGTATATAGGAGATTGTCTGTACAGGGAAAACCTTTGTAATTTTGGCATTTTGCCTTATTGGAATTTGTTAGGCTGCAGATTTATGTATTTATATACATGTATATATGTAAGTCGCGGAAGTGCTATGCACTTGTAATCCCCCAACATACTCATATATATATGTATATTTCTATATGCTCCGGGATCCCGCAGGTGGGCGGGGATAATTCAGTGCTTATGACTATTGATGAGTATCCCCTGGAAGAGAAGATAAGGTTAACAAGCATTGGCATAGCCAATAGGTCTCGTCTTTGGGACCTTATAAGTGCTTAGCTATGCAGCATATAATCCTGGGTGGTGTGCCGCCAGGGATTGAATAGCTATACAATTACTATTTTTGCCATTCACAAAGCCAGTTTAGAAAGTAGGATTTTCCTTGTAACACCCTTCAAGAAGCACATCTTTATGGAAAGGGAACAATATGTTTTATAGATTTTGTAGAACACGGCCCAGAATTTGGTTTTTTAGACCTCCTGGCACTAAGGACTTAGTCAATGTGCTGTTCTGAGTTAAAGAACGGCTTGGACTGTAACCACCCCACAACCGACTAAGCAATATTTGAGAAATCACAGGGATATAAAGTGGAACCCAAGAATGCTACAGAAACATTTTAAAGATTTGTTTTTAAAATAATAATCATATCCTAGTGCACACGATAGGACTGCAATGTGAACAGAAGGAATATTCTGTCATATTGGCAGTATATTTAATAGCATTCCCACTCTCATGTCCTTTCATACTAAGCCAATCTTAGTTTCAAAGGAAGGCCTAATTGGAGCTTCAGATGGTTCACATACCTGTTTGAACTATGTAAGTCTTTATTCAGTTAAGTAGTGAGGCCTGCTATTCACGTCTGCGCTCACAGCTGGGCTTATAAACTCAGCAATTGAAGTCTGTTATTCTTCAGAAAGGACCGGTGATGCGTTTCAGCAGGGCCTGTCTCGTTTGAGTCGCTTGGTACAGAGTCCCCACTCTAACCCTTCCTACTTTGTGATAAGATTGTGTAACATTATTTAGTAATAAACAATTAGCAGAAAAAAACTTAGTGCTTTTACTTATTTTCATTCTGCCAGACTGTTTGTTTCACATTTGTAAAAAAAAAAAAAAAATTCTTATTCACTTTCCACGGAACTTCGTTCAAAATGTAAAAATAGCAAGCTTTGATTAATTACTGTGAATATATCCGAGCAGGTTTGATCATTACGTTGCAAAGAAAAAGTGACGAAAGACAAATGTGCATTTCTTATTAATCTCCTATTTTAAATGATTGCCAAGGGGGATACCTAGAGGAGAACAAAGCACAATTAACAGAACAGGTGGGCTGTGGGATGCAGTGCACTGCATTTGTGGCCCACACACAACCTAAACACAGTCAACTGCTTAGGAGCGACTCTTGCAAGGACAAAACTATAGAAACACCATCCTGGAAAAGGCAAATACCCTTAGGGAATGGAATAGTAAGTAACTTGTGAAATGTAAACAGGAACAACATTGCCGTTCCCAGGAAGAGAGGGCAGTATCCGTTTTGCTGGCTGTCACGAGTGGCGGGGCACAAGGGTGGGAGCACTGGGAGGGGGAGGACAGTTACAGATGGGACACTGGTCCAACCAGCACCGCATCGCAACTCCGCCCACCAAAGCAACTGCTGGAGACTGGATGCCCTCTAGGAGTGATATATTTTATTTTCAGTTTAATTAGCTCGGGATACAAATATCTCGCTTGGGCAGCGAAGGCCACGAGTAGTTGAAAGGTGAATCCGAATCCGACTCCATTGTTTTCGGTTAAATAAACAGAGCGGGCCGCAGACACTCGAGCAGCACTTTGTTGTGTTCTAAAAGCGAGTCAAGTCGAAGTGTGATGTGAACTGAAGGCATGGAGCAGGCGGGGTCGGATCGCCCTCCTATGGGAGGGAGGGGAAGGCAGCAAATGTTTGCTCTCTTCAGGCGTCCCCGGCATGTAGACAGCTCGGGCTGTAAATATTAAGCCAGAAGGGGGAAGGTGAAATAAGGAAACACGTCTCTCTGCACTCACCAAGAGATGTGAACTCTGAGGGCAACCAGCGACGTCTGATTAACCAGCAGCAGCAGCATGAAAGTACAGTTGCCAGCAGGGGGCGGGAGAGAGAGAGAGAAAGGGAAAGAGTGAGAAAGAGAGAGAGGGGGAGAGAAAGAGAGAGAGGGGGAGAGAGAGAGCGAGAGGGGGAGAGAGAGCGAGAGAGAGAAAGAGAGCGGGAGAGAGAGAGAGCCCGGGAGTGCTGCGTGCGTGCGCGCGCAGTCTGCTAATTTTCAAGCACTACACTCGTGCTTGTGGCGCGCCCCTGCTCGCTCCCGCAAGGTGGATGCCGCCACAAGCACGAGTGTGTGCTTGAAAATTACCAGAGCGACGGCTAAAGGTCTTCCTATGCAGCGCATGCGCGCTGCGTAGGCGAGACCTAAAAAACAAGGGATGAGGAGCACCTCCTTCAAGCAAATGTAGGGGAGTGATGAGTGTCTTCCTGCTGCTCTCAAATCCGTGAAAGTGAGTGAAAAATGAAATTAGGTCAACATATTTCGCGCTTCGTGTTGGTCCCTAATGGATCCCAGGGCGCTTCGTCAGGACCGTGAGGTGAGATAAGAGAAAGTAAACCTAGGAATCAGGGAGGAGACACCTTATCCTACAGTACCTATAATAAGGTGTGAGTGCGTCTAAGCGCTTATTGGAACGTCTAAATCGCGTTCCTTTTCCCAACCTGGTGATGAGATAAAAAAAGAGACACACAAACACAAACAAACATGCAGATCACATGTAAATAGAGGCCTTCGCTTAGAGTAGAATGTTGTCAAATTGGCATTCCTATCCTCGGAAATTATCCTAGGCATGCTCGGTGTAACATGCCCCTGTCATCATTCTACCACACACTCATGCGTGACTGAATCCTGCACACATTTGCGGCCGGTGCAGTGAAACATACACAGGCAGTGTGTTACCTTGGACTCGCAAGACATCGCCAGAAGTGACCTGTATATTGCATGCATATATCATATTTGTGAACCACATGGCATATAGGGTGAAATCCATACTGCTCCCGGCGACCGATCGGCGTCTCCTTTCTGAACGACATCCACCTATCTCTGGAGCCCCAATCTCTTGGCCCACTTTCGTCTCCCTGCCAGCGTTGTTCGCGGCTCCGTGAGGCGAATCCAATCACACTGGGGACATTCGTTTCCCTGCTTTGAAGGAACTTGATACCGCTCTCCCCTGAATTAAGAGTTTCTTCAACCTTTGAGATTTATCTTCGTCTCTCCTCGGACTATCCTTATGGTCGCTAACTTAGTTGCCGTCAGGAGTTCCTGCTCTAAACATTTTGCCTTGCTTATCTCAGCGTTCAGATACGTCCCTCTCATATTTGAACTTCAAACCACCGCCCTGAGGAAGGTGAGACCCTATCGGGTCTGTCACCGAAACGCGCGTCGGCGCTGATTCACCTCTGTGGACCTATATTTATGTAGCGAATCCTATATTGACCTGCAATTTTGCTTCTGGATGTGCTTCTTTTCATTTTACAAAACCAATTTGTGTATTATAGACTTGAATCGTATATAAAAATGAATCATCATTGTTGCTTGATTTAATTGATATAACTGTATCTATGATGCACAACGCACTTTATTAATGAATTTGGTATATTTTGTGTCCACATTTTATGTTGTTTGTTAAGAGAGAGTATGTATGATGTGCTTTTTTGGATTGTGTGAGGTACGAATGAGTTCTAGTATGAATCAGAGTTAAGGTATGTTTGTTTGTCTTCTTTATGGGACGTATCATTTTTTGTTTTTTATTGAAATCTATCATGCCCATTATGTAAATTCTAATAAATTTTGATATGCTTTGATATATATTTGGTCAGCTTTTCAGGTGTTATTTATATATGATGCAGTGCACACTTTAAACTAAATAGGTTGAGATTTCGATGTTGAGATTAAACTGTCTATTTCCCCTGCTCATCTCTTCCTCTTATTCACCTCAGGGGCCCCCTTCTTTCTAGTAGTCTGAAATCCATACTGTGACAGTGAAATCAAGGCATCGCTGCCATGGTGCTCGTGGCAGTCCGTTAGCCTTACAGGATGTAAATGAGAGTATCACGAGTGTCTCTGTAGTGTATTACTCAGTATAACAGTAACAGTGGTTAAAAAACGCGGTATGACACACACACCACTAGTAAGCATACGTAACCGCATACCCCTCTATTCGGAATGGTTGGCCTCGCCGGCAATCACTGCGGTAATGAAGATGAATCTCTGTGAATTCATTAAAACATTGAAAAATAGTTTACCTGACTTCGTGTTCAGAGTCAGCAGGAAGATACTCACAGTCACCCTCCTCTGTAGCAGCCCATTACCTGCCCCTCCGCTCATGGATCTCCGATGGTTTGGAGGAAGCCGGCTCGCCTGGTTATAGTTGCGAGTCAGTAAGAGAGCGGAAATGACGATAGAGGGGGCATGGTAGGTCGGGGGTCAATGCGTGTTGGTGACACGCATTTTCTTACGGTATACTCCTAAAGTGGTGGCCATATTGGGATGGTGCCATAACTGTCAAAACATGAGTGATGGCAGCTCGTGTGTGTTGTAATCAGTCACTTATTACTATGGGGGAAACCATGTGCCGAGTGTTAGTCACTGTTGTAACAGTGTAGGTAAAATAGAGGCAAAGGTAAGGCTCTGAACTAGCCACGGATGGTGTATGCAGAGAATCCGGGCTGCATTGCATACTCTGTGTTGAACCGGGTAGCAGGTAACAGAGCACGTTGTGGTTATGAACTGTAACCCGTACAGGTCACTTACTGCTAGGTAGGGGAAACATGTCCCGGGTTATGGTCTTTGTTATGCGTGTTATGAGTGCAAATAAAGACAACGGTTGGGCTCGCGCTGGCCATGGTTGATATATGCCGAGAATCACTACTACATGGCATACTCTCACGTGGGTGCCGGGTAGAAGGTAACTGAGCATGTCGTGGTTAAGACCTCTATATGTCAACTAAAAATAGTTTCCATAAATGTCATCTAAACTATGGAGTACATGTTAAGGGCTGACCACTGTGTGTCACCTGAAGATAGTTGTGATAAAGGTCAAATAGGCTATGGAGTACATGTAATAGGCTGGAAAGCTAAGGCCCTTACTTTGGGTATTCATTAATCATGGGTGCGATATGTCGCTCATTCGAACCCGTGTTGTGACACACTATGTGCGCGGGGTCCAGAGGAAGTATAGGGGACCCCAGGTGTAGAGGTGGATCCCCTATCATAGGGATAAAGGTAAACTCCAGAATTTCAGGTGTGTGGGTTGTGATGCTGAGCACCTGAATATGGGTGAATACCCAGGGGTGCTGCTAGCCTGCAGTTCTAGGTCATCAGTTCTGCCCAAGGTATCTCATCATTCAGGCCCCCTGAATTGCTATTCAGGCCCCCTAAATTGCTATTCAGTCAAAAAAAAACAGCATTGTTCCTGCCTGAATAATGTGCTTGTTGTCCAGCTGGGGTTGGATTCAATAATTGTCCATCTGAGACTATATGGGATATGGTTCTTTTCAAAGAAGTGACTCAGTAATTTAGTATTGGTTTTTCTACAACGTATTGTACTCCTGTGCTCCCCTATTCGAATCTTCACGGGTCTCGTTGTCATACCCACATACCTCTTATCGCAAGGACAAGTGATGAGGTATATGCAGTTCTTCGTATTGCAATTTGTATGTCTTTTCTGATGCCAAGGTCTGGCCAGACCTAGGTCAATCTGTTTTGACACTGTCGTGAGGGGAGAGACGGAACAAGTCCCACAGGGGTAGTGCCCATAAGGTAGATTGTGTGATGCTAGTGGCTTTAGGATGTGTGTGGACCAAAAGGTCTTTCAGATTTTGGGTGCATTTGAATGCAAAGAGAGGGGGTGGCCCTGGAGTGAAACAACCCGTCTCAAGAATGCCCCAATGTTTTCTAATCACTTTCTGGATCTTATTGGAATTGGGAGTAAACATGGTCACGCATGTGATCGCCCCTGTCTCTGATCTCTCCCTGACCTCCAGAAGGGCTTCCCTATGGTTGTTCTTAGCCCGTTTTTCTGACAGGATTTCGGATTGTTTCTCAAACTCACTTAAGGTGTTGCAGTTCCTGTGGAGGCGTAGAAACTGGCCCACTGGAAGGTTGTTTCTTAGCACTTTCGGGTGATGGCTCTCATACATCAGGAGACTGTTCCTGTCTGTGGGCTTTTTATAGTTAGTTGTATGTAGGGCCCCTTCATGTAGGGAGATCAGGAGATCCAGAAAGGGGATGCTTTCATGTGATCTGGTACCTGAAAACCTAAGATAGGGGTCCAGGGTGTTGATCCATCCACAGAATGCCACGCACTGTTCTTCGTCTCCCCTCCAGAAGAGGAGGATATCGTCAATGTAGCGCCGCCACATCAAAATGTTGGTCCTGTAGGGATTATTCTCCCCAAGGATAAACTTATCCTCAAAGTTAGCCATGTATAGACAGGCCAGAATCGGAGCGAAAGTGCTCCCCATGCTGGTACCTTGGATCTGATGGTAGAGCTGCGTATGAAAGGCAAAGAAATTTTCCTTCAAGGCTATGGAGGCACACCGACAGATGAACAAGATAGGTGTCTCGTGGGGCCACGGGTCAATGTATTGTAGTGTGGATTCTAAGACTTTCAAGGTGGCATCTTGGGGGATGTTGGTGTAGAGGGCCTCCACGTTCAAGGTAACCAAGAAGCTGATGGTTTCAGGTTCGGGGAAGTTCTCGATCAGGTTAAGGACTTCAGTTGTGTCCCTGAGATAGGTTGGTGTTTTGGTGACTGCTGGGCGGAGGTAGAAGTCACAAAATTTGCTCAGTGGTTCCAGCAAGGAGTCGATCCCAGACACAATGGGGCGTCTTGGAGGGGGGTTGATCCCCTTGTGTATCTTCGGTAGAGTGTAATAGTAAGGGATCCGGGGATCATCATTGATAAGAAATGCTTCTTCCTGTGAGGAAATCCATCCTTCAGTTTCTGCTTCGGTGACTAAGCCCTTGATCCTGGCGGTCAACAGAGCCGTGGGGTCTTCCTCGATGGGAAGGTAGTATTTGGTGTCGGTTAGTTGGCGACGGCACTCCGCATTATATGTGCCCACATCCTGGATAACTATGGCACCGCCTTTATCGGCTGGTTTAAGGGTGATGCTGGTATCTTCAGTGATGGCCTTCAATAGGGTCCTTTCCTCTTTGGACATGTTATTGAATGGGCGCCTGCTCGTGATGTCTGCGACGTCCTTCAAGATGGCTTGTTCGAAGGTAAGTACTTCGTTCGGTGTCATGGCAGCTGTTGGAGTGAACCTCGATTTTTTCTTCAGACCCGTTCCGGTGGTGGGGGTCTCTGGTTTATCCTGGAAAAAGGCTCTCAATCTCACCTTCCGGAAAAATTGGTGTAGTTCCTGGTGAAGTCTAAATGAGTCCTCGGAAGGGGTCGGGACGAAACCCAGGCCCTTCTCCAAGAGCCTGGATTCGCCCTCGGCCAGAGGTCTCGAGGACAGATTAACCACTAGTGTTTCTGTCCTGATGTCTTGCTCCGTAGTATCATTGGCTCTGGATCCTGCCAGTGGACATTCTTGGGTCTTCCTCTTCTTCTGCCTCTTCCTATGCCCCTCCCTCTGTTGTAAAAAGGGGGTTCGGGAATTGGTGGTATTGTGGTGTCTGAAGAGGGTGTCCTGGTGGTACACTTCACATCGGTTGGGGTCCCATCCACTGTCCCGGGTACATTTGTGGTTGGAATGGATGAGGTGGAAAGTTCTGAAACGGGGGTAGCGGATGTTGTCTCTGAGCTCCTCTGGACTGAGGCGCATAATTCCTGCCCTCATAGCTGGAGTCGCTACTCGTTGATCCTGATCTCCTTGAGTGATTGCTACTTCCCTCATCTGATGTCGCCTCGTAATTCTGGAGGACGTAATCGTCTTTGGTATATGGATACACCTTTTCTTGGTCAAAACGTTTGACGTCCTTCTGGAGTTTAGTAATCTTTTGTTTCGTGAGGAACTCCTTGGGTTTGTTCATCTCCTCATTTATCTCTGCCAGTCGTGATTTAAATGCTGAGACTGAAATGCCAGCTTTGAGTCCATTCTCAGCTAAGGTGATCTGAATCAGAAGTTCGTCTGACAAGCGTTTGGCCGTGTTAATTATTAATACGAGCCAATCTCGTGTACACTTCCATGCTATTTTGGACCATTCTCTGCGGAAGGTAAGATCTTCTAGGAAGATCCTTGGGGTCAGTGGAACAAAAAGGCCATTATTATCCCGTGTAGGCTGTTTTTATCTGTTGTTTCCTTAGGGATTGTAGGGCTTTCCAGTCATCATTCTTGCTCCCTGTTGTTGCACTACCATCCCCTGATAAGAGTGAGGGTGCCCTCAAAATTTCTGCCACTGTATCGTCATCAAAGCTTAAACCTGGGTTGTCCATTTATTGATATGTATGTGTGTCTGTGGTGTTACCCACTAAGAATTGTGTAGGGGTATGTATAATAGGAGGTGATCAGAGGGATAGCAAGAGGAAATATAGAAAATAGTAATGTCCCATGGCTAGCTGCCGTACTAAGTCATAACACAACGTAAAGAGGGGGGACAGGGAGCTAATTGGAAAAGACAAGGTCCAGTACCGATGCTCCCAAGGAATAACGTCGTACTCACTGTGGGGTGACTATTCCTAAAAGAGAGAAAGACAACCTATTTTGGTTGGGTAGTTTTGTCAGTGTGGTCTCAAAATGCAGTTGGGTCTAAATGAAGGTGGGGGAATTCCTACTTTTAGAACCCTTGCGAGTGTCATGCTTCATCATCGGGCGTTGCTCCTCGTGGGGGTGGCGCTGCTGTCCACCACGGCCCCCGCGAGAGGGCTCTTTATCGGAGATCTTTTTAAGGAGACGCCGCAGTTGTGCATGTGGGTGTGTGGGCCTAGGGAAGTGAGTGGATGAGTTAAAATTACCTTCACGGTACCCAGAAACCAAGTTTTATTCAGGGGTCCGGAAATAAGGTTAAAAACAAGGGATGAGGAGCACCTCCTTCAAGCAAATGTAGCTGAGGGATAAGTGTCTTCCTGCTGCTCTCAAATCCGTGAAAGTGAGTGAAAAGTAAAATTAGGTCAACATGTTTCGCGCTTCGTGTTGGTCCCTAATGGATCCAAGGGCGCTTCGTCAGGACCGTGAGGTGAGATAAGATAAAGTAAAACTAGGAATCAGGGAGGAGACACCCTATATTCCTACAGTACCTATAATAAGGTGTAAATGCGTCTAAGCGCTTATTGGAACGTCTGAATCGCGTTCCTTTTCCCAACCTGGTGATGAGCTAAAAAGAGAGACACACAAACACAAACAAACATGCAGATCACATGTAAATAGAGGCCTTCGCTTAGAGTAGAATGTTGTCAAATTGGCATTCCTATCCTCGGAAATTATCCTAGGCATGCTCGGTGTAACTTGCCCCTGTCATCGTTCTACCACATACTCATGCGTGACTGAATCCTGGATCATAGAAAGGTTGTGCGGTGCAGAAGAGGACTATCTCGCGATGGGTCATCCTCTGCATCAAAATTTGCTACGCTCTGGCCAAAACGCAGCCTCCTGAAGGCTTAAGGGCTCATTCCACCAGAGCTAAGGCTGCTAACACAGCGTTGCAATGTGGAGTTCCAGTCCTCGACATTTGTCAGGCAGAAATGTTGGCATCCCTGCACATGATTACCAAGTACTACCCTAGACCGTATCTATTCAGAGGTTAGGAATCTGTGGCTAGATGTCTCTATCAGATGGACAAGTTTCTTACCTTCAGTAACGCCTTATCTGGTAGAGACAAGATCTGGTCGCAGATTTCTTACCAACTCAGCCATTCTTCCCACACTGCAGACAGGTTTTTAGGGTCAGGGCCGTTTCCTTTGAGGGCCCCTATTGCTCAAAACACACCAATGTCAGTGCACTTCATGGCTTCATGCTTCTGACGTGGAAGTCGTGATAAGTAACTGACGTCAGAGCACCGAGGTGGTGCCTATATAGGTCACAATTACGCAGATGATGTGACACGGAACCAACCGATAACACCTACTGGTGCGCAGGGGTATTGCTCGAAAAAAAATCTTCCGGATCCAGTCTGATGCCTGGGAAATTCAAAGGTAAGGAATCTGTGGCTAGATCAGGTCTCTACCAGATAAGGCATTACAGAAGGTAAGTAACGCACAAGTTACTAACTTGTGTAACGATATATCTGTAAGAGACAGTAGTTAGTGACAGATTCCCTACCTTAGAATATCCCCAGGCGTCAGGCTGGATCCGGAAAGTTTTTTGCGTAGCAGTACCCTTGCGCGTCGGTAGGCGGCGTCGTGCGGCTCCGCGTCCGTCGTCGGCGTCGTGATCGCCGGGATGACGTCGCGGGCAGTACTTAGGCGCCGCCCTGCGCGCTGACGTCAGTTCTGTACACGACTTTCCGCGCCAGGAACGCAGAGCCATGCAAGAAGCTGACATAGGTGTCTGAAAAATACTAGGGCCCTGAAAGGGATGTCCTTAACTCCTAGAAATCAGTTCGCAGAACGGGGAGGATGGTGGGCGGTAGGAATCTGTCACTAACTACTGTCTCTTACAGATATATCGTTACACAAGTTAGTAACTTGTGCATCTGAAAGAGACACGTTAGTGACAGATTCCCTACCTTAGAATAGATACCCCAGCAATACCAACCCCGGTGGTGGGTCTGCGAACAAAGATCAGACAAGGAAGTCCTGGAGGACAGAACGGCCAAAGAAGCCGTCCCTCCGGACCTGACTGTCAAGGCAGTAATGCTTTGTAAACGTGTGCAGCGAGGCCCACGTAGCTGCCTGACAGATAACCGGCAGCGGAACACCGCGGCCCAAGGCCGTGGTAGCAGCCGTTGCCCTGGTGGAATGGGCACGCAGCCCAACAGGAGGCTCCTTTTAGCCAAAGAATAGCAGGTCTTGATGCACAAGGTAACCCAGCGGGAGATGGTCCTCTTGTGCACCGCCCGACCTTTTTGGCGCCCACGTAGCCAATAAAGAGCTGGTCATCCACCCGGAAGTGTTTTGTGCGGTCAATATAGAAGGAGAGCGCACGTTTTGGGTCCAGACGGTGGAGCCTCTCTTCCTCTCTGGAAGGATGCGGAGGCGGAAAGAAGGTGGGCAAAGTGATGGTCTGCCCAATGTGGAAAGCAGTAACCACCTTTGGCAAGAAGGACGGACGCGTCCGAAGAACAACCTTGTCTGGATGAACAGACAGAAAGGGAGGTTTGCAAGATAGAGCCTGAGCTCACTCACCCGCCGAGCGGAGGTGATGGCCACCAGAAAGGCTGTCTTCAGAGTCAGAAGACGAAGAGGACAGTTATGTAGAGGCTCAAAGGGAGCGCACATTAAAAAGGTAAGAACCAAGTTTAAGTCCCACTGAGGCATCACAAACGGAACAGGAGGGAAGAGGTGAGTAACGCCTTTAAGAACCTGTTAACAACAGGGGACTTGAAAAGGGAGGGCTGATCAGGGAGCCTGAGGAAGGCCGAGATAGCACAAAGATAACCCTTGATGGTACCCAGGGCAGAACCCTGTTGGGCCAGAGAGAGAAGGAACAGAAGGACCTCAGAAAGAGGGGCAGAAAGGGGATCCACAGCCTTTGCTGTGCACCATGCCACAAATTTGTTCCACCTGCAGGCGTATACCACCTTAGTGGAGGGACGCCTGGCTGCCAGAATCACATCACAAACTTCGGGAGGCAAGTCGAAAGGAATCAACTGCCGCCGCTCAATCTCCACGCAAGCAGGTGTAGACTGGACAGGTTCGGGTGGAGGACCGTCCCCTGCTGCTGCGACAGAAGATCCTCCCGAAGAGGCAGACGGATCGGGGATCTACGCTCATATTGAGTAGCTCGGGATACCAAACTCTTCGAGCCCAGTCCGGAGCCACAAGAATGACTTGGGCCCGGTCGCGCCGAATCTTCTTCAACACTCTGGGTAGAAGTGGTATAGGCGGAAAGGCGTACAATAGACCGCAACTCCACTCGTGACGAAAAGCGCCGCCGAGCGAGTGCCGCCTTGGAAATTCCAACGCGCAGAACTGATGACATTGCGCGTTCTCTTCGGTGGCGAATAGATCTAACCAAGGCTCTCCCCACTGTAGAAAGAGTCCTTGCGCCACTTCCGAGTGAAGACGCCATTCGTGATCCATCATGCACCTGCGGCTGAGTTCGTCCGCCCTGGCGTTCAGGGAACCTGCCAGGTGTTGAACCACCAGGAACATGCCCTGGTGTTCCAGCCATGTCCAGAGGCGCAGAGCCTCCTGGACAAAGGGTCCACGACCCCACCCCGCCTTGTTTGTTGCAGTACCACATGGCGGTGGTGTTGTCTGTGAACACCTGCACTACCTTCCCTTTGACAGAGGGAAGGAATGCCTTGAGTGCAAGTCGGATCGCCCGGAGCTCCAGAAGGTTGATATGGAGCCGGGACTCCGCCGGAGACCAGAGGCCTCTGATCTCCGCCTCTCCCATGTGACCGCCCCATCCCAGAAGGGACGCGTCCGTCACAACTGTGTGCTCTGGCTGGGGAAGGGAGAGGGATCTGCCCATGACCCATTGCCGGTTCGAGAGCCACCACTGCAACTGTTTTGCAGTCCCCTCCGAGATCTGGACGTGATCGGACAGGTCGCCCTGGTGCTGCGCCCACTGGAACTTCAGGTCCCACTGCAGAGCCCGCATATGCCATCTGGCATGAGTGACCAGCAGGATGCAGGAGGCCATGAGGCCCAGCAGCCTCAGGGTCATCCGTACCGAAACCCAGGATAAGGGCTGAAAGATCGGAATCATAGCCTGAATATCCCGGACTCGCCGTTCGGGAGGATAGGCCCGAAACTGCGTCGTGTCCAGAACTGCTCCGATGAAAAGGAGCTGTGGAGAAGGAATCAGATGCGACTTTGGCACATTGATGGAGAACCCCAGCGAGTGCAGGAGTTCGGCCGTAGTCTGGAGGTGGGAGACAACTGCCTGGGACGAGCCCGCCTTCAGCAGCCAGTCGTCGAGGTAGGGGAAGACTGAAACCCCTGCCCGGCGCAGATGAGCTGCGACCACCGCCATCACTTTCGTGAACACCCGAGGGGCACTGGTAAGGCCAAAGGGGAGCACGGTGAACTGAAAATGCTCGAGGCCTACCGTGAACCGAAGGTAACGCCGGTGGGCCGGCAGGACGGGGATGTGGAAATAGGCGTCCTGCAAGTCCAACGCTACCAACCAGTCTCCGGGGTCGAGGGCAGTCAAGACCTGAGCTAGGGTGAGCATCTTGAACTTCTCCTTCCGGAGGAAGCGATTGACGTTCCGGAGGTCCAAGATAGGACGCATGTCCTCCTTGTCCTTTTTGGGCACCAGAAAGTAGTGGGAGTAGCAACCACGCCCTACTTCTGGGGTCGGAACATGCTCGATGGCCCTCTTGGCCAAGAGGGCCGTGACTTCCTTCTGTAGAAGCACCAAGTGATCCCCTGACATGCGGTGGAATTGAGGTGGCATGGCTGGGGGTGGTCTCGAAGGGGAGGGAGTAGCCCCTTCGGACAATGTCCAAGACCCACTTGTCCGAGGTGATGGGACGCCAGTGGTGAAGGTGATGGCGGACCCTGCCTCGACTGGCGTGCTGTGCACCTGAAAGGAGGGACTAGGAGGGCTTGGAGGCCGCGGACGGGTTGGAGGTGGTGGCCTGACCCGCACGCTGGTTGCCCGAACCGCCACGGCGGTATCCACGCCCTCGGCCACGCGAAGGCGCTTGCTGCGCGGGCCGTTGGCCGGGCTGTGGACGTGACTGGGCGCCCCTTCCGTGGCCACGAAAGGGGCGAAAAGCAGACGTATGCGGAGGGCGCACAACAGCAAGGCCCAGGGACTTAGCAGTAGCCCGTGAATCCTTGAAACGCTCCAGCGCATGGTCCGCCTTGAACCAAAGAGACCGACTCCATCAAAGGGCATGTCCATGAGAGTATTCTGGACATCCCCTGAAAACCAGTGGTTCTCAGCCAGGCGTGGCGACGCAGCGCCACCGTCGTTGCAAGCGATCTGCCCAGCGAGTCGGCGGTATCAAGGCCACAGCGGATGGTATACTTAGCCGCATCACGCCCTTCCGCAATAGCGCGGGTAAGCAGTGTCTGGACCTCCTCAGAACACTGCGGCAAAACATCAGCCACCGAATCCCACAGGGAGTGGGTGTATCGGCCCAAGAGGCAAGCGGTATTAACAGACCGCAAGCCAGCACTGGAGGAAGAGAAAGCCTTCTTCCCAAAGTGATCCAGGCGCTTGGATTCCCTATCCGGAGGGGCGGTAGGGAAGGCTGTTTGGGAGGCAGAGGCTTGGACAACCAAGCTCTCAGGGGTGGGGTGTTGGGAGAGAAACAGGGGTCGCCCGGAGCCGGGCGATGGCGTCGGGCCACGTTCCTATCCACAGGAGCCCCTGTGGTGGGTTTGGACCAGGCACCCAAAAGAACGTCAGTGAGTGCATCGTTGAACGGCAGCACAGGCTCCGAAGAGGAGGCCGCCGGCTGAAGCACTTCAGTCAGGAGGTTAGTCCTGACGGCCACTGTAGGCAACTGGAGATTTAAGGCTCCAGCAGCTCTACGCAACACCGTTGCAAAATTAGCCCCCTCCTCCGTTGCCACGGGAGGAGACAGCATGCCAGAGTCGGGGAGGTATCCAGCCCACTGGCATCCCCAAGTTCCTCAACCCAGTCCGGGTCAAACTCGCACTGTTGTGTGAGAGGGTCGCCAGACCCTCCCAGCTCTCCTGGTCCTCCTCAGGTTGAAAAGATGGAGGAGGAGGGACATAAGGGACCCAAGGCCTCATCGGGCGCCGGAACCGGCGCCGGGCGACGCCGGTCCGGCTCCATGTCCGGACCCGGGAGAACCGGGAACGACGCCGCCCGGAGCCCCGGACGGCGCCGGAAACGGCACCGGGGACATCGGCGCCGGGCGGAGGCGTGGTTAGGTCAACCGGCGCCGATGGAGGTTGCGGCACCACCGGAACCGGGGTCGAGGCCGGGGCCGGAGCCGAGGCCGGGACGAAGGCTGGTGGGACAGGCGACGCCGGGACCGGAGTCGACGGCGACGCCGGAGCAACCCCATCTGGCCCGCGGGGCCCGAAGGCGCACCGGAGGGACCTTGAGGCCCGAAGAGGCGGGCCATGGCCGACAGGAATTTCTGTAGCTCGGCCGGAGTCGCCCCGAACCCGGGAAGGACGGGTAATGCGGGGGCAACTCGACAGGCACGTCCGGGGCCGCGGGGCGGGACGGTGCCGACAGGGACCTCAGCCGAGTCGCGCGATCGGCGAGGCGAAGTCTTAGAGCGATGACGCCGCTTAGACTTCTTG
This sequence comes from Calotriton arnoldi, assembly GCA_963921515.1. Taxonomy (NCBI): domain Eukaryota; kingdom Metazoa; phylum Chordata; class Amphibia; order Caudata; family Salamandridae; genus Calotriton; species Calotriton arnoldi. The sequence goes on along the minus strand of CAWUFW010002224.1, from coordinate 1,744,999 downwards.
TGCTTCGACTTACCGGAGGAGCGCGAAGACTTGGATTCCGACGAACGGCGGGGACTCCGCGTCCGGCCCTCGACCTCTCCCGGGACCGGGGCTTGCTGCGGCGCGGAGCCGACTGCCGGACTTCAAGGAGCTTTCGAGACCGCTCTCGCAAAGCCTTCGGATGAAGTTTCCGGCAGTCAGGGCACGACTTCGTGTCGTGGCCTCGGCCGAGGCAGAAGAGACACTCGAGGTGGGGGTCCGTGATGGACATCATACGACCACATACCTCGCAGGGCTTAAAGCCGGGCATCCCTACGACACCTTAGGAGTCGTGAAGACTCGTTGAAGAGAACAGTGAAAAATTTCACAAAAAGATAGTCAAAAGTGACTAGGGCACTGCTCTTCCCGGATCTGCGCTTACTGGCGCGGAAAAAGAAGAACTGCCGTCAGCGCGCAGGGGCGGCGCCTAAGTACTGCCCGCGACGTCATCCCGGCGATCACGACGCCGACGACGGACGCGGAGCCGCACGACGCCGCCTACCGACGCGCAAGGGTACTGCTACGCAAAAACTTCTCCGGATCCAGCCTGACGCCTGGGGATATTCTAAGGTAGGGAATCTGTCACTAACGTGTCTCTTTCAGATTTGTCCATTACTGCATATCTCAGGACTGTACTGATTCCACATTCCAAATGGAATTTTCACTCATGATACTTTTTGAAAATCCAGCAGTGTCATCTGTGCAGCCACTGAGCAAACCATCTTGTACTACCGGAAGAAGGCAGAAACTGAAACGTTGTAGTGGAAATATATTTTGTTCTTTGGTGAGTCCATCTGTTTGAGTCACTTCTGACATGGATATATTTTATTTATTTCTAACTCATTGTATCCTTTGGATCCAGATTTTTGCCCTGGCTGGCTATTGTTTTCTTGTGATCCTTTATCTTCATCTTCTAGTATGTATGTATGTATGTATGTATGTATGGTTGAAAATGTCAGTTAAAACATACCATTTTTTTGAGTTTACGAGCTTTATTAAAGTACTTAGAAGCATGGGTACAATAAGTATCGATGCATATAAAACAAGAAGCATTAAATAATCAACTAAATATATAATTTGGCTGAATAACCAATCCAATAAAACGATCATAAACGGAAGATGTGCCAAAAGGGGAAAGCAATAAGAAAAATATGTACCTAAAGAGCAAGTAGCATTTTACGTTTTTTAATTTTCAGAGGAAGGAAAAGTCTAAATAAAAAGAAAGGAAAAAGAAAAGGAAAATAGGAAAGATAAAGAAGAAAGAAAAGAAGGAGAAGAAAAGAAAGAAAAGAAATGTGGAGGGCTGCTGGGAGCAGCAACTGTCCAGCAACATTAAAAAAGAAAACACACAGTCTCCTGTCATTGAATCCATGACCCTCTGGAGAGCTTACCATATATTTTTAATACACTCGGAGTTGTATGCTCGAAGGTAGTTACTTCAGGGCACAAGTTATAGTTACTTTAGATACCTATAACTGGTGAATTTCAGTGCTTTTGTTTGTTTAAAATGGTATGTTTTAATATAATGTTGGATGAATGATATTAAAACATACCATTTTAAACAAACAAAAGCACTGAAATTCACCAGTTTTAGGTATCTAAAGTAACTATAACTTGTGCCCTGAAGTAACTACCTTCGAGCATACAACTCCGAGTGTATTAAAAAAATATATGGTAAGCTCTCCAGAGGGTCATGGATTCAATGACCCAGGAGACTGTGTGTTTTCTTTTTTTAATGTTGCTGGGCAGTTGCTGCGCTCCCAGCAGCCCTCCACATTAAGAAAATGCTATTGGTGCCCCTAGAAGGGGCACCATCAGGATCCCTTGCATGTCATTATGGGGCGCTCAATGCCGGAGTATTAAATAATAAATCACAGTCTCCTGCCGTTTATTTGTGACTCCTTATTTTTTGGTTGGTGCCCCCCAAGTTTGTAAAATGTATGTTTATAAGTTGGGGGCTGAGGGGGGAGCCCCATGGCTCTCAGGATCCCAGCCTGCTCCCCAGCCAGCACCCATACAGGGTGCGGGCGAGTGGCAGCCTTTCTTTTTGTGTTTTTTTAACGAGTGTCCTGTGCCCACCCGGAGCACCCACAACATGTGCCTGTGTTGGAAACCACAAGGCCCCTGCCATCTCCCCAGCCAGCACCCATTGTGATGATGTTGGAAGCCGGCTCTTTGACTTTGCTCCTGCTTGCGCGGAGCACCATTTTTCTGTGCTTCTACCCAGGTGGGAGCAGAGTTGTATTTCCTGCACAAGAGAGTGCAGGCAGGGGAATGCCCCCACTCTCCTAGGCAGTTAATAGCAATGTCCTGGGGATGGGATCCCGATCATGTACCTGGTGATGGGGTCCCTGGGGGTCGAGCTACTGCTTGGGGGTGCATATGCCCCCATCTGGGGCATCTCTCCGGCTTGGGGAAGGGGGCCAGATGCCATCCTCCACTAAATTAAAAAGTCGGCCCTGGGGGGTATGGGGTACCCAGTGCCTCAATGAGACTCGGGGAGGTGGGCTACATGATCCCCTCCACTAATTATGACAATCGAACCTGGAAGGGGGGGGGTCTCTCCAGGCCACAATAAAGCTTGGAGAGGGAGCTGCTCACACCCCTCTCCCCTATAAAAAAAATAAAGGTGATGACCTCCCCCGGGCCCTGGTCCACCTCAGACAAAGGGCTCATATTCAAAAAGCATTGGAGGCCACAAATCCTCTGTGGCTACACATTGCATTGGAGTATAAACCTTCGATATTGCTGCGGGTGTTTCGAATCCGATACTTTCGGCTCAGGCGTCCCTGTCGAGTTACCTTGTGATTGGTGCCCCCATCTTTCAGTGTCGTCTTCTGTCTTCTTTCTTGTTGGACCTCAATAACTTCCTTGAGTTCCTGTTCTTCTCCTTGCGCCTCCTCTGTGTCCTCGAGTGTGTCCTCAAGTGCTTCCTCCTCTTCACTGGACAACCCCACATATCTTAGGGAGTTCTGTTTCTGCTGAGGGATGACCATGGGGTAATGTGACAACCTCTGTTTCTGCTGGGTGCATGCTGTGCAGTCCTTCAAACTGAGGTTCTTCTGGAGGCAGAGACTGCACAAATCGTGCATGTGCTTCTCTGCATACTTATGGTGTAACTTCTGACAAAATCTAAAAGGGGTATGCTCCATTCCCCGACTGATGTGGACTCGATGTGCATCAGCTTCTCACTTCTGTGTTTTTTCAGTGCTCTTCGGTGTTTTGTCCTATCCAGCGGCGATTGTTGTGATCCCGGTTCTGCTTGCCATTTTTTTCTGTCTTTTCAATGAAAATCAACTTCTAAAAAGCAGATACTCTTTTTTTGGACCCTTGTGCTGACTCCTTTGCTTCCAGACCCAACAATGGAAAATAGAATCTGAAGATGGTGACTACTTCGAAGATTTTCCGTTGCGTACGTCTGATATCACACAAGGACAAAATCATGCCTGCCAACTTGGGAACAAAATTGGCTGTGTGAGGAGGGAGAGTGTCCTTGGAGAGGGCGAGGCTTTATGCCAAGAACTTCCCAAGAGGGCCTTCTGCCCCGTCCTCTGTCCCCAATGACCTACGCCTTCCACTAAAAACAAAACGAGAACAAGAGGTTGTTAAGCATTCTGGTGATGTCCTGGGGTGTTTTCACACCCCTTAATGGTTATCACCTGCATGCAGCATCAAAAGATTAGCTGGAAATCTACTCTCTGCAGTGGTTTCCAGCTTGCCTTGCCTGCCACAGTGTGATTTCGGCTCCTCACTGGGTGACCGTGTGGAAGGAGCCGAAATCGTGTGACACCGTGTGAGTTGGCAGGTCTGACTAAATGTTCAGAGGATCAATGACACACACACAAAAAAACAAAAAAAAAGAAGAAAGCGAAGAGTGACTACAAAGTTCAATGAGAAACCAAACCACAAGATGGCGGAATAATCCATAGCATGCGAATTCAGAAAATATTCACACTGCAAAACAATATTTTTTGTTGAAAGCTGGAAATTTTGTAGCAAATGGAGTGGCAAGTGTGGTAAATCCATAACTTTCCAGTAAAGGCCACAGAATTGCATACTTCCACTGGCACAGATCATTGTACATTGTTTTATCAAGAATCAATTCGCTATAAACAAAAACTAAACATTCAAACTCCAAATGTCCATTGTTGGCTGCATCCTGATGAAAACAGATTCAATAATCTCCACCTTCTACAGGAATGTGTGTGTTTTTTTTAATTTTAAATCAACACAATGGGTATTTTTTTTTAATTGTTTTAATTTTTTTATTGCAGACAACCTACAGTATAGTCCTGTATTTCACTTACTATTTTTGATAAACATTTCCTCGTTTGATAAGGAAAATGTTACATACCCTGTAAGCAACTGTGAATCTACTGCACTACATGCCACGAACCGATGCTTACAGGGTAATTAACATTTTCTGTTTGTGGCATGTGAAGCTGTAGATACACATGCTGTGCATAGACTGTAAAGCAGTCCTCTCAAAAGCAAAGGATTAGCCCGAGGATGTTGCAGACGACTGCAAAAGAGTACGAAGGACAGCCTGACCAACATTAGCTTGCTGTTGGGCCAAGATATCTACACAGTAGTGCTTGGTGAATGTGTGTGGGATCGGCCATGTAGTTGCTTTACAGATGTCTGCTATAGGAATATTACCCAGAAAAGCCATAGAAGCCCTTTAGAGTGGGGTCTGGGAGGTACGGCTAAGGGTATTTTTGCCAAGTGCATAACAGGTCTGTACGCACTTCACGAGCCAGCGTGCTACTCCTGACTTAAAAGGAAGCATGCTCCTTATGTGATTTGGAGAAAGATACAAAGAGCTGTTGCGTCTTACGGAAGAATTTTGTCCAGTCAATGTAATACATAAGCGCTCTTTTGACATCCAAAGTATGAGGAGCGCACTCTGTTACGGATTCTGGATGTGGAAAGAACACTGGGGTTTCTATAGTTTGGTTGCGATGAAAACTAGAACTCACTTTGGGTAGGAATCCGGGGTTGGTTCTGAGGACTACCCTAAGTGATGGCTACAAGGAAACACCACCTTCCAGGAAAGGAACTGCAATGAACAAGAGCAAAAGAAAGGGTCATTAGCCTAGTAAGCACTATGTTAAGGTTCCACACAGGAGCGGGGGCATCCGTGGTGGGATAACTCTTTGAGTCCTTCCATGAAAGCTTTAACAACATAGATTCAGAAAAGCAAACTGTGTTTCCTATTCTGTAGGTAAGCGGCCAAAGCAGCTAAATGAACCCTGATGAAGGTTTAGGCAAGGACTGCCTTCCGCAGGTAGAGAAGGTAACAAACAATGTCTTGCACTGAGGATGTGAGAGGGTCAATCTGTTTACCACTTGGCAGTGTAACTGGCTCTAGTTGTAGGCCTGAATGATTCCTTTAGCATTATACAGTGAGACTGAGTTAGCCAAATTCTAAGACCTCAGGAGCTAAATCACAAGATTGAGTTGTTTGGGTGCCTGAGAATGGCTTGGTTTTGAGAGAGAAGATCCTGCAGATTGTGGAGCGTCTCGAAGGGACTAGGGACAAGTCAAGCAGGGTGGTGAACCAGGGCTGGCACAGGTTGGAACAATTAGGATGAGAGTAAGGAATGTTTTTATTAGTTTCCAAAACACCAAGGGAAAAAAAGGCAGAAGCAGAAAAGCGCAGGCAAATATCCCTGATCAATTGATCCGTAGGGTAACATATAACAATGTCTCAACGGGACTCAATAAGGGGATAAACTTAATGAGATAACTTAATTATAATATACATTAAATGATAACATAAATAGTCCCAAGAACATCATTTAATACATAAATAGTCAGAAAAGGACAACAAAATCAGATTTGCATAAATCAAATGACAGCTTCAGCCATATTTTTAAGATTCTGTGTTAAAGTGAAATAGTGAACACTTTGTGCTTGTGAAAAACATATAAACGGCGCAAGTGAAACAAGGGGTTCTCGATGGGTAGTTGAAGGTGAGGGTCTAATGAGGTACCCTGGAGCAAACGAGCGAATCTTATCAATCTGATGTCCCACAGTGAATGAATCGGGTTGTTCCTGATTCATTCATGTCTGGCCATTAGATTGGGGCAGCGCATTCCATGTAATAGGGCACACTTTACCTGTTTTAAGGCAAAGAGGTAAGTGCACCTTTTAAATAATAGGGCCCCATATGAACACAAAACTATTTCAGTATGCAAACTGGGAGTTAGCTCCTGTTGGTAGGCTGCATTGCGAAAACGGTCCAGGCCTCTCAGCAAGTCTCAGCTATGTTTCCCCCAGTGAACTCTACTGACTGATTGTTATTTACCGTTATGAATTACAATAATTTGTTTAGCTTGAATTTTAATTGCAAACGTCTTATGGCGCCTGGTCTGGTGCCTTCTCCTTACATTGCACTCTGCTGAAGAATAGACGAAGCTTGCAAGGGATGGGCTCGTCTACGGGAATATGATGACTCAAAGCGGATGCCCTCTTGATGACGTATTACAATCAAGGAGGACCAGGAGAATTTCGGTCCAATATTCACTTTCCAAATACGTATGTCAATACAACAAAGTATACTGTTCTGTACGTAACTCTAGAAAACTCTCTTAGAGCATTTGACAGGTTACTCTTAGGAACAATTGCCCTCACCCACCAGAGGGTGGCATGCTTCATGCTCCACGTCAGGCTGGTAGTGCAATGCCCAACGGGACCTCAAGGGGGCACTTTACTGGAGATCTTTTGTAAATCGCCAGGTGAAAGGATTGGACAAGTAAGTGAGTATCCAGTGAGTGGGTGAGAAGATTGGAATATGTGGATCAAGAAAAAGAAAAAGTGGGTTAAAATCAACTGTAGACCACATGTGTCAATGTATTTATATATCATCTATGGTCAATGTCGAGAATAAAACATGTAACAGAGGCACTGGAATATAATGGTCCCTGACTGATGTGAGAGAAATGTTGGTCACCTATGGATCTGTTGCTGTGCTTGGGGCTATATTAATGGTCCTCATGTTTCATGCCCTTAGTAGTCAATAAGCGATTTGTTGGCATTTTTTGAGGACCTATTACAACCTAATCTTATATCATAGTTATATCACCCAAAATAAGTGAGTCGCATGCAAGTTCATTGCTAACACAAGTCAGTTTCTCACCCTCTACTTAGACGGGATAGCCCTCATGGATCATGAGGACGTCGCATCAGAAAAAACCCCGAATCGGTACACTGATTGTGAAATAAAGGAGACAAAAAACAGGGCACAGAAGTGACGTAATAAAATGAAACACTTAAGACACAGAAGTGCGAAGGTAGCTTTAAAGAAATGTGCAGAGAGTTTTGACTTACTTGAATTCACTGATCATGTAAGCACATTGACCTACCCCCGTCCTCAAGTCCATATGTGAGGGAAAGCGGGATGGGGGTGGTTTAAATAGGTCACTGAAGGAACCAATAGGTCAATCACTGAGAGGTACGAGGCAATGGTAATAGCCACAGCACTATCGTCATGCCAACGAACCCATAGTGACACGGTAAAGGGAGAGATTACCCCAGCCAAAAGACCATATTGGGTGCAACACGCAGAGGGACAACAGGCACGTTGGAATACCTAATGGCATACTAAAGGAGGGTGTGCGTGCCTGGGCCTTGTGTCAGTAGTCACAGTAACCCTTTGACGCGGTCTCTGCAGCCGCTCAAGATAGGCGGAGACCCTAGGGGCCGGGGTTAAGGAGGGCGTGTGTATATGGGGACGCATCAGTGCAGGGAAGGATGGCACCAGTGACTTGGTCCCATGAAAAGGTGGTGAATACATTGATGTACTGTAAGAAAGTGCCCTCTTTTTGCATGGTTGCCCTCACTTGTTGCTAAACTGCTGATGTACTTTAACTGCCCTGGGTTCCTGCCAAACAGGTACACAGGGCCTATGTTCTTTCCCTAAACTGCATTAACAACAAAACCCATGGGCACTCTTTGGCCACAGGTTAGTCCATTGTAAAGGTAGGGAGAGAGGGAGAGTGAAGAGAGAGAGCAGAGAGAGAAGAGAGAAGAGAGAGAGTGAAGAGAGAGAGTGAAGAGAGAGAGTGAGGCGAGAGAGAGAGAGAGAGAGAGGAGAGAGAAGAGAAGTGTGTATATATATATATATATATATATATATATATATATATATATATATATATATATATATATATATATATCATGGCACACATCCCTGTGTACCATGCCTACAACCCACTGACCAGGCATAGGTCAACCACCCCTCTAGCTGGGTGCACTATACCAGTGGTGAGGGTATAGGTGCATGAGCCCTGTACCCCTAAAGTGTCTAACCCAATTCTTAGACATTGTAAGTGCAGTAATGCCATTAAGAGTATATGGTGCTGGGAGTTTGTCCCCCTGGGTCGAGAGCGTGCTGCTCTCGGGGGTCTGAAGCAATGCACATTCTGGGACGAGGTGCCAAGTCTCCTCCCCCAGGATGGGCAGGGTCCACGAAGGGGAAGCTTCAAAGGCTTGCCGCCTTTGTGAGCTACCCCAGGCCTTTGCTGCTTCAAGCAACTGGCCCCCACCGGTTCTGACCCCCACTTTGGGTGGAAGAATCGTCAGGAAAACCAAGTGAGGAAGGGAGGTGTGCTCCCCTTTGCCAACCCCACCCCTCAGGTGGGGGAAGCGAGGTGAAGCACAACTCTCAGTCCCCGCCATCTTGCAGATGGGGGGACCCAGCCAACCAGAGTGAGGCATATGCACCCCTCCCACGGGAGGGTGGCATAATAGGGGGTGTACCCACCCCAAGGAAGGGACCCATTGGTCCCAACCTTTACTTACCTGTAACACCCCTAAATCTAGTATTTAGGGGCAACACGGAACCTTGCCTCCTCAGACAAAAATCAACGAGAAGAAGAAGGACCGAAGAACCCATGCTGAACTAAGAGGAGGACGCCCACTGACTTAGCCCTAGCCCTACCAGCCTGTCCCGCCCTCGAACCTGCTCCAGCGAAATCCCGGTGTGTCCTGTAGCGAGCAACCTCAAGAACCCCGAGGACATGCCCTGCCTTCCAAGTCAAAGACTTTGTTTCCCGTGTGTGAGAAAGTGCCCTTTATCTGCATGGTTGCTACCACTTTTTGCTGAACTGCTGATGTACTTTGGCTGAGTGTACCCTGGGCTCCTGCCAATCAGGTACCCAGGGCCTATGTTCTTTCCCTAAAACTGAATTGAAGACCAAACCCAACTGCCACACTCTGGCCTCAGGTCAGCCCCTGGTAAATGATACCACAGGTAGCCAGGGCACTGTGACCAGGGACGGCCTCCAAGGGCTGCAGCACTTATTGTGCCACCCTTAGAGGCCCTGTACCTTTACACTCACACTGTTTTGGTGCAGAACAAAGTGAAGAGTCGACATGGCACACATCCCTGTGTGCCATGCCTACAACCCACTGCCCTGGCATAGATCAGCCACCCCTCTAGCTGGGTGCAATATACCAGTGGAGAGGGCACAGGTGCATGAGCCCTGTACCCCTACAGTGTCTAAGCCAATTCTTGGACATTGTAAGTGCAGTAATGCCATTGAGAGTATATGGTGCTGGGAGTTTGTCATTACGAACTCCACAGTAGCATAACGGCTTTACTGAAAACTGAGAAGTTTGGTATCAAACTTCTCAGCACATTAAACCCACACTGATGCCCATGTGGGAGTTAAAGAAAAATGAACACAGAGGGCATATTAGAGATGCCCCCTGAAAAATGACCTAACACTAGTGTCCAGGCTGGGTGGCTGGTCCCCAGCTGCCACCACCAGACATGTTTCTGGACCTCTGGGTCGAGAGCCTGCTGCTCCCGGGGGCCTGAAACGATGCACATCCTGGGACGAGGTGCCAAGCCTCCTCCCCCAGGATGGGCAGGTGCACGAAGGGGAAGCTTCAAAGGCTTGCCGCCTTTGTGAGCTTCCCCAGGCCTTTTGCTTGCTTCCAGCAACTGGTCCCCACTGGTTCTGACCCCCACTTTGGGCGGGAGAACCGGTGGGAAAACCAAGTGAGGAAGAGAGGTGTGCCCACCTTTGCCAACCCCACCCCTCAGGTGGGGGCGGCGAGGTGAAGCATAACTCTCAGTCCCCGCCATCTTGCAGATGGGGGGACACAGCCAACCAGAGTGGGGCATATGGCCCCCTCCCACTGGAGGGTGGCATAATAGGGGGTGTACCCACCCCAAGGAAGGGACCCATTGGTCCCAACCTTTTACTTATCTGTAACACCACTAAATCTAGTATTTAGGGGCACCCCTTAACACTACCCTCTGATAAAGCCTTACTGCTCGCCCACACTACCACAAATAGAGAGTAAGGTGCTATCTACTTTTACCTCTGCCTACCTTTGGGGTTCCACTGGACTCTGTGCACACTATACCTCATTTTGGTGTAGTATATATAGCGCCAGCTTACCACATTGGTGGATCAGCGGTGGGATATACAACTTTGCATTTGTTGGACTAACTTGGTTACCACCTGATCACATGACAGAACTCTTAAATTGTCTTTAGAATTCTGATTATTTTTTAGTTGACAAAAATTTTCAAAATTACTGAAAGTCTTGTTAGGGCCTTGGTTAAGTCCCTTCAGAATTTTAGAAAAATAAAAAGTCACTTAGGCTAGGGGATAAGAGGGGTTAGAAGTTTTTTAACTAGGTCTCTTAAGAAGAACCCAGCTGTTAGTGAAAATAACCACAATGACATAGAGGACCAGGTTGAGGAGCTCAACCTCACCCCTTATCGCCACTTAGAATTTAGGGAGTTAAGGTCTCCCTGCAAACTCAAACAGCCACAGGGACCCATCCCTCCAAACAGAAGCTCCAGGAGCTGTTGGCAGGGTATGCTAAGGACCTTCCCTCTGAGAATGGTGAAGACCTCTCAGAAGGGGAAGAAGATGGAGGGGATGAGGATACCTTCCAACCCCCTCCCCCCGACTTCTTAGGGAGAAAAGGGCCCCAGTGGCCCTGACTCCAAGAATAAACCTCTCAGCACCTAGAGCCCACACAGGTGGATCAGGTACTACTGAGGAGATTGAGGACAGCCTCAATGAGGAGGACAACATTTTAGCAAGGTTGACCAAAAGACTGGATCTAGAGACCAGACTCTTGGCTCTGGAGAAAGAGATAGCAGAGATGGGCTTAGCTCCCATAAATGGTGACAGCAATATACTCGATAAGGATAAAGAGCAATCCTATGATCCTAAAACCCCCAAAGGGATTGTACCTAAATATGAAGAGAGTGATAATATCACAGCCCAGGGGCTTGTAAATGAGAAAAGTGAAGAAGTCACACTGGGGGGCACTCCTTTGAGAACTGTTCTCTGGTAACTGCAGGGGCAGACTCCTGACCCTTGCAGGGGCAGCTGCTGGGTCTTATGACCTCATGAAGAGAACTCTGATTGAGGGCTTTGGACTGACAACTGAGGCATACAGAATTAGATTCAGGGGGGCTCACAAAACCCAAAACCAATCATGGATTGACTTCGTTGACTACTCAGTTAAGACACTAGATGGTTGATTAGCTGGAAATAATGTGCATTTCAATGGACTTTACAATTTGTTCATGAAAGAACATCTTTTAAGTAATTGCACTAATGAAAAGTTACATCAGCATTTGATAGACCTAGGTCTAATTTCACGCCAAGAATTGGGAACGAAGGCAGACCATTGGGTGAAGACATGGGTGACAAAAACAGCCACTGGGGGTGACCAAAAGAAAGGGGTTACAAAACATCCCCAGGGGAAAGGTGGTGAGAATCCCCAAGATAAAAAGCCTGAGACTTCAAAAGGGTCCCCAAAACCTGCACAAGGGGTGGTTCCCAAAACTCTTCCCAGTCCAATAATTGGTACATGTAAAAGAACTTTGATCCTTTAAAGGCGTGGTGTAACAACTGTAAGAAGTTGCGACACTTATTTGGAGATGCTGCTTGTCCCAACAAGAAGCTCCTAGGCCTCCTACAGCTACTACTGGTGTAGCCAGTCTCCAGATGGGATCAGCAGTGTGCCCAGAGCATATTGGGTTGCACACTGAAGCAGTTCTAGTCACAGAGGGGGAAGTTGAGTTTGCCACTTTAGCTTAAAGAAGTATTTGCAATACCCCTGGATCAATGGACTAGGATAGAAGCCCTGAGGGATACAGGTGCCAGGGTCACTATGGTGAGAGATACACTGGTATCCCCAGAGCAATACCTGATCGGGAAACCTTACCCAGTCACCAATCCTGACAGTGTTACTACTAACCATGCAATGGCTATGGTGACATTAGACTGGGGGGAGGGAAGGGGGTTACTGGCCTGAAACACGTAGTGGTCTCTCCAAAGCTTCCGGCTGCATGTCTGCTTGGTAATGACCTGGAAACCTCAGCATGGACTGAGGTTGAACTAAAAACCCATGAGGCAATCCTGGACATCCCGAGATTGTGTGTGTCAAGACTAGAGCACAGAGCCGAAAGCAGGGTGAAAAAGAGGTGTTGGAGCCTGAAAGTATGGCCCAACCTTCCAAGAGGAAAGGTAAGAAGACTGGGAAACCAGCTTCTGTACAGAAAAGGGATCAGGACCCCTCTCCTCAGGGAGAGGACTTGGACACCCCAGAGGGAACTGAGCCCATGGAGCTTGACCCTTACCAGGTTGAACTCTTAGGCCCAGGGGGCCCCTCTAAGGAAGAGCTGTGCCTTGGACAGCAGGACTGTCCAACTCTTGAAAGCCTTAGGCAGCAAGCTGCTACCCAGGAAAAGGGAGATGTCAGTGGTACCCACAGAGTAAATTGGAAGGAGGGGCTACTGTACACTGAGGCCAGAGACCCCAAACCTGGAGTCACTAGGAGAGTGGTAGTGCCTCAGAAGTACAGGGAGTTCCTACTAACTTTAGCTCATGACATCCCCCTAGCTGGACATCTGGGCCAAACCAAAACCTGGGAAAGGCTAGTTAGCCACTTTTACTGGCCCCAGATGTCTCAGAAAGTAAAGGAGTTTGTCAGCTACTGTGTCACCTGTCAAGCCAATGGCAAAACAGGAGGACACCCAAAGGCCCCCTTGATTCCACTACCAGTGGTTGGGGGTTCCCTTTCAAAGGGTAGGTGTGGACATAGTGGGTCCACTTGAACGTCCCACAGCATCAGGAAACAAATTCATACTAGTGGTAGTGGATCAGGCCACTAGGTATCCTGATGCAATTCCCCTTAGGACTACTACAGCTCCTGCAGTAGCCAAGGCCCTGATTGGTGTCTTCACCAGAGTAGAGTTTCCTAAGGAGGTGGTTTCAGACAGAGGGTCAAACCTCATGTCTGCTTACCTAAAACACATGTGGAAAGAGTGTGGAGTGCAGTACATGTTTACTACACCCCATCACCCACAAACCAAAGGTCTTGTTGAGAGGTTTAACAAGACATTGAAATGCATGATTATGGGGCTCCCTGAAAAACTCAAAAGGATATTGGATGTCCTCTTACCATGATTGCTTTTCACCTACAGAGAGGTGCCTCAGAAGGGAGTAAGGGTTTCCCCCTTTGAACTTATGTTTGGCCATCCTGTCAGGGAACCACTCTGTCTTGTAAAAGAGGGTTGGGAGAAGACTCTCCAAGAACCCAAACAAGACATTGTGGACTATGTACTAGGCCCAAGGTCCACAATGGCAGAGTACATGGAAAAAGCTTCCAAAAAATCTTGAGGCCAGCCAGGAGCTTCAGAAGCACTGGTCTGACCAAAAAGCTGCACTGGTAGAATTTCAGTCAGGGCAAAAGGTGTGGGTTTTGGAGCCAGTGGCACCAAGGGCTCTCCAGGACAAATGGAGTGGCCCTTACCCCATCTTAGAAAAGAAAAGTGAGGTCACCTGCTTGGTTGACCTGGGCAAAAGCAGGACACCCAAAAGGGTGATCCATGCGAACAGCCTTAAGCTTTTCCATGACAGGGCTGACATGCTGATGGTTACTGATGAGGATCAGGAGACAGAGAGTGAACCTCTCCCTGACCTTCTCTCATACAGCCCCAAAGATGGGTCAGTGGATGGAGTTGTCTTTTCAGACACCCTCACTGCCCAACAGCAGACTGATTGCAAGCAAGTCTTGCAGCAGTATGCTAAGCTCTTTTCCTTGACCCCTGGTCAGACAAACTGGTGTACCCATGATGTGGACACTGGTGACAGTGTAGCTGTCAGGAACAAAATCTATCGACAGTCTGATCAAGTCAAGGAAAGCATCAGAGCTGAAGTCAGCAAAATGCTGAGAGCCCCTAGGCCAGCCCAGTGGTTCTGGTCCCCGAACCTCATCCCCAGGGTGGAAAGAGAGAAATGAGGTTCTGTGTGGACTATAGAGGGCTCAACTCTGTCACCAAGACAGATGCTCACACTATCCCAAGAGCAGATAAGTTGATAGATAAATTGGGTGCAGCCAAATTTCTAAGTACCTCTGACTTAACTGCAGGGTACTGGCAGATTAGCATGGCACCAGGAGCAAAAGAAAAGACAGCATTCTCCACACCCGATGGGCATTATCAGTTCACTGTTATGCTTTTTGGTTTAAAGAATGCCCCTGCCACCTTCCAAAGGTTGGTGAATCAAGTCCTTGCTGGATTGGAGTCCTTTAGTGTAGCATATCTAGATGATATTGCTGTCTTTAACTCCACCTGGGAAAGGTTTTAAAAGCCCTGCAAATTGCAGGCCTAACTATCAAGGCATCCAAATGGCAGATAGGGCAGGGAACTGTGGTATACTTGGGCCACCTTGTTGGTGGAGGCCAAGTGCAACCCTTACAGCCCAAGATCCAGGCCATCCTGAACTGGGCAGCTCCAACAACCCAGACCCAAGTCAGGGCATTCCTTGGCTTGACTGTGTACTACAGGAGGTTTGTGAAGGGATATGGGTCCATTGTGACTCCCCTCACAGAACTTACCTCCACGGAGATGCCCAAAAAGGTAAACTGGACAGTTAGCTGTCAAAAGGCTTTTGACAATCTGAAAGAGGCAATGTGCTCAGCACCAATTCTAAAAGCTCCAGACTATACCAAGAAGTTCATAGTGCAGACTGATGCCTCTGAGCTAGGGATAGGTGCGGTCCTATCCCAGACCAATGATGAAGGCAAAGACCAACCTGTTGCTATTATAAGCAGAAGGCTTCTCCCCAGGGAGCAGCGTTGGAGTGCCATTGAGAGGGAGGCCTTTGCTGTGGTTTGGTCCCTGAAGAAACAGACCATACTTCTTTGGTACTCACTTCCTAGTTCAAACTGACCACAGACCCAGTGCTTAATTGGAGCTGGTGCTTTCCGGTGCTCAGCACCGGCACTTAATTGGTTTACGGTACTCGGCACCGGCACCTAACTGTTCTAAGTATGGTGTTGACAGTCTACCAAATGGTGGCGCCGCTCATCTAATTTAGAGATGAGCAGTACAACGGTTGTTAAGAAATACAATATACATTAAAATAGTGCTAATACCTGCTTCCCCAGCCATTCCTTTAGCTTTGGGGACCTGGAATAATCTGACTAGATCATTTACATGCGAGAGAGATGGTTAGTAGTTGTTTTGGCAGCGATGACAAGGGCGATGTGTGGTACAAGCCTCAGTGGCCTCCTGGTCAGAGCCCTGGCACTTAATATTTTACAAATTAAGCACTGCACAGACCTCTCAAGTGGCTAATGCAGATGAAAGGTGAAAATCCTAAACTGTTGACGTGGTCCATCTCCCTACAGTTGCATAACCCGGAAGTAACGCGCAGTTACCAGGTCAGCTGTTCAGCTGCCTGGAACTACAAATCTACATGCCCTGGCCGACACGCAGCGGACGCGCTAGAGGCAGCACATAGGATTTCTATCGACTCTGCCAGACGAGTCAGTTACAGCAGGAGCGCCTGGTAAAGGGCTCCACAACCTGCCTTTTCTCTACTTGCGCACGCTTACTCTCATTGCTTTTCTCTGTGCACTCGTTTTAATAAAAAAAAAAAAAAACAGCTAGTCTAAGCTTTTAATATATGTTTTAAAGTCACGTATATTGTGTACTCACTGTTTACTAAGGGTCGCTCAGAGGGGTGCCTCCCCGGTCCACCACGGATTGTTCCGTTTCAGTGGAGGGAGTGTTGCATAACTCGGAAGTGACACGCAGTTACCAGGTCAGCTGCCTGGAACTACAAATCTACATGCCCTGGCCGACACGCAGCGGACGCGCTAGAGGCAGCACATAGGATTTCTATCGACTCTGCCAGACGAGTCAGTTACAGCAGGAGCGCCTGGTAAAGGGCTCCACAACCTGCCTTTTCTCTACTTGCGCACGCTTGCTCTCATTGCTTTTCTCTGTGCACTCCTTTTAATAAAAAAAAAAAACAGCTAGTCTAAGCTTTTAATATATGTTTTAAAGTCACGTATATTGTGTACTCACTGTTTACTAAGGGTCGCTCAGAGGGGTGCCTCCCCGGTCCACCACGGATTGTTCCGTTTGAGTGGAGGGAGTGTTGCATAACCCGGAAGTGACGCGCAGTTACCAGGTCAGCTGTTCAGCTGCCTTGGACTACAAATCTACATGCCCTGGCCGACGCGCAGCGGGCGCGCCTAAGGCAAGCCCGTCTGCGCCCGTCCGCGCCTGGACGTCGCCAGGAGCCAGAAATCCTACTGGTGCCTCCCTAAATCGGGTAATTAGTCCTGACCAGCGCATTAATTACACCAGCCAAGAGCTAACGCTCATTAGGGACCACATACGAGCTCCCGTGATGTATATGAAAGTGAACTCCTGCACCCACAAATTCCCTAGAATAGTGGAAGGTCCCCTCGCGTGTACAAACTGTAGATTCCAGAGTATCTCACTCACACCACCGACTGACTTCCAAAACCCAACCCACCCCCGCAAATTGGGTGAGGATAGGGCAAGCTGGGACTGTTTCCTGGCTAATGTTCACTCACTCCCTAAACACGCTATCAACATCTGGGACTTGCTCTCTTCTTCCTTTCCAGACATTGGATTCCTAACAGAAACATGGATGAAACCATCCTCATCCCCAGCAATTGCTATGGCACTCCCAGACAGATATCGGATTTTGAAATTAGATAGACCTCGTAAGGTAGGAGGAGGGGTAGCCATTATTTACAAAGACCCGATTAAAGTAACATTACTAGACCAACTTAGCAACGATAAAATTGAAATTCTAGCATTTAGATTAGACCTCCATGCACAGTTGAGCTGGAAAGGAGCCCTCATATACCGCCCCCCTGGACCACTCCTCGATTCTATCACCCTCCTATTAGACTTGATTGCCTCACATGTAATATCTTCTAACAAATTCCTTCTACTAGGTGACTTTAATGTCCATAGTGAGAACCCAGAAGATCCTAAGGCCTCTGCTCTCCTGACCGAGCTAGCGACACTAGGACTCATAAAAATCAACGAGGCGCCGACGCATATTGCGGGTCACACCCTAGACCTAGTTCTTTCCAACTCCCCTCACACATTGTACAAATCTACCACCCCTTTGACCTGGTCGGACCACTCTACAATTGCATTTGATCTAGTGGGCCCCGCCGCGCATAAATGCGTGGAAAAATCTATCACGCGAGCCTATAGACAATGGCACAAATTGACACCTACACTCTTTAGGGATACTTTTATCCCTCCCCACCTTTCATCATCAGACACGGTAGAGAAACGACTAACTGATTTTCAGGACGGAGTACTAGTCACTTAGGACGAATTAATCCCCCTGAAAAGATCATTTGCGGCCCCTAAGCGTCCTCAGACCCCATGGTATTCAACAGACCTTCAGTCCGAAAAAAGTCAGTGCAAAAAGCTAGAGCGTCAATGGCGCCGAACCCAGGCACCTCCTGACAAAGAAAAATACAAAATTGCCATAGACTCCTACCATAAAAACATTAAAGTCGCTCGAAAAAAACACATAGCCGACCAGCTAGCACAAACAGATAATACCCCTAAAGTTCTCTTTCAAGTACTCAACACCCTCATTAATCCCAAAGCTTGTAATCCGGAAGATGCGCCAACCCA
The DNA here is from genome assembly GCA_963921515.1 of Calotriton arnoldi. NCBI lineage: Eukaryota > Metazoa > Chordata > Amphibia > Caudata > Salamandridae > Calotriton > Calotriton arnoldi. Next base: position 1,727,010 of record CAWUFW010002224.1, on the reverse strand, counting down.
GTCACTCTGTGATAATATTGCCGATTTCCTTTCACAAAAGATTGACAACATTTATAATAAAATTACCTCTACCGTCACTAGCACAAGTCAAAATCCAACTGCAGTACCCTCCCTGGACTCACACAACTCTCTCACCCTGAAAGAATTCCCTCTGCTCACCATTAAAGACACAGAAAATCTATTACAATTTTCCAAATCTGGATCCCCTAAAGATTTAATTCTAGCTAAAATCTCCAGAGGTCTAGCAGCGGAGCTGGCTGCACCTCTGTGCTCCATTCTAAATAGTTCAATCAAAGAAGGCAAGCTTCCTTCTGAGTGGAAAGCTGCCCAGATAATGCCTATTAGAAAAAACACTAAATTGCCCCCTGACGTAATCTCCAACTATCGTCCCATCTCACTTCTCCCCCTGCATAGCAAAATATTGGAAAAACATATTAACACTCACCTATCCACCTTCATTGAATTATCTGACTGTCTTGACCATTCACAATCAGGATTCCGCCCCAAGTACAGTACGGAATCAGCCCTGGTTAATGTCATGGATGATATCCGAATGCATGCGGATGCTGGCCGAGCAGTAATTCTTATACTGCTCGACCTCTCCGCAGCATTCGACACCATCTCACATCAGATCTTGCTGGAGAGATTACGGGCCATAGGCATTCAGGACAACGCACTAAACTGGCTGACGGACTTTTTAAAGGGGAGAACACAAACAGTTAACCTTGGTCCCTTTAAATCTCAGACCACTATGGTATCTAAGGGCGTGCCTCAGGGCTCCTGCCTCAGCCCTTCATTATTTAATATATATGTCGCCCCACTCGCAGCACTCTTAAGAAACATCGGGTTTACTCCCATTTCTTACGCGGACGACACGCAACTCCTTCTCTCTTTCGATAAAAACACTCCTAATATCAAGAGCATTTTTGCAAAAGGCATGAAAACTATCACAACGTGGATGAGCAACAACTTTCTGCAATTAAACGCAGATAAAACAGAAATAATGTTGTTTAAAGATGCAGTGACCAGCTGGTCACCTTGTTGGTGGCCAGAGGAACTGGGTCCTGCACCATCCCCTAAACTAGTGGTTAAGAACCTGGGTGTGCTAATTGATAGCAAACTTAATCTGGATGAGCATATAGCTGCAACTAAACGGACATGCTTCCATGCACTCAGCCTGCTCCGCAAAGTTTTTCATCTTCTCCTTTCTTCCACACGAAAAACCTTGGTACATGCTATGGTCCTCAGTCGACTAGATTACAGCAATGCCCTGCTGATCTCTGCTAAGACAACCTCCTTGAGCAGTTTACAAGTGGTCCAGAACACGGCGGCCCGCCTGGTAACCAGTGCACCCTTCCTAACTCCCTCACCCCACCTGCTACGTAAATTACACTGGTTGCCCATACGCAAAAGAATTGAATTTAAAATAGGCTGTTTGGTATTCAAAGGCCTAAACAAAATGGAACCGAGATATCTAGCGGACAAATTGGTTAGATACACACCCTCGCGTACCCTTCGATCAAAAGATAAGGGTCTTCTCATTGTCCCGCGCATAAAACAAACCAGATTGGGAGGCAAAGCGTTCTCCTACCTAGCCCCACAAATCTGGAACCAGTTACCTTTGGACATCCGCCAATGCACTAACTACTTGATCTTTTGGAAAAAACTCAAAACATCATTCTTCTAGCTCTTGTGCCTTCACTCTATTCGTCCTTAGCGCGGAGATACCCCATCCGGGGTGATTCATGCGCTCTATAAATGACATAAATAAAATAAATACAGGGAATGGACTTTATAGTGGAACACAGAACTGGGACTGCTCATGCCAGTGCAGATGGACTTTCCAGGTTCTTACACTTAGACAATGAAGACTCTCTAGGGACAGGTTAGCCTCATGCTCTTTCGTTTAAGGGGGGGGGGTTGTGTAAGAAAGTGCCCTCTTTCTGCATGGTTGCCCCCACTTTTTGCTGAACTGCTGATGTACTTTGACTGAGTGTGCCCTGGGCTCCTGCCAATCAGGTACACAGACCCTATGTTCTTTCCCTAAAACTGCATTGAAGACAAAACCCAATTGACTCTCTGGCCACAGGTCAGCCCCTGGTAAATGATACCACAGGTAGCCAAGGGCACTGTGACCAGGGAAGGCATCTAAGGGCTGCAGCACTTATTGTGCCACCCTTAGAGGCCCTGTACCTTTACACTCACACACTGTCTTTGCAGGCTGCGTGTTTTGGTGCAGAACAAAGTAAAGAGTCGACATGGCACACATTCCTGTGTGCCATGCCTACAACCCCCTGCCCTGGCAAAGATCAGCCACCCCTCTAGCTGGGTGCACTATACCAGTTGTGAGGGTACATGTGCATAAGCCCTGTACCCCTACAGTGTTTAAGCCAATTCTTAGACATTGTAAGTGCAGTAATGTCATTAAGAGTATATGGTGCTGGGAGTTTGTCATTACGAACTCCACAGTACCATAATGGCTTTACTCAAAACTGAGAAGTTTGGTATCAAACTTCTCAGCACATTAAACCCACACTGATGCCCGTGTGGGATTTAAGTAAAAATGCACACAGAAGGCATCTTAGAGATGCCCCCTGAAAAATGACCTAACACTAGTGTCTAGGCTGAGTGGCTGCTCACCAGCTGCCACCACCGGACATGTTTCTGGATCCCTGGGTCGAGAGCCTGCTGCTTTCGGGGGTCTTAAACAATGCAGATCCTGGGACGAGGTGCCAAGCCTCCTCCCCCAGGATGGGCAGGGTCCACGAAGGGGAAGCTTCAAAGGCTTGCCGCCTTTGTGAGCTTCCCCAGGCCTTTTGCTGCTTCCAGCAACTGGTCCCCACCGGTTCTGACCCCCAATTTGGGCGGGAGAACTGGCGGGAAAACCGAGGGAGGGAGGTGTGCCCACCTTTGCCAACCCCACCCCTCAGGTGGGGGAGGCGAGGTGAAGCACAACTCTCAGTCCCCGCCATCTTGCAGATGGGGGGGCCCCAGCCAAGAAGAGTGAGGCATATGCCCCCCTCCCACTGGAGGGTGGCATAATAGGGGGTGTACCCACCCCAAGGAAGGGACCTATTGGTCCCAACCTTTACTTACCTGTAACGCCCCTAAATTTAAAATTTAGGGGCACCCCTGAACCTTGCCTCCTCAGACAAGCAACGACCAAGAAGAAAAGAAGAAGGGCCGAACAGCCGTGCCGAAGCTAATAAGAGGAGGACGCCCACTGATTTGGCCCCAGCCCTACTGGCTTGTCCCCACCTCGAATCTGCAGAAGCAAAACTTCGGTGTGTCCTGCAGCCAGCAACCTCAAGAACCCCGAAGACCTGCCCTGCCTTCCAAAGAAAAGACTTTGTCTCCCGTGAACACCGGATTTGTTCACCCACAGACTCCAGCTCCAGCCAAATCCACGAGTCTGTACCACTGGGCACCCGTCGCCCAAGGCCCGAGTTTGAGAGGCCCAACACCACGAGGAGGTCTCCCCAGCGATTCTGACCCGAGATCTGGTGATCTCTGACCTGCCTCGAATCTCCCAGCGAAGCCAGCAGCCTCTTTCTGGAGGATCCCCCCCGACCGGAGCTGGTGAGAGAAACCCGACACCTAAAGACACCCCTACACCCGAAACCCCACGGCCTTGGGTGGCCCAACCGACGGTGTCCCAGCATCCCCAGGCATCCCAACTTACCTCTCCAACCGGTGGTCACCTCCAGAAGATCTTCGTCCCCGAGCCTGCAGTCTTTGTTGAAACCGGAGAATCCCCATTGTAATCAACAGGGCACCCGATTCCAAAACAGCACCCTGCACCCAGCCGCCGCTGCGGGTGTACTTTGGGTGCTAACTCGATCCCCCTTTGCCCTGAGCCGAACAACAGGAGCTTTGCTTACACAACCCAGTGGCTTGTTCGTAAGCAGCCACCAACCGGAGGCCCCCTATGCCCCTTTGGATAACATTGGGCGTCAGCACTCTGCACCCGGCCGCCCTAGTGCCGCTGAGGGTGTAACAAGAGTGCGTCCTTGCCCCTGGGGGAATCCTTGTTCTAACCCCAGAAACTCAACCCCAAAGACCGAGTACTTACCTGGTAACGGTTAACTTTATTTCTCTCCATAGGAACCTATTGACTGTTTTTCTCTGAAGTGTGGAGTTGATTTGATTTGTATGGAAACCTGAAAAATTACAATTGTGCAAACTGATTTTACTTACCTTTTCTCTAGGAAATGTCCCAGTGTGATATCTAGGCATACCACACTGAGTAGAAAAAGTAACTTAAAAAGTAATCTAAAAAGTAACGAAAGTAATCTCTACAGTAATTTCCATACCTTGACTTACCTGTATATCAAACAACTGCATTTGAACTTGAATTTACTTATAAACACTGCATAATCTTTTGCAAAGCATTTATTTCACTTACCTGTGCCAGGCTTGGCTCTAGAAATAAAATAACTAAAAGAATATTTTTATACAAAAGCAAATTGGTCTGAGTTCAGTCTTTGAGTGTGTGACATCATTTGCTGATTGAGTGTGTACAACAAATGTTTAACACTGCCCTCTGATAAAGCCTTACTGCTCGCCCACACTACCACAAATGGAGAGTAAGGTGCTATCTACTTTTACCTCTGCCTACCTTTGCGGTTCCACTGGACTCTGTGCACACTGTACCTCATTTTGGTGTAGTATATACAGAGCCAGCTTCCTACACCAGTGCTCTGGATGCAGTGGAGCACAGGTGTCTGCTTCGTACATACCACTTGAAACTTTTCTGCAAAGGCTTTGGTCTAATACCATGAAGGAATATGTGGGCCATACAAAGTGTCTTAAAGGCCACCCATTTCTTAATCGGGTGCCAATGCGGTTCCTCTAACACTTGAGACACTGAGTGAAATTTAGGTTTCTTCTAGAGTTGGGCAGCAGTATTCTGTAAAAGCTGCAGTTGGTGGCCAAGATGGCGGACGGCTAGGTCGTCTTTCGCGATCCCTCTGTGCCGCCGTCACCTATAGCCTTGTTTTATAGCGTACTGACACCTCGCCCACGAACCTGAAGCGGTGCACCGCTAGCAGCAATCACAAACATCACCGGGGCGAGTGGTTTGCCCGGAAGCATGTACAAAGACGGTGCCCCGCAGCGGGCAGACCGAGAGGCCCGGATGACAAGGCAAGACCTACAGGAGGTGCCCGGGGCACGCCGAGCAGTAGAGGCTCCCGGCGGGTGCTATGGTGCCGGCGGCTAGCAGCGGGGGACCTGAGCCGATACGTGGAGCAGCGACCGTCGACGAGGAGCTGGCCCCCCACTGAGCCTAGTGGGAGAGGTGAAGCTGTCAAGGCGGACGGAAGTTGATCCGAGGCTGTGGCGAAGTAGGAACCTGGCAGTACCAAGAGAGTGCACAGCGGCGGCTAGGGGGCTTGGCCCGTCGGGGCATGAGGCGCAGGCCGTGCGGCGGCGCAGGCCCCCCCTGCTGTCTACGTGAAGAAGGGAGAGCCAGTATCAGGGACATGCTTGGCTGCCATTAACTGAGTAGCCAGAGGGGGGCTGCCGTCGGGCCCGGACAGCGGCGGAGACAGCTCCCCGACACCGCTCTGTAACAAACAACAATGTCTCAAGGGTAGCGTTTCAAGGGGCAGGTATACATATATGTGTAATGACAGTTACTTAGACAGGATTTAATCCAAAAAGGAAAGAAACCAGGGAAACAAATGAGGGAAACAAATCAAATAAATGCAAAATGTATTTCATGTAGTAAACATGTTGGACATATTAACTTCATATGTTCAAGCACATGAGTCAGTAGCACTGCGTTACATTCAATGGCATGTAACCAACAAAATACTGTGCACAAGTGCTCGTGAAGTGTGGTGACGGCGCAAGTTCCACTGTGGGAGTCGACGGCGTTTTGGCCTGCAAAAGTCTTAAGCCATCATCAGGACCAGGTTACATTAGTTCAGTTGCAGTGCTGGGGAAAGAAGGATAAATATGGAGGGCTCGGTTAGCTCAGCACGTTGTAGGGGGCAGAGGATCTCGGGCTGGCCTGTTTGCCAGCATGGAGCACCTTAATGGCCCCATTAGAACTATGAGGACCATGGAGGGGGCCAGTGACTAATAAAGCTCCCGCCACCAAAACTAGGACGCCTGAAGAAATGCAGCCGGCATGCTTGCTGGTTGGGACCCCGCGGGGGACCCTCCCATCAACCCCCCACCCCCCACCCCCCCCCCCCCCCGGGCCATTGCAGGACTCCACCGACGTCCTAGTGGATGCCCCTCCCTCCCCCTCTTCTCGCTAGGACTGCTCGCGGTGGGATGTGGCCAAGAGCTAGCCTCCTGGATGCCCGATGTTTGGCTGATACAGGCTGCCACACTGATCTGCTGGGTGGAGGCGCCGAGAGGCCCCAGATCCATCAGTGCAAGCTAACGGTGACTGCGCTGTGCCATGGGCCTCCCCTACAGCCTACATTTAGACTCAATTAGGCCCAGGAGGAGCTGGAGGCAAGGTCAATGGGTCCGACTGAGGGTATTAGCGCTGGTGGGCGAGGGACTGGAGCGGGTCCGAAGTCCTTGAGCCATATGCTGGAGAGAGGCCACACTGCAGCTCAGTCGTTGGCCTGAAATCGGGGTTCCAGCTGCTCCACTGTCTGGGTGAGGGAATTGCATCCTGGGCATACAGAGAGGAGAAGGTGACTAGGCCACCCGTGTGCTGTCCCTCCGCCAGCTGGGACCATACCTTGCGCTGAGCGGGCTGCCCGTGGCGTTCAGTCCAACGTCAGCCAACACGCATAGTACTGCTTGCCAGCGCCCTGACTGGACTAGGGAGCTCCCCAAACCCAGCAGCTATGCACGACGAGTGGCCCGGAGGGGAAAGGGGCCGCAGGGCTGGTACTGGTGCAGAGGCAAGCCCGCCGGCGGAGACCCCTTTTCAAGGCTACTTGATGGCGGCGAACAGAGCCAAGAAGGATCGCTCCCTGAAGGACGTTTGGAAAACAGTGGGGCGCTACTCACAAGGAAAAGCAAGCTGTACCAGACAACGACCCTAAAGCAGAGCTGGACGAGGGTGAGGTCCTGGCGACCAAGGCATTCTTGGAGTCTCTCTTTACTTCCCTATGGGGTGACCTTCAGGCCATGAAAACTGAGCTGGCTACGGATCTCCGGGAGGTGCGGCGAGACATCGAGGAGGTCGGCGACAGGGTAGTAGCTTTAGAGGAGAGAGAAACGAGTTGGGAGAGGAACTGGAGTGGTTGCAGCAGGAAGTTCTGTGACTCAAGGAACAGCACTTGGATCAGCAGGCGCACAAGGAGGACCTAGAGAACCGTTCCCGAAGGAACAACATCTGTATGAGGGGAGTTCCTCTGAACGCGGAGGGTCCCAACCTTCAGAAATACGCTTCGGACCTCTTCAGACACATCCTGGGTCAGGCAGATGAGACGACGGTGCAGCTGGATCAGGCCCATCGAATCGGCCCCCCTAGAGCAGGGAAAGGCCCTCTGTGGACATTCTGAATTGTGTGCATGATTTTCAGACATAGAAAGATATCCTCAAGAAAGCAAGAGAAGCGCACCTGATCCAGTTTCAAGATCATACGCCGGTGTTATACCAGGATCTCTCCCACAGTACTCTGCAGAAACGCAGAGACTTTCGCCCTGTGACAGACCATCTACGTAAAGCAGGTGTCCCCTACTCACGGGGCCATCCGTTCCACATCATTTTCCGCCTTAAGGGTCACCTGCATCAAATTCGATCCCTCAAGGAAGCCTGCTTCAAATCTTGGCGCCAGATGACCCCCGGGTCGGGGGATCTTCCCCCAGCAGTAACAAGCCACAACAGCAAGAATGGAGGCGAGTTGGGAACGCTTGGGCCCGAACAAAGCCAGGTCCAGTCAACATATCCAAAGAGAGGCAGGCGGTCCTGCAGACACTACCAGGTGACTCTGCCACGTCCGGTGTGGCCTGAGCCCATGGCGATCTTGCCGGAGATTGGTATGGGGGTCATGTCGGTTTCAAATACGACGGCAGTGGGGGCAGCAGAAGACCAAAGATAACACACCCCTTCGCCAGTGTTCGTGTAGCCGGGAACTTCGACAAAACTTTCCTGCTACGGTGATTCTTCGAGCTTGATCACCGACCCACCCCTTTGGAGGCAAACAGATGAACTTTGGTCGTATGTTGTTATTCTCTATGTTAATTAAGTTTTGTTGTGGGGCTCTTTACTGTCTTCTTTCGTTTCTCTCTCCTCCGCACTAGCCTTCCCGCTTAGTGCTAGCATATGTCAGTCTGATGAGGCCTCACATGCAAAGGGCCTCGCTACTCTTAGGTCACCCTCGGCTACACAGATTCAGTAATGCTATTTTGGCCAAAGGTCCATGACACAGACTCTGCACAGTTTAAGCCTCAATGTACGAGGTCTCAATAGCCCGGTGAAGAGCGGAGTGATCCTGTCTCTCCTGGAGCGATCAGGTAGTGACATCTGCCTGCTTCAGGAGACACATCTACTAGCTAAAGACACCCCCCGCATGCACTCTAGATGGTTTACCCGGCAGTTTTGGTAATCTGGTGCGGTTAAAAAAAAATGGGGTAGCCATTCTCCTAGCCCAGAATTTCCACAGGAAAGTCACCTCCACATTGATGGAAATTAAGGGAAGAGCACTGGGGCTCAGGATTCAATGGGGAATAGTACACTTCACAAAAGCTACACTATACGCTCCAAACAATGATCAGGCCACTCTCTCATCGGTCCTAGCTTCCCCGGACCCGGCCGTACTTATAGGGGAAGACTTTATTCTAGTAATGGATGCGGACCTGGACCGGTCAAGTTAGCGCATGTCACAGACGGGGGCATTCTCGCCAGCCGGGCTCCAATGGCTCGCTGATGGTTCGCTTAGCGACATTTGAAGACTTCGGCATCCCACCATCAGGGATTCTACCTTCTATTCCGCAGCCCACAAATCCTACGCCCGTATAGATCACTTTCTCACAACAGCGGCCCTGACCGCCTGTGTCGGAGACGCAGACATCGAGCCCCGCTCCCTGTAAGACCACGCTCCCATCACGCTGACACTGAAGATGGCAGGCCTTCATCATCGCCCTTCGCGCTGGCGACTGCGGGAAGCTATGGTACAGTCTGAGCAGATGGTGAAAGCGATCCACACGACCATTACAGACTACCTTAGAATAAATGATCACGGAGAAACCTACATCGCATCGGTTTGGTAGGCGCTGAAGCTAGTTCTCAGGGGTGAGTTTATAGCCATCTCGGAGGCAGAGAATAAATTGCGCTCTGATAAACGTCGGCAGCTTGAGGCAAAGGTCGCGGAGCTGGAGGCAATACACAAACACAGGTGCTCCCCGGAGTTTGGAGGGAACTAGAGAAACAGCGCCCGACGCTGCGACGCTTAGATATCGACCGGGCGAAATACACCTTACTATGCCTCAGGCATACGTTTTTTGTCAGTGAAGATCGTTCAGGATAAATGCTAGCACATAGGCTGCGCATCAGGCCGATCTCTGGTTCTATCGGTACAATTCGCACTTCTACTGGGGTGGAGGTCCACTCCGACCCCGAGATTGCAGAGGCCTTCCAAGTTTTTTTTATAGCAAGCTCTATGCAGGGGAGGACTCTCCCTCTGGTGACATTGAGTCCTATTTGAGGGGAGTGCATCTAGCACAGATCCTGCCGGAGACTGCCTCCCAGTTAGAGCGCCCAAACCAAATAGAGGAAGTCATTTCAGCAATCGCACGTCTCAAGCCCTCCAAAGCACCAGGCCCCAACGGCTTCTCCCCACTGTTCTACAAGAAGTTTTGTCAGAACTTAGCACCCATGCTGGCCAGGCTTTTCAGCTCATTCCTAGAGTCCGGGCGCCTGCCCGACTCGATGTCGGAGGCGTCCATCTCGGTTATCCTGAAGCCCCTCTAAGATTTCAAGGAATGTGGGTCATACCGTCCCATCTCCCTGCTCAATACGGACGCAAATTTGTTCACAGGCATCTTGGCTGCGCATTTCAATCCTCTCGTGCCGGGTCTAGTCGACCCGGATAAGGCCTAGTTAATCCCGTCGAGACAATGCGGGGATATTACTAAGCGCCTCATTCATCTCACGGACCTCATCCGACGCTCCCGAAAAGAGGCCTTTCTCCGATCTGTCGACGCTGAGAAGGCTTTCGACAGGGTGCACTGGCTATACTTATTTGCCACGCAAACAGACAGAGTCTGGGCCCTCGAGTAGCTTGCAGTGCACACTGGCCCAGTCCCCAACCCTCCTCGAAGGCATGTGAAGCTGGCCTAGTGGCACAAAGACAGAGCCTGGGCCCTAGAGTAGCTTGCAGTGCACACTGGCCCAGTCCCCAACCCTCCTCGAAGGCATGTGAAGCTGGCCTATTGGCACAAAGACAGAGCCTGGGCCCTCGAGTAGAGTGCTTCGGGTTTGGGGACAGATTCATTGCCTGGACGCGCTGCATCTACAACACCCCCCAGGCAACAGTTAGGGTCAATGGTCTCTCCTCCACTTCTTTCCCCATATTGAGAGGAACGCGGCAGGGTTGCCCACTTTCCCTGCTACTCTTCGTGCTGTATATGGAGCCCATGGCGCAGCAAATACGCGATAACCCACAGATCTCGGGGATTTGACTGAGAGCGGATACCCACACAATCAGCATGTACGCTGATGATATTATACTGTCACTGACTAACCCAGCATCCTCGCTTCCGGCCATAGTGGAGGAACTTAATGCCTTTAGCGACGTCTCCGGGTTCAAGGTGAGCCTCCCTAAATCAAAGATTTGAAACCTGCCCTAGCCGCGACTCTGCGTGCGCGATATCCTTTTGAGTGGCCGACAGATACAATCCCTTACCTGGGCATCCTCCTGGCCTCCACGCTAGAAAGGACACTCACGGCCAACTATAGCACCTTCCTGGATCAAACCACCAAGATGCTAACCACCTGGAGCCACGCTGGCATTTCGTGGGCGGGACAAATCGCCGCTGTCAAGCTGACAGTGCTGCTGTGTATCCTATATATTTTTCAGACCATACCTCTGACTCCTCCTCTGCCGCTTCTACGGAACCTGCAACGTGCTGTTAAACGTTTTGTCTGGGAGGGCAAACCACCGCGCATTCCCATCCAACTCCTCACTAGACCCAAAGAGGAGGGTGGTATGGGGCTCCCCCTGATAAACATTAAAAAGTGTGATGCACACCTTTTGTATTCTGAAGTCATCATAAAATTCATCATGTTTAACTATTCAAGTTTGTGTAGGCGTGCAAGCACGGACCGCGCCCTGTCCCATTGCGCTTACAATGAAACTCAACACAGAGGAACCACATTCTGGGAACCCTTCCGGCTGCACAGCCAAATCCTGGACTATCATGAGTCCAATAAATCAAGTATTCTATTCTTCTTCTTTGTACTCCTTGTTTGTTTCATATTGCTTTAACCACTTTTTCCATTTTTTAATCAATTTATTTTACTCATTCGTCAGTCGTACCGCAAAAGATAACGCAACCAAGAAAGGAGTGTACGTTTCCAAATGTCACGACTTTATTGGCATCACCCAATGCATTTCGGGAATATCTATTCCCTTCGTCAGGGGTATCTACAAAGCAAGAAATGATAATCAAACACCACCATCAGTGTACATAATTATTCGACTGACTTTTGTTACAAAACTGCATGAAAAAACAAACTGCGATCAGTTAACTATTTGAAATTCACATGCTAATCAGCATATATTGAACCGTTTACCCTTTGCTCTAAATTGCTCATGACCCGACATAACGCCCCTACCTCTTGGTTAATACCCACTCTTTTAAACCCCCACATGACTGCAGTTCAAACAACCTCCCTCAATCCCCTCTATACATAACCTCTTACCCAGCTGGTACCCCTTCATTCATGGTCCCCTCTATCCCAACGGTATTTCCTCCACTCACTGTGACATGTATTCAAATATAAAATCCCAACATCTCAACAACGCTACATCATGTCCGCGAGACTCTTAACTTCCACCATGCCGCTGGAAATCTACGGTGTGCCGAAGCACACTTCTGTGTTAAAACTGAACCCTCATCAACAGCTGCAAGTTCGCTTCACGCTGTATCTCCCCTTTCAATTATCACCAGGTGGTCAATCACAAAAGCGGCTACATTACCTAAACTATGGCATGGATTCCGTGTCCTTTCTCACTCTCCCTCTGTCCCGTTCATTTGTGTGAAAACAAAGTGGTTAAAGTAATATGAAACAAACAAGGAGTACAAAGAAGAAGAATAGAATACTTGATTTATTGGACTTATGATAGTCCAGGATTTGGCTGTGCAGCCGGAAGGGTTCCCAGAATGTGGTTCCTCTGTGTTGAGCTCCCCCTGATAGCCAGATATTTTCAGGCCTCCCAACTGCGTTTTATGCTTGAATGGAACCGCCCGCTTTCGGAAAAGCACTGGTCCTTTATGGACCAGCTAATAGCGGGCTCAAATATATGGAGGGAGATTTGGCTCTCCCGCAGACACAGACCACGGGGGCTCTATTCCTCTCAGGTCACAGCCACGACTCTAAAGGTATGGGACCAGGTGGCTCTTCGACACAACCTCACCACGTTCCCCTCACTGATTACATCAATAGTAGGTAACCCGGACTTCCCCCCCGGGTGCAAATCCGAGATATTCCAGTGCTGGCGCGAAAAGGGCTGCAAGCTGATTGGTTCCCTGTTCGACCAAAAGGGACTATCCCTTTCGATCAGCTCAGACAGTACTACTCGCTTTTAGCTTCTGACAGGTTCTCGTTCACACAGTTGACTCACTGGGTGTCCTCTCCTTATGTGGGACCCAGAGCTTCTAGACCCTTGACCCGTTTTGAAAAGTGGTCAGTCACCAAGGAAGGCGATAAACTAATCATCTCAGAACTCTAAGCCTTCCTCTCGGCGAAAGCCAAACCGGCAAGATCCAAGGGGCAGTTAAGGTGGGAGGCAGAACTGAGGCGTACATTATCAGATAAAGAATGGGAGGACATCCATTTTAGGGCACATCACACAGCACACGACACGATGGACACGGAGGCGGCCTATAAGGTAACCTCCTACTGGTACCTAACCCCAGCCCGAATACACAATTGGAATAGAGATCATTCTGCGCTTTGCTGGTGGGGGTGTGGACAAACTGGCTCCCTGCTCCATCTCCTCTGGAACTGCCCAAAGCTGGTCCGGTACTGGGATGAGATTTTGAATGATATTGACCAAGCTTTCAGCACCACTAACCCGCGCTTCCCAGCGTATACACTCTTATGTCTTCCCAATCCTCTGACCTCCCCCCTGCGCTCCCTCCGAGGCAGACAGATTGCTATTGCACTAAATGCCGCAAGGCAGGTCCTGTTAGCTCACTGGGGCACTGAGTCAATCCTAGATCACACTGCCTGGCTGAGGAGGCTATGGGTAATGCTGGCTATGGAGCGTATGTCAATGATGATTGATAACAGAATGGATAGTTACTCAGACTTGTGGTCATCGTTCATCTCAATCTACTCGAAAGAATTCAGAGAAGTAACTTGCACCAACTTCCTAAGGATCCTACACTTATCGTCCCCAAAGCAAGGGTTCCCCGTTTAGAGTCACAGAGACAAGAAGGCCAAGCTCACCTTGGCTCCTGACCCCCCGGGCAGGACAGACATTGACACTAAATCAATCATGGCGCGGAGGAGATTAGGGAGGGCGGTGGAGGGTGGGCATGGGTCCTGTTGCCTCTTTATGGTTTATTTTCTAGGCGGTCGTTTGGATCGCCCTGTTCTTCAGACTTTTTCTTTGGTTTCCTTCACATACAAAACCCTATCTTGATGCCGGCCTCCGGGTTGTAGGCACAAGGCTGTTTATGACTTATACATGACAAATGCTGCCGGCCTGTGGCTGAAGGCATTAGCTGTGTAAACGCTTGTTTAATCCTAATAAAGAGAATAGTTCCATAAAAGCTGGAGTTGATTACGTCAACCTAAATGAAGGCCCTGGTACAAAGCATTGCAATAGTCCAAACTAGCCATCACTAGTGCAATGACAACTAATTTTTGTAACTCAAAAGGGATGCAAGGGAGAACTTCCTTCAGCATTTTTAAAATAAAAAAGCATGACAAGATGAGTTTGCTGACCTGATCTCTAAAAGTAAGGTTGACATCAAACATCACCCTTGGGTTCCTAACTTTCAGAACTAGACTAGGAAGTGTGCTAAGGGATGGAGGCCACCAAGAGGTGTTCCAAACTAAGGTGTCCTTGCTAACTAGAACCTCAGTTTTGTCAGAATTTTACTTTAGACAATTGAGTCTCATCCAATTGGCAACCTCGCACATGCAATTGTTGATATGCTTAGCGACCTTTTCGCTCTAAATGGGTACAATAATTTCTGTGTCATCAGCGTATGCAATTGTGGAAAAGCAACAATAATATTAAAAAGCGTAGGGCTCAGAGATGAGCCTTGGGGAACGCCACAAGGTAGGGAAAAGGATTTTGACCTCAAGTCCCCAAGGCAAACCGACTGTTCCCTGCTGGAAAGAAAGGAGACTCTAGGACGTCTAACACTGATCCGAATTCCTAATATGGACTAAACTATGAATGGACTAAACTATTGATGAGGACACCATGACTCACCGTATCGAAGGCCGCAGACAGATTGAGGAGAATATTTTACTATATCATATTGTTACCCATAATATAGTCTAAATTGCAATAAACACACAAATATATATATTTGGGGGGGGTGGGGGAGAGTATCAAAGCTTACAGGGACGTTATACCAAGGCTCAGATTTCACTTGTATAAAACCAGTGAAATTCTGTAGTTATAGTTACCTGAGCTAACTATAACTTACGCTCCCGCAACTGTTATGACCTCACATATCACACACCCACTCACTCGTACTGCCACTCACACAACCATTCATTTACCCATACAGCCACTCTACTACCAATAGCTCACCCGTACAGCCAGTCACATAGCCATACTCACCCATACAGCTACTCACACACCCACTTATTTACCTAGACACTAGCACACCCACTCACCCATACAGCCTCTCAACACAAGCACTCATTCCCCAATACAGGCACTCACACATCCATACAAGCAACCACACATCTGCTCACTCAGCCATCCAGCCATTTACACAGACGCTTACTCTCTAATGAACAAGTTACTTACCTTCGGTAACGATATATCTGTAAGAAACATTAGTAGTGATAGATTCCTTACCTTAGAATATCCCCAGGCGTCAGACTGGATCCGGAAAGTTTTCGTCAGCAGTACCCCTGCGCGTCAGTAGGTGGCGTTGTGCGGCTCCGCGTCCGTCGTTGGCGTGGTGGTCGCCGAGATGATGTCGCGGGCACTACTTAGACGCCGCCCACGCGCGCGGACGTCAGTTCTGTACACGACTTTCCGCGCCAGGAACGCAGAGCCATGCAAGATACTGACCACTGGTGCATTGAAACTAGGGCCCTGAAAGGGATGACCTTAACCCTAGAAATCAGTTTGCAGAACGGGGAGGATGGGTGGGGCGGTAAGGAATCTATCACTACTAATGTTTCTTACAAATATATCGTTACCGAAGGTAAGTAACTTGTCCATCTGAAAGAAACACATAGTGATAGATTCCTTACCTTAGAATAGATACCCCAGCAATACCAACCCCGGTGGTGGGTCTGCGAACCAAGATCACACCAGAAAGTCACGGAGAACAGAACGGCCAAAGAAGCCGTCTCTCCGGACTTGGCTGTCCAGGCAATAATGCTAGTAAACGTGTGCAGCGAGGCCCACGTTGCTGCCTGACAGATGTCTTGCAGGGGGACACCACGTCCCAATGCAGTAGTGGCCGCAGTAGCTCTGGTGGAATGAGCACGCAGCACCACCGGAGGTTCTTTTTTAGCCAAAGAGTAACAGGCTTTGATACACAAGACAACCCAGCGGGAGATAGTTCTCTTGTGTACCGCCCGACCTTTCCTGGTGCCAACGTAGCCAACAAAGAGCTGGTCATCCACCCGGAACTGCTGTGTGCGGTTGAGATAAAATGAGAGCGCACGTTTTGGGTCCAGACGGTGGAGCCTCTCTGCCTCTCTGGAAGGAAGCGGAGGCGGAAAGAAGGTGGGCAAGGTAATAGTCTGCCCAATGTGAAAGGCCGTAACCACTTTTGGTAAAAAGGAAAGACGGGGCCGGAGCACAACCTTGTCCGGATGGACTGATAGGAAAGGAGGCTTACAAGAAAGAGCCTGGAGCTCACTCACTCGCCTAGCGGAGGTGATGGCCACCAGGAAGGCAGTCTTCAAGGTCAAGAGACGAAGAGGACAATTGTGAAGGGGTTCAAAGGGAGCACACATCAAGTATGTAAGAACCAAATTCAAGTCCCACTGAGGCATCACGAAAGGAATAGGAGGAAAAAGGTGTGTAATGCCTTTGAGAAATCTATTTACAACAGGGGACTTGAAAAGAGAGGGCTGATCAGGGAGCCTGAGAAAGGCCGAGATAGCAGAAAGGTAGCCCTTGATAGTGCCCAGAGCAGAGCCCTGCTGGGCCAAAGAAAGAAGGAACAGTAGTACTTCAGAAGGAGGGGCAGAAAGGGGATCCACAGCCTTTGCTGTGCACCATGCCACAAACTTGTTCCACCTGCAGGCGTATACCACTTTAGTAGAGGGACGTCTGGCTGCCAGAATAACGTCACAAACTTCAGGAGGCAAGTCGAAGGGAATCAACTGCCGCCGCTCAATCTCCACGCAAAGAGGTGGAGGCTGGACAGGTTCGGGTGGAGGACCGTCCCCTGCTGCTGCGACAGAAGATCCTCCCGAAGAGGGAGTCTGATCGGAGGATCGATGCTCATACTGAGTAGCTCGGGATACCATACTCTTCGAGCCCAGTCCGGGGCCACAAGAATGACTTGTGCCCGGTCGCGCCTGATCTTCTTCAGCACTCTGGGCAGTAGTGGTATAGGCGGAAAGACGTACAACAGACCGCAACTCCACTCACGACGAAAAGCGTCGCCGAGCGAGTGCCGCCTTCGAAATTCCAACGCGCAGAACTGATGACATTGCGCGTTCTCTTCGGTGGTGAATAGATCTAATCAAGGCTCTCCCCACTGTTGAAAGAGACCTTGCACCACCTCCGAGTGAAGACGCCATTCGTGATCGAGCATGCACCTGAGGATGAGTTCGTCCGCCCTGGCGTTCAGAGAACCTGCCAGGTGTTGAACCACCAGGGACATGCCCTGATGTTCCAGCCATGTCCAGAGACGCAGAGCCTCCTGACAGAGGGTCCACGAACCCACCCCGCCTTGCTTGTTGCAGTACCACATGGCGGTGGTGTTGTCTGTGAACACCTGCACTACCCTCCCCTTGACAGAGGGAAGGAATGCCTTCAGTGCAAGCCGTATCGCCCGAAGCTCCAGAAGGTTGATATGGAGCTTGGACTCCGCCGGAGACCAGAGGCCTCTGATCTCCGCCTCTCCCATGTGGCCGCCCCATCCCAGGAGGGACACATCCGTCACCACTGTAAACTCCGGTTGGGGGAGGGAGAGGGATCTGCCGTCGACCCAATGCCGGTTCGTGAGCCACCACTGCAACTGTCGTGCAGTGCCCTCCGAGATCTGGACGTGATCGGACAGGTTCCCCTGATGCTGCGCCCACTGGAACGTCAGGTCCCACTGCAGAGCCCGCATATGCCATCTGGCATGATTGATCAGCAGGATGCAGGAGGCCATGAGGCCCAGCAGCCTCAGAGTCACTCTGACCGAAACCCGGGACAAGGGTTGAAAGATGGGAATCAGAGCCCGAATATCCCAGACTCGCTGTTCGGGAGGATAGACCCGAAACTGCGCCGTGTCCAGAACCGCTCAGATAAAGAGGAGCTTCTGAGAGGGAATCAGGTGCGACTTCGGCACGTTGATGGAGAACCCCAGCAAGTGCAGGAGGTCGGCTGTAGTCTGGAGGTGGGAGACGACTGTCTGGGGCGAGCCCGCCTTCAACAACCAGTCGTCGAGATAGGGGAAGACTGAAACCCCTGATCTGCGCAGATGAGCTGCGACCACCGCCATCACCTTTGTGAACACCCGAGGGGCGCTGGTAAGGCCAAAAGGGAGCACGGTGAACTGAAAGTGCTCGTGGCCTACCGTGAACCGCAGGTAACGCCGGTGGGCTTGCAAGGACTGGGATGTGGAAATAGGCATCCTGCAAGTCTAGTGCTACCATCCAGTCTTGTGGATCGAGAGCAGACAAGACCTGAGCCAGAGTGAGCATCTTGAACTTCTCTTTGCGGAGGAAGCGATTGACGTTCCGGAGGTCTAAGATAGGACGCAGGCCTTTGTCCTTCTTGGGGACCAGAAAGTAGTGGGAATAGCAATCACGCCCTACTTCTGGCGTCGGAACGCGCTCGATGGCCCCCTTGGCCAAGAGGGCCGCAACTTCCTGCTGAAGAAGCACCAAGTGATCCCCCAACATGCGGTGGTACTGAGATGGCATGGCTGGAGGGGTAGTCTCGAAGCGGAGGGAGTAGCCCCTCCGGACTATCTCTAAAACCCACCTGTCCGAAGTGATGGTGCGCCAGTGGGGGAAGTGATGGTGCGCCAGTGGGGGAAGTGATGGTGCGCCAGTGGGGGAAGTGATGGTGCGCCAGTGGGGGAGGTGATGGCGAAGGCTGCCGCCCACTGGCGTTTGATGGGCCTGAAAGTTCAGACAAGGAAGGTTTGGAGGCAGTGGTGGCCGGGGTGGTGGTGGACTGACCTGCCCGCTGGCCCCCTGGTCCGCCACGGCGGAACCCGCGTCCGCCCTGGGATGCTTGCTGCGCAGGCCTTTGGTTCTGTTGCGAACGCTGCGGGGCGCCCCTTCCGGTGCCACGAAAGGAGCGAAAAGCAGAAGGCGGAGGAGGGCGGACTGCAGAGAGTCCCAAGGACTTGGCCGTAGCCCGTGAGTCCTTAAACCGCTTCAACGCGCTGTCTGCTTTGTCGCCGAAGAGGCGACAGCCATCAAAGGGCATGTCCATAAGTGTGTTTTGGACATCCCCCGAAAATCCAGTGGTCCTCAACCAGGCGTGGCGGCGAACCGCCACCGTCGTTGCAATCGATCTGCCCAGTGATTCGGCGGTGTCTAGGCCACAACGAATCATGAACTTAGCTGCGTCTCTCCCCTCTGCAACAGCATGGGAGAGAGCTGGCCGGGCCTCCTCCGGACACTGGGGCAGCACTTGCGCCCCCGTATCCCACAGAGAGTGGGAATAACGGCCCAAGAGGCATGCGGTGTTCACGGACCGCAGCGCAGAACTGGTGGAAGAAAAAAATTTCTTTTCAAACTGATCCAGTTTCTTGGATTCCCTATCCGGTGGTGCGGAAGGGAAGGCGGTCGGGGAAGCAGAGGCTTGGACAAGCTCACGGGGTGGGATGTTGGGAGAGGAAAATGGGGTCACCCGGAGCCGGGCGATGGCATCGAGCCACGTTCCTATCCACAGGAGCACCTGTGGTGGGCCTGGACCAAGTGCCCAAAAGAACATCAGAAAGGGCTTCATTGAAGGGAAGCAGCGGCTCCGCAGAAGTAGCTGCTGGCTGAAGCACCTCTGTCAGGAGGTTAGTCCCGACGGCCACAGTAGGGAGCTCGAGGTGTAGGGCATCGGCCGCCCTATGCAACACCACAGCATAACTAGCACCCTCCTCCGTAGCCACGGTAGGAGGAGACAGCATGCTAAGGTCTGGTGAGGTATCCAGACCACTGGCATCCCCCAATTCCTCAGCCCAGTCCTGTTCAGACTCGCAAGCAGCTGCGAGAGGGTCCTCAGACCCCTCCCAGTCCTCCTCTAGCTCCTCAGGCTGTTCAACAGGTCTAAAATAAGGAGCAGGGACATGTGGATAGAAATCCCCGAGCAACGTCGAGAACGGCATCGATCGACGCGGCGTCCACTTCGGGGCTGAAACCGGGGTCGACGTCGTCCCGAGGAGCGGGCGTCATCAGAAGTGGTGCCGGTGGGGTCGACGTCGGTGGAGGTGTTATAAGGTCAACCAGCGTCGACCGGGATCCAGGCCTGGATCCAAGGGGGTCCTGCGGCGCTGAGGCCAAAGCCGACCGCGACGCCGGGACCGGAGCCGCCAGCGAGGAAAGGCGAGCACCCCTAGTCGGGACCGCGGGGCCCGAAGGCGCACCGGCGGGACCCAACGGCCCAAAGAGGTGAGCCATGGCCGACAGGAATTCCTGTATTTGGGCCGGAGTCGCCGACGAACCCGGGAAGGGCGGGTAGTCCGGCGGCGACTGTGTAGGCTCCGCTGGAGTGGCGGGGGAGGCACCACCCGCACCCTCAGCCGCGTCGCGCGACCGGCGAGGGGAAGTCTGAGAACGATGGCGTTTCTTCGGCTTCTTGTGCTTCGCCTTACCTGACCCAGAGTGCGAAGACTTGGATCCCGAAGACCGATGGTGATGATTCCACGCACGGTCCCTCGACCTCCCACGGGACCGGGACCTCGAACGGCACGGAGCCGACTGCCGGGCTTCCAGCAACTTTCGGGACCGCTCCCGCAAAGTCTTTGGTGCCAAGGCCCGGCAGTCGGGGCACGACTTGGGGTCGTGGTCGCGCCCGAGGCAGAAAAGACACACACGATGCGGGTCCGTCACCGACATCATACGGTGACAGTCCCCGCAGGACTTAAAACCGGGCATCCTATCTGCACCAGGAGTCGAAGACTCGAGGAAAAAACAGAGACAAAAAGCCTCAAAAAGTCAGTCAAAAATTGACTGGGGGTTCCTGCTCTTCCCGGATCTGCGCTTGCTGGCGTGGAAAAAGAAAGAACTGACGTCAGCGCGCGTGGCGTCTAAGTAGCGCCCGCGACGTCATCTCGGCGACCACGACGCCAACGACGGACCCGCACGATGCCACCTACCGACGCGCAGGGGTACTGCTGACGAAAACTTTCCGGATCCAGTCTGACGCCTGGGGATATTCTAAGGTAAGGAATCTATCACTATGTGTTTCTTTCAGATACAGCCACTCACTCACCCATGCAGCCACGTACACACCCAGTCATTCACTCATACAGCCAATCAGACACCCACTCACTCACCCATAAAGTTACTAAACACCCACTGATCCACCCATAGAGCCACTCACTCACCCATAAAGTTACTAAACACCCACTGATCCACCCATAGAGCCACTCACTCACCCATACATCTACCGACACACCCACTCACTTACCAATACAGCCACTCACACAGCATCTCACTCACCCACACAGCTACTCACACAACAATTTATACACCCATACATCCACTCACACACCCATACACACAAGGATACATAAGGTCAAACAGTCACTCACATAATATATGTTGGAATTAGTATCACTAAGTAGTGCATCTAATACTAATTTAACTTTTGTAGAAGGTTAGTGTATATGTTTAACACCCATAAACTCTTTAAAACACACTCACTTGATGATGTAATCAGTAATGTCATTTGCATTGTCATCAGTGATGTCACTGACCATGCCATGAGTGATGCAATATGTGAGGTCTTAAGCAGTGCATTATAGGGGTGTAAGTTAGAGTTAGCTCAGGTAACTATAACCGCGGAACTCCACTGGTTTTGCACAAGTGAAATCTGAGCCTAGGTATAACGTCCCTGTAACCTTTGTATTTTTAAGTGAATTTCTAAGGTTTTTCAAATTCTATTTCCTAGGTAAAACGCCGCTGTAATGTTTGTTTTTTTGAGTGAATTCCTATTGTGGGGGCGTTGCCTCCAAAACCTCTCTGCAATTCCGCTGTGTGGGACTTACTGGCGGTAACAGGAGGGCTTGTTGGCCCCAAAGGAGCCTCAACAGCCAAGAGGACTTCATCTCCCAACCAGTAGAGCACCAAGAGGCGTGTTTGCAGAGTGGTGGAGAAAGGAGGCGGGTCTCCAGCAACTTGCTGGGACGGCTTTCAAAAATAATTATTATTAGGGGAGGGGGGGCCACGTGGCCCCCGTTCCTTAGGTCGATTTTGGCCCGGGGACCCCATCCCCCAGGGCCTGACCCTTTTAGGTCTTGCCTAGGAATCAATGGTGCGGTCTCTTCGAGACATGCTGTAGTCAGGATATGGCATGAAGCTCAGCCCACTTTCAGCCCATCTTTTTAATTGGCTCCTGTCACTGTCCTTTGTAATTGGTGGCTTTTCATTGGTCAATAGTCCCTCATTAGTACCCCCTTTTATCTTCTTGTCACCTCCTATGAGGACACCCCCATTACATGTGTTGTTACTCTAGATGTTTTAATTACAGCCTCAAGCACTAGTTTCTTAAATGGCTTTCTCCTGGCTGCACCAACAAGCAGGAGAAAACCATTTAAGAAATTAGTGCTTGAGGCTGTAATGCTTTTTTATTTATTTTTATTAATTTAACAAGCGTGGCACGCCTCAGCTCCAATAATGGCGGCTCCGCTTTTATTTTGTTATTTTCGGCGCCGAACGCTACGTACCTTTTTTTCTGTTTATGTCCTTTGCTTACACTGGCTGTACCCACACTTTAGCTTTAAACATCTTAAGCTAAAGTGTGAGGGCTGTGATTGCTTCAAAAGTAAAGAAATAGAAAAGCATTTTTTTCTATTTCTTTACTTTTGAAGCAATCGTGGCACCCGCGCTTTAAATTAAAATTTTAAAGTTAAAGTGCGAAGCTCGCGATTACTTTGTAATGCAATAGCTCCTGCATTACTGAAAGTTTGAGCTATTGGCGTTGCATTATTATTAGCAACGCGAATAGCTCAAGCTTTCAGTAATGCAAGACCTATTGCATTGCAAATGCTCGTTATATTATTGTAAAATTAGGGGAGGGGGGCCATGAGGCCCCCCTCCCAGGCCGATTTCAGCCCCAGGGATTCCATCCCACGGGGCCCGGACTCTATTGTGGGTGCCCTGGTCCCAACTAGGGCACCCACTTGCATCTGTTGGGGAATGTGGGGGAGGGGAGCCTGAAGTCCCCCACGGTCCCTGCAGGAGCTAGCATTGCTTTCACAGACAGGGAGCTGCTAAACATGCAGCTCCTCTGTGAAAGCAATTCTGCTCCGCTTTCAGCAAGTGAGTGCATTGCTCTCACTAGCTGAAAGCGGAGCATTTTCTGTGGCTTGGCGGGAGTGGTAAAGCTCCTGCTGAGCCACAGCAAACAGCTATGTCCCAGAGGTGGGCACCCTGGGACATAAAAGGAGCCGGCCCAGGGAGGTGGCAGTCCCGAGGGCCATGGATGGCTCCAGGAGGGGGGCCCCCAGGGAGGTGGTGGTCCCTGGGGCTGAGGCTGGGAGGGTCTGCACGCCCCCCACATTAAATTTGAGAAAAGCCTCGGCGAGGTGACGGTCCCTGGGGCTGCAAGGTATGTCCATGTGCCCCCCTCATTTATTCAAATTAAAGCCCCGGGGAGGTGGCGGCCCCGGGGCTGCGGGGAGGGAGTCCGGGCGGCCCCCGCATTGTTTTATGATAAAGCCCCGGGGAAGTGGTGGTCCTCGGGGCAGTGGGGGAGGCCATATGGCCCCCCCATGCATTCATTTGTAAAGACGCCCCAGGCAGGTAGTGGTCCCCGGGGCATTAATAAGCCCCGGGGCGTGCCCCCGCCTTTGTTATGCAAATGCCAACATGACCTAGCTCACCCGGGGACGATTGTTAAAGCGCTTCAAGGTTTTGTGTTTTTTTCTGGCAGGATCCGTGGATTCCACAGAATATTTTTTTTTTTTAAATGCTTTTTTGGCCCTGCGGTGTCCCTGTGGGACCCCTCCAAGAGTCCAAGGGGGTCAGGGTATTTCTACACTGCCCCCCCCCCCTTTTTTTTTTAACCTTTTTGCTGTGACTCGGCACAAGCCGAGTCCCAAGATGGCTGCCAACACTTACAGGTTTGAAGTGTTGCCAGCCAGTAGGATCTCAGCATGAATACTGCTTCCAGGATTCAGACTGATTAGGAAAACTTTTTCACCAGCAATAACTCTCCAGCACTGCCAGTTGGTACCATGTGGCCAGAGGCACTGCAGCTTCAGAATTGAGATCACAGGCATACATATGGCGCCAACCAGTGTGCTTGCGTTAGTCACTTTTTTCCCCCACACCTCATCAACATGGTCCAGATATTTTGCTTGGTGTCTTACTGACAAATTCCTCAGCTATTGGACCGCGACTTCGTCAAATGGCTTATTAAAGGGTCACAGGCTTCAAGCATTGCAGAGGTTGCAGCAAGATGATGTCCATTTCGGGTACTACCCACAACAAATGTTTGTTGTATAAGGGGTCAAGACGCGCCTCTGCAACCAACAGTTCTTGTGCGTCCGACCGCTCTTCCAGTACAAGTCTGCTAGAATATCTTCCCACACTAAAAATAATACAAAAAGCGCCATAGGAAAGCATGGTCTTCATCATTTAGATAAACTTGACACATAATTTGGTCCTGCGTGCCACATAATTCTAGTAACCCTGATAATGTTAAAGCTCTGCACCACCACGGTTGGGCCCAGTAACCACTGTGTGCCCAGTGGCGCACTGAAAGGGGTTCCAACAAGTGGTGCAAGGTAGCTGCACAGATTGGAGCTCACCCATGTGACAAGCATAAGTGATTACAATGAGAAAGACCATTTTAAGAGTGGGACGGTGCAGCGAACAGCTGTGCAAAGGTTTGAATGGAGTACAATAGGGAAAGTCAGGATGAAAGTTAGATCAGTCTGTGGCATCACAAACAATTTGGAAGGGTAACACTCTCAACCTCTAATAAAACACATCACAACAGGAGATTTAAAAAGCATGGTTGGTTGGGAGGACAACCTTGCTATTGTCTCCATAGAGAAAGACTTTTACATGGTGGAATGGTCATTCCCTTATTCAGGTGCTGACTGCCATAGGTACTGGCCCTCGATTTCGCTCCTGGGTATAGTTATTATATACATGTCCTGTCACCAGGGTGCGAGTGGGTAACCTATGTACGAGAACTCGCCCATTGGCAGGGTTGCCACCATATCCTAGCTTCTTTTTGTCCTGGCCCTGGAACCGATGGCCATCTGGATTAGGCAAGAAATCGCGCCCTGGGGGATCACCGTGGGGGACACCAATCACCTTGTGTCCCTGTATGCCTACGACACTCTTATTTCTGTGCACCAAGACACTCCACTCCCCTGCTGTTGGATCTTTTAGACAGGTTAAGGGAGGTGTCTGGACTTCGGATCAATTATCAGAAGTCCCTGCTCTTCCCACTGGGAGCATTACTGTCTCAAGATCCTGTGACCTTGCTGTCCCTCTGTCTTCAATGGGAGACCGATTGGTTTTGTTACTTGGGCGTGATGGCGGCACACACTACTCAGAAGCGTTTACAATACAATATCCTCAGAATCATCGAAGGCCTCTGCTCGTCCATTCAATTTTGGAATACCCTTCCACTCTCCCTCATGGGACGTGTAGCTATATCAAAAATGGTCCATTCGCTGGGGTGCCTTTATTGCATCCATCACTCATTTGACCATATCCCCTCATCTGTCTTTCGGCAACTGAACACCCTGCTCTCATCTCTGATATGGGGAGGGGGGCTCCTGAGTTGCTAGGGACATTCTGCTTCGCCCGCTAGTGGAGGGGGGCTTGGGAGCCCCAAATCTGGAGCAATATTACCTGGCTTAATAATTACAATATGCAACGCACTGACTCACAGAGGGGGACAACTAGGAAAAGAAATTGCTGCTGGACACCTCCAATGCCTTCTCATTACCTCCGATCCAGGGCTACCGTGCCCAGGTTTGAGCTGTGAGAATCATCTTGAGTGATGTTTGTTAGAGTTTCCTGACCAGATATGAAATGACTGGAAGAGGTTAAAAAGCACAGGCAAATATTCCTGAACAGTTCATGCATAGAGCATTGCCCATGGATTGTGGATGTGGGTATTTGGAGGCGAAGGTTTGGCAATTTGCGTTCTCTTTGGCGATGAATATATTTCTGGTGTTCTCCAACACTGGAAGTACTCGTGGAGGACTTGAGGTTGGATTTCCCACTCGTGGTCTTGTTGCTGCATCCTACTTAGTAGGTCTATTACTGAATTGTCCACTCCTGGAAGATATTCCGCCAGGAGGTAAACGTGGTGTCTAATTGCCCAGTGCCAAATGGTCTGTGCTAATTGTGACAGTTGTATTGAGTGTGTCCCTCCTTGTTTTTTAACTTAATACATTGTAATTATACTGCCATCTGTGGTGATAGTCACTAGCGGGATTGGGTCCATAAAAGGCACGCCCTTCAGGATGGAGTGTGCATTCCACCACTTTAAAGATTGATGGACCCTGGGTGAAACGAACGCTAGATCCTCCAAGTTGTCCCTGCTTGTGACCACTGAGATGCTAGACACTCCTGTAACAGGGGCATTTGTAGCCTGACATGTGGGACTAATCGCAATACAAGTGGCCATCATGCCTAAGAAGGCCCATCACCACCCTGACTGGCAGGTGACGATGTGTCTGAAAAAGACCCAGTTGGATCTGGAGATTGAGAACCCTCTGTGAATTGGTGTAAGCTTTGGAAGAGATCAAACCGAGTATTGCTCCCAGACATGGCTGTATCCGACGAGGTTGAAAGCGGGAATTTGTAGCATTTATTGTGAATTCTAGTTTGTGTAACAGACTGATAGTGGCCTGTGTGCCTTGCAAGCACCTTGCTGGAACTGTTGATCAGCTAATCATCGAGATATGGGAAGACATGAATGTTCTGACTCCTTAGATGTGCCCAAATGGTAGTACTTTGAACTGGTAATGATGGCCACTTACCACAAACCGGAGGTACCTGCGATGTGCAGGGTGGATTGGTATATGAAAGTATGCATCCTTCAGATCTAGCACAATCATGAAGTCGCCTTTATGTAGTAGTGGCATTACATCCTGTAGTATCACCATGAGGAAGCGTTCGGACAGGATGTGA
This sequence comes from Calotriton arnoldi, assembly GCA_963921515.1. Taxonomy (NCBI): domain Eukaryota; kingdom Metazoa; phylum Chordata; class Amphibia; order Caudata; family Salamandridae; genus Calotriton; species Calotriton arnoldi. The sequence goes on along the minus strand of CAWUFW010002224.1, from coordinate 1,700,163 downwards.
AGGTTGAGCGGTCATAAATCCAGAATTGGTCCTAGTTTTCCATCTTTTTTAAGGAATTAAAAAGTATAGGGAGTACACCCCTTGGCGTCTGTGTAGTACAGGCTATATAGGCCCCTTTTGCAGCAGAGCTTTTACTTTTTCCTTGAGAAGGTGTACATGCTGAAGGCTTGTTTGCGAGGAGGAATGTTTGGTGGTTGACTGTTTAGTTCTAAGCAGTACCCCTCGCGGATAATGTCTAGCACCCACCGGTCTGATGTTACTAGCCACAACTGGTGAAATTGTTGTAGCCTTCCCCCAACCGGTGTTGCATGATCGGTGGGAATGGAAGTCATTGTTTAGAGGTAATGGCTCCCCTTGCTGGTGTTCCTCTATCTTTTCCTCTTTGTTTAAAACCTCCCCTGTAATAGCTCTTTGCTGTTGGCTGGTGGTATTGCTAATGCTCTTTCTGGTAAGTTTGTGTGTCAGGAGCCGTGTTTTTGGAAGCCTCTTTTCCCTGATACTTCCGAAAGGACTGTTGTCTTGGTGTATTCGACTGAAAGGCTCCCATAAACCTTGCGATCTCTGGGTCTTTCTTTATTTTTTCTAATGGGTAGTCTACCTCTGGTCCAAATAGGTGTTACCCATCAAATGGAACATTAAGCAGATGTTGTTGCACCTCTGGCTCGAACCCTGAGATAAGCAACCAGGCGTGTCTGCGCAGTAGTATAGAGGAATTTATTCCTCTTGCAGCCGTGTCAGCACTGTCTAGGGTGCAACGTATGGTAGCATTAGATACTGGTCTACCTTCTGCAACTAGGTCTTCCCCCCTCTTCCTGTACTGTTCAAGGAGATGTTGAATGAGATCTTCCATCTCGTCCCCTGTTGTATCTGGATGGAAGTCCTGCTACATTTGCTATCTGCCAATGATTGGTGTGTCCAGTTGCCACCCTCTTCCCTGCCACATCAATGCTCTTACTTTGTTTTTCTGGAGGAGGCGCGTCTCCAGTACTCTGGAAAGCTGCTCTCTTCTTCGCTGTTGTCACTACCAGAGAATCAGCTGTTGGATGTCCCCTAATGTCAAGAGGGTCATTGGGGGACGGTTTGTACTTCCTCTCAATATGTGGCATAAGGAATTTGGTCTTGACTAGGTCTTTAAAAATCTCAGTGGAGACCTTGAGCATGAACCCTAACATTGGCAGATAATGCACTGAGTGCTCTGTCTTGGACAGTGTCTCTACGAGGAAATCTGTCTCATCCTCTGTGGTATGCATTTGTACCTTGTGGTATTCAGTCGCACGTTGAATAACACTGTGGTAATATGTATCATCTGGGGGAGATGCATTTGCTGGTATTGGGGGTTCTACGTCTGTGTATGGTAGCACCAAGTCATACTCATCCCATGGGTCTGGGCTTAGTGGGGGTCTCCCTGTGAGTCTGAATCATGTGTATAGTGACTTTGACTCACTGCTTCTTCCTCTGCTGAGTGTGTGGAAGATGGGGACACGGGCTGTGGAGATGTATTAAAGTCAATTGACATAGGGCTTGAGGCCTGATGATCCGTAATTGCCTTCTTTGGAATCAGCGGAGGCGAGTAGTGTCCTATATTACCTTTTATGAGACTTTTCTTTGTAAAAGTTCCTTGCCTGTTTGGCGCTTTTTTCGCATGATCTCCTTAAGGTTTTCAAAACCTTTTCCTTTCGACTCACAGGCCACTAGTGTCTAGGATGTTTATGACGCTGTAAGAAAGTGCCCCTTTTTGACATGGCCACCCCACTTTTTGCCTGGTATTTAATGCAATTTTGACAGGAAGTGCACTGGGTTCCTGCTATCCAAGTCCCCAGTGCCAGATCTCTTTCCCTAAAACTACAATTGTTCCCCCAAAAGGCCATACCTTTAGCACACCTATAAGTCCCTAGTAAATGGTACCATGTGTACCCAGGGCATAGGTACTAAAAAGGGGCCCCAAGGGCTGCAACATGTACTGTGCCATCCTAAGGGACCCCCAAGATAACTCATGCAGACTGCCATTGCAAGCTGCGTGTATTGGTACAGATAAAAGTGAACACATGACATGGCACAAATCCCTGTGTGCAATGCCTACAGACACTGCATGCAGTATAGGTAAGCCACCCCTACAGCAGGCCTTACTGTTCTAAGGCAGGGTGCACTGTACTACATGTGTGGACATATCTGCATGAGCATCCCCTGTGATGTCTAAGTCTATTCTTGGATGTCACAAGCGAACAGGGCAGCCATTTTAAGTACATGTGCGGGACACTGGTAAAAACAGGTTCCCTATCTACATTATGGCCTCACTGAAATCTATGGTTTTTGGTATCAAACACCTTGTATTAATAAACCCACACGGATTCCAGTGGTGGATGTATTAATGTATGCAACCTGAGGGCACCTTAGGGGTGTTCCCTGCAAACCTCCCAGCCTCTAGTGAGGTGGCTGACTGGTGTAGATCAGCCTGCCACCACCACCAGGTTTCTGACCCCCTGCAGGTGTTGCCATCTACTCCAAGCAGGATGGCTCAGTAATTAGCAAATTAAGGCAGGAGGCTTCAAAGGCCTCTGCTGCCCTTGATATACGACTTCCCCAGACAGGGGAAATGGCAACCCCCTACCCTGGGCCCATTTGGCACCAGGACAGATGGGAAACTAGATATGCAGGGAGGTATGGTACACTACCAGGCCAGTGACACCCCTACGGTACGCTGCCTGATGTGCCCCCCTTTAGGAAATGTAGGAAGCTGGCTCTGTATATATTGCCAATAGGTGGCAATACCGTGCACAAAGTCCAGGGTTTCCTCAGAAGAGTACAGGGCTCAATATAAAACCCAAAGTGCTTCATTAGTGGTAGTGTGGGCGAGCAGCCTTAGGCCTAACACAGAGTGCAAGGCAATTATTGCACCACAGTGATCAATAATGGACCCACAACCAATTTTATAAAATTATACTTTGTTTGTACTTTATTTTAAGACCCAGCTCTTCATAATCAGGTAGGTACATTTTTAATTAAAAAAAACTTTTCACTTAGAAAAATCGACACAAACTTTTTCACACAGTCCAATGTTATCCTATGAGGAAAACAATACTGTGGTTGTACAGTTAAGTGTTTAACTTACAATCTCGGTCTTCGGAGCCAAAAGTCGGCCAGGGGTCAGGTTAGTACCAAAACTGCACTACCAGCAGCATAGGTACGGCCGGGTGCAGAGGTAAAAATCGGAGTTCGGCCCAATGCTTGGTCCCTGCAACCGATTTACCAGGGAGGTAAATCGGTTGCAGGGACCAAGCTTTATGGGTTAGCACAAGCACAGTGGAGGGGGGCCTCAAAGCAGCACCAAACGTACACAACCAGCGGCACAGGGCAGCCAGATGCAGGGTGCAAATTCGACATCGGGCACCCAATGCTTTTCAATGAGGATTTTCCTGACAGCATAGAGGCTGCCGGTGTGGCACCGGAGGTTGCAGGAGGAAGATCAACAACAACAGAGTTAAGTTGGGGTGTCGGGGTCAAAGGGGCACCGTTGGTTCAGCTCACCTAGGTCCAGGGGTATTGGGTGCAGGGGTGCCTCTCGACGCAAGATACTTCTTACCAGAGCTGGTTGCGGTCAGGGAGGAGTCTCTGGATTCACACTGCAGGCGCTGTCGTGGAGGGCAGGAAAGGTCAACCAACGCTGGACACGAGGTCAGCATCGCCAGGGAGACTTCACTGCACAGGTGCACCACTCAGACTCGGGCCGTGGGCATCGGGTGTAGAGTGGGCAGGGGACACGGATCTGCCTGGATCCGGAGTCTTTGGAGTCTGTTTATACTGGACAGATCTAATGTCCACGGGAGATTGGAGTCTTTATTGAAGGCAACAATCCTTTAGAAGTCACTGTTGCAAAACAGGTCGCAAGGTCATCGAAGCAGAAGACAGGCCGGTAGGGCTGTGGGCCAAGGCAGTTGGCATCTTCAGGCTCCTGCTGCAGGGTGTCTTCTTTCGTCATACAACCCCATGTTACACATAAGAGGTAGGAAATTTATTGGAGTGAGTTATTGTGGATTCATTGGCTATAACTCTCGTTTGTTCAGTAGATAATGCATTTTTTTAATCATTTTTATTTTTTGTATTATATTGTGTTGTGATTTGTTTTGTCTATTGTTGGTGCAGTTTGTCTCGATTAAGGTTCCGATTGTACTAGATGGATACAATTGTTTATAAAATGACAAATATCAAAAAAGAATATATGTAAAATGAGATAAATACTCAAAACACACGAGATTAATTTGGACGTAGTGTTTTCTGAATTAATGATTAATTAATGGCCGCGTGGGACTCCTTGATATTTCTTGTATTGTTTCTTCTTAAGTCATCGCAGATCTGAGGGCCAGGTCTGGGGAAGCAACCTAAATACTAAATTTAGGAGGCGTTTTAGGGGAGTAGCAGGTAGGGCCAATGGGCACCTTACCTGGGGTGATTACACACCCTAATATGCCACCCTCCTGTGGGAGGGGGTATAGACCTAGCCCTGATTGGAGGGGTACCGTCATCTTCAAGATGGCGGGGACTGAAAATTGTTCTTAACCTCGCCTCCCCCACCTTACGGGTGGGGTTGGCAGAGGTGGGCACACCTCCTATCTTTTTGAATTTTCCCACCGGTTTTCCCACTCAAAGTGGAGGTGTAAACCAGGGACTGCCATCTGCTGCTAGCAGCGGAGGCAGGGGGTTGCCTTGCAAAGGCGGCAGGCCTTTGAAGCTTCTCCCTCTTCGAGCACTGGCCCATCCTGGGGAGGGAGGAATGATACCCCTGCCCAGGATGTGCATTGTTTCTGGTCCCGGAGAGCAGAGGCTCTCTACCAGGGGGTCCAGAAACATGTCTGGTGGTGGCTGGCTGCTTACAGCCGGTCAGAGACCACTCCAGGGTTGGTAGGGATTCAGGAGGAACCTCTGAGGGGCCTTCTGGGTACATGGCGCAATAACTCCCACACTGTCATCACTGTGGGTTTATTGACGGGAGTAGTTTGGTACCAAACACTCCTGTGTTCAGTGAAGCCATCATGGTGCTGTGGAACTTGAGTTGTCGAGTTTACAGCCCATTTACATTTCTTTTTTTATATATACTCTCTATGGCTTCCCTGGCACTTACAATACTAAGGAATGGGCCCCAATTTTGTAGGGGCACATCTGCCCATGCAGATATGCCCTCACTAGCGGTATAGTGCACCCTGCCTTAGGGCTGTGAGGCCTGCTACAAGGGTAGCTTACCTATGGTGTCAGGCAGGGCTAGCTTGTGGACTTTGTCGTTTTCTCCCTCACTGGGGCATGCAGGCTACAAGGGCAGTGGCATGGTCCCAGTGAGGGGGGTCTCAAGGGACCCTCTTCAGCTCCCAGGCCCTATGTACTCAGGGTACCATTTACTAGGGACTTACAGGGGGCAAAAGTACCAATTAGGGGTTTGTTTTAGGGAAGGAGCACTGGCACAGGGGGCCTAGTTGGCAGGGCCCATGCCCTAAATTTGAAACCACATCAAAACCAGGCAAAAAGTGGGGGGCTAACCATGCAAAACAAGCATTGGAAATGCAATAGGTCTCGCATTTTTTTAAGTTCGACCTATTGGCATTGTAAATGGCAATGTCGGTTACCTACTAAGGGAGTATGGAGGGAGCAGTTGGTGTCGGAGTGCCAAAATGCTCTGTTGGAGAGTGACTGGCCAAAAGTAAACCAAACAAGCAGCGACTTTTAAAATTGTGTTTAGCCAGAACTTTTGGCTATGTTGTAGAGCATTGTGGCTGCTGTGCATTATGTTGAAAAGTTATAATAAAAAGTGTTAAGCATTTTTGTTACCTTTATATAAACGAAGACGACATTATATACAACTGAAAAACCTGATTAAAAAAAGATTTTAACATAAAAAATGTATTCTAGTTTTTTTGTACTTGCACTGCTGGCAACTTCTTCCTGCCTGTTCTCATGCTTGTTTGTTATAAAAAAATTGTTATGGGGGAGCGTGACATAAATAACTGGGGAGTGGAGGTTGAAAAACAGTAATTTAATTAGAACACGAGCAGCGGACGGACACTAGGGGAGAATCAACAGATGCCAGATTCCAAGGCCAGATTGACGTGATGCTTAGGTGGTGCGCTGATGCAAAATGGTGGTGGTGAATGATGTTTGGTGCTCAGGTGGTGACACTATATGGTGTGGATTGGAGGTACGTTGTGGATTGTGGAGTTGAAATATGTTGTTTGGTGTGTAATTATGCGGTGTGTATTGGAAATGTGTGGAGTTGAATTGTGTGGCCTGGAACTGTGGTGTTGAGTGAAATTATGCTTAGTGAAATTGTGTCATGGTGTGGAGTGCATTTATGTTGATTGGTGGTATGTGGTATAGAGTGCATTTATGTGGCGTGTATTTATGTTGCATTGAGTACAGTGCAATTATGTGGCGTGTAATGATGTGGCACTGAGTGGTATTATGTGGAGTGTATTTATGTTGCATTGAGTAGAGAGTAATTGTGTGGCGTGTAATTATGTGGTACTGAGTGGTATGTGGAGTGTATTTATGTTGCATTTAGTAGAGTGTAATTATGTGGCGTGAAACTATGTCGCACCGAGTGGTATTTTGTGGAGTGTATTTATGTTGCATTGAGTAGAGTGGAATTATGTGGCGTCTAATTATGTGCCACAGTGGTATTATGTGGAGTGTATTTATGTTGCATTGAATAGAGTGTAATTATGTGACGTGTAATTATGTGGTACTGAGTGGTATTATGTTGAGTCTATTTATGTTGCATTGAGTAGAGTGTAATTATGTGGCACTGAGTGGTATTATATGGAGTGTATTTATGTTGTATTGAGTAGAGTGTTATTATGTGGCGTGTAATTATGTGGCACTGAGTGGTAATATGTGGAGTCTATTTATGTTGCATTGAATAGAGTGTAATTGTGACGTGTGATTATGTGGTACTGAGTGGTATTATGTGGAGTGTATTTATGTTGCATTGAGTAGTGTAATTACGTGGTGTGTAATTATGTGGTACTGAGTGGTATTATGTGGAGTGTATTTATGTTGCATTGAGTAGAGTGTAATTATGTGGCGTGTAATTATGTGGCACTGAGTGGTATTGTGTGGAGTGTATGTTGCATTCAGTAGAGTGTAATTATGTGGCATGTAATTATGTGGCACTGAGTGGTATTTGGAGTGTATGTTGCATTGAGTGCAGTGTAATTATGTAGCATATAATTATGTGGCACTGAGTGGTATGTGAAGTGTATTTATGTTGCATTGAGTTGAGTGTAATTATGTGGCGTGTTAATATGTGGCACTGAGTGGTATTATGTGGAGTGTATTTATGTTGCATTGAGTAGAGTAATTATGTGGCGTGTAATTATGTGGTACTGAGTGGTATTATGTGGAGTGTATTTATGTTGCATTACGTAGACTGTAATTATGTGGCGTGTAACTGTCGCCCTGAGTGGTTTTTTGTGGAGTGTATTTATGTTGCATTGAGTAGAGTGTAATTATGTGGCGTGTAATTATGTGGCACAGTGGTATTATGTGGTGTATTTATGTTGCACTGAATAGAGTGTAATTATGTGACGTGTAATTATGTGGTACTCAGTGGCATTATGTTGAGTGTATTTATGTTGCATTGAGTAGAGTAAATATGTGGCGTGTAATTATGTGGCACTGAGTGGTATTATATGGAGTGTATTTATGTTGCATTGAGTAAAGTGTAATTATGTGGCGTGTAATTATGTGGCAATGAGTGATATTAAGTGGAGTGTATTTATGTTGCATTGAGTAGAGAGTAATTGTGTGGCGTGTAATTATGTGGTACTGAGTGGTATGTGGAGTGTATTTATGTTGCATTTAGTAGAGTGTAATTATGTGGCGTGAAACTATGTCGCACCGAGTGGTATTTTGTGGAGTGTATTTATGTTGCATTGAGTAGAGTGGAATTATGTGGCGTCTAATTATGTGCCACAGTGGTATTATGTGGAGTGTATTTATGTTGCATTGAATAGAGTGTAATTATGTGACGTGTAATTATGTGGCACTGAGTGGTATTATATGGAGTGTATTTATGTTGTATTGAGTAGAGTGTTATTATGTGGCGTGTAATTATGTGGCACTGAGTGGTAATATGTGGAGTGTATTTATGTTGCATTGAATAGAGTGTAATTGTGACGTGTGATTATGTGGTACTGAGTGGTATTATGTGGAGTGTATTTATGTTGCATTGAGTAGAGTGTAATTACGTGGTGTGTAATTATGTGGTACTGAGTGGTATTATGTGGAGTGTATTTATGTTGCATTGAGTAGAGTGTAATTATGTGGCGTGTAATTATGTGGCACTGAGTGGTATTGTGTGGAGTGTATGTTGCATTCAGTAGAGTGTAATTATGTGGCATGTAATTATGTGGCACTGAGTGGTATTTGGAGTGTATGTTGCATTGAGTGCAGTGTAATTATGTAGCATATAATTATGTGGCACTGAGTGGTATGTGAAGTGTATTTATGTTGCATTGAGTTGAGTGTAATTGTGTGGCGTGTTAATATGTGGCACTGAGTGGTATTATGTTGAGTGTATTTATGTTGCATTGAGTAGAGTAATTATGTGGCGTGTAATTATGTGGTACTGAGTGGTATGTTGAGTGTATTTATGTTGCATTAAGTAGACTGTAATTATGTGGCGTGTAACTATGTCGCCCTGAGTGGTTTTTTGTGGAGTGTATTTATGTTGCATTGAGTAGAGTGTAATTATGTGGCGTGCAATTATGTGGCACAGTGGTATTATGTGGTGTATTTATGTTGCACTGAATAGAGTGTAATTATGTGACGTGTAATTATGTGGTACTCAGTGGCATTATGTTGAGTGTATTTATGTTGCATTGAGTAGAGTAAATATGTGGCGTGTAATTATGTGGCACTGAGTGGTATTATATGGAGTGTATTTATGTTGCATTGAGTAAAGTGTAATTATGTGGCGTGTAATTATGTGGCACTGAGTGATATTATGTGGAGTGTATTTATGTTGCATTGAATAGAGTGTAATTATATGGCACTGAGTGGTATTATGTGGAGTTTATTTATGTTGCATTGAGTAGAGTAATTATGTGGCGTGTAATTATGTGGCACTGAGTGGTATTATTTGGAGTGATTGTTGCATTGAGTGCAGTGTAATTATGTAGCATATAATTATGTGGCACTGAGTGGTATTATGTGGAGTGTATTTATGTTGCATTGAGTACAGCTTTTACTTCAGTATTAAGTGCTAACAAGTGCTGGAAAAGTCTAGTCTTCATCAATTTTAGCATATATACAGATTACTGTATTACTATCTATAATTCACATCTCAACAAAACATTATAACGGATGTTAAATAGAACCTGCTGAAAACAGTGGAGGGGCACGTTCAGAGGACTTTTCACAAGAATCTAAAAATATACAGTGATATAATCAAAAGTAAAAAAGGAAGTGTGTGCACAGACTTTACAAGCAACCAAAACACTCAATATGCTCTTTTTACCAGCAACACATAGTGCAAGGCTTAACAAAGCAGGGGGTCTCCGTCAGTTCTTATAGCCCTTAACTGAGTCTGTTTATAAACATTCTTAATATTTACAGATAAACTAAAGAAATAAGGAGATTGTGAGGCAGAAGATTCAATTTCATTCCAGTTCAGCAATCAAGGTACTTCCAGTGCACACTTGACTCGCTAAAGGTAGCAATAGAGAGCAGAGAAGGCTGACCCCAGGGTGCGCTACATTGATAGCGACTGAAACACAGCGTAACAAGGTATTGTTAAATCTGTGTCTCTTCTACAGACAAGGGGCACAATTTAGAGGGCAATATGGAATGGAACGAAATCCTCAAATTAACTCCACGACTCGCAGTCCACACCATTTACATGCTTCGCTCCACCTACGCCCACCTTACATCCATCTCTCCACTGAGCCCAATCCTGCTGGCATCAATGCGACCCTCAGTCACATCATAGACCACCACTAAAAACAGATTGTCACAGCCAATAGGGCCAAAAGACGAGGCCTATTGTATTTGCCAATGCTCGTTTATATACCGGTTCATATCACACAAGCTGTTTATAAGCCCTGTAAGTAACGACTTGCTATTAAAACATCATCTAATTGTAATCAGATGTAATGGTCACTCCATGTCATCACTTCCAGCCCTGTGCTTTTGTGTGACCACCTAATGCATTCTGGGTGTAGTAGTCTTGTTTACTTCAATCTACCCAACTACATTAATACAGTCGAGGTTGCCACCCTACTTACAGTGGCACAATTCACTGGACGCCCCCGGCAACTTGCAATAGAAGTGGCTGTATGGGCCCTGGCGAGGGGCTCCAGCGGACTTCAGAGCTTCTAAGCATGACGGCACGGCGAGCTGACTTTTCTTTCAGATGTCAGTCCTGTTCAGCAGGAACCTCCCTCATCAGTTTACAGAGCTTGAGGGAGAGCCCGGAGTGCAGATGAGAGAAAACCAGCACTGAAATCGGACACGGGATGCCGGAGACACAAGCGCCGTCCCAGACACGATCCCTTCCGGGGCAGTCGCTCCCCATTGGGTGCTGGGACACAGACGACCTGTCATGAGGCTCCAAACTCGAGCAAAAGTGCAACTCCGGGGGATAGTACCGTAAAGTGGGACAGAGGGCATTCCCCGCTCTGATTGCAGTGCTTAGAAAACACTTCAAGGAGCAAGACGTATATTTGGAAGCATGTTACGTGCTGGTTTAGAGCCTCGTTTTAGACCGTTAACGCTACACACACACGCCTGCCATGCCGTAGTTATCTGTTAATTTCACGTTCATGATAAGGAAAAAGCGGGGTGTATGTCCTTACGGAATGCTTCTAAAAAGGCTGTCAGAGCAAGAAAGAGAAGCCGAACATAACAAGCATCGCCCGAAAGGAAAGCGGCTGAAAAAATATATATATTTGTCAATTCTGGGGCTCTTTATAAAGATGTAGACTTAAATTAAACAGTTCAGACAATGTTCAATGAAACTAAACAGTGGTGCGCGCGCACCACAGAGGAGCGGGGGGGAGGGGGAGGGAGCTCGGCAGCGGCAGCGAGGCGAACGCGCGCTGCTGCGCGTTCTGGCCACCGTCGGGAATGGGAGGAGCGAAGGCGGGACATGCGCCCGCCTTTGCCCAATCGCGTGCCGTTTTTTCTAAAAAAACGCACGCTACAGCCAATGAGGGCTTCTGGAAACAAAACCACACGCACGAGCGTGTGGGTCGTTTTCAGAAGCCCTTTCTAGAGGTCTCGCGCTGCGCGAGCAGTGCTGCGCACTGCAACGCTAGGCGCGAGACCTAAAAAGGGCATTTTCTCACATTTGTAAATTGGGACCCATATCTTTTGGGCTAGTTTCAATAGTGTGTGTGCCTTTGTTCACCCCGTTTAAGCAGAGCATTGTTGTATTGTCCATTTAAACTAGTGCTGTCCCTTCCCATTACAGGTTTCTGGAAAGCTTTCAGTGCTAGGAAGACACATTTGCTGCTGTCCTGCTTCTACGGGGTTTCATCGACCTCTGATGTTAGGTTTGCGAATGTGAGCTCCACATCCTGTGTGGGATGCATCCATTGTGATGGTCATTGAGGGAGTTGGTGTAGGAAGCTGGCTCTGTATATACTATACCAAAGTAAGGTATAGTGTGCACCAGTACTTAATTTATGCCGTGCTTTCCGGTGCTTAGCACCGGCACTTACTTATCAGGGCCGGGTCTACACGCATCTTCCTGCACGTCATTGATTGATATATTTAATTTACCTCACTACTGGACTTGGTGCAGAGTGTTGTGTTCAACTTCTCATCCATCTCCCGAGTAAGTCAGTTCTGCCCCGGTGATGTGTGTTGTGGGCGCGGCTGTGAGACTGAGCCTGCCCTGGCTGAGCCAAGAGAAGATTCATATGAATGAATCTCGATCTGATATGTTGATGGCGGCTGCACGGCCCTTAGTTCAGTGTTGCCGGCCCGGTGGGCGGGACACTGATTTGGGTAGGATTTTGGTTCTGTGGGGGTTGGGGCTGTGCAGCAGCAGGCAGCGTGCGCAGATTTTTTCAGATTGCATTGCCACGCCTTACCACACCCGCACCCCACCACCAGAGTCATCGTTCAACGGTTCAAATGAGTGCTGCCAGCCCGACGACGTTGAGGATTGGCAGGCAGCAGCCAGTACTGGCAACATACCAGGTGAGGCAGGCCTAATAATCAGTTAATGAAGCTAAAGGCAGTGCAGTGTGTGTCCCGGCCGCCCGGCCCACCACGAACGTTAAGTTAAGTACTAACTAGTAGCCATGGTGTGTGGGGAGTAGAGGGGGGGGGGGTTCGAGGGGTAATAGTAGTCTGTATTTCAATGGTCTGGTTACGAAAGTCCTCGACGTGTATTTTTATTTTAGGGCACGTTGTACAGACTGGCTTCCTTTTGAATCCGCTCTCTCCAGCTTGGCTAGGCTTTTTCTAACGCACGGCTGGGCGGTTGCATATTAATGCTGGATCCTTCGAGAATTGTGCCTCGCTGCTCGTTCCGCCATCTTGGAGCCAAGAGAGAAAACATCAGGTCACCACCAATAAAGGAGGCTTGAAATGTGCATCGCATTTTCTCAGTAAATCTGTCGATTTTGGAGTCCAACGTCAGCGGTAGTTTGCGTGTACCCACCACATGTAACTGTTTTAAAAACCACAATTTAACTATTTAATGGTGTTTGTTGTCTTATCAGGAGACAATGAAGGTCTGTCAGCACCAAGACATTTTTTTAAATGTTCTTTTTGTACCTATCTTTCTGGCAGCCTCACGCTTTGCATCTGTTGCAATTTCTGTGAGAGTTAAGATGGGATTACTTTATTTGTAATAATTCAGGCCTGTGCCTCTGAATTGAGGTAGTTTCCCTGAGAATGCCTTATTAATGTGCATGTTAGTATAGCATTCACTGTACAACGTAGTTCCTTCTAGGCGCCAGAGCATCGACTTGTACGGCGAGTTTGTCATGGTTAAAATAACTGGTCCAGAGCTAGGGGTTGCAAGAGACATCCACAGTTGCAATTATATCGGTGAGCGGGGTTTGCAAATACAGCAGTTACATACATGTTCCGAGGGGGAGACAGATTAATAGAGTGGCAACATAACATGACAATAGTTGAATTAAATTGCATTATTTACAGTGAGTTACAGTACACAGAAATGTGCTAAGTTTGAAGTTAGTGTAGAGGGTGGCATGAGGCGTGCGGATGTCTGAGGGAAGGCTGTCCCAAAAGGGGTGTGCTATGACGGCAGATACCCTATCACTAATGTTCGTGTTTCTTGGTGTTACTAAGATGTATTTTTTTCTGCAGTTTTATATAGCACCAACTCGACCCGAAGTTATTGGAGTGCTTTACATGAGCACCAGTTCCATTACACAAGGACACATTCATTTTTTTTGTTTGTTTTTGGTAGGCACGGGGAGATTAAATGATTTGCCCAGAATCACTGCATGTTAAGCTGACACCGAGACTCAAACCTGGTTCACCAGCTCCTAAGTCAGCAGCTCTGACCGTTATGCTTCGATGGAGCAGAGTGGGCCTGTGGAGGTCTTCACTGATTTACTTGTCAACCGACATCAGTTGTAAACAATCCTATAAGATTTTCAATATAGGGTTTTGACATCTGTTTATTAATGGTGATTGGATATTTTCAAGATGGCAACTTGTATTTAGAAATAAACATTAGTTGTTTATTGCTGGGTTTTATAAGAGGACATTTATTATCCATCAGCCACTTTCAGGTATCTCAGAGTTTTACCAGCATCACTGTGCCATGACGTTTTTCCTTGTCTGTTTCCATGTGCAGGTGTATTTGGACAGTGTGACAAAGGTTGTGTGAACAACATGTACCAGACGCTTTCCTACATGTAGCACGGTGGTTGGGGCTACGTTGGAAAGCTTGATATTGGGGGCGGGAGTCTTGAAATGGAAATCCTCGTCTGTGGCAGCTGACTCAATGAGGGGTATCTGACCTTAGTTTAACTTGAAAAGGCTTGTACTCAGTGCTTAATTTGAACCGGTGGTTTCCGGTGCTCGGTACGGGCACCTAATTACCATCACCGGGGTTTATGATAGTCTGCCACATGGCCAGACAGGCTAATATAGGTATGAGCACAACAGCTGCTTATTAGTTCAATTTACATTGTTAGTTTAGTTTACATTTACAATTAATACCTGCTTCCCAAGCCATACTTATAGCTTTGGGGGCCTAGAATAGTATGAATTGACACACTTGTAAGAGTGTGATGGTTAGTAGCTGTGTTTTTACTGTCACTGGCAGGGGCAATGTGTGGTGCAAGCTGCAGTGGCCTCCAACGAGAGCCCAGCACGTATTCTTTTACAAATTAAGCACTGGTGTGCACAGAGTCCAGTGGATCCCCAAAGGCTTACAGAGGTTAAAGTAGGTAATACCTTACTCAATTTGTGGTAGTGCGGGCGAGCAGTAAGGCTTTAACAGAGGGTAGTGTTAAGCATTTATTGTACACACTCAGGCAAGAAATGATGTCACACAGTCAAAGACTGAACTCAGACCAATTGTTTGTATCACAAATATTTCTTTAGTTCTATTTTATTTTTAGAACCAAGCAGTACTTGGTACAGGTAAATAGAATTATACTTTTCAAGACAGATTGATCAAAACAAGCAAGCTGGATGAAAATGACTTTTGTTACAGGTTTGTAAAATATTTCAAAACAGTAAGTTTTTGAAATTTCTTGGAGATTACTTTTCAGATTACATTTTAGAGTACTTTTTGACTACTTTTTCTACTCAGTGTGATATGCCTAGATATCACACTGGGACATTTCCTAGATAAAGGTAAGTAAAACAGTTTTTCATTAAAACACAGTTGCTTAGGTTTTCATACAAATTCAACTCCACACTTAGAACTTTTTCAGAGGAAAACAGTCAATGCAATCCTTTGGAGAAAAATTAGGTTATTGGTTTGCAGGTAAGCAATTGGTCTTTGAGACTCTGGACCCAAATACCTGGCAGCTAAGTTCACTCATTACATCAAGGCTAGGACTCTCAGATCCTCCACAGCGAACCTTCTTAAACCTCCCACCTTTAGACACAAAACCAAAGGAGGGAAGTCCCTTGCGGTCTTAGGAACAAAAGCATGGAATCTCATGCCCGCACATCTAAGGGCGATAGGATCAGAGACCCTATTCAGAAAATCACTGAAAACCTGGATATTTGGGGTCATGGATGCATTCTGCTCCTCACTTGTATAAACAGGATCATTTCTCATACCTACTCATTCACCTTTGCCTCTTCCGCATAGCGCCAGGATGCTCCCTACGGAGTGACAGCTGCGCTTTACAAATATTTAAATCATATCAAAATCTTTGGGGTTGAGTTTCTGGGGTTAGAAAAAAGATTTCCACAGGTTTAAGTATGCACTCAAAAAGCGCCCTCAGCGGCACTAGGGCAGCCGGGTGCAGAGTGCTGAGACCCAATGTTAGCCTATGGGGCTGTTGGTTGGTGGCTGCTCTCAGGCAAGCCACAGGGTTGAGGGAGCAAAGCATCTAGGGTTAAGCTCAGGGCAAAGGGGGTCCCAGGTCAGCACTAAGTCCACACCACCAGCGGCACAGGGGCGGCTGGGTGCAGAGTGCTTAGGAGGGGTCAGGAACCCAATGCAATCCTATGGAGATTGCCGGTTTTGGTTTTTAGCTGCAGGCTCGGTCCAGGAAGTTTCCTGGGAGGAACCAACAGCTGAGCAGGTAAGCTAGAGGGCTCGTGGACGAAGGTGCACCTCAGGCCCTCTTCTCCAGGGCGGCTGGATGTAGGGGTGCCTTTTGAGGTCAGGCTTCACCTAACCGGGCCACTCGCGGTTGGGGGGGGGAGGGGTCTCCGTGTACAGGCTGCAGGCGACGTCAGGGAGTCCTGGAGGGGTCAACCCATGGTAGACTCGGACTCTGGAGCGCTGGGGGACCTCGCTGGGACCGGTGGGCCACTTGGACTCGGACCACGGGCGACGGGTGCAGTGGTGGTTCCAGGCATCGGGTTTCTTTGTCCTCGGCAGGCTCGGAGTCTTTCTTTGGAGATTCTTTTGAACAGAGCTGCTGTTCACAGGAGATCCGGTCTTTGTTGGAGGCACTCAGTCCACCCAGGGGTTCTGGAGGTCGCTGGCTGCAGGACAAGGAGACTTTTGGCGCAGGATCTCTGGAAACTGCAGACGGGCCAGTAGGGCTGGGGCCACGTCAGTTCTTCTCTGCAGTCTCCTCTGCTGGGTGTCTTCTTTCGTCCTTCTTCGTAGTTTGTGGGAATCTGCCTTCTTGGTTCAGGGCTGCCCCCAAAATACTGTATTTAGGGGCGTTTTAGGGGCCTCGGGTTAGTAGCCAATGGGCTACTGACCTTAGGGTGACCCTTGGTGTGCTCACCCCACATGGGGAGTGGGCACAATCTCTAATCCTGATTGGAGAGTGCCTGCCATCTGCAAGTTGTCGGGCACTGAAGAGTGGGCTTCACCTCGCCTCCCCCACCTGTGGGCTGGGATTAGCAGAGGTTTGGCACACTTTCTGGGCTGTTCTAATTTTCCCCGCCAGTCTTTCTGCCGAAAAGCAGGTGAGACCGGAGAAGGGATCCTGCACCTGATAGCAGAAGAGGCTAGGGGTCGCCTTGCAAAGGCGGCAAGGCCTTTTAAGGTCCCCTGCCACAGATGGCTCTTCCTGACTTGAGGAAGGTGTGAACACCTCCGCCCAGCAAAGGCTTTGTTTCTGGGCTTAGGGAGCAAAGGCTCCCACCCCAGGGGTCCAGAAACATGTCTTGTGGTAGCAGGCCGATGTCTACCAGTCAGGGAACCCACCAGAGGCTGGTTGTTTTTCAGGGGGCATCTTTAAGATGCCCTCAGAGTGCATTGTTTAATAAATCCCACACTGGCATTAGTGCTGGTTTATTATGCTGAGAAGTTTGCTACCAACCTTCCCAGAATTCAGTAAAGCCATTATGGTGCTGTGGAGTTCTTAATAACAAACTCCCAGACCATATACTCTTTATGGCTTTACTGCACTTACGTCTAAAAATGGACTTAGACACTGTAGGGGTACAGTGCTCATGCAACTGTACTCTCACCAGTGGTTTAGTGCACCCAGCTAGAGGGGTGCCTAACCTATTCCCTATTATGAAAAATGGGGTGACCCAACGGTCCTGGACCTGGGTTTGATATGATACGAAAAACAATGGTCCTGGACCTAATTTCCAAAAGATGAATCAAATCACCACCTACAATACTAATTTAACAAATTATTTACTGAGCCCAATTCCTGTTGGCTCACAGTAGTTAATTACAGGCAGTTTACTAATGTGCAACAACCACAGAAAACATTTTCCTTTTCAAGAGTTTTATTCCATCATATTTAATAAAACAATATGTACTTTACTGTACGTGACACTGAAAGACAAAGGAAAGGTTGCTCCAGGGGAACGTGCAAGAATAGAAAAGTGCTCTAGCTGTGCAAAGGGTGAATAGAATTCAGATATTACGGTGAGAGCATAGGTTATAAAAAATTCATTCATTTGACTGATGTATAATTCTCAGTCTTGGTTTCTACCTGACCACATTTTATCATTCCAAATCAATTATCAATCGATTTTGAAATACACAATGCAAATCTTGTGATGCACGTTACAGTTAGGGACTGGTGGTCCAGGTTAGATGTATATGGGCGTCGACGTTTCGACCCGTCTTGGGGCTCAAGGGAAAACTAGGGGCCTCGGCCTGCGGGTCTTCCTCAGGACGGTGGGGGCAACCTGAGTGTAGGTGTAATATCTTGGTTAGACACCCGCTAAACTTCGCTGGGTTGGGGAACCTCCTATTGGATTAGGCGTAGTGTGTGTTCCCATCCATGAATGAAGGGTAAACGGTAATGGCTATCGCTTCCAATACAGTCAAGGGGCAAAACGGTAATGGCTATGGTTTCCAATACGGTCAAGGGGCAGTCAATGCAGCTGCCAGCAATTCGAGCGGATTGATCGCGCCGGACTTTGTCTGCCTAGCTCCTGCATTGACTGCCCCTTGACCGTATTGGAAACCATAGCCATTACCGTTTTGCCCCTTGACTGTATTGGAAGCCATAGCCATTACCGTTTACCCTTCATTCATGGATGGGAACACACACTACGCCTAATCAAATAGGAGGTTCCCCAACCCAGCGAAGTTTAGCGGGTGTCTAACCAAGAAATTACACCTACACTCAGGTTGCCCCCACCGTCCTGAGGAAGACCCGCAGGCCGAGGCCCCTAGTTTTCCCTTGAGCCCCAAGACGGGTCGAAACGTCGACGCCCATATGCATCTAACCTGGACCACCAGTCCCTAACTGTAACGTGCATCACAAGATTTGCATTGTGTATTTCAAAATCGATTGATAATTGATTTGGAATGATAAAATGTGGTCAGGTAGAAACCAAGACTGAGAATTATACATCAGTCAAATGAATGAATTTTTATAACCTATGCTCTCACTGTAATATCTGAATTCTATTCACCCTTTGCACAGTTAGAGCACTTTTCTATTCTTGCACGTTCCCCTGGAGCAACCTTTCCTTTGTCTTTCAGTGTCACGTACAGTAAAGTACATATTGTTTTATTAAATATGATGGAATAAAACTCTTGAAAAGGAAAATGTTTTCTGTGGTTGTTGCACATTAGTAAACTGCCTGTAATTAACTACTGTGAGCCAACAGGAATTGGGCTCAGTAAATAATTTGTTAAATTAGTATTGTAGGTGGTGATTTGATTAACCTATTCCCTAGGCAGTGGGTTGCAGGCATGGCACACAGGTATGTGTACCATGTCGACTCTTCACTTTTCTCTGCACCAAAACAAGCAGCCTGCAATGGCAGTTTGTGTGGGTTAAAGAACAGGATCTCTAAGGGTGGCACAATATGTGCTGCAGCCCTTAGAAGCCATCTCAGGTCACAGTGCCCTTGGTACCCATGGTACCTTTTACAAGGGACTTACATGTGGCCAGAGAGGTGCCAATTGGGGATAAAGGTACAGTTTTGTGAAAGAACACAGGCCCTGGGAACCTGATTGGCAGGGACACATCAAGACAAAGTGCATCAGAAATCTGGCAAAAAGTGGGGGGGTTACTGCAACAGAAACCCACTTTCCTACAGTTGGCAGTTGGAATGATATTCCCACCGTGATGTTCTGTAAGTTGCACCATTGCATTTCTTTCTGAACATTGTCTGTAACAACCACTAGATCGTCACAACTTACGGTTGTCTGTGACCACTGTTGTTGTAGCCATTCTTGAATTGGTCTCATGTGTAACCTTGCGTGTGGTACTAGGGGAATGCAGGAGGCCATCATGCCCATCATTTTCCTCACTGTCAGACGGTGCCCTTGCGGTAGAAGAGAGTCTGCTCTATTATCGCCTTGACTCTTTTATCCACTAGTAAGGCTCTTGTGGTCTGTGAATTTAGGACTGCTCCTAAAAAGGTCTTCTTCCTTTCAGGTTGTGGTGATGAGTTTTCGCAGTGGATGGAGACTCCAAGTTTGTCTAATGTCTTTATGACCTTGTGGAAATTGTTCTTGCATTGGTGGAATTTACTTGCCTTTACTAACCAGCCATCCAAGTATGGGAAGACGTCTATTCAACTTCACCTGAGGCGAGGTGTGCTCTCATCACGGCTAGGCATTTTGTAAAGAACAGCAGGGCTGATTTTATCCCGAAAGGTAAGACCTTGAATTGGTAGTGTCTCCTATGGACATCAGGAATTGTTTGTGTTGCTTGTTTATTGGTAAGTGGAGGTAAGCATCCTTGAGGTCTATGGCTGCCAATTAGCCCCCTTTCCCTAAAAGGGGAATGGCCTCTTGAAGGGATGTCATCTTGAATTTTTGTGTTTTTGTTGACTTGTTCAGTGTTTTTAGATCCAGAATTGGTCTTGGTGTCTTGTCTGGTTTTGGTACCATTTGAGAAGACGCCTTTTCTCTTGGTGGTACTAATTCTATAGCTTGTTTGCTTCTCGGGTCTTCCATTTTCTGTGGCAGCTGATGTTGCTCCTCTCTTAATTCTCTTCTATTTCAGTACTATTGTTGGAGGTGGCTTTGTTAACTCTATGCAATAACCATGTCTTATAATATTTTGTATTCATTTGTCGGAGGTGATCTTTATCCATTCGTCTAGAAATACTCCCATTCTTCCCCCTACCAGAGACTTGTGTAGCAGAGATCTCTATGCGCTGTCACTTTTTTGTATGGGTTCCCCCCTTGGGGCCCGCCTCTTCCAAATTCACTAAAGGGCTGTCTTGTGCTTGCACTGTACTGCCATTGTGGCAGCATCATGGCATCGCTACGTTTTTCGCAGAATGCCGTATGTATGGTGTGCAGCTGTATGGCTCCTCTTGGGTCACTCTTTCTTTGTGAACGAGGCCTGGACATCCCCCAAAAAGCCAGTGGGTCTCAGCCAGGCGTGGTGCCCAAGGGCCAGCAACGATAAATTTGTTCTGCTCAGCGACTTGGTTGTATTCAGCCCCCATCATATGGTGACCTTGCTGCTCCCCTCCCAATCAGCAATTGCTTTAGAGAATGGAACTGGCCTCCTCAAAGGCGAGGCCATAGGCTGCACTTGTGCAACCGAGTCCCAGATGGTACGGGGGAATCGGCCCAAGAGCTATGCAGTGTTCATCGACCGCAGTGCCAGACTGGGGGAAGAGAACATCATCTTCTTGATGGTATCTAGCTTTTTGGTTTCCCCGTCCAGTGGAGTGGAAGGGAATGCACAGGGGTTAACTTTGGAAGTGAAGGCCTGGACCACCAACCTCTTGAGGGTGGGATGCTGAGTGAGGAAACTGGGGTCCTCTGGGGCAGGTTGATGGCGACAGGCAAATGTCCTATACTCCGGAGCCCCTGTGCAGGTTTGGACATCAGTCAGCGCTTCACTGAATGGGAGTAAGGGTTCGGTGGCGGCAACTCCCTGCTGAAGCGCCTCCATCAAGACATTTGTCTCGACTGCCACTGAGGGTAGCATAAGGTACAGGGCCTCAGCCGCCCTCTGCACCACCATTGCGAATGAAAAGGTCTACAAGTGGTTCTGTCGGGGAGAACAATTGCTTAGTACATACAAAAAAATTGGTCTGTAGGGGCAAAGTCTAATACATTCTTTTATAGACTTCAAGTGGAACACACAAAGAGCTAATCATTGTTTCAAAACATTATATTTATTAATTCATATATGGCTGTCACTTCTTATTACTAGCAACACATGAATAACATATAAATATAGGTGATTGAAGTGAGCACAGTGATATGCATGACCATCTGATATATGTAAAGTGTACAAGACATACAAATATAAATACAAACGTGGAATTCAATAAAGATCTGTCCTTTAAAGCTTTTTCACATATTTTCAACAACCCCTTTATAGTCCTTATTTTTCTTGGGCCATGAAACCTGCTGGACATGAACTGAAGTAACTGTCGACGTTTCGACCTTAACGTATGCGTGAACGAAAGTGCGTCAAAGCGTGTCTTCCTCAGGACTTAAAACAGCGGAGGACAGCCAAGGAATGGTATATGTTCACACACATCAAGAATGCATTAATGGTGGATGGCTTGAGTCCAAAAAAAACATACATCAGGTCTCCTAACATGGAAGCCTGTGATGGGTGTTCCATTAAAGGTACACATCGCGAGGGCGGTGGTATAAGGCAATAGTCAAAACAAAAGTCCACCTTCCAGGTTGGAATCTTGTCTCTGGGAGGTGTGAAGGCAGCCCAGGCTCCACCACAGAGCTAGACTTTGAATGTTGATGCTCCCTCGTCTCATCAGTGACTTCGACAGATGTGCCGAAGTCCAAGATCTCTTTGACTTCTTGCGCCTGTGGGACTTACCCAACTTCCCTCATGACCTCAACGACAGGTGCTTGGAGTGGCTCCACGACCGATCTCTGGACCTTCCTCTCACCCAAGAGCTTGAGTGTTACAGGGGCCAAAAATCAGCACAGGAGCTGCACCACCAGCGGCACAGGGGCGGCCGGGCGCAGAGTGCCAAGGTGACCCTGTGGATTCCAATGGTTCGGAAAAGACACTGCAGGCTCAGGCAGGGAGACTTCCTGAAGACGACCCCCGGCTGGAGAAGTAAGTTGGGTTCTTGGGGGATGCCTGGACACAGTCGGTTGGGCCACCCAAGGCCATGGGGCATCAGGTGCAGGGGTGGCTTTTGGCGTCGGGTCTTCTTACTAGCTCCAGTCACGGTCGGGGGGACCCTTCAGGTTGAGACTGCAGGCGTCAACTTGAAGCTTGACGGAGGTCGGGATCACCAGATCCCAGGTCAGGTACCCTGACTGGGGACACCTCCTTGTGGTGTTGGGCCACTCGAACTCGGGTCGTGGGCGTCGGGTGGAGAGTGGTGCAAAATCGCAGAGCTGCCTGGATCCGGATTCTGTGGGCGAGTCTTGGTTTGAGCAAATCTGGTGCTCACGGGAAACAGAGTCTGTAAGGTGAGTGCAGGGCAGGTCCTCCCGGCTCTGGGGGGCTGCTGGACACGCCGAGGTTTCCGCTGTAGGCAGGTCGGGGATGGGACAGGCCGGTAGGGCTGGGGCCAGAGTAGTTTGTGTCCTCTTCTTCCTAGGTCAGCACAGCTCTTCGGTACTTCTTTGTTTCTCGAATCTGATGAGGGAAGGTTCAGGGTTGCCCCTAAATACTAGATTTAGGGGCTTTAAAATGGTGTGCAGGTCGGGACCAATGGGTTCCTTCCTTGGGGTGCATACACCCCCTATTATGCCATCCTCCAGCGGGAGGGGGCATGAGCATCTTCCTACTTGGCTGGGTCTCCTCATCTTCAAGATGGAGGGGATTGAGATGTGTGCTTCACCTCGCCTCCTCCATGTGAGGGGTGGGATTGGCAAAGATGGGAACACCTCTCCTCCAAACTTGGTTTCCTGTCGATTCTCCCACCCATGGGGGGGGGGGGGGGGGAAATCCTATGGGAGCCAGTTGCTGGGGGCAGCAAAAGGCAGGGACAGCTTACAAAGGCAGCAGGCCTTTGTAGCTTCCCCTTCGTGGGCCCAGCCAATCCTGGTGGAGAAGGCATAGCACCCCTGCCTGGGATGGGCTTTGTTTCTGTACCCAGAGAGCAGAGGCACTCTACCCCGGGGTCCAGAAACCTGTGTGGTTGTGGCAAATGGCAGGAAGTCATTCCGGAACCACACCAGGGCTAGTCATTTTTCAGGTGGGATCTCCAAGATGCCCTCTGAGTGCATTAGTGAGGGTTTAATGTGCTGAGAAGGTTGCTACCAAACATCCCAGGTTTTAGTAAAGTCATTATGGAGCTGTGGAGTTCGTAATGAACAACTCCCAGACCATATACTCTTTATGGCTTTACTACACTTTCAATGTCTAAGAACGAACTTAGACACTTTAGGGATACAGGGCTCCTGCCACTGTACCCTCACTTACCTAGGCCCCAGACAGTGGGTTGAAGGCATGGCACACAGGGATGTGTGCCATGTCGACTCACTTTTCTCTGCACCAAAACATGCAGCCTGCAATGGCAGTGTGTGGATGTTAAGGTACAGGGCCTCTAAGAGTAGCACAATAGGTGCTGCAGCCCTGAGAGGCCTTCCCTGGTGACAGTGCCCTTAGTACCTTTTATATGGGGCTTACCTGTGTTCAGAGATGTGGGTCCAAAGGTACAGCTTTGGGAAAGACCACAGGCCCTGGGAACCTGAGTGACAGGGACCCAGGGCACACCAAGTCAAAGTGCATCATGTGTCAGGCAAAACGTGGGGGGTAACCATGCAAAAAGGGGCACTTTCCTACAAGTGGCCCTGAAAAAATCATGCAATTCATCTTCTTTGTTCCACATTACTGAGTCTCCGTAGGCTTTACCTCCACCCTCTGTTCCTAAAATTTAATTTGAGGAACTTCAAGGCCGCTTTAACTTTTTGCTACAGAAGAGGTCTGACAGAAATTTATCAGGCCGTAGCATCGTATATACATGCTGAATGGAAGATTACAATACCTGATCATAAAGCAAGAGTTGCGCGATCATCAACTGCTGCAATTTAGGATGTAAATTATCTTCTTCTGGAGGATGTTGGCATTAATAAATGGATTAGCTTATTCAATATAACTTGCCAGCTGTGCGTTGGTTAACTAGCTGGAACCATGTCTTTAGTATGTGTCATGTATCTGCACTATTCTCAACTGGCAAAAGCATGCATTTAACCAGACTGTGTCTTTTA
Source organism: Calotriton arnoldi (assembly GCA_963921515.1). Classification (NCBI taxonomy): domain Eukaryota; kingdom Metazoa; phylum Chordata; class Amphibia; order Caudata; family Salamandridae; genus Calotriton; species Calotriton arnoldi. The sequence goes on along the minus strand of CAWUFW010002224.1, from coordinate 1,675,952 downwards.
GAATTAAACAGGCTTAGTTATTCTTCCTCTTGGAAGCCTAACAGCCACATCTACATGCAGAGCTGCATTCATCATTGTGTACAAGCCTTCTTATATCGGACCCACGTTGTCAAATGAGGGGGGCTTTAGTTATGCATTGAGATTTTATTACTGGCCCATGTCCATCCTTAATGCCCAATGATAACACAATCAGCATTTACATTTAGGATTGGCTTTTGATGGGTAATCTAGCTAGTAACTCACTACCTTTTTACATGCAAAATATGTTTCCCCACATCCCTTTTCAATTTCAATTGACTCCTTATTTTGAATTTGCATTTGTGCTTTATTTTTTACATTCACATTGATTGAGGCTGCAGGGTGACTGTGTTTTGATCAGCAACTGCTCTCAAATTGTTCCTTTGTAATACTTATCATTGTAATGATTGCCTAGTCATAAGAATGGAATTGTTTGATCACCTTGGTTTTAGTCTGCAGCTCTCACTATCATCCAATACGCAAGTTTAGTTACTGCAATTTGTCTGCTCTACAAGAAGCCATTTTATTTCTGCTCTTGCACATTATTATAACATAGGTACTGGCCAAGGATGTAATGTATACATGTGTCATGAGTAATTAATGTTTTAAAATGTATTTTACAGGTTTTATATACTTGGAATAGTTTTTCTGATTGTTATGGCATATCTGCCGCTACAAGAAAGATGGTTATGTTAGCTTCTGCTTGATGTCTTCTCTTAGCGTCTTCTTGTGCCCTTTTCCTGTTGATATCTCAACAAGGTCCTTAAGTCTCTGTTCGTTCCCCCAGGCCTCCTCTCTCTTCTCTAGTGTATCTTCCTTCTCATTCGAAAATCCAAAGTCTTTTAAAGATTCCTGTTTTGCTTGTGGTGAGGCCATGCCATAGTGTGCCCATCTCTGCTTTGGTCTGGCTCTGATGGTCTTTGCAAGAACTTTGAGCACACCGCTATGTCCTCTAAGAGATTACATACATTGTGACTGCATTTCTGTGCGTATCAGTGATGGCACTTTGGGCAAAACCTACAAAGGGTATGCTCCATGCCACTTTTTCATTCTCTGACCATGTAGCTTTGTTGTGCGTCGGTCTTCTCACCTCTGGTATTCTTCAGTGGTTTTCGGTGATTTTCCGCTCTCTCTCTCGACTGTCACAATCTATCTTCTCTCGACAGCATCTTTCAACAAAAAATAATATGCAACTTCTTCCTCCTGGACTCTGGAGCTCCTTCCTTAGCTTCCAGACTGAACAGCAGAACCTGAGAATTGAATTGGCAGAGTTCTTCCGGAGACTTTCAGTTTTCTTTGCAGACCAAAATGTGCTACCACAGGATGAAGAAGACAAGAACACTGGCCTAAGGAAAAAATCCAATTTTACCCCACCAAACCACACCATGCCATCAGCATTACTGGCATTTGAAAAAGCAGTAACCCTAGAAGTTGATAAACTTAAGGACAACGAAAAATGGGTTTTCAACAATTTGACAAGAGCTGAACGCAACGCGATCTCCGAAATTGACAACATGAGGGATATCATAATAAAACTAGCCGACAAAGGTGGGGCAACAGTGGTGATGCCCCTGGAGATGTTACGGAGCGAATGCAGAAAACTCCTGGACGACCCCCGGAACTATAAACAACTACACAGGGACCCTACTGAGGAAACCATGGAATTTATTCACACGATGGTTATCGAGGCAAAGGAGGAAGGATGGATTACAGCACCAGAAGCTGGATTCCTGAAAGAAGAGAATCCACGGACACCGTACTTCTACATTCTGCCGAAGGTCCATAAGAACAAAAATCCACCGCCTGGTAGACCTGTCGTGTCAGGGATCGGATCAGTATTACAGCCCCTATCTAAATTTACAGATTACTTTCTGAGACCAATGGTACAAAGGATGCCATCCTACCTTAAGGATACCAGAGGTATCCTTACCAAGTTCTAAACCTTGTCATTCAATAAAACCACCGACATCTTTATCACTCTAGATGTCGAGGCGCTGTACACCAGCATACCCCAAAAGTCATCACTTCTAGTAATCGAGACCCTACTTCGGAATGAGGAATGGGCATCCATCACACCCAAAGAGTTTGTCCTGAACTGCGCCAAATTGGCTTTAACCAAAAACTTCTTTGAATTCGAATGGGAATATTACTTGCAGACCCACGGGAACATCGATGGGCAGTACACTTGCCCCCAGCATCGCCTGCCTGTATGTCCATGATTGTGAGACTAAATACATCTATGACAACAACAACCCTTTTGGCACCAAGTTGATGGTGTGGAAGAGGTTCATAGACGATATTTTCTTGATCTGGAGATGTTCAGAAACAGAAGCCACAGAATTCTTAACTTGGCTCAACACCAGAGATGAATACCTCAAGTTCACTATGACCACGAGCAGGAAGTCCATCACCTTTTTGGACTTAGAAATCTGGCCAGAAAATGGGATACTTAAAACAAAGGTGTATTACAAGCCAACGGACGTTAACAACCTGCTCCGTTACGATAGCTTTCACCCCAAAGCCCTTAGAGATAACCTACCGGTGGGCCAATTTTTGAGACTCCGGAGAAATTGCTCGGAAAAAGAAACATATGAAGACCACGCGAGACTACTAACAAAAAAACTTCAAGAAAATCATACCCCAATAGATTGGTTAAAAGGGCATTCAAGAGAGCAAAAACCAACCCCAGGGAGACATTACTGGAAACGTACCCAAAACCTAGAAACACCAGGTTAGTTTGTGTTACCACATACGGCACAGAATCCAATGTAGTGAAAAGGATAATTCAGCGCCACTGGAAAACCCTGAACTCAGGACCTCTGAGGGTAGAAAGACCAATGTTTGCCTTCAAAAGAGGGAAATCCCTAAGGGAATCAGTGGCTCATACCCGTCCAAAAAGAACGAACGAGGAAAACCACACAATAAACACACTGTGGAACCTCCCAGAGGTTGTGGGCCACTTTCCATGTGGCAGCTGCAATGTATGCCCACTAACAAAGTCCAGCAAGGAGATTGACCTGGGCGTAAGAACCCCATGGGAACAGGAGAAATTTTCCAATTGCAACAGTAGCAACGTGGTAAATGTCATCACGTGCAAGATAAAGGTACGAATCAATGAACACCGCAACACATTCTGATGCGGGAAGACAATCACAAAAATGTAGCGCCATTTTCAATCAGCAGGCCACAATGATAACGATTTCACCTGGACGGTGATAGAAAAACTACCGACTACAGTCAGTGACAAACCGCTATTAAAATTGGAACAGAGGTGGATTTACCACCTCTCAAGCTCAATACAGGGGTTGAACGAGGATATACCTTGGACAATGTTATCCTAAATAAAATTGACATTTAACAAAGTGTGACATGCAAGCATGATGTAGTAATAACATAGTGGATGAGCAAAAGGGGCCCCATGAAACCTTCGTCACGAATGCCCAGTGACTACCCCAATATCTGCATGGTAGAAATGGGACGATAGAAGTAACACCTGACTCAACATCTTGACCATTACGCAGTAAAACGAGAACAGTACTCTGAGATCCCATCACTATACAACAGCCTGCGTACACACTGTCGCAATTCTATATGCGATCAGTGTGAACATAACACACATATCAATGTCATGAGACATTTTTTAAATGCCCTCAATAAAGTACTCTTCCAACATAGTGCAGTGGATCCACGGCTGATTTCCATGCCCTCTTTCCCTTAGGTTTCTCATCCCTTTGAAGGATATATCTTTATTGATTAGCAGACAATCCTATAGAGAAACGTAACTGGGTATCCGAAATCGGATTTAGAGTAAAATTGGGAACAAAGGCATGAGCATTACTGTATGATGGTTGACAGCATCTATTCAAATGTGGTTAAGAGGCGACAACATCAATCAAGTGATTCATGAATTAGGAATACGATGCGCGGAGGGAATGACACACGAGCACATAAAACTCAGTTTCCCAGCATGCTCTCTTCCAATGGCGCCCGCGCCGTATGATGACGCGCGACGCGCACACAGTTCTGCTGGTACTTACAGACCCGCCCCACTAGCTTCGGCACCCGGCGGCGGACATAGCGAGATACGAAGGTACTCCAGTGGTGCTAGCACTTTGACGAAGTAAGTGGGGTGTGTATGGTTGTGTGTGGCAACATTCACGAAGGGGGTGAATAAGGATATCGTCACCCCGGGAAGAAAGAGACAGTCTCACCTCACGAAGGATGATTGTGACGGGTGGTTTTAAATATTCCGGTGGTACCCTGTATGCTAATCACGAGCGAACCACAGTGAGAATCCACACGCTGATAAGTACGATTGATAACCGCATCCCGAGAGGGAATGAGCACCAAGAGGGAATGGTTTGACACCGTGATCATCAAATATCAATTGATAAGATCACTTTAAGTACCGGTGGGCATTTGGACGCAAACAAACCAAGAGAGTATGAATGATTCAAACCATGCATGCATTATACAATCTGAAATGATGTGTGACAAGGCTACGAGAGCATTCCGTGCCCAATAAGCTCACAGCACATTGAATCATCAAGAATGCATTTCATAAACTTTTTTTCCTCGCAGTGTGTGACTATAAAGCAGCACCAACCACCTGATCCGCATGTTGCCAAATAAAAACATCCAGTAGGTAAGCATGAGATGTCCAACATATAGGTCAGACAGGCTTGAATATTGTTTTATGTATGAATTCAACTTATAATCACTACACCAAGGTTGGACAGCTGGACCTAGCGTAGTCTGCACAGAAAAAACAGTTGTAGAAAGTACAAATTAACATCAACACAATCAGTACTGATTACTACCCATATAAAGTTTTAAGTTGCATGGCAATCACCGTTTTTAATGTAGAGTTTTGAGGATTTTGCCCACTGGAACACATCACACAGAATAGTTGTTAAGATTATGACAACACGGTCCAGTATATAGGAATGGAGGAATCACGGTGGAATCAGCCTGCTTTAGTACTAGTTAGGTTTGACGACCCCTTTTTTGTTTCTCTCTCCTCTACCTAGAAAATCTACTGAAGACACAGTGAAGACAGGTGAGCGCATTAGGCCTCACTTTAGTGCATGGAATGCTTGCACTTTTCAGATGCAAAAAGAACAACTGATGGACAGAATGCAGAACAATGTCATACATTCACCCCAGTACAGAGATCTGGGCCTAAATCCATTGTTTTTTAGCTCACCATGCCATTCCAGTTTGGACCCAGCCATATGCAAATCAGTCTTGACCCTGCGCCCAATGGGAACAGTCCAGCCCAAACTGCCAGGCCAGGTCCTCCCTAGGACCGGTTTCAGGGTTTCACCCCTCTTCAGCCAGGATAGCTTGACTCCAGTGGCATGGAGAGCACGGGACACACGTCTGGGCATACCCGTCCCACTCGGGGTGACCAATGCAAAAAGAACAACTGATGGACAGAATTCAGAACAATGTCATACATTCACCCCAGTATACGAGATCTGGGCCTAAATCCATCGTTGGATTCAAGCTAGCCTGGCTGATGAAGGGTGATGCCCTGAAACCGGTCCCAGGATTCTTGTTTCCCATCCAGGGAGGACCTGGCTTGGCAGTTTGGGCTGGACTGTTCCCACAAGGAACAGGGTCAAGACTGATTTGCATATGGCTGGGTCCAAACTGGGGTGGTGTGGTGAGCAAAAGAATGATGGATTTAACCCAGATCCTTGTGACTGGGGGTGAATGTTTGCATTGTCCAGCATTCCGTCCATCAATTGTTTCTTTTGCATTTGTCGCCCTAAGTGGGAAGGGTATGCCCAGACGTGGGTCCCGTGCTCACTACACCACTGGATTCAAGTTAGCCTGACTGATGAAGGGTGATGCCCTGAAACCGGTCCCAGGATGCTTGTTTCCCCCATCCAGGGAGGACTTGGCTTGGCAGTTCGGGCTGGACTGTTCCCACAAGGAACAGGGTCAAGACTGATTTGCATATGGCTGGGTCCAAACTGGGGTGGTGTGGTGAGCAAAAGAATGATGGATTTAACCCAGATCCTTGTGACTGGGGGTGAATGTTTGCATTGTCCAGCATTCCGTCCATCAATTGTTTCTTTTGCATTTGCACTTTTCAGAAGCAGGGACACTAAGCAGTAGATAATTAGCCCTGACGAAGGCCCCAGACCCACGTGGGCTCCTAGTACGGGCCTAAACATGTTGGCACTTTGGAAGGGGTACAACTGAACAAATATATTCAGAAGACCCCGAACTTTTCACGTTTTTATTCATGCCCCAAGTACCCTCCTAATAAATATATTGTTTGGGTATACATGAAGGTATTGATATCCTAACGGAAATTCAGGCAGCAGCGGTTGCTCATATGTGATACGATTGTACTTGGGAGATTGCAACTGACCTGCTTTTCTATCACTCTCTATTGTGGAAAAAAAGTGAACAGCAGGTAAAACAATCTGAAAATAGCGACTATGTCGAGGGGCTTCTGGGGCTCATGTTTTAAGTCACACAAAGAGGGGCATAAGAGACCACAAGGAGACAATTCCGTCTGCAACGATAAGATAGTGGAATAATGCACAGATTGTGAATCCAGAAATGATTAATGCTGCAACACAATGTAGCCTTAAGTATTAACCCGTGTATGACTCATTCCAAGATATCTGTGATTTCAGCCTATTAAGAGTGTAATGAGTCACAAGCTCAGATCATTCATGGCAAATCGGCATCTAGTGTATAGTATCAGAGGCAACTCTTATCAGCATCAGGAAAAATTGTGTAAATGCATTTGGGAGCCAATACTCTGTTTAGAACACTGAACTGAATATACTTAAACTGTGTATTGCATGAGATTTTATGAGGGTATTTTAGGACTGCTCTCCACTCAGTATCATGACGCGGGAGTTTTAGGTCTGACTCCCAGTTCCCACGTAGGAAAATACAAGATCGATCCCAATGGTGCTGGTGTGCTCTATGTAGCCACTTAAGCAGGTTATTAATCTCTCCCATAGTATATATCGTCTGGTACACCTCGTGTGTGGGAAGCTCTTGAAAGTGAACTTGAAACAAGCCCTGTAGGGCTTGTTTTACTTGTGCATAGGTGAGAAAATGCCCGGGGTAATCTCATAACCATTCATAAGCATTATAAAGTCTAACAGTTCTCCATTAACAAACAGGTCAGATAGCGAAGTCAAACCTTGGTCAGTCTGGGAACTAATATAGGCAGGAGGGGGCTAATTCCTCTGGGTGGGTGACCATGGAGGAGGGGGCGCAAGGGGTTGCTTGAGCTGTGAGCATCCAGGATCATCGGAGACATGGAAGCACTGTTCTTGATAAAGGAGGGGGTTGGGATGCAGAGATCTGGTAGGAAATATTAGTGAATATAAAAATCAGTTTTTGAAGCTCACTGAATTAATGCCAGTCTCTGAAATATAATGGCCTGCCATCCATTTAGCTACCAACTAAAACAAAACAGCTAAGTAGTATTGCTCGAAGTTCGGAAGTCCAAGACCTCCGGCTTCTGCTAGGAGCTTTAAAGTGGCAATAGCAACACATCGACTGCCTCCTTTCCCAACAAATTCCCCAAGTAACTTATCCAGATCCTTAAAAAAGGAACAAGAGAGGATCCGAGGCCAGGGAGTTCCCCAAGGCTCTAGCCTCTCTCCCACTCTAATCAATCTCTACACTGAACAACGGTGCACCCTCCTTATATATTCAGGTATCTCTTCATTTCACACTCAGCTATACCTAAAAATGTCATCTCCAGAGGACTTAAGTAACATATCTTCCATCCTCTCGGACCTCCTATGGTGGATGTCTTTTCACTCCCCCTCTCAAACCCTGCTCCCAAAAGACAGAGTTCCTCCTTCTCTGCTCCCCGCATGCAGAAGGGATCCATGGGGGGTACAAAAGCCTCAGTAACTAAGCAGTTAAGTGCTGAAGGGGGCTGACTCAAGATAGTTCTAGATAAGAAGTTGTTAGTGAGGAGTCAGGAAAAGTGATGTTTTGGTGTAAATCTGTTCTATTTGAAGTGGCTTAGGGTATGTTGTGCCAAGAAGGTGCAATCTACACAAATGACCCAGTGCTGTATTCTGAACTTTGTCAACTATTCAGAAATATATAGCTTTAAGGGTTCACCCATGGGTTTCATACCTGTTCCCACAACAAACTGCAAGTAGGTAGAAGCCATAAAAATAAAAAAAATTGACTACTATTTAATTGCAAAAACTGTGGCAGAAAAATTGACTGGCTTTCTGTTTTTTTCTGACAAATATGCCTTTTGCTTATAGCTGGGAAGAGGGTGATCTTTGAACAGCATAACTTTTGTTAAAGCCATTTATAGAATGCGCAAAAAAAAAACAGTTTCTTTCACAGCATATTTTTGGTTGCCTCCAGGGGAATCCACAAAGCATGAATAAATTTAGAACCTCAACAGGTGGGAAAAATTTGGCACTGATGACTTTTGTGGAAAAAATATATGAAGGCTTAAGTGTGAACTGCCCCAAACAAAAAGAATGGCTCAGTACTTGGGAGGGGGTGGGGGGAGGCAGCGGGGGAGCTTGGGGGAAAGCGTCACCAGTAAACAATTTAAGAGTCAGATTTTGTTTGGGAATGAGAGAGTACACCGGATACACTCCTGTATCTTTTCCTTGTAATGGTACGGTTTCTACTGCGTTTTTCAAGAGCAGTGTATAGCAGAGTCTTTGGCTTTATTAGTGGGGGTATATTTATAAACTTTATATAACGTGCAGGTTTAAACACCTATTTGTTAAATGTTTCCATTTTTGATACCATTGTTGTATTGTACCCCTACTGGTGTTTGGTATTGTGAGGGCAGAGTTGCAAAGTCATTTATTAGATGATGTTGTTCCTCGGGAGGCTTGACATCTACCTTTTGGCCCTTCCTCGAACCATCTGCTTTTAATGGGTGGACTGTAGCTATGATTCTGCCTGAAAAGATGTCGATTGTTGTGGTCTTCGAAATAGTTTTGTTGAAGTTGCCCACTCTGACTTCTACCTGAAGACAGCTCCCTGTTTAAGGGATCCTTTACTTTCACCAGCCCCGGTAACTTTTACTGTGTAATTGGCCTTCGTTGTCCACTCCAGGGATTCAATGACCTAGGCTCTAAACTGATTTTTGCCCGTGAAAGGCATGTCAAAAATATTAGAATATACTTCAGGTTTGAAACCAGCGATACATAGCGAAGCCTCTCATGGAGAACCATGCCAGATGTTACCAGTCTACTCTCTGTGTCTGCCGAACCCAACACAAATTTTAAATGGGTATTAGTAATTTTTTTCTCTCATCAACAATTGGTATTCCTCTTCTGGAAGATGTGTGAATATGTTTTCAATCTCCTCCCACTGCTGGGGAGCATACCTATTGAAAAGGGCATTAGAACTGGCTATGTACCACTGAGTTGCAGCTCCATTTTTCTACCTACTGCGTCCAATCTTTTACAGTCCCCCTTAAGTGGTGGCCCATATATGCTCTGTATTAATCTGTATCCCAAAGGTGTAAGCTGCCCTTTTGATGACATTGCGATACAATGTGATTTGATCTGGAGGAGAAGTTCTAATTGGGTAGAGTTCAATGTCTTCTTGAGGTGAATCTACCTCAATGTTTTACCAAATTGTGCCTTCCTCCTCCGTATGCTAAATTTTAAGTCTGGAAAATCTGTACCTAGGAAAACCCAAAATTCTTCTCCCAGTAAGCTTTCTTCCTCTATAATCTCCTCCTCCTGAAACTGCTGTAGTGCTGGTGAGGTATCTTTTCCCTTTGCTTTAGACCCTCTGTGGCTTTCCATGGTTATTTAATATGTAATGGGTTTGGAATTGTAAATGAAGCTAGTGTCTCCTCAAAGCTCAGCTTTGTTTTCTTCAGTTCAGCTATATCAAAGTAGAAAGCATTTTAGTTATCTTAACCTCGATAAGCTCTTCTACTTTAGAGATTCTTCTTAATTGTGTTGAAGTGTATACATCTGCTTTCAAGCATGATCTTGTTCTTAAGTCAAGCCTGATTTTTTAATGTCTTCTAAAATTAATCAGTCTGGGAAGTCTGCAACTTTCCCTTCATTTCCCAGGCTCAATCAGGCTCTGAAGGTGATCTGGTAGATTTATCTTTTGGTATTTGGAGTTTAAAGTACTCTGAAGGTGAATTTGAAAAGATGTTTCTATGACTTTGGCTTTGATCATGCTTCGAGGTAGAGTCCAACAATTCCAACCTTAATAACTTTCAGATGTCGGTCAAGTATTTTGGATCTTAACATCTGGAAGGATGTTTCTTATAAACGTCTTAGGCATGCGGTTCCTTTTAGACAACTTTTGACTTTGTTTCTTCACCAACCTCTTGATATGTATTATTAGTAGCATTGTAGCAGTTTAGCAATGCACTTTTGGTTAGATAGATACTTTCACTCCAAACAATCTTAACGTCAGAATCCCCCTAGCTTTACCCCACAGCCTCCTCTGAAATGTCTTGTTCCACCGAATAAGACCTATCGTACATGGATGGGACATATTCTCTCTGCCTTTCTAACACTAATTCCGCATAATCAAGATTAACCTAGTGTGTCAAGATTCATTTTTCTCTATGAATGAGAGTCGTTAGCCTGAAAAAAGAGCAGGCATTACAATCCTCTGGCTTATGGTCTCTTGGGAGGCATAACATACATACTAGATGTTGTCATTTATGGCGAATTTTGAGTTGCAGTTAGGGCAGAATGTGTATTATCTAAAATGGCATGAAAAAGGTTCCAAAACGACAACCCTATCTGCACACATTACCTGACCCAGTCAAAGCTTAACTTTCAACAACCTGTTTCTACGATTCAGCGATGGTGTCTGCCAAAACAAACCTTGAAGTCGCTATCAAAATAGTGGACAACATTTCCTGTTATTTCGGTAGCTCAGCCAGTACACTTCCAAACCCAAGAGCAGAAAATAATAATCTAAGATGGAGTTCACATAGAGGGGTATTGTGGGCTTACAGACTACATCATAGTGAGTGAAATTAATCCACCTAGATCATTGCTCAACAGAAAATTATATGTACTACTACAAACCCATCTGAACTCATCTATCAACTACATAGCAGAACTACACACAGCATGTTAGTATAGAAAAGATTTCACAGCAAAAATATGCACATGTATAATTTGCATAAGTTGTTTAGCTAATGTGCATTTTATAACGTGTATCTTACAATACCTTAGTAAATAACTTCACAGGTGCTGCTATGGAGCCGGTTTCCCTTAGGTAGTCAAACCATTTGAATGGTAGCTTTGCATAACCTGCACAAAAAAGTAGCAAAATAAGAACATTATAAAGGAATATTAACTGTTTCACAACCAATGTGACTTCAAAATACCTCAAATGTAGACTTTTTTTTAAATGTAATTATTTAGTAATGATTTGGTCATCCATAAGAAAAGATACTTTAAAAGTGCTAAGACAAGAACTTAGAATAAACTTTAATACATAATTATTTAAATGAAATATCAATTCAACGCAATTTGTATGCCTATGCAAGTGTCTTCAGGTCATTGTTAAAATGCAAGCCCAATAAGCATTGACAAAGCCAATAGGTCTGGGTTTAATGTGCTAATGCATGCAGCGTTAGCACATTACAGTGAGGCACAGAGGAAGTTGCCAGCAAAAATCAACAGAGAGCTATGGTTGTAAAGTAGTACCTGAAGCTCAACGAAAGCCATGGAATGAAGGAAGAAGGATATGCCCAAACAGCCATTAGCATTAGATGAACAATGAACACCTCATTGGGCTTAGACAACACGTGACTGACAAAGCCTCACAAGAATAGTTAAGATAGGCGGGTAAAACAAAGCAAATGGTTGAACTGGGTGGACCAAAAGCCCACTTTACATATATTGTTTATGCTTATAAGGCAGTCTGCAAATGTACGATTGATGTTTTTTTAAATTTGCATCAAACGTACTGTCAGTTGTGGTAGTATTTGTTTTTTCCCTATTTGTCACAGTTTCCCTTATTTCCTTCCCCTTACATGCACGATCGGCTTTGGCAGATGGGCTTCATATATCCCATGAGGAGTGGGCTAGGTGACCTGTTGGTTTGGAGCTTGCCATTGGTGGTCCCCTCCTCGCACACTGTTCCCTCTTAGTGTGATGGCTTCCATAGCTGACATTCGCTTTCTTGCCTTAAATATCCGAGGAGTGCACACTGGCAGGAAGTGCTATGCGGTCTATTCATTTGTCAAATCCAACAGGCACAGATGATCCTTTTACAGGAGACTCACACCACTAGGGGAGAGACAGGATCGCTTGTGCAGACGTTGGAGGGGCCTTATTCAAGCCACTACTTACTTGCATATGCACAAGGCGCCATGGTATGTATTTGGCCCGGAGTTTCTGTTCAAGAAGTAGGCACAACTTTAGATAAAGAGGGTCAGTATGTGCTCATCGAGGGCCGCCTCGACCTTCAGAGCTCATCGGAAGCATCTACGCCCCCAATACGGATCAGGTAGCCTTTTGGGACACCCTCTTGTAAGAAAGTGCCCTCTTTTTGCATGGTTGCCCCCACTTTTTGCTAAACTGCTGATGTGCTTTGACGGAGTGTACCTTGGGTTCCTGCCAAACAGGTACCCAGGGCCTATGTTATTTCCCTAAAACTGCATTTGAAACAAAACCCAATTGGCACTCTTTTGCCACAGGTCAGTCCCTTGTAAATGGTAGCGCAGGTACCAAGGGCACTGTGGCCAGGTAAGGCCTCTAAGGGCTGCAGCACTTACTGTGCCACCTTTAGAGGCCTTGTACCTTTACACACACACACACACACACACACACACTGCCCTTGCAGGCTGCGTGTTTTGGTGCAGAACAAAGTGAAGAGTCGACATGGCACACATCCCTGTGTAGCTCCCTGTGTAGCACACGAAACAAGCCACGGGTCCAGGTTAGGAGGAGGTTAGTGTGTTATGCAAGGGGGAGGAAAGGAAGATTCCCTTTTAGGACGGTTCCCTCACACACCAGAGGTGTCATGCTTCATCATGGGGGTACTCTCCTCACACGAAAGACCTAGTCTTCGTGTGGGCTACAACCCCTCTCTACGAGGGAGGAGCTCAGGGATGTTTTTATTTGGTCAGGCAGGGTATACTAAACCCTATGTGAGCCGGTGTGTGTGTATGGAGCAAGAAAGTGCAGTGCTGTAAAGTGAAAAGTTAAAACTGGCTACAGGGTTAGCTATAATGTGACTTTATTCAGCTACCCGGTGTCAGGATTAAAAACAATGAGGAGCTGATGACACACGTGCCGACATTAAAAGCACATGTGTGGCTAGACCAACATGTTTCGGCCAGGAGGACCTAGGTAGTATCGCGGCCTTCTTCAGGGTCAATTTATGCACATCCTGGGACGAGGTGCCAAGCCTCCTCCCCCAGGGTGGGCAGGGTCCACAAAGGGGAAGCTTCAAAGGCTTGCCGCCTTTTGCTGCTTCCAGCAACTGGTCCCCACCGGTTCTGACCCCCACTTTGGGCGGGAGAACTGGTGAAGAAGGGAGGTGGCCCACCTTTGCCAACCCCACCCCTCAGGTGGGGGCGGCGAGGTGAAGCAGTCCCCCCGCCATCTTGCAGATGGGGGGGACACAGCCAACCAGAGTGGGGGCATATGGCCCCCTCTCACTGGAGGGTGGCATAATAGGGGGTGTACCCACCCCAAGGAAGGGACCCATTGGTCCCAACCTTTTACTTATCTGTAACGCCACTAAATCTAGTATTTAGGGGCACCCCTGAACCTTGCCTCCTCAGACAAGCAACCACAAAGAAGAAGAGAAGAAGAAGGACCAAACAGGTGTGCCGAAGCTAAGAAGAGGACGACCGCCACTGACTTGGCCCCAGCCCTACCGGCATGTCCCCACCTCGAACCTGCAGAAGCGAAATCCCGGTGTGTCCTGCAGCCAGCAACCCTCAAGAACCCCGAGGACCTGCCCTGCCTTCCGCAAGAATGACTTTGTCTCCCGTGAGCACCGGATTTGCTCACCCAGAGACTCTGGCTCCGGCCAAATCTGCGAGTCTGCATCACTCTGCACCCTACGCCCACAGCCCGAGTTCAAGTGGCCCAACACCACGAGGAGATCTCCCCGGCAATCCTGACCCGAGATCTGGTGATCTCTGACCTTCCTCGAATCTCCCAGCGAAGCCTGCAGCCTCATTCTGAAGGATCCCGCGACCGAAGCTGGTAAGGAAAACCCAATCCTTAAAGACACACCTGCACCCGAAGTCCCACGGCCTTGGGACGCCTAACCGACGGTGTCCTAGCATCCCCAGGCATTCCAACTTACCTCTCCAACCGGTGGTCACCTCCAGAAGATCTTCGTCCCCGAGCTTGCAGTCTTTGTTGAAACCGGACAATACCCATTGAAATCAACAGGGCACCCGACACCAAACCAGCACCCTGCACCCAGCTGCCCCCGCGGGTGTACCTTGGGTGCTAAATCGGATCCCCCTTGCCCTGAGCTAAACCCCAGGAGATTTACTCCCACAACCTTGTGGCCTGCTCGTGTGCAGCCACCAACCGTAGGCCCCTTAACCCCCATTGGATAACAAGGGGCCTCAGCACTCTTATTGCCGCTGCGGGTGTTTTGACAGTGCATCCTTGACCCTGGGGGAACCCTGGTTCTAACCCCAGAATACCAACTCCCACAACAAAGTACGTACCTGTTAACCGATAACTTCATTTCTCTCCATAGATTGACTGTTATTCCTTGAAAAATGTTCTAAGTGTGGAGTTGGTTTTGTAAGGAACTTTGAAAAACTGCAAAGAACTAAAAATTGCTTACTTACCTTTTCTCTAGGAAATGTCCCAGTGTGATATCTAAGTATATCACACGGAGTAGAAAAAGTTATCCAGAAATTAATCTGCAAAGTAATTTAAAGTAATCTAACAGTAATTTCCACTGTATTGAAAGTATTTACAAACCTGTAACAAAGTCATTTTCATTCAGCTTGCTTGTATTGTTCAACCTGCCTTGAAAAGTAACATATACAGTTACCTGTGCCAGGCTTGCTTGGTTCTAGGAAATACATACAACTAAAATAATATTTTTATACAAATCAAATTGGTCTGAGTTCGGTCTTTGAGTGTGTGACAATCATTTGCTGATTGAGTGTGTACAACAAGTGCTTAACACTACCCTCTGATAAAGCCTTACTGCTTGCCCACACTACCACAAACAGAGAGTAAGGTGCTATCTACTTTTACCTCTGCCTACCTTTGGGGTTCCACTGGACTCTGTGCACACTATACCTCACTTTGGTATAGTATATACAGAGCCAGCTTCCTACACCTCTCCACTGAACTCGCCCATAGTACAGCGCTACCGTGGGTGCTGGGAGGAGACTATGACTGTGTGCTTGACTTTGCTTTGGACAGGTGTCATCCTCCTTTGCCCCGCTCTCCCCCGTATACACAGCCGGACCG
This sequence comes from Calotriton arnoldi, assembly GCA_963921515.1. Classification (NCBI taxonomy): domain Eukaryota; kingdom Metazoa; phylum Chordata; class Amphibia; order Caudata; family Salamandridae; genus Calotriton; species Calotriton arnoldi. Next base: position 1,660,503 of record CAWUFW010002224.1, on the reverse strand, counting down.
GTTCCAAAGCTGGGTATGTCACTGGCCGCTCACAGATGCACGGCAGTCTCAGAACCTAGAGCCCGGCTCTATTCCTTCCGCTCAGTACCCCATAGCCTTTGTGTGCTCATTGACCGCTTCCTTTGTTCCGCTTCCCTGGTACCCCTGGTCCAACACTTGGATTATCTGGGAGACATCGTCTCCAATCATGATGCACACATGATGGGCCTCCGGTGGGCACCTCTGCATCCACTGACGCCTAGATGGAGGCTCCCGCAAATTTGCCTGGAGGGCCCAGTCTTCCAAGGAGGACAAAGGGACCACATTTCGGAGTACTTCTACAAGAACCATAACACAGCCTCTACCAGGATGCTGGAGTGGGACGCCTTTAAGGTGGTGACGAGAGAAATCTGTATTCAGAAGAGAGTGAGAGTCCGGCGGACTATGGATAGAGACATAGTGGACAGCGAGAAACACCTCACTAGATTGGGTAAAGCTGAGGACAACAATGCTGCGCTCACCCCACAGCTCGTGGACGCGAAAACTTCCTACACAGACCTCCTGGAGCGCCTGCGACGCTATCATTTTACAGCTCATGAGGCCAAGGTCCACAAAGAGGGTGATAAATCTGGCAGACTTCTGGCCTGGGTGATCAGACAAGAGTCCTCAGTCCACACCATCACTGAAGTGGTCTCTCTTTTGGGCCCTGCCGCCCACACACAGAGTGACATTCTGCAGGCCTTTTACAATTACTACTCCTCCATCTACCAGGCGCCACCAGATACCACAAAGGGCATTTCAATGCATTCTTAGCGCACATTACTCTCCTTCGCATCCCCCCTTCCACCAGACTTTCCCTAGATGCCCTAATCACGTCTAATGATGTAGCGCAGGCGATTCGGGACCTTGCCGGGAACAAAACTTCGGGGTTGGACGGACTACCACTAGGATAATATAGTACCTTTTCTTTGATATTGGCACCCAGCCTTGCAGAAATGTATGAGGCTGCCTTGGATTCCGGCGAGCTCCCACATTCACTTTGGGAGTCCCTTTTGGTCTCCCTCCCTAAACCGGACAGAAACCCCACACAAAAGACATCGTATAAGCCCATTGCCATCCTTGGGGCTGATTATAAAATCTTGGGAAAGATCCTAGCAGATAGATTTGCCCAGATCCTCCTGGGGTTTGTACATTCTGACCAAATTTGATCTGTCCCAGGCCATAGTACCTCCCAGAACATCTGTCATCTTTTCCATGTACAGGATCGAGTCAGGGGACGGTTTCCACGAGCGAACTGTCTCATTTTAGATCTAAAGATGGTGTTACACATGCTGATAGCCCTGGCGGAATCGGACTAAAGCTCATCGCTTACACCAGGCTACTCTACACCAAATCAACCTCTCGAATACGCCTGGGACGCCTAGTCCCGCCCCCTTCCAGGTGGGACGTGGGACTAGAAAGAGGTGTTTCGCATTCCTCACTGCTCTTCGCGCTCGCGATGGAGCTTCCTGCCATACGATTGGGAGGGAGGGCCTGGAGTGGTGTATCCCCCTTGCAGACAGGAGCATGCTATATCATTGTATGGAGAAGTCCTCCTTTATATTTGCGGTACATAACATCAGACGTCTCTCCACTCTGGGATACCCTATCTGAGTACGCTTCCGCCGCAGGGCTTCAAAATAACTGTACGAAATCAGCTATTTACCCACTTTGTGCTTGCCTTCGCTGGCATGAGGAAGAAATCCGCTATATAAGGATTCATCTCAATCACACTCCTCTGGACTTGTACAAGGGGAACCTTCACATATCAGAACCCAGGTACATTTCTGGCAGTCCCTGGCCTTGACAGGCAAGATAGCCCTAGTAAAGATGGTCATTTTACCTCGCCTTTTATATTATTTCACAAACCTTCCAGTTACCCCGCTGCATTCCTTTTTTATGGAGCTTGACGAATAAGTTAATTACCTTCTGTAACGCATAATCTGGTAGAGACAATATCTAGCTGCAGATTCTTTACCTTTGAATTCCCCTCGAGTCAGGCTGGATCCAGAAACTTTTGCGTGAGCAGTACCACTGAGTGCCATCGGGTGGCTTCGTTCGCCTCCGCGTGACGTCGTCGCCATCGTTAGCATAGGTTTTGATGTCGCAGTCACCTATATAGGCGCCACCCAGGCACGCAGAAGTCAGTTACTTTTCATTTTTTCTACGGCAGAAGCGCAGAGCCATGAAGTGAACTGACTTGTGTGTGTCACAACTAGGGCCCTGACAAGGGAGCATCCCTGTGAAATGAGTCTGAAAAGCGGGGAGGCATGGGTGGGTCCGTAAGGAATCTTGTCTCTACCAGATAATATGTTACCAAAGGTTAGTAACTTGTGCATCTGATAGAGACTTCGAGCTGAAGATTCCTTAACTTTGAATAGATACTCAAGCCATCCCATCCGGGTGGTGGGCTGCGGACAGATTTTCTACACTAAAAAGTCATGGAGGACCAAACGGGCAAAATGCCCATCCCAGCGGACCAGACTGTCCAGGAAGTAGGGCTTCACAAACTTATGCAGAGACGCCCGCGTTGCTGCCTGGCAGATGTCCATGACACGGACATCCCAAGCCAACACCCTGTGGTCGCAGCTTTTCCCTGGTAGAATGGGCCCGTAAGCCCTCAGGAGGCTGCTTCCTAGCCAGGGCGTAGCAGATCTTAATGCAGATAAGGACCCAGAGTGAAATGGTCCGCTTCTGCACTGCCTGACCATTTTTAGCTCCTGCGTGACCCACAAAGAGTTGGTCGTTCACCGGGAACTCTTTTGTGCGGTCAAGGTAAACGACAACGCTCTTTTTGGGTCCAGACGATGGAGACGCTCCTCTTCCTTAGAGGAATGCGGGGGAGCAAAAAATGTGGGCAGTGTGATTGACTGACCCAGATGAAATGGGGTCACCACTTTTGGTACGAATGAAGCACGGGTGCGAATCACCACCTTATTCACAAAAGTCATCGTGTGGGAGGCTTGCATTAGAAAGCCTGCAATTCAATCACCCTGCGGGCAGATGTTACCGCCACCAGAAAGGCTGTCTTAATGGTAAGCAGCAGGAGTGGACAATTTTGTAATGGTTCAAAAGGAGCACACAGAAGAAATGTGAGGATCGAATTATGGTCCCACTGTGGCATGACAGAGGGCTTAGGTGGAAACATATGTACAAGTCCTTTATAAAAAAACTATTTACAATAGGGTACTTGGAAAAAAAAAGGGTTGGGCCGACAGCTGCAAGAAAGCGGACAGAGCAGAAACATAACCCTTAAGAGTACCCAAAGCAGAGCACTGCTAGGCAAGGGTAAGAATAAAGAGAAGACTATCGGACACAGAAGCAAAAAGAGGGTCAACAGACCTTTCTGTACAATATTTTACAAATGTTTTCCAACGGCAGGCATGTAGTGTCTTAGTGGAGGGATGCCTGGCTGCCAAATTAATGTTACATACTTCGGGAGGAAGGCAAAAAGCTATCTAGTGTCACCGGTCAATCTCCATGCAAGAAGGTGAAGAGTTGACAGGTTCGGGTTGAGGACCCTTCCCTGCTGCTGCAACAGAAAATGCTCCCAAAGGGGCAGCCTGATCGGAGGATCGATGCTCAGTCGAAGAAGCTCTGGGTACCAGACTCTCTGTGCCCAGTCCGGAGCCACAAGAATGACTTCGGCCGGGTCATTCTTGATCTTTTTGAGAACTCTGGGCAGAAGTGGTATGGGCGGAAAGATGTACAGAAGGCCTGAGCTCCGCTGGCAATGAAAACAATCGCTGAGCGATAGCCGCCTTGTAAACTCCAGCGTGCAAAACTGCTGACATTGCACGTTCTCTTCGGAGGTGAACAGATATAACTAAGGCTCTCCCCACTGCTGAAAGAGACTTTGCGCCACCTCCGACTGGAGATGCCATTCGTGATCCGCTAGGCATCAAGGGCTGAGTTAGTCTACCTTGGTGTTCAGAGAACCAGCCGGTTGTTGAACCACCATGTCCAGAGATGCAGGGCCTCTTGACAAAGGGTCCAAGACCCTACCCTAACCTGCTTGTTGCAGTACCTCATGGTGGGGGGGGTGTCCCTGAACACCTGCACTAGCTTCCACTTGACAGAGGGAAGAAATGCTTTCAATGCTAGTAAGAACGCCCGAAGCGTCAACAAATTGATGTGGAGCACGACTCCGCCAGAGACCAGTGTCCCCTGATCTCCAACTCTCCCAAATGGCCGCACCATCCCAGGAGTGACATATCTGTCACTACTTGGTGATTTGGTTGGGGAAGGGAGAGGGGTCTGCCTCTGACCCAATCATGGTTCATCAACCACCACGGCAGGTTTTTTGCAATTCCTTCTGAGATCTGGACCACATCAGAGAGATTCCCCTGATGCTGCGCCCACTGGAACATCAGGTCCCACTGCAGAGCCCCCATACGCCATCTGGCGTGATATACTAACAGGATGCGAAAACCATGAGTCCTAGAAGCCTCAGAGTCATTCTCACTGAAATCGAGGATAGAGGTTGAAACATTGGTATCATAGCCTGAATATCCTAGACTCGCTGCTCAGGAGGCTAAACCAGAAACTGCACTGTGTCCAGAAAAGCTCAGATGAAAGGGAGCGTCTGAGAAGGAGTGAGGTGTGACTTTGGCAAGTTTAAAGAGGAAAAACCACTCTCACTTGTGAGGGAAGGATGGGAGAAACCCCATCATCTACCAAAACAAGATGTGGTGGACTATGTACTAGCAGACTGGCTTGGCAGTTCGGTCTGGACTGTTCCGATGAGGCACAGGGTCAAGTCTGATTTGCATATAGCTATGTCTGAACTGGGGTGGCAAAGTGAGCTAAAGAATGATGATGGATTCAACCCAGATCTGTGACTGGGGTTGAGTGTTTGAAAAGTTTCAGCACTCCGTCCATCATCTCCTTGTGTTTGCTTTGTTCACCCTAAGTTGGCAGGGTATGCCCAGACGTGGGTCCCTTGCTCACTTTGCCACTGGATTCAAGCTAGCCTGGCTGATGAGGGCTGTTAGCCTGAAACCGGTCCCAGGATGCTTGATTCGGTTCCAGGGAAGACATGGATTGGCAGTTCGGTCTGGACTGTTCCCATGAGGCACAGGGTCAAGACTGATTTGCATATGGCTGTGTCTGAACTGGGGTGGCGGAGTGAGCTAAAGAACGATGATGGATTCAACCCAGATCTGTGACTGGGGAGGGGGGGGGGAGGAGTGTTTGAAAAGTTTCAGCACTCCGTCCATCATCTCCTTGTGTTTGCTTTGTTCACCCTAAGTTGGCAGGGTATGCCCAGACGTGGGTCCCTTGCTCACTTTGCCACTGGATTCAAGCTAGCCTGGCTGATGAGGGCTGTTAGACCGAACCCGGTCCCAGGATGCTTGATTCCGGTCCAGGTTAAGACATGGCTTGGCAGTTGGGTCTGGACTGTTCCCATGAAGCACAGGGTCAAGACTGATTTGCATATAGCTATGTCTGAACTGGGGTGGCAAAGTGAGCTAAAGAATGATGATGGATTCAACCCAGATCTGTGACTGGGGGTGAGTGTTTGAAAAGTTTCAGCACTCCGTCCATCATCTCCTTGTGTTTGGACTATGTACTAGGCCTTTGTTCCACGATGGCAGAGTACATGCAGAAAGCAGCAAAGAAGCTTGAGGCCAGCCAGGAGCTCCAGAAGCTCTGGTATGACCAGAAAGCTACACTGGTAGAATTTCAACCACGGCAACAGGAGTGGGTTTTGAAGCCAGTGGCACCAAGGCCTCTCAAGAACAAATGGAGTGTCCCTTAGCCTATCCTAGAAAAGAAGAGTAAAAAAGAATCTGAAGATTATGTCAGCAAAAGATACAGAACTGGAACCCTCAGTAAAAGATGAGATTGAATGGCGATATCACCATGAGTTTAGAGAAGTAGCTATCTCGAACTCGGTGCCTAGAATTCCAGGTGGAATTGAAAGATCAACTGAAAGCATTCAATATTGGACTCCTGAAGATCAAGAGACATCCCTTTGGGGAATGCACTCTCCTTGCAATAGTTGAGGTTTTTGAAGTGGAGATACTGCCTGCAGACTCCCCCTTTCAAGTTATGGTTTTGCAGTGTAGAACTATTTTCTATGAGCGTAAAGAAAGGCAAAGTGTCAGTTGGTAGGTTAAGCACAAAACTAGGCTCTGCAACAGAAGCTGAGCTAGTACTGCAAACAGAGGCAAAACTCATCTCTAGAAGGTGGCAATATACTAATTGTGAAGGATTACAACCAAGCCTCGCAAAGAAAACGCCAACAACTTTTGCAAGTAAAGGAAAGAGCCAAATGCTTCAACCACAGACAATTTCTTGTCACATCAGGCAACATTTACAATATTACACGAGTAAACAAAACCATGCTGTTTGTCTGAATCGGAATTCTGTCAATCACTTGAGACATAAAAACACCCGAAGGGTAAAGCCCTGAACTTTTTGAGACCAGAGCCCTTGTGACTTGTCAGATGGCCCAGATGAGCACCCCATCCCTAACTGTAGTCTGTGATGGGCATTCTTGAAGTAATGGAACTCCAATTAGTTTATTCTGTTGAGTTGACCATCACTTGAACTACAGACACTCTTGTAACAAAATAGCCTCTTTTTCCATTTGCCTCCTAGTCCCTTCAATCCACTGGTTCTCCATAAACTGTTCTAATGGTCTCATTTGCAGTCTGGCATTTGGAACATTGAAAATGCATGATGCCATTGATCTTTGAAGGGATAAAGTCGGACTAGCTATTGGAGCACTTGGTTTGCTATGAGGAATGAGTTTCTTTAGAATTGCCAAGATACCTTCTGGCGAAGAATATTTTTTCCTTGAAGTGTGTCTAGTATAGCCAACAAGTATTTCAACCTCTCAACAAGAATTCCATTTTTAAATGACTCATAGGCTTATACATCAATGAGTTAAAAGTGCTAAGATCATGTTGAAATTTTTAAAGACCCTATATATACCCTACTTATTAAATCGGAACTCTGAGCCTGACCCTAAATTGGCGCCCGCCAAGGTACTCCCACCGGTGAGGGATGTTGTTCCATCAGATAATGGGGGTCCCGATGCTCTACCAGGATAATTGGTATAGCTGAGTTATCTAACCACTGAACTTGAGGCAAGACCAGCTGCAGAGTCATGGAGTTTAACAGACTCAACTTGCCTGACTATAAGATGGCAGCCAAGATACATTCCCTTGCCGATCCTGCCTTCCTCGCCATCTCCTCTCGCCCGTCTATGGACTCTAAACCATTCGGTCACTTCCTGATCTTCACTCTAATCCGGCGGAGCCCGAATCCACTTGGCCGATTCCCGTTGGAGCTGCACCGACAGCTATAGGGGAGATTGGCACTGGCACACCGCTATGGCCGTCACCTACCCAGCCGGACTTCGGACATTTGTCTCACCGTTTTCTCCGCTCCTGTCTCCTTCATGTGGACTCCCAGATCTCCTTGATCTCTTTAGGTCCTGATTTTCATGTCCTTTATTCTCAAATATTCTATCATGCTGTAATTAATGTGAAATTTTGGTAACTAATCCGGGGGAGCCCGAATACACTTGGCCTATTCCCGGTGGAGCTGCACCGACAGCTATAGGGGAGAGTGGCACTGGCACACAGCTATGGCCGTCACCTACCCATCCGGACTTCGGACATTTGTCTCATCGTTTTCTCCGCTCGTCTCCTTCATGTGGACTCCTAGTTCTCCTTGGTCTTTCTGGGTCCTGATTTTCGTGTCCTTTATTAACTCCTGTCTTGAATATGCTATCTTGCTGTAATTAATGTGAAATTATTGTAACTTGTAACACGCTGTTTCCTTCTGTAAAGCGCTCTGATACCTTCGGGTCTAGCCAGCGCTATATAAAACTCATCAAATAAAAATGGTGAGCTGGCCATTACAAACGAATTGACCAAGTAAGGATATATTAATTTCCTTCTTCTCAAATAAGCCACTTCCATGCACTTGGAGAAATTTAGAAGGGATGATTTTATGCCACCCCTATTCCGGCCAACTGGCCCTGGCCACCGTCCCACGGATCCACAAGACCAGAACCGAAGGAACATCCTTCTCCTACCTTCCCGCCAAGACATGGAACTCCCTGCTTCTCCACCTCAAGCAATCCTCGTTGCTGACCCAATTCAAGATAGATCTAAAGACCTGGCTCTTCGACTGAACCCCAGCGCCCAGACGGATCCCCAGCTCCCCCTCCTATCTCCCTCAGCGCCTTGAGACCCTCATGGGTGACTAGCCACGCTATACAAACCCTAATTGATTGATGCCAAAAGGAAGCACTCCAAAAAAAAATGTTCCATGCTTAAGAGCAATTTGAACATATATAGTGCCTATGAAGTCATTCTTCTACAACCTATGAGTAAATTTCAAGCAGTGTGCGGATTCAAAATGTTTCCTTCTTGACCCATTTGTTTGTCAATCTGAGACCGAAAATGGGCATGACGTCTTTCTTGGAGCATCTTTTTGGAATGAGAAATTAATTCCCTTTCCTCTTTGTGCAGAAGGAACTAGCTCGATCATCTTTTTTCAGGAGAAGTATCTTCATCGGTATTTCATCTTAACATGAATTTAGATCAATTGGGATTCTGGTGATAATTTTAATCAAGAATGTTCCTCTTGCAGGGGATGAACTTACTATTTCTTTCTACCGTTCATAACTACTAATGAAGAACCTATGATACCATGACACAGAAGGAAAGGTTGCTTACTTCTCGCTTGTGTTCTAACATGATATATTATTTTATTCTACTTGTCAGATGGCATAGATAATGAAACTGATGCAGTTCCTTATACATCAAACACTATAAAAGAATCTGGATCTCCTCTCAGGAAACCCTCTGAAGGCTTATATTTTTTAGAACCTTGGGACTGATGGGTTTGTCGTTGCAGTAGTTATGTTTTTTTAAATTGCCATCTCTTGAACATCTAGTAGAAAAAGTAACAATGATCTAGTGGAGGCACTCCACGATAAAGTCTCCTTGATGACTGCGGTGTTGCTAGAGGATTATTAAGGTCCTCTCAGCAATTCTGCTTGAAAGGTAATAATATTAAACCGAAGAATCAACTAAGAGCCCCAAAGGCACACGAAACACTGTATGAAAATATTCTATTTCTACAGCAGTTTACCTTCTAAATGCTGTATGCTTCATTGTACGTTTTCTTGGTGCTTCAAGGGTTTCATCTTTTCTAATCTTGTTAGACTTTTCAGACAGAACTGCCCCAGATTCATAAGGAATGATAGAAACTCTAAAACCTAAATAACCTTTGGGCACTGGAGGATCAGTAAGTGGCGTCGAAAAAAAGAATCTTCAGCAGAAACTATGTAACATGTCAAAACTTATCTGAATTGTGTCTTAGCACAACCATAAATCGAGACATTCCTTTATGGCCTTACACATTCAGGGGCTGCAATGGATGCTAAAAAGCATGTTCATCAGGTTTAATGAATACGTTTTGACATGTTCCATAGTTTCCTCTGAAGATTATTTTTTTCGACGCCACTTACTGATCCTCCAGTGCCCAAAGGTTATGTAGGTTTTAGAGTTTCTATCATTCCTTATGAATCTGGGGTAGTTCGGGGGGGACAGGGGAGAAAACAGACAGACAGACAGACAGACAGACACACACAATGCCGTCAAGTGGTTCGACAGCAAGTGGTGACATGAGTGGTCTTGACTACAAATTATGTCTCAATGTAGACCTAAAGTTAGGATTATGTATACCTTTCAACTTTGTAGATCTCAATATCATGTTGGTTGTCACCACCAACCAAGCAGTGAACTTTATTAATGTCGAACGAAATGCAAAGAGCCCCTTTCTTGGTAACTCTGCCATGGTCCTTTCTGTCATGAAACTCCTTCTCCATTGTGCTAGTTCCTGCAGGCCTCTTCTATGTCATTCTGGGTTATTTTCGATATTTCATGCTAAAATTGTCATTCTTCAACTGCATGTGAGTTTAGAAGGCACAATCAAGATAACGCAACTACATACGGATCACTCCTACGGTCGCACAGAAGTGGCCACACGTCAGGCAATATGAGGTGAAGCCCGCCCGCTGGGTTTATCAGAAATGTTGTACAGGAGATGAGGGCTGGGTTAGTACAAAAAGATTTGCTTATGTAAGAAGCCTGTAAATTGCCGCTCTGTGTTATAAGATTTTAACAAGGGTACCCTGGTAGGGTGATCACACAGCTATCAATGTTTTTGAAACAATGTATGTACAATGATCCTAATCTGCTTACTGCCAATAAAAAGAATAAAAAAAAAAAACTTTAATTAAATTACATTTGTTGGTGCTAACCTGCAATGAGCTTGCTGTTGATTAAGATTTCAATTGGCCTTTACTTAAGAGTTTGAAACACTGGAACTGTGTGATAAAGTGCAAATTTGCTGTGTTTGCATTTAAAATAATAAATGTTTCTTTTATGTTTGTATTTCCATATAATTATCACAATAGTTATTAAGACTTGCGCGTAGGGGCAGGACTTTTTTAGTGTTCATGAATGCAAAACAAAATCATATGTTGTAGAATGGAATGAGACGTGTTAAATACTGTGGAAAAATCCAAGAGGATCACAACTTCTGATCCTCCAGAGTCTAGAAGTAGGTGAATACTGTCTACAGTGCATCAATATTGATTTAGTCCTAAGGAATGGGTGAAAACCAGTCTGACCGAGTTCAGCCAAAAAGAGTGAGGTTCCAAATTGTCCACGGATCCATCAAATCCATTTGGGGTCTACTTTCTTTTTTAACAAAAGGGAAAATTATTTTCTAATAATTTCTTCAGTATTTTCCAGATAACGTATTGTGTTGTAGCTTTATAAGTGCATGCACCATGCTTGGTGTCAGACAGTGATGCAAACTATATACAGATGCAACTAGTCATTGTCTGAGGGTGTGGAAAGGGTGCTCTATGGAATTATAAGCAAGCTTCTTTGGCACAGAAGAGCTTGTGAATTGATGACCCAAGGATAGTGGGGTTCAAGTCCCAACAAGGCCATTTTAACTCCAACATATGGACTAATTTTCATGAAAGGTTGGACTGAGACCCCCTCATCTCAAGAGATTTCAAGTGGCATAACTGGTTGGCAAATGGGCCTATGGTGCAGCTGCCATCATTTTCACTTACTACTGAAACTTTGCACAAGCCCCATGTTGTCTTGTGGGATTGTGCATTCTATGGCCCTGTGACCATGTGGTCACCCACATTGCTTTTCTAGCCTCCCCCACCCCCAAATAAGGCAACGATTGTCGTGATGAGCACAGATTCAGCCAGCCATGAAGGGACAACCATGTTCCCCCAACACTATTCAATTCAGTTGCTAGGAGCAGGAAGATGACAGTCTTGCACATAGTACATATTTGTTATATTAAACGTTGCTGCTTGAGCCACTCCACAGGTCTATGATCTTTCTAGGTTGTTCTTTTATGTTCCACTTTTATCACTTGTCCGGGTTGCAGTCTGGTAATACTAGCAATCATGTGGTCCAAGATGGGCTTTTGGGGTCAATGTACCATGCTTATGAAGTCTGTGTCTGGCCTTCATACACATGAGCTATTGGTGACTGTCAGCCGGCAGTGTGTAATTGCATTCAGGATTGCAGACCAGAGCCCTTAGTGGGCGAACCTCATCAGGCAGGACTGCAGGTTCCTGTTGTAAGTGACAGATTAGACTCATTTTAAAGTACAAGGAGCTTAGTTGTTCTGCCCTTTTGATTTAGTTTCTTCTTTTCCTGCTAATATCGGGCGAAAATTGTATTTGCAACAGTCCTGCCTGCAGACAGATATTCTGTGTTTTTTTTAACTATTATAGTAGTTGTACCTCACACATGGGTTGCACAGATGCGTAAACCAGGTGTGTACGTTTTTCCAAGTAATTTGTTCTGTACTGAGTGTTATATACATTTGAAATGCTGCTCTTGGAAGGTAAACCTAGGATAAAATCTCCTCACCTTGGATTATACTCCTTTTGTGGGAATTAAATAGCCAGGACTACATGGTTCAATGTGGATTGTGATTCATCTGGTAAGAGCTGTCAAAGCTAAGATGGATACGGTATAGCCAAAATACTATTGGTGGCATTCATTTATCAAAGTCCTACTCTTCCTTGTCCCAGTTTTAAGTCTGTCGAACACTGCCAACGAAATGGCCACTACATTTTCAGGTATTAAGACACCAGCTAAGCAAGAAGGAGTTGGACCTTTTTGTAGATGACTAAGAAGGAAAGGAATTGGTTCTAAAAGCAAAAATACCAACAACATATGTATGGTTGGAACTGAAGTGTATGCCTGCAGGCAGCAAACATCTCATTTAGTAAAGACTAAATAACAGAGCTTTAGTGATTGTTTTCCCCAGAAAACTTCTCATTCTGCATATTTTTGTCTGAAAGAACATACCTCTGGGTGGTGTTAGTTCAATCATGTTAATTTCACAGAACCCAACAGGAAATACAGAAGGAGAGGTGGCATGATAGCAAAACCAGTCGGAACCATCAGCTGCTTCGGAGCCATCAATTGCAATCATGAGATAACCATCAGCTAATACCTGTTGTAACGAACAGAAACAAAAAAATGTTTAGAAAACATTTAAGTGTGCGCTGTTATGAAACATCATATTTTGTTGAACATCATAATATGTAAAACTGTTATGGAAGATACGTACCAAGAAAAAATAAGAGGAACGTTTAACTGTTGAACGAAAGTGGACCGACCAAAGAAAAGCTCCAGCCACACACAGCCAAGAAAGTGCCACTAAATGACTTTCTGCATATCACAACAAAATTAGGAGACCGACAAAAACCCACCCAAAAAAAAAAAAAAAAATAGCAAAGCTAAATGGTCTGGTCTTAGTTAGCCAGCATGTTTTTTTTGTTTTTGAAAATCAAATATGCATAACAAAGGCGAATGCGGACTGTATCCGCTATATATATATATATACCTTTGGAGCAGAATATATATATATATATATATATATATATATATATATATATATATATTTTTTTTTTTTTTTGCTTGTGATTTGTTTCTCTTAAAGAAAACAAGAAGAAAGGGAAACAGCCAAGGCCAGACATAATGACCTCTTTAGAACGATTACATTTTTTTTTTTAATGTCCCATATTCTGACTGGTGTTGTACACATTCAACAAAAACAAATTACATTTTATTTAGATTATAAATCAAAATAACGAATATTCTGATCGTTGCCCGACTGTTTTGAAAGTCACACAATAATTACTTTCTTTAAATCAATGCTGATTGCAAAACTTTTACTTGCAACAACACAAATCTCAGCGCCACTGAAAAAATGTTTTTCTTTACGTTCAGCTCAAGACTTGAGAGGATTCTTCTTTGCTGAAAACATCAGTGGCAGCTGCCTCTGAACAGGGGTGGTGTGGCGGGGGAGGGATAAAAAGCTGATAAAAATACAAATAATCGTATCTGCTTTGCTCCTGCCTCCGCCGCACGCCTCGCCTCCGTCTTCTTCCTGGCTGCTGCCTGTAGCGTGCACCGGAAGCACCCAAGCTTCCGGCCTCTGCCAGCCAATCACGATGCTTCAGGAGCAGCAGCGAGTGATTGGTCTGAGCGGCCTGTTTGGCCGCTCAGGCAGTGCCTGGGGAGGCTGGGCATGTTCTACACGGGGATGTGCAACACAGCCCAATGGAGAACATGCCGGTCAAAGCGTCAATCGCATGTAGGGAGGAAGTGCAAACCACTCCTGCTCCCTCTGCGGCGAGCCAGCAACGACTGGAGTCGCAAAGGAAAATAAAATGATAATGACCGGGTTTTCATCATTTTTTTTATTCTTTTCCACTGCTCAATGAGCACTGGGGCGACGCTCCTCCGCCTTAGCGGAGGAGCCGCCACTGGAAAACATACAACCTTGTTTCATCTCATTACTAATTGCCTTTTCATTAAAAAGGCAGGTTCTTGCTGTTAACAAGCTTATACTATTACAAACGTTTACAGGCCAGTGCAACAATCACTGGCAGTGCCAATTGGTCTCCCTTATAATTACATTCAATCTGACCGACTGCATTACCAATGATTGTTTAAAGTAGTGTTCAATGTCTGTCAAGAATTCAGTGATACTCAAAGTACGACCTGGGGGCAGCATGTGGCCCTCCTGACCTTTACATGTGGCCCACTGGTCAACAGCATCACAGGGCTGCTGTTTAATCGCCTCCGCACTAACATCAAAAAGATGTTAAAGAAACAGGCAAGCGTTTGTTAAAAGGTTAACTGACATTAAAGAAAGGAAGTAACTAGGATGTCCTGCAGTGCTTAACTTTAGGAAAATCTTAATTTTTAAAGACCTCTTGCAGCACAAAAGTGTAAAAATATGAAAGTATCTTCAGAATAAAAATAGTGTATTTCATTAACATGCAGAACCGTTTCACCTTAGTACATAAGATTATAAGTGCTTTGAGAAGTAATATTATATATATATATTTTTTTTTTAAGTAATCGTTTTCAAACATAGATTTAGAAACATTTCATACACTGACACCCCCCCCGACATGACAAAAATGCAAATACTGAACTAAGAGGCAAGTCGGTAGTTATGTGCACTCTAGTGGGTGGCCTGGTTTACTAATATACATGAAAAACAGTTTATTAAATCAAACACAGGAGAAAGTTTTTACAGCACATATCCTGAAGTCATGTAATTCAAGGTCCTCTTAAATGTGATACTGAAGAAAAAAGAGGGAAAGAGAAATAAAACAGTTAGCTAGGATCACACAATTTGGTTAAGTGTGGAAGGATAAGTTATATATCTGTACTCCTAGTTCTCTTCCAGGGGTATACTCATCAAAGTCATAAGCACTGAATAGTCCCGCCCATGTGCGGGGACCCTGGAGGATATACAAAATATATATATTTATGAATGTTCGAAGGTACTAAGTACTTAAAGTTTTGTGACCCAGTAGAGGGCAACTCGCCGAAACGCGTCGGTCCGGTCTCACAGATGAAAAACGACTGTGTGTACTTGCCATGAAACGAAAATAATAAATGAATTGAAAAACTGACCTGAAAATAAGTGGAGTTGCTGTTTGTTGACCGTGTGCCGCCGGATTTGGTGTCCGGGAGAAGGACGCCCAAGGGAGAGATAGATATATATATATATATATATATAGATATATATATATAGATAGATATACACACACAAACATGCAGCCTAAACCATCAAAGAGGCTAAAATGCCAAAAATGCATTGGAATTTTCATTTAAAATAAATACATATCTATTAGCATTTCTGTAACATTGAACATGCACTTCTTTGCTGTTTTAACATAGCCTTTATTTTCAAAGAAAAAGGCAAAGTAATAGCAGGCCGTTAGCCCATAGACTGCATAGAGAAACCACAACAGAATAAAACTGGCCTTTATGACCTCCAAGACCTCCATGCTCCCATCATGTCCCAAAGGTGACCGAGACTTGACCTAACTTTTACGGCGTATCATCATGTGTTGGGATAATAAGAAGGCAGATTGCTACTCTAACAAAAGTATTTGTCCATGAAGGTGGGTGGGTGGTTTATGACTTTGATGAGTATACCCCTGGAAGAGAACTAGGATTACAGGTAAGTAACTTATCCTACTCTTCCAGGAGATACTCATCAATAGTCATAAGCACTGAATAGAATAGCAAGCCCATCCCCACAATCCTTCGGATGAACACCAGTATAGTGAAAATATCCTAAGAACAATTTACCCAAACAGGTTCCTTAAAGAGGCGTTTCCAAACTGAGCATGCGCCCGAGTGTCAGAATCTAAACAATAGTGGCCAGCAAAGGTGTGTGCTGATGGCCATGTGGCAGCTTTACATATCTCTTCAATGGGTACATTTCTGAGGAGAGCCGTAGTGGAGGGCATTCCCCTGGTGGAATAAGCCTTTGGTCTACCAGGGAGTTGTCTGTTAGCTAACTGGTAAGGTAATGCATGAGATTATCCATCTAGTAATGGTTTGTTTAGATGAAGGAAAACCAGTGGACGTGTGACCATAATTTACAAATAAACGGTCTGATTTCCTTTTGCCCTTTATTTTATCTAGATAGAATTTCAGAACCCTTTTGAGGTCTAGAGAATGCAACACCGTCTCAGGAGGGGTAGAGTGGTTCGGGAAAAAGGTAGAAGTGTAATAGACTGATTAATATGAAAATCAGAAACAATCTTAGGTTAAAAAAAAACTAGGGTGGGCAGTTAGGACCAACCTGTTGGCATAGAAAATGAAATAAGGTTCCTTGGAACACGGAGCTTGTATCTCGCTAAGGTAATTGCCACTAAGAAAGTGGTCTTCCACATCAGATGCTGACGGGACCCTTTATGTATGGGTTAGAAGGGAGGACCCATCAATTTAGAAAGGACTACATTAAGCTCCCAAGGGAGAGAGGGAGAGTAACTGAGAGGTTGCATTTGCAGCCTGGCATTGAGGATGATGAAAACGCAGGACACCATGGATCCCAGGAGAGAGGATACTTGTCTGCCCGTGGGGTGAAGTGTTCGGAGGAGAGTGCGGCATTTGTTGTTGATTGAGGATAACCTCCCCTCAGAAGGACACACTTGCGTCTGCGGTATCCAGAATGGCACCCATGTAGTGAATTCTTTGGGTTGGATTGAGAATTGACTTTTTGTTGTTGACTTGCAGGCCCAAACGACCAAGCACTCAAATGCAGGATTGAAGGTGCTCTTGCAGTAGATAAGGAGATGAGCTCTTGAGGAACCAGTTGTCCAAGTATGGTTAGACTAAGTTCTTCTGCTTCCGCAGGAAGGCTGCTACCACTGCCATGCATTTCCAGAACATGCGGGGGGCTGACTTGAGCCCGAAAGGGAGTACTTTGTACTTGAAGTGCTCTGATGCCACCTGGAACGATAAGAATTTCTGATGTTTTCGGGAAATTGGTATATGAAAATATGCATCCTGCAGGTCGATGGAGCAGATGCAGTTCCCTTGATGGAGCTGGGGGACAATTTGATGAAGTGCCAGCATCCTGAACCTCTCTTTGCAGATAAACCAGTTTTAGAGTCTGAGGTCGAGTATAGGCCTGTACTCTCGAGTTGGGCCCTTCTTTAAAACTAGTAAGTAGATCCCCTGTTCTAGCTGAGAACAGGGAACATTTTCGATGGCTTCTTTTTGTAGCAGAATAGTTACCTCTGCCTGAAGTAGGTCTTGCTGATGGACATACGTTCTCAGAGGTGGGATTGCCTGGAGGTGGGGATTTGAATCTGACTGAATAACCATTCAGCACAAAATTGAGCACCCACTTGTCCTTTGTGATTTTGTGCCACTCGTCCAGATGTGCCATGATACTTCTCCCCCCCAATGGAGTGGGGAACAGAGCTGGGGGAAGCAAGCGTTCATTGTTTGGTCAGTTCCTTAGCAGAGGAAGCAGACGTTCTGGCAGCTCCCCGTCCACATCCTGGCCGGCGCTGATGGTAGTGGGACTTGCACTGGTCATGTTGTTGCGAGGTCCAGTGAGGGGTGTGAACTCTCCGCTGATACTGGCGACGGTCGTAGGGACGGTATATGCGCCTAAATTCTGTGCGCTTCTCCAGGCCCACTGCCTTCAGAGTGTCGAATTCAGATATCATCCTTGCCATTTCATCATCGGCATGGGTGCCGAATAGTGAGGTTCTACTGAAGGGTAGGTTCAGAATCCTGTGTTGGGCCTCAGGTTTCAGACCTGTATGTCGTAGCCAAGGGGAGCGCCTAGCGCAGATGCCATGAGAATAGTCATAGGCTGCTAGCTCCGAAGCATCAGCTGCTGCACTAATCGCCTGATTCGCCACCAATCCCCCTTCCTGGAGAATCTCCTGGAAATCCTGCTGATCTTCCTTTGGCAGTTTCTTCGTGACCCTAGACAGGGAGTCCCATAGTGCCCCATCATATCTTCCTAGAAGCGCTGAGAAACTAGCAACCTTCATATAGGCAGCAGAGGTGTTGCACATCCTTTCCCCAAGGGAATCCATTTGTTTGCTGTCCTTATCGGGTGGCACTGTGGAGGACGCCACACCTAGATGAGGCTTCCTATCCGCTACCACTATGACTGAGTCTGGTGGTGGATCGGCCCTCAGAAAGAGTGGATCCTGGTCTGAAACTTGCACTTCATTTAAATGCGTAATGGTACAGGCCCTATCGCCGCAGGTGTAAGAAACGTCTGAAGAGCCGGTTCAAGTAGACCAGGTACCAGAGGAAGCAGTGGTCAAGAAGACTATGGCACAGTGTTTCAAAGATCACTGATGCCGAGGTGGTTGGAGCAGGCATCTAAATATTCAACTTAGCTGCACCTCTACATAGGACCGAATTGAACATGACGATATCGTCCACTGGTGACACCCTGGCTGGAGGGGTCGCAAACAGCGTAGGTGAGCAGTCTCCAACAGACTATCTTGATGTCTCTATAGACAAGGAAGGAGACCTGTGTCTATGCCTCCGAGACCTGGAAGAGTGGGAAAGACGATAACTGGAAGGAAATTCGCCTGTGAGGTGTCCTAGATCAGGACCTTCTGGTTGAAGGAGACCAAGGCCTTCTTGGAGACCTTCGGGGAGATCTTGTGAGCGGTGTCAAAGGTAGATAAGTGCCAGCGGAAATTCTGGAAGGAGAATATGTTTACGAAAAGTCCGAACTTGGACTTTGTCTTGGGACTCTCCACTACTTCACACTTTGAAGCCAGCGCAGTGAGAGTTTTTTTTTTTTTTATAAACTCTTTTTGAGAAATTGGCATGTTAAACAGTAAGGACACAGCATTCTACATGCATGTAATGGCATACAGTACGATAGAACATTAAAGACCTCTTCACCACAGTGCAGCAGCGCAGTGAGAGTTTAACTGGTGGTGTCTATTCTCGAGTAGGAGATCCCTCCAGCGTAATCTGCACAATCCGGAGACCTGGGGAGGAGGATGTGTTTCTCGACGTCGACCGTCTAGACCTCAACGCTGGCCTGTGTTTCTGACATGTGCTTCTCTCGATTTCGAGGGAGGTCTTGACATCGGTGCGGGTGAACCAGAAACCTGCTGCCTCTTTACTGGTGGGGAAACGTGTGAAGATAGCAGTCTCGACGTTAACCTTCTAAAGGGTGGGGCACATCTGTCTTGACGTCAGTGATGTCGATGTCAAAAGTCTCAGCCTGGCTGGTGGAGAGGCTCTCGATGGGGAAAGTCTATGGCCCGACGTCCGTGGAGGCTTTGACGTCGACAGCCCATACCTGTGAGGCAGCGAGGCTCTAGACATTAAGCACTTTTTATAGTCTTCTGTTATTATTAATAATTATTTTTCGATATTAACTATTTACTATCACTGTGGCACATATTAATGGTTGGTTCGGTGGCTACTTTGTAGTTATGCAAAAACAACAGTTGATGGACAGAATGCAGAACAATGTCATACATTCACCCCAGTACAGAGATCTGGGCCTAAATCCATCGTTTTTTTGCTCACCATGCCATTCCAGTTTGAACCCAGCCATATGCAAATCAGTCTTGACCCTGTGCCTCATGGGAACAGTCCAGCCCGAACTGCCAAGCCAGGTCCTCCCTGGACTGGAAACAAGCATCCTAGGACCGGTTTCGGGGTTTCACCCTCTTCAGCCAGAATAGCTTGATTCCAGTGGCATGGAGAGCACGGGTCCCACGTCTGGGCATACCCGTCCCACTCGGGTGACAAATGCAAAAACAACAGTTGATGGACAGAATGCAGAACAATGTCATACATTCACCCCAGTACAGAGATCTGGGCCTAAATCCATCGTTTTTTTGCTCACCATGCCATTCCAGTTTGAACCCAGCCATATGCAAATCAGTCTTGACCCTGTGCCTCATGGGAACAGTCCAGCCCGAACTGCCAAGCCAGGTCCTCCCTGGACTGGAAACAAGCATCCTAGGACCGGTTTCGGGGTTTCACCCTCTTCAGCCAGAATAGCTTGATTCCAGTGGCATGGAGAGCACGGGACCCACGTCTGGGCATACCCGTCCCACTCGGGGTGACAAATGCAAAAACAACAGTTGATGGACAGAATGCAGAACAATGTCATACATTCACCCCAGTACAGAGATCTGGGCCTAAATCCATCGTTTTTTTGCTCACCATGCCATTCCAGTTTGAACCCAGCCATATGCAAATCAGTCTTGACCCTGTGCCTCATGGGAACAGTCCAGCCCGAACTGCCAAGCCAGGTCCTCCCTGGACTGGAAACAAGCATCCTAGGACCGGTTTCGGGTTTCACCCTCTTCAGCCAGAATAGCTTGATTCCAGTGGCATGGAGAGCACGGGACCCACGTCTGGGCATACCCGTCCCACTCGGGGTGACAAATGCAAAAACAACAGTTGATGGACAGAATGCAGAACAATGTCATACATTCACCCCAGTACAGAGATCTGGGCCTAAATCCATCGTTTTTTTGCTCACCATGCCATTCCAGTTTGAACCCAGCCATATGCAAATCAGTCTTGACCCTGTGCCTCATGGGAACAGTCCAGCCCGAACTGCCAAGCCAGGTCCTCCCTGGACTGGAAACAAGCATCCTAGGACCGGTTTCGGGGTTTCACCCTCTTCAGCCAGAATAGCTTGATTCCAGTGGCATGGAGAGCACGGGACCCACGTCTGGGCATACCCGTCCCACTCGGGTGACAAATGCAAAGACAACAGTTGATGGACAGAATGCAGAACAATGTCATACATTCACCCCAGTACAGAGATCTGGGCCTAAATCCATCGTTTTTTTGCTCACCTATGAGGTCTAGTCCACACTCCGAAATATCGTTCTTGTAATATCTTCATAAGGATTTGAGTTTGGCCTTTAGATAGTGGTTAGTTTAGTAGAGAATTTGATATTGCAGAATATTATTTTTAGCCATACTAAGATGGCTGCCCTTACTGACAGAGCGGGGCTCATTATGTATAGATACTGTGAGATTCGTAAATGAGGAATTTAGCGACTTCGTTGTTTTTTCCTCTGTTTACAGGTGTATAATACTGGTACAGGGTTGAATAGTTGTACGCATCTCAGTTAGCATTCTCATATAATTATTAGTGAACTTTATTCGATCTTTTTTTGGGCATCCGATTTTCATCAAGAAAATAATCATGATATAGATAGGGATTAGGTCTTGACTCCATGATAATATTGTGTCTATAGATTGATTGTTTAAGGCTTTCATTGGGGTTATATTGTTTATAACCATATATTTTTGGGGTTGTGTATAATGAAATGGGAAGGCTAAGATGGCCGCCATGGTTGCAGGATTTTTGCATGCATTTTTGTTTGGAAATGCAGCTGTATTCAATTACGACTAATGAGTGGAGGCACTCGGTTATAAAAGAACGGAGGCTTCCATGTGGGTTCCAGTATCTTTGTATTACGGAATCGTCACCGCATTTGAAGCCAACCCGTTTTAGATTACAGGTAAGAGAGAGGATCATTTTATGGATGGTACCTTTTTAAACCATTCCCCTAGCTATCCTTTTAGTGGGGTTCCTCTTGGGTTCTTTTGAGGGCTCTTTTGAGTGATTTGAGTAGGTAAAAGTGCTCTGAACCATGGGTTTTTATATTGCGGTTTTAAATGGAATTCTTTTGAATTGACTCGCATGCGCTATGTCTCTGTTAAGATAACAGAGAATTCAGTTGGGTGCATAGTGCTCATTTTCATTAAAGTGAAGGAGTTTTACAAGCTGCACAACACTGTATAGCCGGCTTTAAACTAAACTACTGCGTTGTAATTTATTTAGAGTTAGTTACTGCAAATGGTTTGAAAAAGAGTAACGTAGCCAATATGCATATGCTTTTTGGCGTTGCAATGCCCTGTTTAGATGCAAGTTGGGTCTATTATATGAGGTAGCATGAAGAGTTAAATTAAAACGGATCAACTTAGTAATTTATACTTCTTTGGTTTTTTAGCAACTAAAGAAAAACCTATATGGAATGATGGGCACATACTAATACAAAACAGAGGACCATCACTATCTTAAGAAGCTTGGTGCTCATTTCGAATATTAAGGTAACTTGATATTTGCTATAGTTTCCCTACAGTGAATTGAAGTACTAGTGTAGTTACTAAAGTCTCCTTTTTCTTTATAGGGGTTTGTATCCCTTATAATTCTGTTTCAGGTATCTCTAGGCTGATCAGAAGACTGATCGATCGGCTAAGAAAAATATCTTTTAATTTAAAAAAAGCACGACCAGAAGGAGAGACATTGGTCCTCCAATATTATTATTTTTACAAGGTTTTTAAACCTGTAACCTTTCTGGAGTTTTTCGGTTTCAAGAATACAGGTAGAGATATATATTTTTAATGAACATTAATACTGATATAGATGTGTGATATGGGTGTATGAATCATTCATAAGAATGGGTATAGGGTATGGAATGTGTGAATGATTTAGTGATTGGATCACCATGATTAAAACACTATTGCTGATTTATCCACCCCCGCTTTAGGGGAGACCTTTCCTGAAGATTAATTGTTTTATATGTCAGGTTGTTTGTTAATGTTTTTAACATTTCTAGGACTAGAGACAAATCACTAATTGCAGTAGTTGTGTTCTTTTTTTGTTTTTTGTTTCTCTATGAAAGGATATACTTTCAATGAGCTAATTGTCTGTTTTTATGGTTATTTTATTATTGGATATAGATCGTATTATTCACATGGGAGACGTGAATATCTGTCCTGAGGAAGGTGGTTTTTAATCATTTACATCCACCGAAACGCGTCGACGCAAGACAAAGGAGGCATACTAAAGATTGTAGAGACATTTGTTAAGCAAAGGAACTCACCATTCATAATTATATTTCTCAAAAAACGAATGATCCAGATCTAATGGTGTTGCCTTCATTTTTTGACAAGAGAGTAATTTTTCTTGCAGGTTCTCCCGATTGTGTAAATTTTGTATAAATTGTGGTTTTTAAAATTTTTAACATTTTTATTAGGGTTTTTTTGTATAACTTGTGATCATTTATTGTATACGATGAATTGTACTGATATATATTTTTAATCTGAATAAATGTTTGTATTTTCTGAACACTTGGCCTATTGAAGGTGGCAGTGTCTTATTCTGGTGATTGAATGTTTTAGCTGAATGTTTTAGCTGTTAGTCATTGTTTGATACCAAATACATGCCGAAAGGGGGATTTTTCTGACTTTTGTCTCTAGACATTAAGCACCCGAGTTCCGACGTCGACCTTTGTCGAGGAGTTATCGACATCAGCTGGTGCAGCGGCGGAAATGTTCTTGACGGCGACGCAAGTCTAGACTTAGATGTAGTCTTGCGTGGTGCCATCTTCGACGACGATCCTAGACCCTCAGGACGTGATTTAGATGTCGACTTTTTCGCCACTGGTTTTGGGCCGTACGTCTCGACAGACTTTACCTTCAACGACGATGGTTGCTGCAGAAGCCTTTCTGCCGCTGATTTTGATGCTGACGGTGAGCAAACAGAGATAAGATCAGCGTCGAAAATACCTGTCGATGAAGAGGCAGAGCTGTGTCTTCCTATGTCCTTTCTGCCAGTGTGCTCAGACCGCACTTGAGAGGAGGGCTCTTTAAAATCCTGTTGTGAACCTTCCAGGCCACTTCTAGATCTCATCTTTCCTCTCTCCTATATTGTATGCAGCTTGATTCTTTCCCTGTCACGCAGAGTCCTTCTGGAAAATTGTTGATAATAATAACACTTGTCTGGTTGGTGAGAAGATGGCAAACACACAATGCAGACAGAGTGTGGGTCAGATTTTGCCATCTTTTTTTCCACACGAAGGACATTTGTTGAACAAGGTTGGCATTTCTGACTGAAAAATAAGCAAAAAGGTCAGAAAAAAAGAGAATGGTAGTACAACTTGTTATTCAAAAAATGTCAACTAAAGGTAAAAAAAAAAAAAAAAATTCTAACTATCAATTATTGACAAAGTTAAAAACTGACGAGCTCAATGCTCCAGGATCCTCACAGATGGAGCCAGAAAAAAGAAATGACCAGTCACATGTGGGACTTGATGGGAGCATGGAGGTCTTGGAGGTCATAAAGGCATAGCGCCAGTTTTGTTCTTTTGTGGTGTCTCTATGAAGCCTATGGGCTAGCTGTCTGCTATTACTTTGCCTTTTTCTTTGAAAATAAAGGCTATGTTAAAACAGCAAAGGAGTGCATGTTCTATGTTACACAAATGCTAAATAGATATGTATTTTTTTATTCACATGGTCATAAAGGAAGTTGTGAAAAAATAAGTGCCTTGTGACGGAAAAGCAGCAAGAAAGTGCACCGTGCAAAGCCTAAGCCTCATCGATAAGAATTTGTGGTGTAGGTTTTCCACCCATACTAAGTAAGGCGCAGGACTTTCAACCGGACAAATCCCCATATAGGTCTGGACCGTTGGTTTGTCTACAGTACACCGCATTCTATCCTCCAGGCATCTCTCTAGAAATGTATACTTCAAAGTCCTAATGGAGGAGGCTGAAACAGTGCCAGGAGAGGTAAACAAGTCTTATTTATTTTAAAGGTTTTATATAGCGCTGGCTGGACCCGGGGGTATCCGAGCGCTTTACAAGAGTGAGTGTAGTACAGGTATAACATAGTTGTTCATAACATGGATTTCACACAGGTTGGGTTACAAGGTACAATTAGTATAATACAGTTAACATGAGTCAGGACTGAAGAGAAATAATAACAAAAAATACAATAAATACAAGTAGTCAGGTTATATACAGTAACATGTAGATGGAGGGAGGCTAGGTGGAAGGGGGTGGTGGGTGGGGAGGCGTGAATTTGGGGAGAGAAAATAGACAAAGGGAGGGGAGGTAGTAACTGAGGGGAGGGAATATGGAAGGGGGAGGGTAAGAAAAGGAGGAGGCGGGTAGGGGAAGGGAGGGGAAATGGAGAGAGAAGGAAAAATTGGGGAGGGGAAAGGATTAGGGACCCCAGTATTTGTTGAGCAGATGCAGTTTGAGGTCTTTTTTAAAGCTGATGTAGGAGGGGTTGCAGCGCAGGTCTTTAGGGAGGGCGTTCCAGATGGTAGGGGCATTTCCGGAGGAGTGGGATTGTGTAGATTTAGTTTTAGTCAGAGGTGGGATAAGGAGGAGAGAGTTGGTGCTTCTCAATGATCGGGAGCAGCCCGCTTTGTTGAGTTTACAAGTGAGATACAGTGGGGTCTTTTGATGAAGGGCTTTGTGCTTTATGCATGCAATCTTGTAGGTGGATCGGCCTTCTATGGGCAGCCATTTAACCCCTTTACCGCGGCGAACATTCCACCGCAGTGCAGCACTTCAAAGGAGTGGGCGGGGTCGCGTCGGCCAACGGACGTGGGCAGCACTACCGAGGTAGTGCTCGTGACGGCCGTTGGCCGACGAACGCAGCGAAGGGGTTAAGGGCCTTAAGGGCTGGGGAGATGTGATCGAAACGTTTGCAGTCGGTGATTAGTCTGGCTGAGCACAGATTTGAGCTTTTGAGGTTCCGGAGAGGATAGCGTTACCATAGTCCATTCTCGAGAGGACTAGAGATTGGACAACCGATTTAAAGTCGTCAGCTGGAATGAAGGGTTTAATTTTCTTGAGGTGACGGAGCGTGAAGAGCGCTCCTTTAGCAGAGCTTTTTATGTGGGTCTGAAGGGTTAGGCTGTCGTCAATGGAGAGACCGAGGGATTTTAGTGAGTTTGATAAGGAGAGCGGACAGTTGAGGGCATTAAGGTCGGAGATCCATGTTTGGATAGAAAGAGGGCTGTTTTTTGGAGAGAAGAGAATGATTTCCGTTTTTTTAGGGTTGAGTTTGAGATGATTGGAGTGGAACCAGGATTGGATTTTGGTCAGGGTGTTGTTAAGGTGCAGAATATCAGAGTGGGATTTAATCTTATAGTAGAGTTGGGTGTCATCAGCATAGAGGTGGTAGTTGATTCCAGCTTGTTTTAGGATGAGGGTAAGGGGTTTCATAAAGAGGTTAAAGAGAGCGGGGGAGAGAATAGATCCCTGAGGGACACCCAGGGAGACTGGTGTAGGGTTTGAGAGGCAGTTAAGGATTTTGATTTGTTGTGTTCTGTGTTGGAGGTAGGAGGAGAACCATTTGAGGACAGGACCATTGAGGCCAAAACGAGCTTTGAGCGCGTTGAGTAAGGCAGGGTGGTTAACAGTATCAAACGCGGCAGAGAGGTCGAGGAGAATAAGTAGGCAAGTCTCACCATTATCAAGGGAGTGGTGGATGTCATCCACAATTTTAAGCATGGCAGTTTCTGTACTGCAGCCTTTTCGGAAGCCGGATTGTAAGGGATCCAGTAGGTTAAAAGTGTCAATGTGTTTATCCAGTTGGCGCAGGGCACCCTTTTCAAGGGCTTTAGAGAGCAGGGGGAGGTTGGAGAATGGGCGGAGATTGTTAGGGTCATTGGGGTCGGCGTTGGGGTTTTTGAGAATGGATGCGATTTGTCCGAGTTGGAGGGAGGCAGGGACACAACCCGTGGTAAGGGAAGAGTTGATGATAGTAGTCCAATAAGGGGCGATGATGTGCTTAAGTTCAAGGACAAGGTTAGAAGGAAGAGGGTCTTTAGTGTGTGAGGACGGTTTGAGATTGGAAATGATGTTCGAGACTTCAAGCTCAGTTACGGGGTGGAAATTATGCCAGGAGGCATTGTTTTTAAGCTGTGGAATAGGCAGGCTGTAATCAGGAGGTGAAGTGGCATGAAGGTGGGAGGAGGAATCGGGGGGGTGGGGGGGGGGGGGAGTAGATGAGGAGGGTGAGTTGGTAGTAGAGTCAGCGTTAAGGAGGGGGTTGGGAGGGATCTGAAATACTAGGAAGGATTGATCTATTTTGGCGATTTTTTCAGAGAAGAAGTTTGCAATTTCTTCACATTTGTCGGTAGTGGCCGTCAGCATGGGTGGGGCAGGGATGTTTGGGTTCGAACTATGTTGAACAGCTCTCTGGGTCTATTTTTGGCCCGATCAAGTTGAGTGCGGAAGAAGGAAGCCTTTTCAGTGAAAATGTGTTTCTTGTACGTTGACCTAGCAGATCTGAGGAGGGCAACATGGGCGGGAGTTGGGAGTCGTCTCCATGTTCTTTCCGCAAGTCTAAGTGCGCGTCTTTCGTTATTGAGATTGGAATTGTACCAAGATTTGGATGGTATATTTCTTAGAGTTTTTAGTTTGGACGGGGCAATTTGGTCTAAGATATCGATGACAGATTTGTTATAATACTCAGTGAGTTCATTAGCATTTTGGGAGAGAGGGGTGAGAAGAAGTTTTGCTTGGAGTTTAGACTCCAGTTCACCAGGAGGGATACGATTGAGATTTCTAGTCCATTTCTTAGTTTTGATGTTTTTGGTGAGGGGGGGTGGAGCTGAGGTGGTGATTGAGAACAGAATGAGGTGGTGGTTGGACCAGTCGATGGGGATGATGTTAGAAAGGGAGGCCAAGTCATTGTTAGCAATGATGACATCAAGGGTGGCCCCCTTGGTGTGGGTTGGAGAGTTGCAAAGTTGTTGGAGGTCGCTGATCTCTAGAAGATCGGTGAGGAAGTTGATTGTGGGGTCATTGGTCTCATTCCAGTGGAGGTTAAAATCACCTAGGAAGAGATTATTTGAGTTAGAAAGTGAGGAGTGAGTAAGAAGTTCAGATAGTTCCTCAGTGAAGGGAAGAGGATCACCAGGAGGGTGGTAGATATTATGTAGCCGAATTAAGGGAGACCCTTGAAGCTTAAGTTCGGCTTCAAGGTATTCAAAGGTAGCACGGTCAGAGTTCTTGACAAGGGAAAGTTGAAGTTCGTTTTTAAAGATTATAGCTAGTCCACCCCCTATTCTCTCAGTTCTGTCTTTTCTGATGATAGAGTAACCGGGGGGGAGCGAGTAAGTCTAGGCTGGCGGTTGAGTGGTCATTGAGCCAGGTTTCCGTGAGGAAGGCGATGTCAATGGCTTCACTAAGGATAGCTTCCGAAATTTCGATCGCATGTCGTCCAGCTGAACGGCAGTTCACTAGCATGCAGGAGAGGAGTTTAGTGTTGTTTTTTGGGGAAGAGCACGAACGGATGGTGGTAAGTTGGGGTGGGGGTCTGGGGGGGAGACGGGAGAGGTGGGGATTCTACAAGTCCCCACGATAACAGGAATGCTGTGATGGGGGGTGGGGGGGTAGGGTCGTTCATCAAGGAGTTTGG
This sequence comes from Calotriton arnoldi, assembly GCA_963921515.1. Lineage (NCBI taxonomy): Eukaryota > Metazoa > Chordata > Amphibia > Caudata > Salamandridae > Calotriton > Calotriton arnoldi. The sequence continues at coordinate 1,632,390 of CAWUFW010002224.1, read as the reverse complement.
AGGGTAAGAGTTGCAAAGGTCGAGGAGGTCGGAGGATGCGAGATTGCTCTCGAAGCGCGGAGGGGCCTATGGGTACGGCAGTAGAGGGGCGTAGTGCTCCACGGTTTAGGATTAGAGATGCGTTGTGGTCCGGGGGCAGGGTGGTTGGGACGGTTAATGAGGGATCTGGAGTTGAGGGAGTTAAAGTTTTTTCTCAGTCGTGTGAGTTCTGTCGTCAGGGTAGAGAGATTGCGTTCTATGTTGGACAGTGTCTGGATAAAGAGAGTGAGGGGTGATGCGGTAGAGAGAGAGGTGGGAGATAGGGTATGTTCAGTGTTGGTCTGGGAAGGAGAACTGATGTGGGGAGGGGAAGAGAGGCCGGGAGGGGGGATATAAGGGGTGCTCAGGCTGTGGGACGGAGGGAGGGCCGGGGACAAGGACGGGACATTCCTAGAGTTAGGAGATGAGGCTTGAGTTGGTAGGAGGGTGTGAGGGGAGTGAGGATAGACGACAGCGGGTTCCGAGGGTTGAATGCCATTCGGAGGGGGAGATATTTGGGCCAGGAGGGGAGCATTAGCGGGTTCCAGGGAGGGGGCCAGGTGTTAGAAGTGTGGCAAGGGGTGGGGGGAGTCGGTCATTGGAGGGTGTGTGGGTTTGGAGGACAGAGTGTGTCGTTGAGACGTCAGGAGGAGGGAGGGAAGTGGGAGAGAGTGGGTGGTTGGAGGTCATGATTTGGGAGATAGCATTGGCAGTCTCGGGGAGGGAGGGAGGGAGTGGAGGGGGAGAGCAAAAGGGTGTCGAGAGGTTGGGAAGATGAGGGGTTAGGCGAATAATTGGATAGTAGGAAGGACAAGGTATTGAAATGGTGCTCAAAGATGGAAAGGTGGTGTTCAGAGGCTTGGATGAGAATATTGCCAGTTTTAAATATGGAGATGTCAATTTTGCCTGGAAAGGTTGGGGAAGGGGTAGTAGACAGTTTAAATCCATACGGAATTTTGCTTGATTTGGATATTGTTAGGTGGCGGAGGAAAATGCTTTTCCATTTGGAGGGGCGTTTAGAGTAGAAGATGTAGTTGGTTTTAATAGGGGAGGAGAGGCTAAGGTAATTGTCGACAATTAAGGTTTGCAGGGAGCGAATCAGTAATCTATGTTTAAAAAATTTCTTTGCTTTTTTGGAGAGGTTAGGGGGGTAAAGAATGGTCCATGAGTTGGGGCCATGTCTGATGAGGGTAGAGTTGTGTAGAGTGGGGGGGTGGTTGAGGGGTGGCATGTTACGATAATGTTGCGGAGGGAGGGGGAAGAGAACAATCACAGGCCAAAGTTACAATAAAAGTGATCAGAGGGTGAGGGTTTCAGTATGGAGAAAAATACAGGACGATCTATTACAAAAGCATGCACAGGCAAGAGTAACAGTCAAGTAACAGTCAAAGAGTAAACAGTCTGGAATGGAGAAGAACATAGGACGATCAATTACAAAAACAAGCACAGGCATAAGTAAACAATCAAGTGACAGTCAAAAAAGTAACGGTCGTTCCCCGTCAGGGATTTAGGGTTCATGATTGACTATAGACAGCTAGGAAGGGTTGAGGGCGGCGCGGCGGCAGGCCGTCAGCGTGGATCTGGAGGTCACTCAGTTGCTGGGTGGAGGCCACGAGAGGGCTGGCAAGGTGGTCGGGAGGGATGACAGAGACCGGAGTCAGGTGGTAGTCACAATGAGGAAGTCCCAACAAAAGTCAGCAGGTTAGGTAGGAGGGGTAACCTTGTGCATGGGAGAGCCGGGTGGTCGTCAGGTGGGAGAGCTATAAGCGACTCACCATGTTATGATGTTGACCCCATCAGCGTGCATCTTGAAGGGCGAGTTCAGGAGTATTGATTAGCTGTCGTGGTTAGCTTGAGGGAGACCGATTATCGAATTATCAAGCTCGCCGGACCAGGGGATTAGGACCGGAAGGCCCGGGGTGAGTCAGGAGGCTCGGAAGGTGTGCAAGCAGATTTGCGACTCACATTAGTTCTCGAGTCGGCCCCGTCGTCAGTCATCTTGAGGGGCGAGTTCCGGAGGGTTTGTTCGCTATTTTAGGGTGCAGCAAAGAGACAGATTCGCAAACTCGTCATCCGGGCAGTTGGACTTCGATCCATCAGATCCGGACTCGACGGAAGTTAGGAGGTTCCAGAGGTGGGCAAGCAGGGTTGCGGGTGGGCAGGGGAGGACGAGGGCTGTGGAGCGGCAGCGAGAGGCCGGTTGCCCTAGTGGGGTGGTAGTGAGGCCTACCTTGCCTTGAGGTGTGCGGGGGGCGGAGAGAAAGTTATACAGGCTCCATGGACTCAGGCAGAAGGTTATGATTGTGTAGCTTCCCAGCAGTTATCCGCGGTTACTTGGGTTCAGGCAGTGGGTTACGGTGCATAACTTTCCAGGAGCGGAAAGCAAACAGGAGTTTGTGGCCATTTGTAAAGAAGGTCGGGTCAACAGTCACTTTTGGCACGATAAGTAGGGGAAAGTTGGTGAAGGAGGAGAGGGGTAGAGGTAAGCCGACTTCACTGGAGATACGGCAGGCAGAGGGGCTGCAGTACCGATGGCAGTTCAGGATTGCATAGGTGCGATTGGAGGGTGGGAGTAGCGTCTTACCACTCCGCACGGAGGATTTGAGACCGAGAAGAAGTGGTTCTGAACTCTGGCGAGCACCACAGTCCCGGTATGTTAAGAGTCCTGCGATACCAAGGGAAGATCATACTTGTCTCGGTGCGTCTGGGGGTTGGATGGGGCTGCAGTATCGATGGCAGATCAGGGTTGTCTTGGTGCGGTTGGAGGGAGGAGGTAGTGTCTTACGTCTCCACTCAGAGGTTATAGAACCTAGAGGAAGAGATTCCGAACACTGGCGAGTGCCACAATCCCGGGGCGTTAGGAATCCAGCGATACCGGGGGAAGGTCTGACTTGCCTCGTTACGTCTGGGGGATGGATGCAGCGTTTTACATCTCCGCTCAGGAGGTCTTGGCGCAAAGAGAGAGAGAGCTACGGCTCATTGGCGAGTGCCTCAGTTCCGGTTCGGCAGAAATCGTATCTCGCCCCAGTAGGGAGGGTTTGATCCCGGTGGGCAGAGTCCTGGGTTGGAGCCGGGAGGATAACGTCGTAGCTTTGGGGTACACCTCGAGCCCAGCTCAATCGTTTACGTTGGGGTGACGAATCCTTGGAGGTCAAATTATGACGGTGAGACCGTTTTTCGAGTGATTCCGTTGGTTCCGTTAGTTTCGTTGGTTACATGGATCAAATATGTGCGAAAAGGCGTTGGATGGCGTCGGAAGTCCTCCTGTCCCATGCTGTGACTTAAATTCTGTATGCACTTCAACCAAGGAATACTCAAACAGTGGTTGAGTGTTAAACAGTCTGCAAGCACAGCCGTATTGAAGGGTGTCTGGCGTTTGGTCCAGATTCTAAGCCACAAAAGGAGGGGTCGAATTTTAACCTCTTCAGTGCGTCGGACGGCCGGGATCCGTCAGACGCACCAGTGCTCATGTGGTCGGACAGCTCCCGGCCGTCCGCGCACATTGCACTGGAAATCCCTCTGGAGCGGGCACCAGAGGGATTTCCTTTTCTCCCCAACAGCCTCGGGAGCTGGGGAAGGGCTTCCCCATCTACAGAGGCTTTATCTGTTGTTTCTCTGCAATGACTATCAGCGTGCACGTTGCGCTGACGTCATTACAGAGTGCTCTATGTGCTCGAGGGGTTTCTCAGCCCCCCGAGCTCGTAGAAAGACAGGAGAGGTATCAGTGGAAAGGGGAGAATATCCCCTTTCCAATGGAATCTCCCCTTTCCAATGGAATCTCCCCTTTCCAATAGTACCCCTCCCTAGTGGATCCCTGCTTGGGGATCGCCCTCTGATCCACCCACTGGACACCAGGAAGGGGGGAGCGGCCCCTTGGGCAAGAGCCTTTGCTCCCCCGAAAATAATTTGGGGCAAATCAGTCTTTCTGCCCCCCCTGGGAGGCAGATGAGGGCAATAGCCCCCGATCTGCCCCCCCCTGGTGGGCAGAAAGCCCACTAGATGACAGGGATAATTTTCTTATTTTATCTAGGGGTGGGGGCTGCCCGAGATAGGCATGCCAATGCCCCCACCACCCGCAAAATTCCACAGTATTTCTGCCCCCCCCCCCCCCCCCCGGGAGGCAGATGGGGCAGTAGCTCCCGATCGGCCCCTACAGGGGGCAAAAAGCCAACTAGATGCCAGGGATTCTTTAAAAAAAATGTTATTTAGAGGGGGGCTGCCCGATATGGGCATGCCAATGCCCCCAAACCTCCGCAAAATTCCACAGTTTTTCAGCCCCCTGGGAGGCAGATGGGGGCAATAGACCCCCATCTGCCCCCCGGGGGCCAGAAAGCACACTAGGCACCAGGGATTTTTTTTATATATATAGCGGTGGGGGCTGCCCAAAATGGGCATGCCGATGCCCCCACCCCCCCAAAAAAAATCCAGTCCTTCTACCCCCCCCCCCCCCTTGGAGGCAGATGGGGGCTGGAGGTGGGGGCTGCCCAAAATGGGCATGCCAATGCCCCCCCCCCAAAAACAAAAATTGCCACAACTTTTCTGCCTCCCTTGGGAGGCAGATGGGGCCAATAGTCCCTAATCTGCCCTCCGGTGAAGCCCACTAGGCACCAGGAATTCTAGGGGTTGGGGGCTGCCGAGAATGGGTGTGCTAATGCCCCCACTGCCAAAAAAGGCTTTCTGCGCCCCGGAAGGCAGTTCGGGGCAATAGCCCCTTATCTGCCCCCCGCAGGGGTCAGAAAACCCACTAGGCACCAGGGATATGTTTATGGGCATGCCAGTGAGAAGCCCCATAGGCAAGGGTCGCTCCGTTTTTTTTAGGCACACATTTTGGCTGTTTCATTGATATTTTTTTCTCATCTGCACACAAGCGGGGGCAGAAAATCACTAGAAACCAGGGAGAGTTTGTGTGTGCGTAAACTGGAGTTTGGCTGACAGTCTGGTGTACTGACCTTTGGCTGGCATTTTGCTGGCAGTGTGTGTGGACCTGCACTAATGGTGTGGGTGGACTCGCGCTTGTTGACTGTGTGTGTAGATTGGCGCTTGCCTGGTGGTGTGCGTGGAGTGTCGCTTGGCTGGCAGTGTACGTGGACTGGTGCTTGGCTGGCTGTGTGCATGGATGGTTCTTGGCTGCAGTGCTGGGCAGGCCGTAGCCGGCCCTGGGCGTTTCCCCGGTGGGCCAGAAGGGCCAGAGGGTCGGGGGCCCGTTTTTCTGGCGGTGGGGGCGGTTTTGTGACTGGGGGCCAGTTTTGCAGCAGTGCTGCATTATCAGGCCCCAGTAACAAAAGCGGGAACAGTGCTTTTTGCTAGCACAGACCCCCCTCCCTGGGCCGGTCAAGCAGCAATCTGCCAGGGCAGGTTGCTGTTCCCAGTCTGGCCCTGCTTGGCTGGTGGTGTGCGGGGATGGCGCTTGGTTGGCGGAGTGCCTGGGTGGCGCTTGGCTGGTGGTGTGCGTGGATATTGCTTGGCTGACTGTGTGCACTGATAGCATTTGGCTGGTGGTGTACCTGGATGGCGCTTGGCTGGCAGTGTACATGGATGGTGCTTGGAATCATTTTACTCAGGAGACCAAGGGGAACGCTGGGCGGTAGGACATTTGTGCCAGCACAGTGATCCCACAGAGAAATATGTGGAAAATTTGATTTTTTTTCAGCTAAATTTGAGGTTTGCAGGGGATTCCGGGTAGGAAAACGTTGGGCACTTGGCCCACCCACACGAGTGAAGGTACCATTTTTTATCAGGAGACCTGGGGGAACGCTGGGTGGTAGGAAATTTGTGTCAGCCCAGTGATCCCACAACTTTCCCACACAGAAATTTGAGGGAAAAAAAATGTCAGCTAAATTTGAGTTTTGCAGTGGATTCTGGGTAGGAAAACGTTTGGGGTGGGGGGGTCCACGCAAGCCATACCTCCCTGGACTCTCTTGGATGTCTAGTTTTCAGAAATGTGTGTGTTTGGTAGGTTTCCCTAGACGGCCGCCGAGCCCAGGTCCAAAAACCCAGGAGCCACCCCTTGCAAAACCAGGTCGTTTTGTGATAGGTAATTTTGATGTCTCCACAATATGTTTTGGACCCATGCATTCCGCGGGTACTTGGCCCACCCACACGAGTGAGGTACTATTTTTATCAGGAGACTTTGGGGAATGCGGGGTGGGTGGAAGTTAGTGGATTCACGCAGATTCCAGAACTTTCCATCACAGAAACGCAAGGAATTTTCTTTCCCTTTTTTTTTTTTTTTTACAAAGTTTGAGGTTTGCAAGGGATTTTGGGTAACAGAACCTGGCGAGAGCAACACAAGTCACCCCATCCTGGACTCCCCTGGGTGTCTAGTTTTCAAAAATGTATAGGTTTGCTAGGTTTCCCTAGGTGCCAGCTGAGCTAGGGTTCAAAACCCACAGCTAGGCACTTTGCAAAAAAGAGTCAGTTTTCACTGTAAAAATGTGCTGTGTCCACGTTGGTTTTGGCCCGTTTCCTGTTGCGGGCACTAGGCCTACCCACACAAGTGAGGTACCATTTTTACTGGGAGATTTCCGTCACAGAAATGTGAGGAAAATGTGTTTTTCTTGACGAAGTTTGAGGTTTGCAAGGGATTCTGGGTAACAGAACCTGGTGAGAGCCACACAAGTCACCCCATCCTGAATTCCCCTTGGTGTCTAGTTTTAAAAAATGTATAGGTTTGCTAGGTTTCCCTAGGTACCGGCTGAGCTAGGGTTCAAAATCCACAGCTAGGTACATTGCAAAAAAAGAGTCCATTTACACTGGAAGAATGATGTGTCTACGTTGCATTTTGGGCCGTTTCCTGTCGCTGACACTAGGCCTACCCACACAAGTGAGGTAGCGTTTTTGATCGGGGGACTTAGGGAAACACAGAATAGTTGAACAAGTGCTATTACCAATTGACTTTCTTTGCATTTCTGCCTTCCAAATGTAGGACGATTTGTAAAAAACAGAAGTAATTTTGAAAAATGACCAATAATTCATATGCTTGTATGGGCACCCACAATTTTGGAGATGTGCAAAAAAACACTGCTTATAAACTCTATATTTTGTTCCCATTTCGGAAATATATTGGTTTTCTTGATACCTATTTTTCAATCTTTATATTTTACCAAATGAATTGCGATATACCCGGTACACAATGAAAAACCATTGCATGACGCAGCTCAGTTATTGGCTCTGGGTTCCTTCCGGTTCTTGGTGAACCTAAAAGTCCTATCTATCCCCACAACCTGAAGGGCCCAGCGGATTTAACGGTATATTGCTTCCAAAAATCTGTCATACTTAGAAGAAGTTACAGGTGAAAACGTTGGTTTCTATTAAAAACAAATTGAAGGATCTACACAAATGACCCCTTGCTGAATTCAGAATTTTGTCTAGTTTTCAGAAATGTATAGGTTTCTGTGATCCATTATTGGTTTCACACCCATTTCTACCACTAACTGGAAGGAGGTTCAAAGCAGAAAAAATAGTAAAAAAATAGGCTATGCCCCAGTAAAATGCCAAAACTCTATAAACAATTTTGGTTTTCTGACAAAAGTTTGCCGGTCCCTGAAAGCTGAGAAGATGGCGATTTCAGCACCACAAACCCTTTGTTGATGCCATTTGCAGGGAAAAAAACAGACACTTTCTTCTGCAGCAATTTTTTCCCATTTTTTCAAAAAAAAAACTAAATGTAGTTCTATTTTGACTAATTTCTGGCAAGAGGACAATGTGCAAAATGGGTGATAGAGACCACATCCTCAAGCTCGCAAATATTTTCATGAGAATACTGGCAGATTTTTAAGTTAAAATTCCTTAATAGAACCAAGGCACAATCACCATGTATGTTGCTGATACAATTCTCAATGTCCTTAAGTAAAGAACGTGCTAAATTGACCCAGGAGTGGCCAAAAACATTGTTGTATAGATTTATCAGCAGCAATCTAGCGGCGGAACACTGAAGCAGAATCATCTGGTAATATACTTAGTCACACTTTGTCCAAAGTATCTTTGAAACAGAGGAAAGAGAAACAAACATGATCAGACCACTCTTAGTCTTGCCCATATTACTACAAGCCACTGCTGGCGTGTGGTATGCGGCAAACCCATTCACATATATAGGGTCAATAAGCCACATCTCTTGTAGGCAAATAACACCATGGCATTCGATGAACTTAAGCCAGTCTGGCCTATCCCATTTACTAGCTAAACCAGTGGTGTTCCAGGAGGCTATGGACAGAGTTTGCTTAGGGTAAGGTGTGCTAGCCCTAGTGGAAACGAGATTACAACCAGTGGGCACGTGGAGTCTAGATTCAATATGTGTCGATTCAATATGTGTCCCGGGTAGCACAGGCTCAACTGATCGATCACTTAGACCCAAGGGAGTAACTACAGCGGGAAGTCAGTCCTGTAGGTCCAATTGAGACAAAGGAGAAAACCTACTAGAGGTCGCCAAATTTGGTTCAGGAAATAAAGAGGTGGGCAGATGCGCCTGGGGTCTGTAAAAATAGCCCAACGGAAGAGCCTCGATGGCAGTTGGCACAAAACAGGAAAAGTTTAGCCGGGAGAGGATGTCATTAGCCACTCTTCGATCTATAAAAACTCTCAGGAGTAGACTTTCCAGGGGCTGGTGAGGGCTTCCGTTTCCCCATCGGCACTCAGTGGGAAGCTCAGCGTATATATATAAAAAAAAAAAAAAGAGGGAATCGCGCACGGAGAGCCAGCAAGTCAAAATAAATAATAGCAATGTAAGCCAGTACCTTTTAAAATGCAGATATAAAGGGGGTGGCCCTGCCCAGGCTCTTCCTGGCGCTGGTGGGCGCAGACTGGCCTGGTCTTGGCTTGGGTGAATCCCGCACAGTGGGAACCCTCCGCGACTAATGAAGGCGCCTCAGGGTGCTGCTGTAAACGCTGGCGCAAGGAATGCTGGTGCCTGTGGTCCTGCCCCCACCACCAGCAAACAAGTCCCGAGCCCTTTGGGAATCCGCCTCCCAGCTCGCCGGGCTGTGGCCAGGTGCGGGAGCCGATCTTTGAGAGCGGCCTCTCTCCCTCCGGTGTTTGAGCGCCATAGGCTGTCAGATGCTGATGCACGGGTCCAACCTCTGGAGGATGGGCCTGCCGCTGCAGACACGAGGTAAGTTATTTTTCTCTTTCATAGTTGACCAAAAGGCAATATATTGTGCGTATAGTGCGGGTAAGTAATAGCAAAATTTTGACAAACGAAATGAAAGAGGGAAAATAATAGAATTGACGTAATAGCAATATTATGTGTTTAGGGGAGTTCTGACAACTTTTGGGCCCGGTGCAACTGCACCTGCTGCACCATTCAAATCATGACCCTATTGCCTGTAAGGTAACTGCACTTGTGACTGCCTGCTTAGTAGAAAAACATTGCAATATTTGGTGTTTAAAGGGATTCCTAGAACTTTGTTTAGTATTCAAATATAGCAATATTAGGTGTTTAGAGTTCTGACAACTTTTGGGCCTGGTGCTACTGCACCTGCTGCACCTATTAAATCATGACCCTGTTGTCTGCAATGTAACTACACTTGTGGCTGCCTCTTTGGTAGTAAAATATAGCATAGCTCTTGCATATTAACTTTTTTTTAATGTGCAATATTTATTACAACATTTAGAATTTGATCATAATGACCAAATAGATTAAGTTGAAAAACTCAATCCGATAATGCCTACAAAGTGTAAAGAAAGGTACTGAGGCATGAATAGAAAAAGCCACAAAAATTCTACTGCTAAAGCATCTGTTTTACACAACTAAGTAATAAATAGCAAGCAATCCACCACACTGTTAGAAGCGGTTTGCCTTTTCCGTGGGAAGAGATCTTATCTTGACAGTGAATGGGGCTTAAACAGTGTGAACAGCTTTAGTAGAAGTATCGTAAATGGAGCCAGTGGAAGTTACCAAAAAAAAAGTTCCACACAAAAGCTAATGAGCACAGTATTGAAACTGATAACAGCCCCCTTTTAAGATATTTATTTATTTTGTGTTTTATAGAGCGCGAATTTGACCCGTTAGGGTATCAGAGCACTTTACAGGATTAACAAGTTGTATACAAAAGACTTAGAAGGGGGGGTGGAAACATTTGGGATAAAAACAGGTACATACATTTACAAGAGCGAAAGGTCCAAGAACCTACGGGTGGGATGCCCGGAGGTGCTGGGTGGATAGCATCTGGTTAGTCCAAGTTGTGGCAGTAATAGGATATAAAACAAAGTCGCTGAGGTGAGTGCAATGCAAGAATTAGGAGAGGAATTTGCCCATTAGGAAGGTTTTGGCCTCGTTTTTGTTATTGTTATTGTTAATTGGGATTTCTAGAGCGCATAATCACCTACTGGTCTCTAAGCGCTGTGAGAGAGAGCCCAACCTCGGCACATCTGCAGGAGTGTGCATCCAACTTGGCCTAATATGTGCCCCAAGCTTCAGCAAAAAGGAGTGTTTTTAGTTTCTTCCTGAATGGGAGGAGGACTGGTTCTTTACGAAGGTCTGGCGGCAGCTTATTCCAGAGTTGAGGAATGGTTGTAGAGAAGGCTCTGCCCCTTTGGAGGTGAAGTTGAAGCGGGGGCAGGTCAGCAAACCTGCATCCGAAGACCGGAGGGAGCGCCTGGCACGTAATTTACCAGGCGTTCCTTAATATATGCTGGGGCCAGACCGTGGATGGCTTTATGGGCAATGCATAGACCCTTGAATCTGGTTCTCTGCTTTATCGGGAGCCAGTGAAGCTGCTGCAGTAGGGGGGTGGCATGAGCTTGCCTCGGGAGCCTGAAAATCAGTCTTGCAGCATCGTTCATGATTACCTGGAGCTTTGTTAGCAGGTTCTACGGGAGGCCAATGTACAGAGAATTCCCATAATCTAGGCGTGCAATGATCGTTGCTGACACTACCATACGGAGTGCTGTAGAAGAGAGAAGGGGGGCAAGTCTCCGTAGCTGTCTCAACAAGCCCACACATGTTCCCATCACGGTAGAAACCTGTTGGGACAAGGAGAGCTTGGTGTCAATTTTTATGCCTAGACTCTTTACAACTGGGGCTGGCTTGGGGGTAGGACCAAGCTCTTGTGGCCAAAAGAGGTCACTCCACGGGTTGATGTCCGTGGTAATGGCCAACACCTCGGTTTTGTCGGGGTTAATTTTGAGAGAATCGGCCGTCATCCAGTTGACTGTGTACTTCAGAATATTCTGCATCCGTACATGGGTCGTGGGAGAATTGTCGATCTGGATGATGATTTGACTGTCGTCCGCATAGTTAAAGACTTGACACTCCATATCGGTTAAGGCGGCCACCAAGGGCTGGAGATAGGCATTGAAAAGAAGGGGGGACAGCGCCGAGCCTTGAGGGACGCCGCATGTTATTTCGCCCAAATCCGACACCTGGTCGGCCAGTTGGATCCTTTGAGATCGGCCCAATAGGAAGGACGCAAGCCATTGGAATGCTATCCCAAGGATGCCTAGCTCCTTGATCCGCGACAGGAGTTGGTCATGGCTGACCGTGTCGAATGCCGCGGACAGGTCTAGCAGGACCAGGGCGCATGGCTTCTTATTATCGGCCATCAGTCTGAGTTCGTCTAGCACTGCCAGCATTACCAGTTCAGTGCTGTGGTGTGCCCTGAATCCTTCCTGTTTCATTTGGAATAGATGGTTTCTCTCTATGTGGTGGGATAGGGTTTTCAGCACATGTTATTCCAGCACCTTTGCCAGGAAAGGAAGCAGGGAAATTGGCCTAAAGTTTTTAAGATTCGTTGTATCTGCCCCTGGTTTTTTCAGCAAGGGTATGACTCTAGCTTCTTTAAAGTTGGTCGGGACATGGCCGATTTCCAGAGATCGATTTAGCAGGTTAAGGATCTCACTCTCCACCCCAGGGAGTGCCATTCAGAACACCCTAGGGGGGCAGGGATCCGCTGGTGATCCTGATTTGATGCGGCCCATTAGGAGGCTCAGGGATTCCTGGTTTAGCTTAGGGAAGGTGGTGAGGGGTTTGTCGTAGGCAGGCGGTGTGGAGTCGGTCACTGGGGGAAAGTGAACGACTGTGGAGGTGTGGTGGATGACCGACAAGAGGTCATTGACTTTGTGCAATAAGTAGGATTGGAACTTGTTGCAGTCATCGGGGCAACCCGGGGGTTTCTGTGCTTGTGACTGTCTCAGCTCCATTAGGATCCGGAAAGTTTCCTTTTGTTTGTTGTCGGCGGCCAGGATCCTAGATTCGTAATATTCCGCCTTCCTGGTTATAATGGCTTTTTTGTAGGTTGCAAACATGGCTTTGTATTCAGAGTAAGGACCTGGATCGTATGCTTTACGCCGTGCTCTCTCGAATTGGTGCAGTGTTTGTTTCTTTCCTCTTAAAGCCTCATTGAACCAGGGGGCCCCTTTGCCTTTATTCCTCACTCTTTCCCTACGAGCGGGGGCAACCTTCAACCTGAGTGTGAGGGACTCGCTTTCCTGGTCAAGGTTTCCCTGTACTGGCCATATTGGGGCTGAGTTGCGCAGGGTCTCTACCAGGTCGCAATCTTTTATTTTCTTCCACCCACGCAGCACTTTCCACTCACGGGGGAGCAGGGGCCGCTTGGCCCGTGATCGGAAACAGGCACCTAATCAGGAAGTGATCTGACCAGGCGCACGGACTGATATCTGTCACACTTGCTGAGGGGTGGGTGGTCCAAACCAGGTCAAGGGTGTGTCCCTTGTCATGGGTGGGCATGTTCACAAGTTGATTAAGATCCAAGGTAGTCAGTGCCTCTTCCAGTTGTTTGGCATAATTGTCTCTAGGTACTTGATCCCAGTGAAAATTAAAGTCCCCTATCACCAGGATGCGCTGATACTGTGCCATCGTGCCAGAGACGGAATTCTTCTAATGGCGGGCGGGAGTGAGTTCCATATTCTTGGTGCAGCCCCAGAGAAAGCCCAATTGTAAGTTTTTTTCATTTGAAAGCGCGGAGGCTGGAGCAAGAGGTCTCTGGTGGACCGGGAGTTTCTGGCTCCTCCGGATACCACGAGTTTCTGGGCGAGAAATGCAGGGGATTTGGTGTATAGAGCCTTGTGAGTGATACATGCCAGTTTAAGTTGGATTCTGGCCTCAAGAGGAAGCCAGTTCAGAGCTTTCAGATGTGGTGAGATGTGGTCGAATTAATTAGATGATATGTCCATTGCTTTGTAGGAGTTATTGGTCTCTTCTCACAAACTATTATGTCCAATTGTATTACCCCTAGTCCTTTAGTGCGGCACTCTGAACCCATGTCACTCCAATGACAAAGGGAAACCATCATGGACTTTGGTGTTTGGGGCATTGGGCCAATTAAATGAGGGTACCCTCCCTCACCATTTGCTAGAGTGTACCAACCAGAAATATGTTGCCAGGAGCCCCAACGCATGGATTTTAAGTAAATGGATTTTAGCTCATATGGATTCAGGCAGACCTTCCAATTTGTGTATTTTTTCAGCCGTGTGAGGGGGCGTGGCCATGAAGGGGTGGGACTTATTGCCAAGCAACACTTCTATTATATTCTATTATTCTATTATATTATATTATATATATTAAATACAAGAGATGTCACAAGCACAGCATAAGTGCTTTGCAGGCGAAACCTAAAAAAGACTGAAAAAATGTGAGCAAGAATAACGTATAGTTTCTTACTTGTCAGTGTAGTTTTGCAGCTTTAAGAATTTTCTGGATTCACATGCTGTGCATTATTCCGCCACTTAGTTGTTGGGTCCGGAACGGTTGTATTTGTCCTTGTTTTTTTTTTCCTCGTTAGTGAGCGTCAACTTACCATTTGGTGTCCTCTTTCGATGTCGACGTGCTTCCTCCAGAAGCTCCCACCTTCGGTCGTCATCTTCGGCTTTTTTTTTTTTTTCCACCTTCCCCCTCGGTCTCATCTTTCTTGGTGGAGGAGGGTGGGTTCGCTAGTGAATCCAGAAAATTCTTCAAGCTGCAAAACTACACCGACAGGTAAGAAACTATACGTTTTGCAGCGTGAATCTTTTCTGGATTCACATCCTGTGCACAGATTTTGTAGCGGTTTGTTAGTTCTGTGGTGGCTGGGTCGAAGATGAGCATTGGTTTGTGAATAGATGTTGCAAGACTTTTTGTCCTACTTGTGCTTCCTCATTCATTTGGATGTCCACACTGTAGTGCTTCGTGAACGTGTGCACTGAAGACAATGTTGCTACCATGCAAATGTCTTGAATTGGAGTATTGGCTAGAAAGGCGATCGGTGCCCCTTTCTTTCTTGCCGAGTGAGCCCGTGGAGCACTTTGTAATGTTTATCGTGATTTTTTGTGACACAATTGTGTGGCTTGTGCAATCCATCTTGCAATTGTGTTCTTGGTTACTGGTCTTCCCAAGAAACTGTTTGCAAAAGATACAAAGAGTTGTTTTGTCTTCCTGTATTCCTTTGTCTTTTCAATGTAACACATGACTGCTCTTCTAGCGTCAAGAGTGTGCAATGCCCTTTCTGCTTGTGTCTTTGGATTCGGGAAGAAACTTGGTATTTGTATTTATTGGTTTATGTGGAATCGTGATACCACCTTTGGCATGAAGTGTGGATCTGTTCTCATGACGATTCTGTCATTATGTATTTGGAAGTAGGGTTCCTGTAATGTTGGTGCCTGCAACTCACTAAATCTATGTAGTGATGTTATCACCACTGAAAAGGCAGTCTTTAGTGTGAGAATTTGTGGCGTCGTCCTTGTGTAGTGGTTTAAATGGTGCTGTCATCAGCTGAACGAGTACTATATTTAGGTTCCATGTGGGTGCCTACACCGTCTTTGGTGGGGCGATTCTTTTTGCTCCTTCCAGGAACCTTTTAACCACATGAGAAGTGAAGATGGTCTTCCCTGTGTGCACTCTTGCATATGCTACAATTGCTGCTAAGTGAACTTTCAGTGATGTGTAGGTTAGTTTACTATGCAGTAGATGTGTTAAGTACTTCAAAACTATCGTTTCCTTTGTGATTTTTTTGGGAAAGACCTTCTTTGAGGGACCATAGAGTATCTTTTCCATTTTGCTGTGTAACATTTCCTAGTGGTCAGCTTTCTCGCTTCCCTTAGGACTGCCATTGTGCTTTCTAGTAGTTTTAGGTGCGCAAATTCTATGTCCTAAGGTGCCATGCAGCGAGGCTCAGGCTTTCCGGTTCTGGGTGGAGCACTCTACCCTCTTGCATGGTTAGTAAGTCTTGTATGTTTGGCAATTTGTAAATTGACCCTTGAGATATCTCCATTATCTCTGAAAACCAGGTCTGCCTCACCCATTGTGGGGCAATGAGAATCATTGTCATGTGGCTGCCCTTGCATTTGTTGATCACCTTGTGGAGTAATGGTATCGGGGGGGAAAAGCTTAAGCAAATATCCCTGACCAGTTTATCCATAGCACATTCCCTAGGGACTGACTGCAAGGTTGCCTGGATGCGAAGCGTTGGCATTTTGCATTGTTGGGTGTAGCAAAGAGGTCTACTTCTGGAATTCCCCATTTGTGAAAAATCTTGTTGAGTTTGTATTGATTCATCTCCCACTCGTGGGATGAAGAAGCTGGTCTGCTCAGTATGTCCACTTCTACATTGTCCTTTCCTGGCAGGTGGATTGCTATTATGTTTATGTTCCGTGGGATTGCCCACGTCCATAGTTGCTGAGCTAGAGTCGAAAGTGCCACTGAATGCGTTCCTCCTTGTTTGTTTATGTAAAACATGGTGGTTGTGTTGTCCGTTTGTATTAGAATTGTTTTCCCGCATAGCTCTTTTTGAAAGGCTTTTAAGGCTAGGAACACTGTCTTTAATTCTAGAATGTTGATGTGCAGTAGAGCTTCCTGCTGTGTCCACAGTCCCCTCACTTTGAGGCTGTTCATGTGAGCTCCCTATCCTATCTGTGAGGCATCTGTCGTTATGATCACTGTTGGAGTTGTTTGCGTAAAAGGTCTCCCTTCTGATATGCTCTCTTTGTTACACCATGCTATTTCCTCATGTATTTTTTGTGTGACAACCACTAGATCCTCCCAACTCCCCACTGCTTGGGACCATTGTGCTTGAAGCCATTCTTGGAATGGTCTCATGTGTAGGCGAATGTTTGGGATTAAGTGACTGCATGAAGCCATCATCCCTAGTAGTTTCCCCATTGTCCTCACTGTCAGAGTTTGCCCCTTCCAGGTATAGCTGTGTCTCTTTCAGTAAGGCTATTGTTCGTTTTTCACTTGGGAACACTTTCCCCACTACTGCATTTATTCTCGCCCCAAAGAACAGTTTTTCTTGTTCTGGCTCTGGTGAAGATTTCTCCCAGTGTATGGAAAAGCTGACTTGGAGTAGTGTATCTATTTAATTGGTGTATATGCTGTTTGCAGACTCTGTACGAGTTTACCCTTACTAACCAGTCGTCTAAGTACAGGTATACATGGATTCCCTGTCTTCTTAAGTGTGCGGCTACTGCTGCTAGACACTTTGTGAACACTCTTGGTGCTAACTTTAGACCGAATGCTAGCACTTTGAATTGGTAGTGCGTGTTGTTGACCACAAATCTTAATAGCCTTTTGTGTTTGTTGTTCATGCGGATGTGCAAATAGGCATCCTTTAAGTCTATAGTAGCCATGTAGTCCCTTTTTTGCAACTGAAGTATTACCTCTTGCAGAGTCATCATCTTGAACTTTTGAGTCTTTATGAACTTGCGGAGGAATCTGAGATCTAAGATAGGACGCAGCGTTCCGTCTATCTTCGAAATTAGGAAGTACGTAGAGTAATTTCCCTTGTCTCTTTCCTTGTGTGGTACGTGTTCTATAGCTTCTTTCACTTGTAGTTCTTGTACTTCCTGGAGTAACAGAGTAGTTTCTCCTTTGGAATGTACTTTCCACCTTGGGTTTTTGTTTGGAGGCGTTTTGACTAGTTCTATGCAGTAACCATACTGTATTATGTTTAAGATACATTTGACTGAAGTGATCTCTCTCCATTTTTGGAGGAAGTTCTTTAGTCTGCCCCCTACTGGTTTAGAATGTTGGAGGAACTGCTTGTTTGTTTGATGTCTTTGTCTCTCTGGGTGCACACTCCGTGACGTTTCTGTTTGTTGTGTTTGGAATGCAGCATTTAGATGCTGTGGGTGCTCCTCCTCTTTGTGGAAGGCCTCTTCCACGGGGGCGTCCTCGAAAGGATTGTCTTTCTTGTTGGTATTGCCAATTTTGTTGCTGTCCTTGTTGTTGGCCTTGGATTCCCTCTTAGTAACCTTGCTGGTATGTTTGATGCGAAGTTGTGGGGTGATGGTTCCCTCTACCCGCTGGCCTCCTTGAGGAGGTGGTTCCTCTACGCATGCCACCTCTGAATTGTAGAGCCCCCATAGATCTTGCTGTTTCATTGACTTTCTTTAATTGGTTCAGCGTGTCGTCCACAACGCTTCCGAAGAGCTGTTCCCCATTGAACGGTGCGTTCAGTATGTTGTTCTGCACCTCTGGCTTGAATCCTGAGATCCGCAGCCATGTGTGTCTTCTTTCCGTGATCATCATTTGTCTGTTAGATGTTTCCGAGGCATCTAGGGCAGATTTTAGGCATGTATTTGCTATTATTTTTTTCCCCCTCCTCTACCAAGTGGCTTGCTCTCTTTTGGTATTGTTCCGGTAGGTGTTTCAGTAGATCCCCTACCTCCTCCCAGTGTTGGTATGCATGTCTGTTAAGCAAGGCATTGGAATTGGCGATGCGCCATTGGTTTGACGCACTTCTCCCGACCTTTCTCCATATAAGGTCCATTCTCTTGCTTTCCTTGTTCGGTGGTGGGCCAGTAGTGGTAGGTACATTAGCCCTTTTCCTGGCTGTGATGATGGAGTCAGCTGTCACCAACCCCTTGATGTAAATTGGGTCTTTGGAGGAGTGTTTATATTTTTTCTCTCTCCTAGGTGTGACTGCCCTACATGTCGCAGGCTCCTTAAATGCCTCCTTTCCCTGTCTAGGAAACTTGGCAGCATAGGAAGGAATTGGTTCCTTGATTGTGTAGGCATTAAAGACTCGAGCAAAAAACATGATTGTGGTTTTTCTTCCTCCAGCTGCACTCCATAGGTTTCTGCTGCCTTCTTGATGACCTGGTTGTACATACCAATGTCATCTGGTGGGGAAGGCCTCGAAGGATAGGTGTCGACCCAGCTTCCTGGAGGAGTCTGTGTCGAGGTCTTGCCATTGTAGTTCTTGCTCGTCGGAGGTTTCAGATCCCAGGTAGGTTTGTTCTTCCTCATCTTCGAGAAAGAACTCTTCTTCTTGTTCCTCTAAAGGTTTGGGTGTCACCGAAGGCTCTAAATCTTCGACGATTTTTTCTTTTACCGTCGAGCTTTTCGGCAGTATCTTGAATTTTCAAGATACTGCATCGAAACTCCTTTTTGCGTTGCAAAATACTGGCCATTTCTGCCTCCAGTCTCTTCTGGATCTCTGAAGCATGCGTTTCGGCGTCAAGACTTTCTGCCCTTCTCTTTGTGGTCGACGGCGCCATTTACGCGGGCATCGGGCCATGTTTTTCGGGTTTTGACCTCTCTTATCTCTCCTTTTCTTAACTGTCTTTCGACGTCTTGGATTTCTCGAGGGTCTTAGCCGTTACGGAGTCCTTGTCCAAGGATCCTACGGAGTGTTTCTTTTGGGACGCAACTGCGGGCGTCGATGATTCGATACCGATGCTCCCTTCGAGGCCCATGAGTCCATTTTTCTGGACTCGTCTACTTTCTTTGAGGACAGTTCTCTTACCTCTCTCAAAGTTTTCTTTTCGACCTCGACGACTTGGATGTCCATGTCGCCTTGTGGACCTTCTGCGACACTGTCCTCTCCCTTGCTGGAGAGGCCCAGGTCTCGTAGCGATGGTGCTGCGCTCTGGCCCTGCATGTTGTAGTTGGCTCTTCCCTACCTCTCTCTTACCCTCAACGTTTTCAGGGTGAACGCCGAACACGCGTTGCAATCTTCACTTCAGTGATCCACCGGTAAGCAGAGGTTGCAGACTGGATGTTGGTCCTTCTGCGCGTACTTGTGATGACAATTTTGGCAAAACTTGAATGATGTTTTGTCCATTACCACGCACAGGGAGCACCCTGCACGCGTATTATCCTTTTAATCATCAACAAGGTTGTTGTTTCCACTCTCGGCGCCATCCTGCACCTCAATTCGAAGTCTGGTACCTTGAATCGTCGTTCTTGAAGTTTTTTCCCTATTTTTCGTCGATTCTTCACTCCAAATCTTGGAGCTCCTTCCGTATCGATCCAGACCCAACGGCGGAAAAAAAGAATCTGAAGATGGCGACCAAAGGTGGGAGCTTCCGGAGGAAGCATGTCGACGTCACAAGAGGACACCAAATAGTGGTATGTCGACGCCCACTAACAAGAAAAAAAAAGCCAAGGACAAATACAATTCCAGACCCAACCACTAGATGGCAGAATAATGCACAGCATGTGAATCCAGAAAAGATTCACACTGCAAAACAAGCTTTAGCAAAGCCAGTACATCTCGTCTACTAGCAGTGGAAAAGCCACTGAAAGCTTGTGCCAGCCTGAAGCCTGGCTCAGCTCAGTGTCCTGATGTCCCCTCAAGCCCATGAATAGCCGAGCTTTCATGTGGCTGCCTGCCTCCCTCTACCCAGGATATGGCGTTACGGTCATAGCTGTCAACTGTGGAAATGGGGAAACAGTTTCAAATCTCGGTGCTGGTTCAACATCCTGCGATTCTGGGCAAATTACTTAACCTCACTGTGCCTAATAAACAATGCACGTGTCCTTGTGTAATTTAACTGGTGCTCATGTAGAGCGCTCCAATAACTCTGGGTCAAGTTTGTGCTATATTCTGAAAAGTGCACTAAAAGGTAAAAAAACAAAGCCTTAACATAAGGAAAGACAAATACATACGCATTTACCCGCTGATTTACACAAAGTGAAACCAGAAAACATGTATAATCATAGCTTCCTCGCTTAAATTGGGTGATCTTCAGACTCCCAGTTGTACAAAACTAATACTTTTTAATAAGTACTTCTAAGTGCAATAGTATAATCAAGGCCACTGGAATTATGTGGCAGGAGAGGGGCAAATTATGTGGCAGGGTTGAGTAAATTATGCAGCAAGAAAAGGGAAATTATGTGGCATAATGCGGCACATTTTGTAATAGTATTACTTCATTATTTCATCATTTTTAGGACTCGCCTGGTGTTAGCAGCGCACATGCGCTGCTCTCGCCATGCGAGGGCTTCTTGGAATCAATACGGATTCCGAAACTTTCAGAGACGGACTTGAAGTCCCGCCCATCTTTTTCATTCGCTGGCGTCATCCTCCATGCTAAATGCTGGCTCATGATTGAAAAGGAGGCTTCTTAGTCCCTCCTTGTTACCGCCCTGTCCACTTTTGGCCCCGCCCACCGGGATTGGATCTCTCACTTGCGGCGTTACACAGTCTCCTTCATTAGCTGGGACGCACTATATTTTTCGCACAACGCCGACAGCTTGTTTCCCCCAGAAACAGGCTTTATAGCACTCCGCAGCATTGTTCCTGCTCCTCGGTGGTGTTTTTTTCCTTTGCGCTGTGCTTGCTAGAGTTGATGTGTTCTGTGCTGGTTTTGTTGTGCGCTGTGCAGCGTTTCCTATGCACACGACCCTGTTTTTCGATGCCTGTTTTGCTTCTGATGTTCTTGAGTCATTCCAATTCTTTCCCTAGGGTACTTAAGGGCTTACCTGTGGGTGGCTCTTCAGATTCATCGTGGAACAAGATTCAAGCCTGAAACCACATCACTCTTCAATCGTCTGGACATTTGGACTTCGACTGGAACCGAGACTGCATCAAGGAAGACTCCTGCTGCTCCTGGTCTCGATGTTCTCAAAGTCTTCTTCGTCATCTGTGTCTGTGCTTCTTCCAGGATCTTCAACAGACCTGTGGGCATCAAGGACACCTGAAGTAATATCCCTTGAAGTGAAGGAGTCACTCCCCTGATTCTGCAAGCACTGCAACAAAGTTGACCGGTCTGCTGCCTCGGACGTCCCACAAACTTCAAAAGGCTAAGCAACACAGGTGGTGGTTCTGCAACTCCCTCGAGGCCTGACCTGTCCTCTCTGCAATTTTGAGGCTAGTATCCCTCGTTGGAACTGCTGGGACCAAACCCCTGTGCATTGCGTCAACTGGCCATTGCCAATTGCACTCCGGAGATCTTCAGGCTACAAGAGGCACCAGCCTCCAGCATCTCTTCCTGCCAAGTACAGTGCCTTTACTGCATCCTCTGCACCATGGGCCTTCAGTCTTGGTGAGATGCTCAAGGTCCTTTTGCGACTCCTGTGCCTTCGGCCTGTGGGTCCTCTTGAGGGTCTTCTCCTGCATCAGTGGGTCCCCCTGCTTGCTTGGGGCCTGCTCTGCTTACAGTGAGTCCCTTGGACCCCGCTGGTCCCAACATTGCTCCTTCTTCGCTTTCCACACCTGTTTCAGCTGCCAAGGCTTGTTGGTGCTCCCGCCGGACACAGACAGCCTGGTTCTTGACTTCTGAAGTGGGACAGCTCGTGCACGGCTCCTGGTCTTCCTCAGCGTCGCGCCTGGTCCTCACAGATGCAGCGACAAGATCACCGTCAACTCCTTTGAACCGTTCGTCATCTGGAGGCATTGCTCTTCCGTGCCTCCTGGTCACCTCTGAGTGGCAGACACTGTCCCCTCTGCTTACAGGTTCTCCTCTTCAAGAATCCACCCTTGGATTCCACCAGACTTTAGCACAGTCTTCTCCAGCGGCATCTTTCCTGAAGTCCTCCATTGTGATCTACGGCTGTATCCGACGTCACTTCGCACCTATGCACCCGGCTTCCCTGGAATGGGTATCCTGGTTCCTGGGGAATCCATGGGGTTTCTTCAGGGACCCCTGGGAAGGGTCCTTCTTTAAAATTGCAACTGTAACTTCCCTGTTGACTTCTATTGTACACACGGCTGTGTTTCTACTCTGCACACACACTCCATGGGGTTCCTGGGTAATTACCTTGGGTGATTCCTTGTGTCTCCAGCTCCTCTGAGTCTCCTGGTCCAAGTCCCGACTTCGGTCGCAGTTCACATTCCACTTTCTTAATATATGGTTTGGTCGCCCCCTGGAGACCACTGTATTTTGTGCTTACTTACCTATTTGCAATTGAAGTATTCTTGTGTATTTGTGTTTATATCTCGGGTAGGCGATATACCAATGTGTTAGTGAGTGATTTGTAATAAATAGAACTATTTTTATATATAGACTGTGCGGTTCTTTTTCATTTAACCTACACTAGATGATTAGATCTGGTAACACAAGCTGCTTAACACTCCTTCAAGATAAGCCTGAAGGCTGCTCTCCACAGCTACCAGTTAGTGAGCTTTCTAAGGTTGTCTAAGACCACAACAATTACCATAAGGGTTGTCTGGATTAGTGCAAGGTGCTTCTCTTAAATAAGTGTGCACCATATACTAAGCCAGCCTCCTACTACACTTTTAACATAATTCACCCTTAAGACTCAAGGTAAGACTGCACAAGATACAATATGCATGCAACAATGCTACCTGTGAGAGGTACAGCACATTGAATGTCACAGCAAAACCAATTAGGGAAAACATAAATAACCCTAACAGTTCAATGGTAAGTGACAGAATCAATGCTAAAAACTCTTAATGTAAAAACATATCTGCTTTGACACAGACACCTCCAACATATACATTACTTACATTCTTGGTAATTTCACAAAAAGTGCTGAATGTATGTATACAATAAATGTGTAGAAAACATACTCCAGTTATTAACTGAGGAGTTTCTCAGTAATAGCATGATTATGTTGTCTATGTCCAAGGTAATGTGGCTTACTACTTCTGTTTCTTTATTCAGATTAAATCACTGCATTTCTCTTTATACTATTTGCAATATGCTGTATACTTGTTATGTTGTTTAACTAACATTGTATTGTTAATTCATTTATTAGGTGTCGCCTATGCGAGGTATTGGCTTTGTTACTGGTTTTTAACCATGTTGTACAGCAGCTTGACAGCTCTGCAGCATGGCTGAAAGTTAAATTAAAAAACAAAACACTCAAACAAACGCTATGATGCAACCAACGCTGGTGGGGTTGGGGGGTGCGGAGTGTGTGGTAACACACAGGGAGTGAGGACGTGTGGATTGGAAGGGAAACACAGACAACAGAGGGAGTGGGGGAAAATAGAGTGATATGGCACAGCCAGCGCTAGCCGTGTCACATCGCTTCTTTATGTTGTGGAAAGATGAAGGGGCAACATGGACAAGGGAGGGAGGGTGGGAGGAAGGGGCAACATGGACAACAGTGGTGGCAAAGCGGGTGCAAGGGGCAACAAAGAAAAAAGAGAAGCCAGGTGTGAGGGGTAACTTACAACGGAGAGAGGGTGGGTGATGAGGGCAACACCGAGAAAAGAGGGAGGGATGGTGATAGGGTACGGGACTGTACAGGGAGGGTCTGGTGGGTTGTGACTGTGGGGCAACACAGACAATCGAGGGAGAGCAGGTGGAGGGGCAACACAACAGACAGCAGAAAGTGAAAATAACATGAAGGGGAGAAGTACATGAGGGAGACAGCTGAAAAATTCACACTCTGGTAGAGTGCTTAAACACAAAGAAAAAAGTAGCGCTTAAGAAAATGAGCAGTGGAAGGACACAAGTAATGTATCTATGCTCCAGGAACAGGACAAACACACAAAGAGGAAGGAAGCCTACTGCAGGTGACCAATAAGAAGTAAGCAAATGAGTGACAATGAAGCCAAGCAATGGTAAGCAATGGGAGGCCTCTAAGCCCACTGTTAGAAAACAATATGTCTTATAAGAGACCACGATTGCGCTGTTTTAGGCGAGAGCAAACCAAGAATGGGAAACTGAGACTCAGACAGCATATTTTCATTTGTTGTTGCTTTTTGAGTCAGATAAAATTAAATGCTTAAAATACAGATCGTCATTAGTGGCCGAATTTACTTACTGGATCCCCCTCCAAAACAGTAACAGATAGTACCACTAAAACTCTTGACTAAAACAAGAACTAGTTGTTTGGCTCTGAGGTGTCAAAATGTGTTATGCTGCTCATTTCACCACAGAACTGCCATCTTTTGTTTAGTTAATTGTATAAAAGTAAAAGTCACCTCTACTCAGGCTACTGAGAGTTTTCATTTATTGCATACTCTTCTCAATGCTGTATCCATTCAACATACAAAAGAAGAGTTTTTCCTCACATGTTGGGTTTACTTAGACTCTAAGATCCCGAAACATAGGGATGATATCATGAATGCCCCCAAACTTGTTGTGAACGTTGGAAGGCCTTGAATCTCACCTTGTCCAGGACTGCCCCTATGAAGAGAGCCCTTTACTTAGAATTCAGGTGGGATGTGGGCTTACTGATGGAAAACCCTGAGGTGGTCAAGAGGGTGGCCCTTGGCGAGGTGGTCTGTGACTGACTTTGGCGAACCTGCCTTGAGCAGCCAGTTGTCGAGGTACCAGAATACATCGATCCCAGACCTCCAAAGACATAAGCTGCTACCACAGCCATCACTTTCATAAACACCCGAGGGGCTGAAGAAAGACCAAAGGGAGGGGGCTGGAAATGTTCAGAACCCATCGTGAAACACAGGTATTATCTGTGGGACTGGCCTACGAAAATACATGTCCTTCAAGTCCAAGGACACCATCCAGTTTCAAGGATCCACAGTAGAAAGGAGTATTTAGAACTTGTCCTTTCTCAGAAAGGTCGTCAATTGCCAGAGGTCCAATATAGGCCTGTGGCTTCCGTCGTCCTTTGGCACAAGGAAGTAGCAAGAGTAGCACCCCTCTTCGAGTCTTCTCATCCTATGAAAATCTTGGCCAGCAGGAGGTTGACTTCCTGCATTAAGATTGAGGTATGGTCTGCCACAATGTGTTCTGTGGGGGGAGGGGACTATGAGGTGGAGAAATAATTAAAAGCAGGGCGTAGCCGCTTTGGATAATCTGTAAAATTCATTAGTTTGATATGATGGATTTCCAGCTGGGGACAAAATGTAAGATCCTGCCACCTAAAGACTGGCTGTGGGCCTGGGAGGACTAATCAAAGCAGACTGGGGAAGCAGGGGAGAAACAAGTAGAATGTTGTCCCTGCTGGTGTAAACAGGTTTGATCTCTACCTCTTTCTCTGTGTTGAAACGGCTGGATCATTTTCTGCACTGGCTGAGACATAGGCAGTGTCAGTGAGCTGGGTCTATGGCGTCAACCCCATATTTCCTGTACTTCTGGTTGAATTGCCGTACTGGTGTTAAATACCCCAAGAATGTTGCTGTGTCGTAAATATTTGTAAGTTGCTCAAGCGCCAAGTCACCCTTTTCTCCAAAATGTCTAGATCCATCCAAGAGAGCAAGTCCATGAGGGATGCTTGGACGTTCAGAGAAAATGCAGTTGCCTACATCCAAGTGTGTTGTCCAAGTACTATGCTGGTGCTGATAGCGCAGCATATGCAATCGGTAATGTCCAGCCTAGCAAAGAGCACATATTTTGCAGCATTCTGTGAACCCTGAATCATTTGGACACAAGATGCCCTGAGGTCTTGTGGGACAGCCAGTGAGACCTTGCCGCTCATGTTCCACGAAGCGTGGGTGTACCTGCCCAGAAGGCAAATCGCATTCAATAGTATAAGGCTGGCTAACTGACGAAACCAACTATTTGCAAAGGTGTCAATACACTTCTATTCCCTGTCTGAGG
Source organism: Calotriton arnoldi (assembly GCA_963921515.1). NCBI lineage: Eukaryota > Metazoa > Chordata > Amphibia > Caudata > Salamandridae > Calotriton > Calotriton arnoldi. The sequence goes on along the minus strand of CAWUFW010002224.1, from coordinate 1,606,740 downwards.
ATTCGCGAGGAAGGCTACAGAGTCACTACAAGGCTTTCAGGTTTAGTGTATTTTGTCAGGAAATCAGACTCGCAATGGGGGGGGGGGGGGGGGGACGTCAAGGAGTTGGTTGAGGGGAGGGTCACCTTGCCACTGGTTGACTAACCAAAGAAGCAGAACATGGTTTTGATCAAGTGGCCATGAGGATGTCTGTCAATGCCTCATTAAAGAGCAATAGAGGCTCTGATTAAGCCTGCTTTGGTTGGAGTATTTCAGTCAGCCAATGTGCTTTGGTTTCAACTGTAGACAGTTCTAAATCTAGCACCTCTGCTACTTTGCACACTACTACTCCAAAGGTGGTACTTTCTTACAATGGTGAGCCAGGTAGCAAGTCCAGCTTGGTCTCTGGGGTGGTATCTGCCTCACTAGCATTATGTAGGTGCAAGTAATGCTCCTCATCAGTGTAATGAAAGGAGAGCAGATTGACTGCCTACTCACCATTATCAGTGTTGTGGGAATGTTTTATAGGCCCTGGTCCACATCAGAAGTGGAGAGGAATATGCCCTCCAACCTCTGGTAACATTGGCGTCATGGAGGAGCCTGAGAATCTGGTTGAAGGACCACTGGCTATGCCTTGGTAATATCATAGTGCAACAAAAGGCTGGCGTGGTTGGTTTGAGTCAAGGATGGCTGAGAGAGCTTGTAGCAGCAGATTCAGAAGATGCTGGAGTCAAGAGGCCCTTTGAGTATTGTCCCTGTAAATTCTCGCCTGATTTCTAATGGCATGCTGGTGTCAAGTTCCACTTGGCTTTCTGGCACTTTTTAAACTTACAAAATAAATAATTGGCAGCCCGAGCAGATAGCATGCATGTAGTAGTAGCAAATAAAGTCCAAATATCCGTCCTGAATGTATTCTTCTTTGTTTATTCCAAATTGACAAGATATCATTCACTGGTATCCATCTTCTTTAGCAACATGATTTTAAAACACAAGCCATGCCAACACGTGTTTCGTCCATACGGCTATACGCCTAGGACTTCATCAGGGCAAAGATAAGTATTACAAGAACCCTTAAATAATTGACGGTCGCATCAAGGAAAAGGTCGTAGTAAACCTAAAATTAAAATGTGTCCTTTCTTCTAATAGCACCCATAGTCCAACGATCAGTAATATGAATTAAAATTCATCGCGGTCAGCCACATATCCTAAAGCCGACTTCATCGGTAGAAGGTCCTCGTGTAAGAGTATCAGCGTTCAGAACCAGGAGAGGGAGCAGGGCAACAGTTTTGAAAGAGACCTCTTCTTATGCTTAGCGATGTCAAGTTTTACCTTATGCTCTCGGATTGCCTTTCTGTGCATAATGGCATATTTCCCATACAACTCTGAGTTGTGACCAGAACCCAGACACAAAATATTCATGCTGTACGGTCCGTAACCAACATCTGCTTACTACAGTCATGGCACGGCTTGAATCCTGTAATCTTTAGGGAAGACATCTTTGGGGAAGCACACTGTCTTTAAAGGTCTTTTTAGATGCGTCTGAGAACAAAGTTGGAAGTGGAACTCCGGATCCACGTTGAAGGTGCAGAAAGAAAAGAACTACAGTCAGGGCACCGGAATGGCCCCTACATACTGCCCCACTCCATCAGTACCAAGGTGGTATGATATCGCTGTAGAGCCACATGGCACCACTTGGTGCGCAGGAGTCGTTGCTGGGACAACAATTCTGAATCCAGTCTAGTGCCTAGGACATTATAAATCTGAGAAATTTGCAGTTGGCATTATCCATCACAAAGTTACTACTCTACTCAAATAACTTACATTATCACTTCAGAGCCCTAGGGAGGATGTGGAGTCCTCAAATTTGCACCAGGGCAGGCTGTAGCACACAGCTGTAAGCACGTTGATCGTATCTAGGCCTGTAATATTTTTGGAGCTATGGTTTTGGCATGATGAATTGAGTGTCGCTGCATATAAACATGTATAGTAGAGACATTGCAGCAGTTAAATGAGTAGAGTGCAGCAAAAGGAGTTTGAGAGTCAGGACTGAAGTTTAAATATGCTGTCAAGAAACAAGAATGGGGATGGAGAGTGATTTAGACGGTCCAATAGATGTCCTCCCCATACATTGTAACTGTAAACAAAGTAGTGTGCTGTTTCGTCGATCCACAAAAACTACATTGAGGTAAGTGGTTTGAAAACCGTCATTGAGAGCATCCTTTATAGGATGCAATGACCCTTACCCACCGATTTAGCATGCTTCATCATCGGTAGGTGGGTGCTGCAATACTTAGCAGGCCCCTCAGGTAGACTCTTTGCAAGAGATCTTCTAATCTCAATGTCTGGTGTTAGCCAGACAAAGGGATAATTCCCTTCTCTGAACTCTGGGGGGTGGGGGGGAGGGGGTAGACTGGGAATGTACTTGGGAGTTCAATTGGCCATAGGCAATCTGTTGCCAATTTTATTACTAGGAGTTGCCCATGACAAGATTAAAATAACATGGGAACCAATGGGTAGAATATTGAGTGCTAGGTTAGAGTGGCGGTCAACCTGCATGTTGTGGCCAAAATTGTGGCAATTCTACAGGCGCTATAGTTAATGCCCTAATCTACTCAGGGGTGGATATATTTGAACGTGTTACTGTATACCCTTAAATTTAAAAAAAAAAAAAAAAAACTAGTTTTGAAAAAGAAGAGTTGTTCACAGTGGACTCTATTTCAGACCAGTTTATCAATCTAAATAGGTCCCTTTCAAGTACCACGGATAAAGTTCTGTCCCGGAGGAGCAACGACATTCGCTTACTTGCTTCCATGGCTTGTGGCATTGTAGAGCTTCAATATACTGATCTGTGGTTCTGTGGTTCTTCCGAGTTGCTGTCTAAGGAAGCAGACTTAATGTCTTTAATGACATTCTATCCATGGTTATCCCGATTTAATTTAGCAGTGTGTTGCAAAGTTTGCAAGTCTGTACTGTAGAGCAATGTCCACCACCACCCTCAAATCTTCGATTGGAGAAAGATTGGTTCCATTCATGGATCATTCTCGATCTGTTGTAATTTATTGTTCTCGTTATTTTGTCCACGTGTTTAGGGATACCAATACAAGACCCATTTGCATAGCTAACACATGGCTCTATAGGTCAGAAACCAGTGTCAAGTGAAGAGTCCCTGTGAAGGGTCCTCATGGTGAAGAACACGTTTTTAGTCACTTGGCTGACCTGTGGTTAGCCAGAGAGAGGGTTGCTGTCCGTGAACATGTCTACATTTTTTCACTTGTTTATAGGTACTTGAGGCTGTCCATTTCCTTAGGCCAAAAAGTGGTTGGATCATAGTTCAGCCACTCTCTGCAAGTGAGAATCTCTGTGTTTTTCAGAAGTTCAGCATCCAAGTGTCTATTGTCATTGGACATTTAGTTAAGTTCTGATGAGCCCAGGTTAGTGGCATCATTTTTGTAAGTGAGGTTGAATTATTGAGCTTCGGAGGCACATATACTCCATTAGTAAAAAGAGTAAGCACCAAAATCTGCACCTTATTCCCCAAAAACTCAGAATATGCGATAATTGTCACATCCAGTAAAATTCAAACACATCAGCGTCGGATTTTAACCATACAATAATTGTTGCATCAAAATACCAGCCACTCGTAACATGGTCATCAGAAAGCCAGGTGATTATTTCGTAGACAGTGTGATCCAAAAAATCTCTACACTCATTTTTGTCCAAAGTTTGGTTTGTATATTTCTGAAGGCAGTAGGTGGCCTAGGGAGTGTGAAATGAAGACTGATATTGAAAATAATTATGTGATAATTGTAGGAAAGTGCACCTTTTCGACATGGTCACTCCAATTGTTTGCCTGGTATCTGGTGCAATTTTGACAGAAGCGCACTAGGTTACTGCTGTCCAGGCTCCCAGTGCCAGATCTCTTTCCCTAAAACTATACAGTTGTTCCCCAAAGTGGCAATATCTTTAGCACCCTCTGGGCGGGGCGTGGCTTGGCGCTGATGGAATGAGCAGCAAGCTCACGAGCTCCGGTCGGCCAGCCGCCTCTTACCGACATCCTGACGCCCTGTGCGAGTTTGGACCCCCCTGCGGCACACCCCCGCAGCAGGCAAGACGGAGGGCTGGCCATCGTTGACTGAAAACCCCCACAAGGCGAAAGAAAAAGGTGGTTTCAGCCGCGCTGTCTGAGCTGGTGTGGAGAAGCAAGATGGCGGCGCCCGCGAGGGGAGCCTGCCGAGAAATGAAGTAGCGGGCCGGCAGCGTCACTGGGGCTGCTGCGCCCGTGCCAGCAGGGACTCCCCTATACCGCCAGCTGCTGAGTCTAGGCCGGATCTTGGAGGATCTTTCCCTGCGGCGGTTCCGGCAGGGAAGAAGGAGCCGAGCGCGGCTGAAAGGTACGATAAGATGGCGGCGCTGATGGGGGAGGGGCTGATACAGTGAGGCGCAGCGGGCCTGCAACGATACAGGAGCTGCGGCCCTTATACTTCAGGGAGCCCCCTCTTATACCCGCTAGCCCGACCTGCTCTGTACGGAGGAGGAAGAGCCCCCCCGCAGGGGCGAACCACGGTTGTGGCGCCTGACAGAAAGGAGCAGGCGTGGAGATAGCAGAAGGTCGACGACCCTGCATAGGCGGAAGACGACGGCGCACGCGGATATACACCTCCCCCGCTCCAATTTGTGACTGTCTCTGGGCAGGGAGATACTGGGGAAGGCCGCCCTGGGAGAAGGTGAGAGGAGCCTTAGAGGAGGCTGAGAGGGTGTGGACAGAGTGCAGATCCTGACCAAGATGGTGGCGCCCAACGGGCAGTGATTGAGCCGGGAGCCTAGTGGGAGCTGATAAGCGGCTGGTGGCGGCGGCGGACGTCCACCCCCTCCCCCTGCATCACTGTAGAGCCGGACCGGAGCTCTTCCGGTCCCTCCGGTGATCACGCCTGGGGGCAGAATGGAGGCTGGTATGCGCTAGATTGAGCCCCGCGTGACGAACCTGAGCACCAGGTTGAGCGGGGACTGAGGAAGGAGGCTGGGCTCAAGACGACCTGCTGAACGACGGTGAGCGGGGCGCGAGCTCCCCCAAGACGGGAGGATTGCGGCGACCCCACGTAGGGGGGAGAAGGGGCAATCTCAGAGTGGCTGCTAGGGGGGAGTGCGGCCCCTGCCCTGACACAGTGACAGCCTGTTGACCTACCGGAGGCATCAGGGGCGTGAGGCACCAACGGGGGATCTGACCCAAACGTTTGGTGGCCAAGGAGAGACCTAACCTCCTGCGGGGGTGAGCACTTGACTTGGAGCAATCGGTGGATGGGCCCAGAGACAGGCAGAGTGCCAGCATAGAGAGCCGGAGGGAGACGCGGAACCCCAACCCTGGATACATCGCCTCCTGGCTGGGGGGGAGAACTCTCTGCCCTGGGCGAGGACGGCACGCAACTGCCTTCATAGTGAGCCCGAAAGGCCTGAACACGGTGCGGTATTGCCCCCCCTAACTCAGGAGACGAGAAGGCCGAGGTGCGTGTCCTGGACACGAGGCGCGTTTGAAGACAGGAGCGCCCACTGGAGGAACCTGCGGCGCAGACGGACAAGATCGTCCTGGGAGTATCTCATGAGCGCACGCGGCACCAGAAGCACGATAGACCGAGAGGACACCATGGGGAAGGCTCTCAAGAAGAAAGATAAAGACGAAGCCTTGCCGGAGAAGCAGGTGGCAGAGAGGGGGAAGGCCCTATCCCAGGCGGAATCCGCTGGCGACCCTACATTGCAGGACATACTGCAAGCCATCACCTCGTCTAGTGAACGCCTGGAAAGTAAAATAGACTTGTTGTCCTTGGATCTGGGTCTACTCAGGGACGACCACAAAAAGCTAGCGGACCGTGTCAAGACAACGGAGGGTCAAATCTCTGAAACAATGCCGGACATAGTAACCATGAAACATCGCCTTACAACGCTCGAGGCGAAAGTGAAAACATTGGAATATCGAGCCGAAGACGCCGAAAACAGATCGAATAGAAGCAACCTCAGAATCATCGGCCTGCTGGAGAAAATTGAAGGCCGCAGTATGATAGCCTACTTGGAGAGATGACTGCGGGAAGAAGTGGAGCCGGACGGACTGTCGAACTTCTTCGCCCTAGAGAGGGCGCACTGAGTCCCGGCGAAGCCGCCTATACCTGGAGCACCGCCCCGAGAGGTGATAGCGAAACTGCTACACTTTAGGGATAGAGACCATATCCTGACCCAAGCGCGCCTCAAAGGAGACATAGAGGTAGACAATTCGGTGGTGCGAATCTTCCCTGATTTTTCCAGGGAGGTACAGCGGCAAAGAGGATCTTACCGAGAAGTGAAGCAGAGGCTACGGCAGCTAAACTACAAGTATGCGACGCACTACCCGGCCACATTGCGAGTTGTCACAGGAAAGGGCACAGAGTTCTTCAGGTCTCCACAGGAGGTAGCTGACTGGCTGGAGAAACACAGTGAGATGGCACCGCTACGAGAGCCAGAGAAAAGGAGGCGGAGAGAGAACCGTTCTAGGGACGGGAGATCCATGAGAGAGAATCTGGCGCCGACACAGGAAGAAACACAGCTCGAACGTCAGAATGCAATTCAGGTGGTGGCGCTGATCAGCAGCAAGGAGAGGGATCATGTCTCCCCTGAGGACAGTGAGACAGCAGCGGACTCAGGCTCGGAGCACGGATCCAGCGAGTCTGAGGCACCAAGCGTGGTGCTCCCGGAGGTCACACCGCAGACGGCGGACGACATCGCTTGGCTGGGGAAAGCAGAACCCTTTCCGGTGCAAGCCTAGAGGGGAACGAGACGCCACTGGCCCAGCAGTGAGGTACCGGGACTGTTGGTGGGGGGGTGGTCCTGAGGGGACACTGGAATTAAGGGGCGGCTGCAGAGACTGGGAGCACGGAGAACGAGAAGCCTACCCCCTTGCAACTGACTGACCGAACTGCAAGCAGTCACTTGCGGACGTTATGATTGTGGTTTGGATGGGGGATGTTTTTCTGCCTATCCTGGGGAGTGGGAGTTGGGGGAAATGTTTAATGTTGTTGCGGGGGGGACACCTTGAGTTGCAGCATACAGGGAACTATGTAGGATGGTATGGGGAACACAGACGGTCAACACGGGTGGCGGAGGGAGGCGGTTGGATCCCCATTTCATACCCCAATGGCTGACAAGCAACAGTACAAATGCATTACATGGAACATCAGGGGTATGCACACAATGACGAAACGCCACAAAGTCCTTTCTTATATCCAGAGGCGGGGAGCCCAGATAGCCCTGTTGCAGGAGACGCATCTGACGCAGAAAGAGGGGCAAGCTCTGCAGAGACGATGGAGGGGCCAGCTTTTTTACACTACATATTCGGCATTCGCGCGGGGGTGCTAATATGGATACAAGCGGGGGCTCCCTTCCAGTTGACAGATTCTGTAATAGACCCAGAGGGGCGGTATGTAGCTATAAAGGGAAGTCTGGAGGGTCGGGAAATAAGCATAGTTAACGTCTATGCCCCTAACATGGACCAGCCAGCCTTTTTTGCAAAGCTGAGCCACTGCTTACCACATTACCTGACGGGCACTATCCTGCTGGGGGGCGACCTCAACAGTGTGGATGATACACAACTAGACCGATCTCACCCACCTCTCAGAAACTCACAAGCAGCGCGTGCCTCGCATGCTTTCACTACCTGCAGACAGAGTTGGGGACTGATAGATACTTGGAGGACCTTACACCCCCACGATAGAGACTACTCCTACTTTTCAGCTGTTCATGACGTGCATGCGCAATTAGATGCCTTCCTAAGCTCTGCGGATGTGCATCGCCACGTCACAGCTGCGGAATACTTGGCGCGAACAATATCCGACCACAACCCACTCGTCCGGTCTCTAAAGTGGGGTCACCCCCTGTCAGCGATCCCTACATGGCGACTCTGCCCAGACACCCTAGAGGACCAGGTTTTCCGGGAAAAGATCAAGGGGGAAATAACGCACTATTTTACGGCCAATGAGGGGACGGCCTCCTCGACGAATGCGGAGTGGGATGCCTTCAAAGTGGTCCTGAGGGGTCAGTGTACAACGCGAACCACGGGGGTCAGGCGGGTCCTTCTGGAGGAAGTGGAGAGGGCAGAGGCGGCTCTCAGGAAACTGGAACGCAAGAGACCAGGACGCCCAGCACTGCAACAGGCACTGCTAGAGGCCAAGGAGGAAGTAGCAAAACAGACAGAAAGACTTCGCTGTTTTGACTACAAAAAATATTTGGAGCGCACTCACGCTGAGCGAGACAAGTCAGGATCGCTCCTAGCATGGCTGGCGAATCCAGTGAGCAGGAGTTCGCCTCTAGTCGAAATTGAGGACGAGGAGGGCGTCAGGCACTATGCACAGGCAGCGATTAACGAAACCTTTCCCCGCTACTACGCAAAGCTTTACAGGAGCTCGTGAGCGGACGATTCCACAGATGCACAGGAATATCTTACAGACCTGCGGATGGCACGGCTAGCTCCAGAGGAGGTGGAGGAACTGGGCATGGATATCACACAGCGAGAGGTGCGAGTTGCCATCGGAAGTATGGCTAGGAATAAGACACCAGGCACATACGGCCTACCGGCTGAGTTCTACGCAACTTACTCGGAAGAGCTGGCGCCCCGACTGGTTATGATGTACCAGGAGGCCCGGGTGGCGGGAGTTCTGCCGGAGAGTGCTAGAGAGGCCCTTCTCGTACCAGTACCCAAACCTGGGAAAGAGCCGCACGATTACACAGCCTACAGGCCTCTATCCATGTTGAACATGGATTACAAAATCCTAAGCAAAATACTCGCGACGCGCCTCCTCCCTCACATTCCAGGTCTAGTTCACGCAGAGCAGGCAGGGTTCATCCCAGGACGGAACACGGCCATAAACATCAGACGACTCCTTACTATTATGGGCTCCGGCGGGTACGACAAGCAAAACGCAGTAGTGTTTGCAGTAGACATTGAAAAGGCCTTTGACAGCCTGCAGTGGCCCTATCTTTATGAAGTCCTCACTAAGATGGGATGGGGGGGGGGGGGATTTAGACTGGGTACGATTACTATATGCGTCTCCTACAGCCCGGGTGCGCACGGGTAAGACGATCTCACACAGGCAGAAAGTAGAGAGAGGCACGAGGCAGGGATGTCCGCTCTCCCCGCTCCTGTTCGCCCTCGCCATGGAACCGCTGGCGTGCAGGGCCGGAAGTGGACAGGATTTTAATGGCCTGAGGACAGACGCAGGGCAGCATTTTATAGCTTTATAGGCGGATGACCTCTTGCTATTCCTCAATAACACGGCGGATGAGCTGAGAGGAGCGAGAAACATGCTAGCTCGATTTGGTGCTGTATCTGGCCTCAAAGTCAACTGGCGAAAATCTAGCTTATATCCTATCTCGCCGAATGCCCCCCCGCCACCCGAACTGGAACTCTTGAAATGGGAGCCTTGCTGCCTACAATACCTCGGAGTCAAAATATACCATGGGTCGGTAGACCTACTAGAAGGCAACGTGGGCAGAGATCTGCAATGGACTTTTGGGGAACGCTGCCGCTGTCTGTAGCCGGGCGGGTAGCTGTCCTGAAGATGATAGCACTTCCGCGCCTACTGTACTATTTTTGGGCCCTCCCGGTGTGGATCCCGCGGGCCACATTCAAAGATCTTGACACAGCAGTCACGTCGTTCCTGTGGGGGGCGGGTCATAGGAGAGCAGCATTGACCTCCCTACGGCGGAAGGGGGCTTAGCGGTCCCTGACTTTGAGGGCTATTATATAGCTGCTCAACTGTACTGGCTGATTCAATGGCTGGCAGCAGATCGAGACCCGGGACGAGAGCAGTGCTTGGCTGCACCAGACACTGCAACCCTCGCGAAGATACTACTTCGAGTGCGGCGGGACACATCCGAAGACACAATGGAGATCAGGGTGGTGGTGCGATGTTGGGCCAGGTACTTGAGGCGAATAGGCGTCAAGACCCCCTATTCTTCGGACATACCCATCACGCTGCTGCGCTATCTGCCACAGGGAGAGTACTGGACAGGGCTAGAGGACTGGGTGAAGGCAGGACTGAAAGTGGTGGGAGACCTATACCTGGATTCTGCGCTGCTACCATTTGAAGAGCTACGGGCTGCGTATGATCTGCCGGGAGGTCATTTCCTGAAGCATATGGCCCTTGCGCGAGGGATCGGACGTCACTGGGGAGGGGGAGCCGCAGAGCCGCGGGCACTAGCAGGGTGCAGATATGTGGTGCTATCTGCGGGGAGGATCAAAACAGTTTCATGCCTTTACAAGGCCATGAAACAAGACATACAACAGCCGCTAGAGCGCTTGCAACTACAATGGGAGGAAGATTTAGGAAAACAGATACCAGAGGTGGAGTGGGATAGGATCCTGGAGCGTACTCCGAAGGTATCCAGAAACGCGAGGTTTAAATTAATTAATTTCTATGTCTTGCATAGGGCGTATCTTACGCCGTTCAGAATCAGGAGATACTTCGGCACGGACACGGCAGCATGTCCGCGATGTGGGGAAAGAGAGGCACACATACTCCACATGTTCTGGAGCTGCCCCACGCTTCAACTTTTTTGGGAGGAAGTAAGACAAGTAGTGGGCGAACTCACTGACAAGGACCTCCCACACACCCCAGAGCACTTCCTGTTAGGATGGTTCCCCCATACGGCCAAAAATAAGACGACTGGGAAGTTCCAAGACTTGGCTTATGTACTAGCTAAAAGAGAGATAGCCAGAAATTGGAAGGCACCGGGAGGACCCAAGATTACCTCCTGGACAACAGAACTGGAGAAATGGGCGGGTGCAGAAGGCAGATTATTGCTCAGGGAAGCCCACCGGGAGATAGGCAAACTAGATAGAGCCAAAGCGTGGGAAGGAATAGTGAATGAGCTACTAGCTAGACGGCAGGACAGTGATAGTGGGGCGAGCACTCCGCAACCCGCAGCACCGGAACAAGGGAATGGCTGAGTGGAACATTGAATAGGGCGCCGCCAAGCATGCTGCCACCCGCTGAAATGGACGAATGATTCATGCGAACATACCATCACACAAAGAATGTGACTGTCTATCACATGCAACTAAAGGGGGGAGGGGGTGAATGTTATGTTTTGTTTAATGGGACTATCAATTTCAACAAGCCAGAGAATGATACCACTACTGCAAATGGGTAACAATGCAAGAGGGGACGTGGAGGATGAACGTTGAATGTGTATAATGTATTTGTCTTTAAACTCCAATAAAATCTGGTTGAGGAAAAAAAAAAAATCTTTAGCACCCTCTGTAAGTCCCAGGTAAATAGTACGCCTCGTACCCAGAGCAGGGAGACTAAACAGACCCCCCAGGATATTGCGGCATGGATTAGCAAATTTAGCGGCACAAATATGGAAATTTAGCGGCACAAATATGGAAATTTAGCAGCATTTTTGCGGCACTTTATTTTACTCAATCATTCATTGTCAGCCTGAAATCAATGGAAACTGTTTTAGCAGAGTATTCCACTTGTAATAGGCATGTTTAAAGTGTCTGCAGCTCTATGGAAGCACAGCTCCAGTCCTAACCTTGTGGGAGGATGCTGTATTTCTCCCTGGGATGTTCTAGTGCCCATGTATGCAGCCCTGTAGGGGCACCGCTGCCTCCGGATCCGAGAGGCAGGACACCTCTTCCTCAGGCACCCTCTTTTGCAATTTTTTTAAACTAGTGCTATGGGGGCCCTCAACCATGAGATCAGTAATGTTGAGGAAAGCCTAGGTGTCACCAAACAGGTTTTGCTGGAAGATAAGCAGGCTCTACCAGCATCAGAAGTCGCCGGCCCCAGTACTAAATCAAGTAACCTAAGTTGATTAAAGACATCTGGGTCCTCCTGATGGAGGAGAGTTAATCCTTGTATTTCACATGAACGTGTAACTATTGATTCAGATCCTGTTAATGCTGTGAATCCTTTGACTGATTTTTCTCAGCTCACACCCAGGGAAAAGTAAAAAAGGACTCTTTGCGTACTGTGCACCGTAATGATAAAGTGCTGCCCAATCCAGTTGGTAGTCCAGTGTATGCCACTACTGCTGTAGTGAATTTGGAGGTCAGGTCAGTTTCAACATCACAAACGCTGTACAAACCCAGCACTCAAGAGACTATTTGACGCATTCATGGGTAGACTAAAAGCAATTGAGTGTGCCATTTTGACTTGCCCACCTCTGATCACCTACCCACGTCAATTCGAAGAATTGAGGGTGCCACTGATGCACCCCAATCTTGTAGGACCATACAGCGCCTTGATTCAGATAGCTGTATTTCCAAGGAAACTAATACTGTAACATTTGTCCCTCAAGCTAATTCTGCTAGTCATCCTGTACTGTCTTTCTGACTCTGGATGCACAGTCTGCACTGTCACCGTGGGCTGTTCCCATCCGAAAAGGCTGCTGCACATTTGGTACCGTGTTAGGCAGCGATCGCATGTTATTAATTAATCTCTGGAGCATGTCAAAAAAGCAACATTAATTTCGAATATAACCTACCCCAAGATCCAAAAGTACTTGCTAACACAAGCCTGCGCGGCAATGTAATGCAGCTCCGTGTTTACTGAATGAGTCACGCTTCCTGCTTCGAATGCTCGATGGCTTGATGGCTTCTGAATGAATCACAGCTCACAACCCCCTCAGCTGAGACTCGTCTGGCCGGCCCTCTTGAAAGTGGTGTAAAGGACTCAACCATATGCTCACGGATGCCTTTTTGCAGACACATGCCATAAATAACAACGGCAAATGCACGCACCAATGATGTGCAAAACAAGAGTACGTGTCTGTGGGCATGCTGCAAACCAGGCCTGTAGTAATCTAATGTTTGCATGCAAGCCTGGTGTGCTTGAAACCAGCTCTTAGAAGATTCCTTCCAGGTTGCATTCACCAGGGCAGCAATGGTTTTATTGAGCCAGTCAGCAAGAATACGTGTATTTCGGACCTATCAATCTACTGAACGTGGAGTCTGAGTGTGCGTGCAAATTAAGGATGTTATGCCTGCTTCGGCGTGTTCGTGCCACTGTGGGTAAAACATACATGCCTGCCCCAGCATCCATGTATCGACGGCTTTTCAGTGTCTCTCGGGATTCACAAATCTACATCTTTAAGATGAAATTCGTATGGACCTTCAATGTTTTGGCGCATTTTCCAAATTTCGCTGGCAGTTTTGTAAAAATCGCAGTATTTTTACAAAACTGCTGATTTCGCGATTTTTTTGCAAATCGCGAAATCCTGGAGGGTCTGACTAAAGGAGGTCCCTAAGGGCTGCAGCATGTATTGTGCCACTCTAAGGGACTCCTCGCCACACTCATGTAAACTGGGTGACATGGTGCAGAGAGAAGTGAAGACACGACATGGCATACCTACTGTGTGACATGCCTGCAGATACTGCATGTAATATAAGCAAGTCACCCCTACAGCATGTCTAACAGCTCAAAGACAGGTTGTATTATATTACATGTGAGGGAATATGTGCATGAGCAGATATGCCCCTGTGATGTTCATGTCTATTCTTGGACATTGCCAGTGCACAGGGAAGACACCTTGAGTATATGTACTGGGCACTGGTCTTCACAAGTTAATCAGCTAAATGATGGCTTCACTGAAAAGAAAGAGGTTTCGTATCAAACATCTTTTATCAATAAGACCACACTGATTCCAGTGATGGATTTATTAATACAAGCACCCAGAGGGCACATTAGACGCGCCCTCTGAAAACCTACTAACCTCCTGTGTTCTAGCTGACAAGTGTAGTCCAGTCTGCCATGACAGACAGGTTTCTGGACCCCTGCAAGTGAGAGCCTGCGCTCTCTGAGGGCAGAAATAATGCCTGTTCCGGCCATAGGTGTTGTCACCTCCTCCAAGCAGGGTGGATAAGTAATCAGCATATCAAGGTAGGAGGCTTCAAATCTGCCTTTGATATGAAACTTCAGCTTCCCCCAGATTTGGGAGATGCCAGGCCCTGTCCTGAGGCCATTTGGCACCAGGACAGGCTGGAAAATTAGTTAAACAGGAAGCGTGTTCTAACAGGCTAGTTCCACCCCTAAGGTGGGCTTCCTGATGTGAACACAAAAACCAGAATTCTACCATCTTGGTTTTTGGTGGAATTAGGCTCACTGGGTCAGGGCTATGCCCACTTCCCACAGTAAGTGGTCACATAGGGGGTGTAGTCACCCTAAAGGTATGTAGCCCATTGGTGTCTGTCACTCCCATTAACGCCCATAAATTGAGTATTCAGGTGGCACCCCTGATGCCAGGAACTTAGATTCGACTGATCCAGAAGAAGAGGACAAAGAAGAATCGCACAAAAAAAAAAGAAGAAATGAAGACTGCAGTGGACGTTTGGCGCCAAACCCTGCCTGCACCAGTCTAGACAATCGTGACCAAGTGACTCGTCCTGCAGCTGAGGATCTGCCAAGAACCCTGGTAGACTGCCAGCCCTTCACAAATTGCCAGCAATTACCCTTGGAGTAGAGGAGCTACTACCCTGCAGTCCGCAAGCACCGAAGCAGAGTCCAGTTCACAGTGTTGCTGCTCCCCAGCCAGTTCGATACAGCAGTCACCCAGAAAGAGGTACCTGTGTTCCCGAAGTTCAGATCTGACCCCCCCCACCAAGTGAGAGGACACTGGGACCAACCGGAGCCACACAACAGCAATACCCCGGGTACCAGACCGTTTGCTGCAACAAAGGCCTGTTCAAGTCCAGTCAGGACTATAACCAGACCGAGCAGAAGTCGAGGGAAGTCAGCACTGCAGAGACCCATTCCCAGAGTGGCCCAGTTGTCCCGATTTCTGCACCCTCAACCAGCGACACTGACACCCGCGAGGGCCTTGGACACACAGAGCCCAGCCGACCTCTCTACTCTGAACCCGAGCATCCCAGCCCAGGGACCCGAAAACCGACTGAGCCCCCTTGCTTCCAGGACACTTATGACCTGAGCCACCTGTTGAGAGCTCCTGGACTTGGTATCAAAATATACATAAAAATATAACTTATGGGGCGTGGTCAACCAAGATGGCAGAGTGGACTTGATCCCCCCCCCCCCTTTAAGAGGGAACTCCGAGAAGTTGAGAGCAGATCTGACTATCTCCCTTGAGTCCCTAAAAACAGACATCAATAACCGCCTGGTAACAATTCAGGGTGACATGGACTCAGTGGGCACCAGGACACTAGATCTGGAATCCAAGGTGCAGCAGCTGGAACAGGCAGCAAACAAAATGGAAGACACAACACGCCTCTTAGAGGCGCAGCTCCAAACCACCGTCCTGAAGTGCGAAGACTTAGAAAACAGGTCCTGAAGAGACAATATACAAATCTGCAATCAGGCAAAGGGGGTGGAAGGCCCAGACCTGGAGGCATTCATAGAGGGTCTGTTCTCGGAGCTGCTGAGTACCACAAACCACAAGGTGAAAACTGAACGAGTACATTGAGTGGGCATGCTGCAGGAGGGAACACAAACGCCCCAGGGACGTGTTAAGCTCCACTCTTTCAAGGTGAAGGATGCTATCCTCCAGGCAGCACGCAAAGCAGAGGAGGTCTACTTTCAGGGCACGTCGTCGTGCACGCTCTTCCAGGACATTGCCCAGGCTACACTGGCCCACCACCTACAATTTAGGTCAATCACAGATAAGCTGTGACAGTTTGGCCAGGCATTTGAGCTCCATAACAGACCACATCATGGCACTGAAGTTCAAGAGGCCGCGAAAATATTGGGGATATCTCTTAGCCCGGAACGAGAGACTGATAATGGAACTGGGGAACCCTTAAGCTCCTCAAAACCGGCAAAGGACTAATGGCAAACCCAGACACGCACAAAATCACAGAAAAGGCGCTGAGAATTACAAAGAGAAACAGTTCTTCAGAATCAGTTAGGGTGATCCGAGGCACCCCAAGACACACGATTGGTTTGAAGCTCCATCCCTACAACGCAGCAAGCAGGCTGTGATGTGGTGGCATTGGACTCAACGGTTTGGGGACTACGCACAGAATAGCACACTTAGGGCTTAGATATCATTTTAAACCTGCCTCTGACACCGTTATGTTTCCTGTTGTTCATAGGCCGCTGCTGATCTGCCTTAGCGGGTTCTGACCACAGTACCAGAGTAGAGTTATACTACAATGGAAGTGTTCAATGTGTATGGAAATATTATTTTACACATTACTGTTTGGAGTTTTGATTTTTGTTCAACATTGGTACATGGGATTTCACCATCATGATTAGCAGTGGAGGGTAAGAGGGAGAAACAGGAGATATGTTCCCATTCCAAGTGGGTGGCGGAGTGGAGGGGAAGGGAAGAGGATGATATGTGGCTAAATGGGCACTTGCACTACAGGGCTGAGGTATGGTGTTCACCACACTAATGTGGAATGTGAAGGGCTTAAATTTTCCCGCAAAACGCCATAGAATATGGAAATATATAACAGATAGGCGAAACGATGTAGTGGCCCTTTAGGAAACCCACTTGAAATGATGAGAGGAAAACAGACTGCGGCATAGAGAGTATCCACTGATGCACAAATCATCCACACCCTCCAAACATAAAGGGGTGGCACTCTTCTTTCACACGTCACTACAGTTTACTCCGACATGCTTTAAAACGATATGGTTATGGTGAAGGGCCACCTACGGGGACGTTAATGCACCTTTGCCACACTTTATGCCCCCAACGCTAATCAGACCCCCCTTTCTACAGACATTTTTGGGCATGCTGGGGGGCTTCGCGAATAGTGACATTGTGATGTTGGGTGACTTTAATTTGACCTGGGACCCCAGTGTGGATGGCACACACCCCGCCCGACACAACACTGGCAGCTTCTCCAGAGCACTGAAGAAGAAATTTGGAGAACTAGGACGGGTGGACACCTGGCGAACATTACACCCAAATGGCAGGGAGTACACTTTTTTTCCACAATCACACCGCAGCTATTCACGCATAGATTATGCCTTTGTGAGCAACACCTTAGTTCAGGATTAGCACTCTGCAACACTACATCCCATCACCTTATCAGATGACACTCCAATGGAAACGGCCATAAACTGGGAGGTCCCCCCGACCAGGTATCGTCGACGGTTCTTTCCCAGATCTCTATTTTGAGATCGACTCCTACAAGATGACTTGCCAAAGTCGATTAGGGAATATTTCCAACTCAACAATGCAGGCTTCACCTTCCCTTCAAACAGCTGGGATGCCTTTAAAGAGGTGAGGAGGGGACAATATATAGCCCTGAACTCTTCTTTGAATGGGCAGAGAGCCACGGAGCGGCAGACACTAGAGACGGAACTTACAGCGGCAGCAAAATCTCCCAAAGAAAATCAGACTTTCGCTCAACAACAGAAAGTAACGGCACTCAGGAGGAAGCTCAACGCTATCTACACTAACCGGGCCGAAATTACCCTTTTGCGCCTTCAACAGACGGGCTATGACCAGGGTAATAAGGTGGGCAACCATTTGGCACGGCAACTGAGGGTCAAGAGAGAAAAGGAATATATTGGCAAAATTAGGAATGACATGGGAGAGATCACAGTGGCAGATACCGAAAAGGCACACATATTTGGCTGCTTTTATGAGACCTTGTACAAGGCAGAGGAGCCGACAGACCTAGCACAGTCGGACTATCTTTATGGGATCACCCTCCCCCAAGTGACAAAGGCACAGAACGACTGGTTAGGGAGCGCAATAACAGAGGAGGCGGTCCGAGCGGTGATAGGAACTCTGAAACTGCACAAGGCCCCCGGACCAGATGGGCTGACTGCCCAATTTTATAAAACATTCAGCTCTGAACTTACTCCTCATTTAGTGTCCCTCTTTAATTATATGGCAGTAGCGGGGGAGGTCACCGCAACCAGGAGTGAAACAATCATTTTGGTGATACCAAAACAAGGCAAAGACCCTAGAGCCTATGGATCATATAGACCGATAGCTCTTTTAAACCTTGACGCAAAACTACATAAAAAATCTTAGCCACTAGACTAGACACGCTACTCTACGAATTGATCCACCCGGATCAATCGGGATTTATCAAAGGTCGCCAGACGCATGACAATATCTGGAGAGTCATACACCTGGTAGAGAAAACAACCAAGAAATCGATTCTCGCGGTCCTGGTAGGCCTCGACGCAGAAAAAGCTTTTGACCGGGTGGACTGGGCTTTTCTGTTCTACACGTAGACTGGGCTTTTCTGTTCTACACGCTAAGGAAATTTGGCTTTTGTGACCATTTCATCACTATGATTAAGGCGAACTATATGGCCCCAAGAGCCAGAGTGCTAGTTAATGGGGTGAGCTCAAAGGTCTTTCAGCTGGGGTGGAGGACTAGACAGGGGTGCCTGCTGTCACCTCTTCTATTCGCGTTGAGCATCGAACCATTGGCGACTAAAATACGCTCAACAGCACAGATACAGGGCGTCCATTTTGGCTCCACAGAGCATAAGATCTCTCTATTTGCAGACGACATCCTGCTATCCCTGACCTCTCCCCAGACCTCGTTGATCGCCCTCTTGGGGGAATTAAGTAGATTCGAACAGGTAGCGGGATTCTGAATTTACCTAACAAAGTCCTTCTTGCTCAACTTAACTTTACCACTGGCGGAAAGGGTCTCCTTGGAGAAGACCACTCCCTTTCAGCGGGCCAAGAAGGACATTACATATCTGGGAATAAAGATTACCCCTTGCCTGGGTGGGTTATACAAGGCCAACTATCCCCCGCTGGCATCAATTGAGAGCAGACTTTAAAAGGTGGGCTCCACTATATTTGTCCTGGATTGGACGCATTCAGGTAGTTTAAGATGACGGTACTGCCCAAGCTCCTCTAGCTATTTCAAGGCCTGCCCATCGAACTGGAAAAAGGGTTCATCTCGGCCTTGCGCTCTTTAGTAATTTGCTTTATAAGGTAAGGTCGGAGAGCTCACCTATCGTTTAAAGTGATGGGTCTGCCCAAATCAGCTGGCGACCTCGCACTGCCAATCTTTAAACTATATTACAAGGAAGCTCAACTACGAGTGATCGCTGAGGGGTCTGCAAGGGAATCAGACAAACATTGGCTACACATGGACAGAGAGGTAGCGGGAAAATATATCTGGGACTTGATCTGGAAGCCGAAGAGTGACCGCCCGGCGAATGTTTATTTAAGCACCCCCACACGGACTACAATGAGGGTATGGGACGACAAAAATAGGCAGACGGGATGGACAACTTTTCCCTTTCTCTTTACTCCCATACACTTTAACCCTGCATTTCCCCCGGCAGTACAAATGGGACCCTTTGAGGGGTGGTGACTAGGGGATTGATTAACGATAATGGATCTTTTTCATACTGGGAACATTAAAACTTTCGAACAATGTAAACGAGACTTCCATCTCCCTGACATAGAACTATTCCGTTACACTCAACTTAAACATTTGGTCCTGCAGTCGAATATGACCGAGGCAGCCACTAGAGACTCAACCCCGCTGGAACAATTTGCGAAGATAGGCTGTGGGACGAAGGGCTGCATCTCCTTCCTATATGCACATTTATTAGAATCACTGAGCACACCTAGGCCACAACATATGGCACGATGTGAACATATCCTGGGGGAAGCTATCTCAGACTCTACCTGGTCTAGATTGTGGTGAGATATTACACTATGCAATCACTCCATGAGTCTGAGGAAGCGCACTATAAACTCATGTACGATTGGTACCTATACCCCACCAAACTAAAGAGATCTTTCCCCAGACGTCAGAGCTGTGCTGGAGGGGCTGCGGAATATTAGGTGACTTTAAGCACATATTGTGGGATTGCCTGATCATCCGCCCCTTCTGGGCTGAAATCCTTGCCCAAATCAAAGTCGTACTGGGCTACCCAATACCTGAGGACCCAGAACTAGTCTTTCTGGGGTTACGAAACAAAACTCTCAGGTACCAGATGAGTGGGGACAAATCAGTGATGTGGTTGTGCCTAGGGGCCGTGCAAATTGCAGTAACGTCAGCATGGAAATGTAAAGCAGCACCCTCCCTGAGGGCTAGATTGTGGCGTGCAGTTACGATGGAATGAATGACTGATATTGCCACAGACTCATACAAGAATTTTGAATATACCTGGGGCTCCCTGGTGAGCTATCTCTCCATAGGTCTGCCTCTTTGCCCCACTCGCACAAGGCCTCCACACCTTTTCCAATTTTAAACTAAGCTTACATTTCGGAACGAGACTGAGGTGTGGGCCCCTACCTCTCCCTGACTTTTTAATACTCCACGGCCCTCGGAAATGAACTATACAGCGGACTCTCCAATACTCAAGCTTAGTAGCACCCATGTACCAAAGGTTATGTTTTGGGGGTTTTTGAGGGGGAGTGAGGAAGGGGATCCAGAGTGGTTTGTTTTAACGGTAGTCCTTGAAGGTGACTATGTAAAGTACAGCTCTCATGTCATACAAACTGTGTTTCCTATTAGCTATGTATCTTTCTGGGAGACTGTTCCATTGACTTCAATGTATTGAATGCCTAGCTGGAAACGAATAAAAACAGTTTTGACAAAAAAATATAACTTATTATTCTTAAGTTATCTCAGATTTATTTTGGAGTGTGTGTCATTTATTGCCTCTGTGAGTACAACAAATGCTTAGCACTACACTCTGAGAAGCCTAAACTGCTCGTCCACACTACCACAAAAGAGAGCATTTAGTGTTATTATTTTTGCCTCTGTAAATCAATAAGGGTTGCTTGGACTCTCCGCACAGAGTACCTCGTTTGGTACACCATATAGAGAGCCAGCTTCCTACACTGGTGGTTCAGTGGATGGGATACAAGACTTTACATTTGCTGATACCAATTGGTCAATCGGTGACTCCATGAAGTAAATCCACAACTGACATTAGTTAAAAATTGTATTCGAATTTTTGCTGATTTTTCAAAATTTGATAATTCGAACTGTAAGGGCCTGTGGTTAAGTCCCCCAGTCCTATTGCATTAGAAGTTTAAAAGTATCCTAGACAGTTAGGCCTTTAAAAAATAGTCTAATAGATTTTTTTTGCATTTCTAAAAATGTCCCAACTGATCTAATACCATGTGTGAGGCAGAGGGTACTAACCAGGCACCCAACCTGAGTCACTACAAGAAACTCAAGTTGGCCCACCTTATGGACCTCTGTAAAGCATGGAACCTTGTCATGGAGTCTAAACCTAATAAGGATAAGTTACTTACCTGTAATCCTAGTTCTCTTCCAGGGGTATCCTCATCAAAGTCATAAGCACTGAAAATTCCCGCCCATGCGCGGGGACCCCGGAAAATATATAAAAATTATATATGCAAACATATATATATATATATATACAGCTCTATATATATATATATACATATATAATTTGTTCCAGAAAACACCAACAATGCAGCCTTACATACACCAACAGGCTAAACAATGCTGTGAAATGCAGTCTCTGCACATATACAAACAAACCAAGAAGACCAACAGGCACTTGAACTGTTTTTAATGAACAGCAGAAAAGTTGTCCTGCAAGAAGAAAAAGAAGGCATTGTTAGCCCATAGGCTGCATTGTAACTGAAATAGCACAGAAAATTAAAGCAAATGCAGAGCATCTAAAAACTGGCACCATGCCTTTAAGGCAGCCATAACCCCTAGCTTCCCATCATGCCTCAGGGGTGACAGTTAGGTCAGCTGTTCTTTGCGGAGACCCGGAGGTCAGGGCATAAAGAAATGATAATGATAGCTCATTTGCATGGGGAGGTGGGAGGGTTGCTTATGACTTTGATGAGGATACCCCTGGAAGAGAACTAGGATTACAGGTAAGTAACTTATCCTTCTCTTCCAGGGGATCCTCATCAATAGTCATAAGCACTGAATCGAGTAGCAAGCCCATCCCCTCTTCCTGCAGGCAAATGAGCATTATAAAAACGCAGTAACTTTGAGGAAACACATTTAGAGTGAATTTAACATTGAAATAGATTTCTCAAGGAGGCTTGGCCCACTTGAGTATCTGCTCTAGAATCAGAATCTAGACAATAGTGTCTCGTGAAAGTATGTACTGATTTCCAAGTGGCTGCTTTGCAGATCTCAGTCATTGGAACGTTGTGTAAAAAAGCTACTGTAGCTGCCTTCCCCCTAGTGGAATGTGCCTTGGGAGAAACCAGAAGGGGTTTATTTGCCAATTGATATGCCAGCTTGATGCAAGACACTATCCATCTGGAAATGGAACGCTTAGAGGCTGGGAAACCTGTCCTGATGGGACCATAGTTTAGAAATAACTGGTCAGACTTTCTGATGGTTTTGGACTTATCCAAGTAGAATTTTAAAACTCTCTTAAGATCAAGGGAATGAAGAGATTTCTACGGTGGTGTAGAAGTATTGGGAAAAAAGGAAAGCAGCGATATCGTTTGGTTGCCATGGAAGTCCGAGACAACCTTCGGAAGGAAGGAGGGGTGGGTCCTTAACACTACTCTGTTGTGATGAAAAACCGTGTACGGTTCTTTGGAAGAGAGTGCCTGAATCTCGTTTACTCTGCGAGCTGAAGTAATCGTCACCAAAAAAGCGGCTTTCCATGCAAGATGTTGAAAGGTCGCCTTATGAATAGGTTCGAAAGGGGGGCCCATCAGTTTGGAAAGAACTAGGTTCAACTCCCACAGAGGGGAGGGAGGTCTGACAGGGGGAAACACCTTCTTTAGACCCTGAAGGAAATCCTTAACCACCTGGAGCTGGAAGAAAGAAGGCTGATTTGGAGTCTTTCTGTAGGCTGTAGTGGCAGACAAATGTACCTTAATGGAATTAAACTTCAAACCTGAGTTAGCCAAATGAAGGAGAGAAGGTAAAATTACCTCCTCTTGACATATAGTAGGTTGAAAACCATTAAGTATGCACCACAGATAAAATCTTTTCCACTTAAAGGAATATGAATGTCTCATGGAAGGTCTTTTGGATTCCCTCAAAATGTTCATACAGTCCTGAGGGAGATTTAAGTGACCGTACTGGAGAACCTCAGGAGCCATGCTGCAAAGTTCAGCGAGGGAAGGTTGGGATGATGAATCCTCCGATTCATTTTGGACAGAAGGTCCGGTCTGCACGGAAGCCTCCTGTGTGGGCATTCTGAGAGGTGTAGCAGGTCCGGGTACCACCACTGCTGTGGCCAGTCTGGTGCTATCAGAATCATTCTCATCCTGGAGCATGTGAGTTTGGCTATTACCTTCGGGATGAGAGGAAGAGGCAGAAAAGTGTACACAAAGGTTCCTGACCAGTTGAATGAAAAGGGCATTCCCTATAACCTTGACACGAAGGCGTGGCATTTTTTGTTTGACTCGTCCGCAAAGAGGTCGACGGTTGGAAGACCCCATAGTAGAAAAATGTCTGCCACCACTTCGTCGTTTAATACCCAGTCTTGCTGATCTTCGAAGTGGCGGCTCAGAGAATCCGCCTGCAAATTTTGTTCTCCTGGAAGATGGACCGCCGTGATAGAGAGCTGTCTGGCCAGGAGCCAATGCCAAATCGCCTGAGCCTCCAGGGACAGAGGGCGAGAGCGAGTCCCCCCTTGCTTGTTTAGATAGTACATGGTGGTCGTGTTGTCTGTCTGTACCAATATCGATTTGGATTGTATCGATGGGTAAAACGCCTAGAGGGCTATATGCACTGCCCGTAGTTCCAGCATATTTATATGATACGATTGTTCTTTGATCGACCACCTGCCCTGCGTCTGTAGAGGACCCATGTGCACCCCCCAGCCCTGAAGTGAGGCATCTGTGATCAGGGATTGTGTCGGGGGGTTGATGGAAAGGAACTCCCACCAAGAGTTTTCTCCGGTGAGTCCACCAGGGAATGGAAGTCTTCGCAGACTGGGAAAGAAGAATCCTGTCTTCCCATCGTGCCGAAGTCTGGTCCCATTTGTCTTCCAAATCCTGTTGAAGAGGTCTCATTCTCAGCCTGGAGTTGGGAACCAGAAAAATGCAAGATGCCATCGACCCCAGAAGTGAAGCAACTTCACGAACTGAGGGTTGATGAACTTGAAGAAGGAGATTGCACTTCTGCTGGATTGATAATAGTCTCTCCTCCAAAGGAAACACTTTTCCTACGCTGGAGTCCAGAGTAGCCCCTAGATAGTGTATCCTTTGAGTGGGTTGATGGATTGATTTGTCCATATTTACATGAAGGCCGAGGTGCTGCAGTAAGTTCAGGCATATTCGAAAGTGGTCTTTTACCATTTGAGGAGAGGAGCCCCTCAGAAGCCAGTCGTCGAGATATGGGTAGACGAACAGACCTTGGCGACGTAAAGCTGTGGCTACCACTGCCATGCATTTTGTGAATACTCGAGGTGCAGATTTCAGGCCGAACGGTAGGACTCTGTACTGATAATGCTTTGTACCTACCATGAAGAGTAGAAACTTTCTGTGCCGTGGTGTAATCGGGACATGGAAGTAGGCATCCTGGAGGTCTATCGAGCACATCTAATCCCCTTTTTAGGTCTCGCTTGGCGTTAGCAGCGCACATGCGCTGCTCTCGCCATGCGAGGGCTTCTTGGAATCAATACGGTTCCAGAAGTCGTGTGTCCGCTCCGCCTACAATTGTCATTGGCGTGCGTCGGTTTTCGTCACTAATTATGCTGAACATACTTTGTTGATTGCACTGGAGGGTTTTTAGTCCCTCCTGGTTGCCACCCTGTCCGCTTTTGGCCCCGCCCACCGGGATTGGATCTTTTACTTGCGGCGGGAGACAGTGTCTCTTAATTAGCTGCTAAGCACTTTTTTTTTGTATTACCCCGTTTATCTTCAACAATGGCTGACGCGCCTTTCATTTATCTGGCGTGGCTTGTTACTTTGCCATTCAGCTCCAAGCGCGAGCGAAATGCTTTCACTTTCGCGCTTACTGAAGCTTCCCCAGCCGTCCACTGGTAAAACACTCCTCCGGACACCGTGCTTCATTTTTAGGTCTCGCCTGGCGTTACCATGCGCTGCTCTTGCAATGCGAGGGCTTCTTGGACTCAATAAAGTTCCAGAAGTCGTGTGTCCGCTCCGCCTACAATTTTCATTGGCGTGCGTCGGTTTTCGTCACTAATTATGCTGAACATACTTCGTTGATTGCACCGGAGGGTTTTTAGTCCCTCCTGGTTGCCACCCTGTCCGCTTTTGGCCTCGCCCACCGGGATTGGATCTGTTACTTGCAGCGGGAGACAGTGTCTCTTAATTAGCAGCTAAGCACTTTTTTTTGGTATTACACCGTTTATCTTCAACAATGGCTGACGCGCCTTTCATTTCTCTGGCGCGGCTTGTTTCTTTGCCATTCAGCTCCAAGCGCGAGCGAAATGCTTTCACTTTCGCGCTTACTGAAGCTTCCCCAGCCGTCCACTGGTGAAACACTCCTCCGGACACCGTGCTTCATTTTTTTTCACGGCTCGTGTTTTGTTTGCTTAATTTCATCGTTTTCTGATGTATGTCTGATCCGTGTTTCTCATGTCTGCTGTCTCATGCATTTAATCACGGTGTGTCGCGCGTCTCTTTATCTGTGTGTCTATTCTGACTTCTGTTTATATCTGCAGTCTGTCTCACCTATGATCTATCCTTTTCTCCACTGTCACTCCCCTCTACCCCTGGTTCTGTACCACACTCTGTCCTTTTCTCCACTGTCACTCCCCTCTGCCACTGGTTCCCCATCACGCCCTGTCTTTTTCTCCGGACTGCGCTACTCGTCTCTTCAGCTCCCCGCCCCCTCCATTCAGCCTGCCTTGCAGTGTCCAGCCTGGGTGGATGACCCCCCCTCCCCCATCGTGAACTAGCACCGAAGTCATGAAGCATCGCTTTGTCTTCCATCGTACAGTGGGGTTTCTTTAGGGTGGGGTCGGGGGGGATTCCTTAAAAAACAAATCGCACAGAAACGCCCTTCCCAACAGCCTCACCCCTCCACACACACACGCTACCCTATTCTCGGACACTTCAAGCTCCCAGCTCTGGGGAGCTGCTCCCTGTGGCACTTCCTGTGCTTTTCCTATGCCCCCTCCCCCGCACCAGCTCAGCACCCCACACACACCTTCTCTCCGTCCATCCCTGGAAGACAAGGGTCCAACTCCGCAAAAGGACAGAGGTGAGCAGTGGGAGGTGAATGTGAGAAGTCTGGAGGGCAGAGAGGAGGCAAACGGAGAGAGAGGGAGTAAAGCGAGAGTAAAAGAGGAGGACAGTCATGACTGTGGCGCGTTGTAACTAGTTCTACCCACGTGTCATTGTGGACTGTACATGTAGAGTACCTTTGTTGTCAGTCTTCGCTACATTGTAGCCATCGACGGAAAAGAACCCGCACTTCCATCGGCCCAGGGTGGGGGGTTACTAAGGCTAGGCAGCAAAGGCGCACAGGAGGTGGCCGTCCAGTAGTAGCAGTAAGGGTAAGAGTACAGTACTGGGGACAGCGGATGAGAGTGCAGTGTGGGGCACAGTGAGCGAGAGTGCAGTGTAGGGCACAGCGGGTGAGAGTGCAGTGTGGGGCACAGCGGGAGATAGTTCAGTGTGGAGCACAGGGGTGATATTTATTTATTTATTTGTGATAGTTTAGTGTGGGCCACATCGGGTGATAATTCAGTGATAATTCAGTGTGGGGCACATTGGGTGAGAGTTTACGGTGGAACACAGCGGGTGAGAGTGCGGTATTGGGCACAGCGGGTGAGAGTGCAGTGTGTTGCACAGCGGGTGAGAGTGCAGTGTGGGGGCACAGCGGGTGAGAGTGCAGTATTGGGCACAGCGGAAGAGTGCAGTGTTGGGCACAGCGGGTGAGAGTGCGGTATTGGGAACAGCGGGTGATTGCTGTCTTTTTAAAATACCTCATCTACTCAAACTGCATTATGTCGCTGACGTATAGGTGCAAGCATGTTGCATTCATCTTCGTGTATGCAAATTGATGATGCCTCTCTGTGAGGGGCAGATTAATACTATGGATAATGTGCTGCATGGCTAAATACTTATAAGGTCCCAAAGGCGAGACCTATTGGCTATGCCAATGCTTGTTGAAGATGTGGGTATATTTGATGGAGCGCCAACATACGAAACTTTTCTATTTTGATGTTTTTGTTTAGGAGACGTAGATCCTGAATGGGCCTGAACTTCTCTTCTAGACCCTTCTTCGTACTAGAAAATACCTGGAGTATACCACTTCTCCTTGCTGTGATGGGGGAACTTTTTCTATGGCCAATTTTTGTAGTAGAGAAGAAACCTCGACGCAAAAGTGGTAGCTGGTGAACTGTTGGCTTCACTGGCGGGATGTACTTTGGGGGGGCACGAAAACGTAGCGCATAACCATTCATTAGTATATTTAGCACCCACTGATCGTTTGTTATTTCGCGCCACTCTTTTACATGTCCGGAGATACTTCCTCCCACTGGAGTGGGTGACGGCGAGGGAGGAAGTGAACCCTCATTGCTTGCCGGTGTTCTTGGCAGTTGAAGAGGACTGTCGGGACGTTCCTCTACCTCTAGAAGGGCGACGTCCCCGATAGTGAGGTTTGTTCTGATGGTACTGCCTTTGGGACCATTGAGGGGCTTGAACCCTCTGATGGAAAGCTCTATGATCGTAAGGCCTGTACCGACGTCTGAACTCTTTCTTTTTCTCAAAAACAACAGCTTTGAAAGTGTCTAGTTCAGACTTTATCCGGGCCATCTCCTCGTCAGTGTGAGATCCGAACAAAGAATTTCCGGTAAAAGGAAGATTCAGGATGCGTTGTTGCAAGTCGCAGCCAGGAGGATCTTCTCGTGCAAACCCCATGCGAATATGAATGAGCCGCTAAGGATGCCCCATCCGCAGCCGCATTGATCATTTGGTTGGCCACGAGGGCCCCTTCCTGGAGAATCTCTCCAAAGTCCTGACGGTCTTCTTTGGGTAGCTTTTCTTTTAAGCATTCCAGAGAGACCCACAACGCTCTATCATAACGGCCCAACAGAGCCGACGCACTGGAAATTTTTAAAAATGCTGCTGCAGAGCCGCAAACTTTTCTCCCCCAAGAGTCTTGGGCTCTGCTCTCTTTGTCCGGAGGGACTGTGGAAGATGAAGCCACTGCATGGGACTTCTTAGCAGCCGCAATTATCACCGAATCTGGTGGAGGATCTGACCTGAGAAACAGGGGATCTTGTTCTGCTGGTTTATATTTCTTTAAGATCCTCGACGGAGCCGTCTTGACTGTCGCAGGAGTAAGGAAAACATCCATGACAGGCTGCAGAAGCCCAGGAACCAATGGCAGCAAAGGTCTTGTTGAGGACCTCTGATGTAGAGTCTCAAAAATAATAGATGAAGAGGTCTGAGGTGTAGACATCTCTATATTCAACTTTTGTGCCCCTCTAGAAAGGACATCATGAAAGGTGTTGATGTTGTCAACAGGCGAGACTCTCGAGGGCGGATTGTACGCAAGAGTTGTAGAATAATCCCTCTTGGAGGAATGGGTTGAGGAAGAAGAACAGGAGGGTGATCTTCGTCTCCTATGACGCCCATGAGAAGACTACTTTCGTGGAGGAGATTTATCTCTCTGGCGGCCCCTGGATGGTGTGGTGGGTGATCAGTCAACTGCCAGCCGAGCCACAGGGGATCTATGCAGAGGGCTTGAACAGTCCAAGGACTGCTGAACCTACGAATGTTCTTTCTGAACCGGGAGAAGCCACCTAGGCGAGAGGTGTACTGAGGGAGATCTGTGTTCTTCCTCTCGTTGCGTAGGTGAAGCCATGATCTGCGAGGTAGATTTCTGTCCCCTCCGCTGTGGGGACGGAGAAGAGGAGCTTCTCGACGTCGAGATGACTTGTGGAGATCCTGCAGCCGAAACGGAGGGTTCCGAACGGTCTTTTGAAGAGGAATGGCGTCTCCTTAAGGTCGAATGGTATGACTACGTCGACAATGAATGTCTCGACGTCGATCGACTATGCGCCACTAAGACCTGCGAGTCCAATGAAGGCGATTTCTGACTTGGCGTCGGTTGTTTCGACGTCGATTGACGTTCCGTCGTCGGAGACTTGTGCTTTGACGTTGGAAGAGGAGTACCCAACAAAGTACCATGTCTCGACGTAGAACGTGGGGAAGGTGTTGGAGAAAACCTTCTCGACGTCGACCCCGTCGATCTTGGCCTCGACGTTGAGCGCCGTCTCATGGACTGCAACGGAAGATTCCTCCTCGACGCCAAGTCTTTTCTCGCCGCTGATGATGATCTTGACCTCGATGTTGAGCGTCTTGATGGCTGCGACGGAGGGATCCGTTTCGACGTGGAATCCTTTGACGTCGCTGATGTTCTAGGCTTCGACGTTGACCGCCGCCTGGTTGACGGCAACGGAGGACTGTGCCTCGAAGTCTAACGCCGTACAGCCGGTGGAGATCGGTGTCTCGACGTTGGGCGGTCCCGTACCAACGGAGAACGACTCCTCGACGCCGACCGCCGCCCGGTTGACGGTGGCGGAGGATTTGTAGCTAATGATGTACCTCTATGTCTGGAAGACTTCGACGACGACCGATGTTCTCTCGACAGCGAGCCCGCCATCGATGGGATTGTCGTCGACATTTTCTTCGCCGGTGGAGGCATTCTCAGCGCCGAGCCCGACGCCGATGAAGAGCAGGGAGTTATCTTGCTTCTGGAAGATGATCTAGGCCTCTTATTCTTTTGCCTCACAGGAGACCGGCCTCTAGAGGTGGAGGTTTTACCCTTTTCAGAGAGTCCATAAAGGCAAATCCTTTCCCTTTCTTCGAGAGTCCGTCTTGATAAAGACTGACAGTGTTGACAAGTCTCAGAAGAATGAGAATCCGGAAGGCAAAGGATACAGACAGTGTGGGGGTCTGTTTTGGCCTTCTTCTTGCCACAGGAAGGGCAGGGATCAAAAAGGGATGGCATTTCAGGTGAAAAATGCCAAACTCTTAAAGAAAAAAGGGTAAAGAAATACTCCAACAGGTGAAAAATGTCGAAGTATACATTTTTAGATGAAAAAGGAATTCAATTTCTGACTGAAAAGTCAAAAATCTGAGGAGCTGAATAACCAGGGTCCTGACTGAAAGAGCCGGAAAGAACAACTGACCTAACTGTCACCCCTGAGGCATGATGGGAAGCTAGAGGTCATGGCTGTCTTAAAGGCACAGTGCCAGTTTTTTGATGCTCTGCATTTGCTTTCATTTTCTGAGCAAAGCGCACAAAGGGGGCAGGGTAGAAACACCCTGACCCCCTAGGTCTGCTCAGGGGGCCCCATAAGGACCCCCTGGGCAGAAAAAAGCATTTTTTTTTTTTTTTTTTTTATTTATTTATTTATTTATTTTTTTTAAATCGGCAGGATGCGCTCAGGGTGCGCGGATCCTGCTGATAAAAAATAAAAATCGAAGCGCGCTCTCCCGTGCTTCGATTGTATTTTGCCCTCGGGTGGCCCAAGTCCCGGGGGCATGGTGGGGGTTAAATTTATGTATGGGGGCCTCAAAGGGCCCCCCAAGCCCCGGGGACCGCCACCCCCGGGGCTTTCTTTTAAAAATGGTGCGGGAGGGCTCTGAGCCCTCCCGCAGCCCCGGGGACCGCCACCCCCCGGGGCTTCTTTTTTTTAATTTTAATAACGTGTGGGGGGGCTCCAGCCCCCCCACACGCCCCGGGGACCACCACCTCCCCGGGGCACATAGAAAATAAATGTGGGGGTCCGTTACGGACCCCCAGAGCCCCGGGGACCACCACCTCCCCGGGGCTGTGCAATTCAAGGGAGGGGGGCCGCGCGGCCCCCCTCCTGGAGCCAGTGATGGCCCTGGGGACCGCCACCCCCCAGGGCCGGCTCCTGCAGTGTCCCGGGGTGCCTACCCCCGGGACACTGCTGTTTGCAATGGCAGGACGGGAGCCTCGCGGCTCCCGTCCTGTCATTGCAAACTGCTCATTGCTTTTCCACATGGGGAGCAGCATGTTAGCTGCTCCCCATGTGTAAAAGCAATGCCGGCTCCCGCAGGAGGCGGGGAGCCGGCTGGGACTGTGGGGGAATTGGGGACCCCCCCACAGTCCCCAAACAGAGGCCAGGCCCCGGGGGATGGGGTCCCCGGGGCCATAAGTGGCCAGGGAGGGGGGCCACGCAGCCCACCTCCCCAAAATCTAAAAAAATAAAATAAAAATAAAAAAAGTGCAAGGCCGGCCCCGGGGGATGGGGTCCCCGGGGCCTTAAATGGCCTGAGGAGGGGGGCCACGCAGCCCCCCTCCAAATGTATAAAATAAAAATCGAGGGCATGCCCCGGGGGATGGGGTCCCCGGGGCCAATACAGGCCCAGGGAAGGGGGGCCACGCGGCCCCCTTCCCGTTTTTTTTTTTAATTTAAAAAAAAAAAAAAAATGCTCAGGCCCCGGGGGATGGGGTCCCCGGGGCCAAAAGTGGCCAAGGGAAGGGGGGCCACGCAGCCCCCCTCCCATTAAACAAAAATAAAAAAATAAAAAAAAACAACCGGCATCGTGCCGGAGGCCCCGCCCCCCTCCCTGCAGTACTCTGCAAACGCGCCCCCTGGCGCGTTTTAAGAAGGGGAAGTAATTCCCCTTGAATACTGGGGGTCCCTGAGGCCAACTAGCCCACCAGGAACCTCCAGTATGCGCCAGGGGCTGCGTTGCAGAGAGGTGTACAGAGGCCACGCCCCTTTTACACCTCTCTGCAACGCAGCTCTGTGGCGCTTTTTAGAAGTACATGGTGGGCTAGTTGGACTCCAGGGACCCTCAGGATTCAAGGGGACTTAATCCCCCAACTTAAAACGCGCCACGGGGCGCGTTTGCACAGTGGTGAAGGGAGGGGCGGGGCTTCAGGTGACATGTGTGCAAACAGGCCCCGTGGCGCGTTTTAAGATGGGGAATTAAATCCCCTTCAATCCTGAGGGTCCCTGGGGGCCAACTAGCCCACCATGTACTTCTAAAGCGCCACAGAGCTGCGTTGCAGACAGGTGTAAAAGGGGCGTGGCCTCTGAACACCTCTCTGCAACGCAGCTCCCTGGCGCATACTGGAGGTACAGGGTGGGCTAGTTGGACCCCAGGGACCCTCATGATTCAAGGGGTCTTAATCCCCCAACTTAAAACGCGCCACGGGGCGCGTTTGCACAGATGTCACCTCAGGCCCCGCCCCCTCCCTTCACCATTGTGCAAATATTCCTCTAAAATCAGCCGAACTACGAATTCCGATTTACTCACCTGTTATCAGGAGAGACCTTAGTGCTGCATCTTTCAGCCCAGTACTGATCCTGAAAAGAAATTTTAACCGTACTTACCAGTAACTTGAATTTCCTTCCATAGGATATCATTGTCTGCTTTTTGCTGAAAAAGTTTCTAAGTGTCGATTTTTGAAACATACAAATATTCCTCTAAAATCAGCCGAACTACGAATTCCGATTTACTCACCTGTTATCAGGAGAGACCTCAGTGCTGCATCTTTCAGCCCAGTACTGATCCTGAAAAGTAATTTTAACCGTACTTACCAGTAACTTGAATTTCCTTCCATAGGGTAACATTGACTGGTTTCACTTGGAAATTCTTCTAAGTGTGGAGTTTTGGAACTTTATAATATTCCTCTAAAATCAGCCGAACTACGAATTCCGATTTACTCACCTGTTATCAGGAGAGAAGCCAGTGCTGCATCTTTTAGCCCAGCACTGACCCTGAAAAGTAATTCTAACCGTACTTACCAGTAACTTGTATTTCCTTCCATAGGAATCCATTGTCTGGTTTTCAGCAGAAAAGTTTCAAAGTGTCAATTTTCACAAACTACAAATATTCCTTAAAAATCGCCTGTATGACTTAAACGCATTCTTTCAACTGTTTACAGGAGATGCACCAGTGCTGGATCCAGGATCCACCACTGAGTAAGAAAAAGTAACGATAACACTACTTACCTGCTAAGTGAATTTCCTGCCATAGGATAACATTGGTGATTCTATGTGAAAAAGTTTCTAAGTGTCAACTTTTAAAATACAATAATATTCCTTAAAAATCAGTACTGTAACCAAAACGCTTTTACTCAACTGTTTACAGGAGATGTCCCAGGACTGAATCTAGGATCCAGTCCTGTGGTTAGAAAAGTAATCCATAAAGTAACTAATTGCATTTAACTTGAAATTCACATTGAGCTCAATGTTGCATTGTTTGAAATTGTGTTGCCTATTGCAACAACTGTAACTACTGTACTTAAAAGTCTATTACCTATTTGCAAAGTATTTAAACTAAAGTAATTCATTCTGAGAAAGTATATTTTGTAATGTAATGTATAATGTAATTACAATGTAATTTAAAAAATAAATAGTTTAAAAAATGTAGTAAATCAGTATCAAAAAATAAAGATAATTAATACATTTAAATATTGTCATTTACAAAACCTTTGAAATTCACTGAAAAAACCCATAGGTTTCAGACATGTTATAGTTAGGAATTAGCATTTAAAAAACCTTTGAAATTCACTGAAAAAACCATAGGTTTCAGGCACGTTATAGTTAGAAATTAGCATTTAAAAAACCTTTGAAATTCACTGAAAAAACCATAGGTTTCAGACACGTTATAGTTAGTTGGACATTGCAATCGTACAAAACCCGTGAAATTCCCCCGTTATAGTTAGTTCAGCTAACTATAACTCGCGCCCCCGCAATGCACTGCTGATGACGTCACATATTACATCACTCATGACATGTTCAGTGACATCACTGATGACATCACTGATGACATCTCAAATGACATCACTGATGACATCATCCATGTGATAATTTCATTCATCTTCTCACACCCTAATATAACTTTTGATACACCCACTGTAAATTACAGACTGCCATTCTCAAAACCATAGACACTCCAACACCAATAACTACATACCCACTCACTGATTCTTAGGTCTACACACACATCCACTCACTCACCCGTACAGTCACTCATACTTACGGTCACTCAGTACAGGACTATCATATGCACTCATACACCTACATAGACACTCACACACCGCCACTCATCCATAGAGGTACTCACACACCTAGTCAGTCATGCAAATAATTAATCACACTGCCATTTACTCACCTATACAGTTATACACACACCAGCTCACTTACTCATACAAATACTAGCACATTCTTACGCTCTTATACAATCACTGATACAAGCACACACTCATCCATACAGTCACTCTCACAATCACAGACTCTCGCTTATAGCTATTTATATACTCCAACACACATATATACTGCCTTTCACTTATGTAGTTACTCACACATGTACCACTGGGACATACATTCACTCACTAACACACTCTTACACACACTTACCCACCCATACAGTCTATCACAGATGCACTCTTGAAACCATCCACCCAGTGAATCACCCACTCACACATCTATGCACAGAGTCGCACACACCCCATCCACACAAACACTCAGGCACCCATACAGATACTCAGACAACCATTCAATAACTCATATACACACTCATGTAGATATTCACAAACACATGCAGCCACTTACACAGCAACAGACAGACGGATACAGACATTCACCCAGTTTAGTCACTAACCCATGCATTCAGTAAGATACGTTAAATCACTCACTTATAGAGTCAGTCACGCACCTACTAAATCATCCATACAGACACTTAGACACCCACTCATTCTTCAATACGTCTTTTCCTATATATATTAAAAATATTTAAACTTTACAGAAACACACAGTCACTGGATGATGTCATCAGTGATGTCATTTGAGATGTCATCAGTGATGTCATCAGTGATGTCACTGACCATGTCATGAGTGATGCAATATGTGACGTCATCAGCAGTGCATTATGGGCGCGAGTTATAGTTAGCTGAACTAACTATAACGGGGGAATTTCACGGGTTTTGTACGAGTGCAATGTCCAACTAACTATAACTGTCCTTAAAACCTATGGTTTTTTCAGTGAATTTCAAAGGTTTTTTAAATGCAAATTTCTAACTATAACGTGTCTGAAACCTATGGTTTTTTCAGTGAATTTCAAAGGTTTTTTAAATGCTAATTTCTAACTATAACGTGCCTGAAACCTATGGTTTTTTTCAGTGATATATATATATATATATATATACACACATATATATATATATATATATATATATATATATATATATATATATTATACTCCAATCCTGACGGCGGCGAACAGACAGGCACTGACTCCGTGAAATGGTGAATAAAGAAGTTTTTTAATCCATACAATCGACCTAGACGCGTTTCGGCGGCGTACCGCCTTGATCACTACATCAGGTACACTCTAATGAACTATGTTAAATGCACTATTTCCACAGGGTTGTCACAGCAACCACGGCCTTACAATGGATATAGAAGTTAGCTATACCCATTCACACATGACTGTGCATTTTACTTGTAATGTAAAATAATATAAAAACGAAAGAACAAAATTATAATTAATGTCTCCAAACATTATCAGCACTATAATGTATTTAAACAAAGTGAAAAAAACAACAAATGAAATATCCAACATTAATGACATCTTCCCTGACATCATGTATAGAAATGGAAAAAATAGCGTTGCCTATATCACCAAAAAGTTAAAGGCAGGTTGGATGAAGTCAAAAAGAGCTAAATTGCAAGCTAAGACGCTGACTTTTAATAATATTAAATAGCAGCTGGGCGCACGCGCTCTACCCTAATATTTGAAAATATATATACATATACTACATGGTTGCGATGAATATGAGGCTAAGTTGCCTAGAAGTGCATCTGTCATGCCCCAGTGGGCATGAGTTGCAGAAGCTTGCTATTCCAGTGACTAAAATCCATCCCTATCATTAGGTGAGTGGACGCTATGTACATGTGGAGGGGCCATACAGTGAGTGAAAAACAGTGTAAAAGTAAACAAAAAATAAAAATAAAGTGAATGTGACCTAACGTTACAGAGACTGGGTCTCGAGCGGGACAAGCAGCTAAGGCAAATTACAGATGTACACTTAAGGCCTCATCCGCATTCATTCCATTCGGAATTTTGGAATTGATATATATATATATTCACTGAAAAAACCATAGGTTTTAGGGACAGTTATAGTTAGTTGGACATTGCACTCGTACAAAACCCGTGAAATTCCCCCGTTATAGTTAGTTCAGCTAACTATAACTCGTGCCCCCGCAATGCACTGCTGATGACGTCACATATTACATCACTCATGACATGGTCAGTGACATCACTGATGACATCTCAAATGACATCACTGATGACATCATCCTTGTGATAATTTCATGCATCTTCTCACACCCTAATATAACCTTTGATACACCCACTCTAAATTACAGACTGCCATTCTCAAAACCATACACACTCCAACACCAATAACTACATACCCACTCGCTGATTCTTAGGTCTACACACATCCACTCACTCACCCGTACAGTCACTCATACTTATGGTCACTCAGTACAGGACTATCATATGCACTCATACACCTACATAGACACTCACACACCGCCACTCATCCATAGAGGTACTCACACACCTAGTCAGTCATGCAAATAATCAATCACACTGCCATTTACTCACCTATACAGGGATACACACACCAGCTCACTTACTCATACAAATACTAGCACATTCTTATGCTCTTATACAATCACTGATACAAGCACACACGCATCCATACAGCCACTCTCACAATCACACACTCTCACTTATAGCCTTTTAAATACTCTAACACACATATATACTGCCTTTTACATATGTAGTTACTCACACATGTACCACTGAGATATACATTCACTCACTAACACACCGATACACACACTCACTCACCCAAGCAGTCCATCACAGATGCACTCTTCAAATCATGCACCCAGTGTATCACCCACTCACACATCTATGTACAGAGTCACACACACCCCACCCACACAAACACTCAGGCACCCATACAAATACTCAGACAACCAATCAATAACCCATATAGACACTCATGTAGCTATTCGCAAATCCATGCATCCACTTACACACCAACAGACAAATGGATACAGACATTCACACAGTTTAGTCAGTAACCCATGCATTCAGTAAGATACGTTTAATCACTCACTTGGAGAGTCAGTCACGCACCTACTCAATCATCCATTGAGACACTTATACACCCAGTCATTCTTCAATACGCCTTTGCCTATATATATTAAACATATTTAAACTTTACAGAAACACACAGTCACTGCATGATGTCATCAGTGATGTCATTTGAGATGTCATCAGTGATGTCATCAGTGATGTCACTGACCATGTCATGAGTGATGTAATATGTGACGTCATCAGCAGTGCATTGCAGGGGCGCGAGTTATAGTTAGCTGAACTAACTATAACGGGGGAATTTCACGGGTTTTGTACAAGTGCAATGTCCAACTAACTATAAATGTCCCTAAAACCTATGGTTTTTTCAGTGAATTTGTAAGGTTTTTTAAATGCTAATTTCTAACTATAACGTGCCTGAAACCTATGGTTTTTTCAGTGAATTTCAAAGGCTTTTTAAATGCTAATTTCTAACTATAACGTGCCTGAAACCTATGGTTTTTTCAGTGAATTTCAAGGTTTTTCAAATGCTAGTTTCTAACTATGCCTACAGAGGTAGGACATGTGAAGAAAGAAGAAACAACGCACAGAAAGAAGCAAAAGAAATGCAGAAAGAAGCAACAGAACTCCACAAAGACGAAGAAAAGTGCAGGAAGAAGCAAAAGATGTGCAGAAAGAACCAACAGAGGAGCAGTAAGAGGCCTTGTTCCAAAATCATCCTGTGCCCACAACTTTTTCCAACGTGTACTGTGGTAACTGACTCCGACTAACCAGAGCCAGTGCTATGCTAAAACACACTTAGAATACAGTGAAAACACCTACATAAACTAGGGAACACTATGCGTTGGGGTACCCCTGTGATTAGCATGACCTCCTCTGTAAGTCCCTAGTACATAATAGGGCAGGGGGATTAAAACTACCTCTTAAAACGCGCTACAGGGCGCGTTTGCACAGTGGTGAAGGGAGAGGTTGCCTGAGGTGACGTGTGTGCAAACGCGCCCCGTGGCGCGTTTTAAGTTGCGGGATTAAGTCCCCTTGAATCCTGAGTGTCCCTGGGGTCCAACTAGCCCCTCAGGTACCTACAGTTAGGACCACAGAGCTGAGTTGCAGAGAGGCGTTCCGAGGCCATGCACCTTTTTTCACCTCTCTGCAACGCAACTCTGTTGTGCTTACTGAAGGTACCTGGTGGGCTAGTTGGACTCCAGGGACCCTCAGGATTGAAGGGGGCTTAATCCCCCAACTTAAAATGCACCACAGGGCCTGTTTGCACACATGTCACCTCAAGCCCCGCCCCTCCCTTCACCACTGTGCAAGCGCGCTCGTGGCGCGTTTTAAGTTGGGGATTAAGTCCCCTTGAATCATGAGGGTCCCTGAGGTCCAACTAGCCCACCCTGTACCTCCAGTATGCGCCAGGGAGCTGCGTTGCAGAGAGGTGTTGAGGCCACGCCCCTTTTTACACCTCTCTGCAACGCAGCTCTGTGGCGCTTTCTGGACGTACCTGATGGGCTAGTTGGCCCCCACGGACCCTCAGGATTGAAGGGGATTTAATTCCCCATCTTAAAACGCGCCACGGGGCCTGTTTGCACACATGTCACCTGAAGCCCCGCCCCCTCCCTTCACCACTGTGCAAACGCGCCCCTTGGCGCGTTTTGAGTTGGGGGCGCGTTTGCAGAGTGCTGCAAGGAGGGGGCGTGGCCTCCGGCGCGATGCCGGTCTTTTTTTTTCTTTTTCTTTTTTTTAAGAAGGGGGGCTGTGTGGCCCCCCTTCTTTTTCTAAATTATTGGCCCTGGGGACCCCATCCCCCAGGGCCTGCCCCCTAATTTGTTTTTTAAATTTGGAAGGGGGCCACGTGGCCCCCCTCCCGAGGCCTTAATCGGCCCCGGGGACCCCATCCCCCGGGGCATGGGCTTTTTTTTTTTTTTTTTTAAATAACTTATGGAGGGGGGCTGCGTTGCCCCCCTCCTCAGGCCACTTATGGCCCCGGGGACCCCATCCCCCCGGGCCGGCCTTGGTTTTATTTTTTATTTTTTTATTTTTTTAACTACATTTTGGGGAGGGGGGCCGCGTGGCCCCCCTCCCGGGCCACTTGTAGCCCCAGGGACCCCATCCCCCGGGGCTGGCCCTCTCCTTTGGGGACCGTGGGGGGGGGTCCCCAATCCCCCCACGGTCCCACCGGCTCCCCGCGTCCCTCGGGAGCCGGCATTGCTTTTCCACATGGGGAGCTGCTAAGATGCAGCTCCCCGTGTGGAAAAGCAATTGTATTTGGTTTTTGGAAGAGAGAGCAGGTTCCCTGCTCTCTCTTCCAAAAGCCAAAGCAGCTTGCTATGACAGGACGGGAGCCGCGAGGCTCCCGCCCTGCCATAGCAAACTACAGTGTCCCGGGGGTAGGCACCCCGGGACACTGCAGGAGCCGGCCCTGGGGGGTGGCGGTCCCCAGGGCCATCAAGGGCTCCAGGAGGGGGGCCGCGCGGCCCCCCTCCCTTCGTGTGCACAGCCCCGGGGAGGTGGTGGTCCCCGGGGCTCGGGGGTCCGAAACGGACCCCCACATTAAAAATCTTAGTGCCCCGGGGAGGTGGTGGTCCACGGGGCGTGTGGGGGGGCTCGAGCCCCCCCACACAGGTTAGTTTATTTTCTTTTTAAAAAGAAGCCCCGGGGGTGGCGGTCTCCGGGGCTGCGGGAGGGCCGAGTGCCCTCCCGCACCATTTTCAATTTAAAGCCCCGGGGATGGCGGTCCCCGGGGCTTGGGGGGGCCTTAGAGGCCCCCCCATACATAAATTTGATAAACCCCGCATGCCCCCGGCTGGATCCGCGCACCCAGCGCGTTTTTTGCCAATTTAAAAAAAAAAAAAAAAAAAATTGGGCCCTGGGGGTCCTTGTAGGTCCTGAGCAGGCCTAGGGGGTCAGGGTGTTTCTACCCTGCCCCCTTTTTGCGTTTTGCG
Source organism: Calotriton arnoldi (assembly GCA_963921515.1). Taxonomy (NCBI): domain Eukaryota; kingdom Metazoa; phylum Chordata; class Amphibia; order Caudata; family Salamandridae; genus Calotriton; species Calotriton arnoldi. The sequence continues at coordinate 1,566,848 of CAWUFW010002224.1, read as the reverse complement.
CCCTTGTTTTTGTCTTTTCTTGTGCCTCGGTTCTACTGAGGCACAAGATGGCTGCCAACACTTCCTGGTTTGGAGTGTTGACAGCCAATTAGCATACAGCTCGTGATCGGGAGGGTGCGCGGACCCTACGCGGCCATAGATATAAATGTGATTTAACTTTTGATTTTCTCAGGAACTACTGAACGGATTTACACCATTTAAGCAAAAGGCACGACTCTGAACCAAGGGCTACCTTTTTGCCAAATTTGGTGTAATTCCGTTCAGCAGTTCGGGCTGTAGCTGCGATGAAAGGTTCCTATGAAAAATTGCATGGGGAAAACACGTTTTGGGACCCCCCTTTTTTCTCGGCCCCCGCTTGACGAATCACCCCGAGACTTTCAAGATAAGAGCGGACCAGAGCGGGCCATAAAGTTTGAAAATTTCGCGAAGATTCGTCAACCGGCGCCAAAGTTATTTCAAATAGAATGTTGCGGATTTCCTTTGGAAAATAGGTCCTAACTATAACTATCTACTGGCGACCGCCAGTAGATATATATATATATATATATTTTCATATATCATTTTTATTAGGTTTCGCCTATCCAGCGCGCATGCGCTGGATGCACGCTGCATAGGAGGGGACCTTTTGGGATCGATCAGCATTTTGGCAAAAAGCGTGCACGTTTTGCATTGCTTTCTATTGCAACGTGTGCACGTTTGGCGTTTCCCTTGTGGGAGCTAGCTTTGGCACCATCTGTTTGTAATTATCTTGAAAACAGATGGTGCCCCTGCTCGCTCCCGCAAGGGAAACAGGCGCAGGCGCGCAGGGGCCATATGTTTTTAGGTCTCGCCTACGCAGCGCGCATGCGCTGGATAGGAGGGGACCTTTTGGAATCAATCAGCTTTTTGGCCAAAAACGTGCAAGTTTTACATTGCTTTCTTTGCAACGCGGGCACGTTTGGCGTTTCCCTTGCGGGAGCGAGCAGGCGCCACCTGTTAGCAATTATCGCGCCTGGCGCTGCTCGCTCCCACAAGGTAAAGGCTGTCCATGGACTTCCTGCCGCGCTCCACTGAAATTCCTTTGTGTGGTGCCCTCAGGATACATCCAGTATCCTGTTACTAATAATTTTACAGTCCTTCCCCTCCCTGCATCACGACCGGCCGCGCTTCATGCTCCGTGTAGCAGGCGCCGTGTTGTTAAAAGAAATCTGCATTTTCTCTGCCCCTTCCTCCGAGGTGCCATTATCACCCCATCTCCCCAACCTATGCCCTTCGTGTTGCTTGTTTTGTTATTACTTTGTGCAGAGCGCACAGCTAAACGTAATGGGACCGGGGTTGGGGTGCTGAAACAGTTGCGACTTAAGTTTGTTTTATGAAGACAAATAGGTTGTGGAATTTGGGCCCAAACTTTTATAAGCCATGCCGGAAATTAACTTTATTCTGGATCTACCGGCGACGTGCACATTTTTTTGGGCCAAGTGAGCAGCAGTATGTCTAGCAGAGGGAAATCCAGATGGTTAGAGTGACTGATAATTATGCATTTATTCGAAAATGCAAGGCTTGGGGCTTCAAGTGCGGTATGGAAAGCACCATACAAATACCATATCAATGCGATGCCGCTAGCTGTCCAAAAGTAGTAACCCCTCCTGCATAACGGTTACAGTAAAAACAAGAAGTAATTGGTTCAGTTTTAATATGGCCAGTGTTAGAGTTAGTATTTCAGGTATATTCAGTGCCCCCTTTCCTCTCTGGACAAACATTTTGCATATATTGTATATATTGGTAGTTCCGCCCCAGGCAGATCTAGTGTTAAAAAAATCTCTCATTATGCTTACTGTACGGAAAGCGCTGCAAAAATGTTCAAAGTCCAGTGAAGTGTGTTTTTTTACCCAACCCTGCACTACACTTCAGTGGATTGTAAACATTGAAGTGATTGCAGAATCAGTTTACGTTGACCATTTCCCTGAAGGCTGCACCCGCTCCAAGCGCCTGCGATCGCTTCCTCTGTTCTCTTGGCACATGTAGTGTTATTGTTGCACAACGCCAGCGATAGTCACTTTCTGATTTTTTTTCATGTACACTTTTAATTTGAGAAATGACTCGCAAGGTGTAGTTTAGAAAAATGTGATGGTTGCCCAAGACTCTGCAGTATTCTCTGCACTGTTGGATTTGTTCAATTATCGAGCCTTCTTCGGTCATCAGCAACTAGACATTCACATATGCCCCTGCTTGACACCATAACGTGGCCGGGGCTTGATGACACAATCTATGTGTCGCTCGACCCATTGATGTGTACCTGGGATTTCTGAAGCCTGCTTGAGCAAGACATCATCCTCATCCTTCAGCCCAGCGCAAAGCGCTTCAACGCCTCGTCAGGGGTAGTAAGTGCTATATGAACACAATTGCAATGTTCTCCCACTTTTAACATGCAGTTAGATTTCCGGTCCAGGCTTTATTTATTGTGTGCCTTCTAGAACAAGTCGCTTTTGCTTTTCATTATGCACGCAGCACTACAATTCCCATAATGCAATGTGCAAAGCAGACATGGATACTCTATTCTTGCCTGAAAGGCAATAACCTGAGATTTTTTTTCCCATTACAAGTAGGGCCCCGAGTATCGCGGGGCTGACAGTGTGCCAGACAGACACACGCCCTTTAATAACACCGCGGCAGTCTGGGCAGGAGCAAAACAGATTGTTCGTCATCAGGCTCTGTAGCTATTCAACTAACAGAAACGCACGGATCCTTTTTACTGTAATAAGGGATCTAGATTTACATTTTAGCCTGGGGTACTCTTTTTTTCCCCGGATCAGAACCTATCACAAGAGCCCTATTTATTTTATTTGCCAACACCGAACTCATTTTTTTCTTTTTGATATATCATCTGATTTGGTGTGCACACTGGAAGGAATCGCAGATGTTTACGTTAGCCCGGAGCAGAATAAACAGAAAGAAGCAGTGCTTGGATAGCTCCAGATGTCGCGAGCTGCTTGTTGTGTTCCTGCGCAGACTTCCCCTCGCCAGCGCTCCCAGCTCTGGTAATTCGGTCAGATAATACATACCTTGTTCAGCAGATTGATACCATGACTGATAGTGCGCGGTGTTTCCTGTTCCACAAACGCATACTTAAAGCAGCAATGAATTTGAAGAGAACCAGATGCCCCGGCAAGCCCAACACTTCCGAAGCCGTAAAAATGTGAAAACCAATCAGGCTGCACAAGTGTTCCCTGATTTGCTAGTTTAAAGGCTTTTGCGCGGGGCACTGCACCTGACCGAAGGCGGCTCACAATGGGCTTCTGTGTGCTAGGGAGCGTTGTAAAATTACTTACATTGAACAGTTCGTAAGAGTTTCTTGTCTGCACCGTGTGCCAACTCGTCTGACGGGTTAGGGGGTCACTCGAAGAGCGTAATCTGCTACAGAGGAGTCCGAAACGAGTGCGTTGGGGGAAGCCAGGGAATTCGACACGCAATTGGCACAATCTAGTAATAGTAATAATGCTTTGAAATATAGTGCCACACGACGATCTTTTCTGCCACTTGTTAACGCTGTAAATAAGAGGTGATACCTTCGGGCCGTGTTCGCGCAATATAAAAATGCAAAAAAACAAGCATTGGCATAGCCAATAGGTCTTGCCTTTGGGACCTTATGAGTGTTTAGCCATGCAACAGTTGATGTTGTTGCACCAAGGATATTGTGCTGGATAACTAAACACTTATAAGGTCCCAAAGGCGAGACCTATTGGCTATGCCAATGCTTGTTTTAATTAGCGTGGCCTTTCACTTTCACGGCCGCGTCGCTTTCAAGGCCGCGCTTGTTTAAGCGTGTTAGAGAAAACGTGCCCATGGGCCGTTCGAATGATGGAAGATGCAGCACAAATGGAACTAGAGCAGCTGGCCCACAAACGATAATATATTTTACTCAGTTCCCACTTCCCCGAAACATTTCTACCGTTAGCAAAGGGCTGATCATTGAGTAGTGTTATGAGGAGGCTTTCGGTAGGGGGCGCAAATCGGTGTTCTTCGCAAGTGTGAGGTTAAAGGAGGCACAACGGACTGCCAGTGACGGGGCTAAAGATTACCTCAGACTCGCCATGTCCGTCTTGCTGCAAAGCCCGGCCGGGTGGCTAGTTGACCATCTGCGTTTTGTGAACAACCAGTATAATCATGACCCGCGCCTGTGCTTTCGAGACAAATACTTTCAACTTCTGCGTCCTCACATCCCCGTACCAATTTCCGCTGACGTCACAGTGCCTGCGCTGGTAACCGCGAACTGCAAGGAGTTGCCTCATAGCCGCAAAAGAGTAAGTGATCTTTGGAAACAAAAATTCACGTTCTTTCGTTCGTGCACCCCCTTCCTCCGAGGGCAGGACCATTCGCTGTGTTCAGCGAAACCAGCCTCATGGGCTTTGCAAACGTAGTGGCCATATTTGAATGGTAGCTCCGTGTATAGGTTAAACAATAGTACCTACCGGGAAACCCAATCTTGCCTCCTCAAACCATTATCTTAATGACTCTTCCAGATGCTACATTTTGTAAATATAGACGGGTCTGTTCCGGTTAATTTTGTGAATTCTTGACAAATTGACGTTTTAAACAGATGAATAGTTACAACTTTGCATGCAAATCATGTAAGTCGGTGATGTCTGACAGTGGGCTTCCTCAAATGTTCATGCGTTTTCGGCCGCTCTTTGTATGGGTAAGCTTTTTGTGGGCGATTGAGGAGAGCGACTGCCAATTTCGAACGGAGGCGTTTCCCTACGGGCACTGGGCAAAAGAGTACAGCTGTCAGCTGCTAACCCTGCTGTAAACATCCGTAGTCGAGCACTTGTAATAGAGTGATACATTGTATGATAGATATTAATTTTAAATATACTCATCAAAACGGATACGATTACAACAAATATGTTTGACGTTCATATGCCAATGTTTATAGGCTACTGACAGATATTTGAAATGGGAAAGGATGATCTCACAGCTACAAAGTAGTTTCTGCAGATTTCAAAACAAAGCACTTTAGAACCATTTCTCACAAAGCTGTTTCAAGACCCCGACCCATTTATTTAGAATTCAGGCTGAGAAAAGACAGTGAGATCGTGAAATATATTTAATTTAATCTTCAGGACATTTCTCCTGCCTGACTGCTGACAAAAGGTATGATTTCATCCTGCTCAGCACAACCTTACGATATGCATACATGCCAACATTTCAACTTCGATAAGAGGGAGAAATATGCGTGGGTGCAAAGACCCGAATAACGCATAACACGAAACGGGTCAGGCGTAACACGAAATGGGTCGCAGGAGTAACTGGGAGAGATGTTTTTTTACCATCTTCAAGAAATAACTTCTGCTTTATAGAAATAGGTCATATATACACTTGTAAGTAGAATGTAGCATGCTCACGTTCAGTTAGAGAGTCATATGTATTAATTTCATCAATGCATGACAAGTCAACATAATGGGAGAAACTGTATAAGCCAATACACCTGGAAACAAGCATTGGCATAGCCAATAGGTCTCGCCTTTGGGACCTTATAAGTGTTTAGCCATGCAACAGTTGATCTTGTTGCACCAAGGATATTGTGCTGCATAACTAAATACTTATAATGTCCCAAAAGCGAGACCTATTGGCTATGCCAATGCTTGTATATTTTCTGGGGTCCCCGCGCAAGGACGGCAGGGGTGTGGAATTTAATAAAATATCTACTTGTCCATGGGGCAAGTTGCTTCATAAATCTACTTGTCCTATAACAAAATCCACTTGTCCCATTTGTGCCATGTAATGCGGCGACACATTATGGCAGCAATCTCATTATACAAGAGCTCTGATATAGCATCACTAATTATGCCAGGGCTCATATCATTGTAGGGTTTGAATACTAGCAATTCCCTTATGTTGCTGCGTTTCTGCTTAACTACATACTGTGGCTGAAGGTAGTGGTAAGCAATAGTTCCAGGGTTGGAATGCCATTTTGAGTCTGTGCAAACCTACTAACTTGCGTGTTTTAAGGGTTTTCAGCAACTCTTCCCTACCCTTTCCTATACTGAAAAAGGTTGGAAATTTACTCCAGACAATGGCAGACAAAACTTCTTCCAGGGTTGGGAAAAAAGTGGTTGGAGAGAAAGTGAACTTGCAAACACTCAGATTTTTGCATGAGCAAATCTGCACATGTATATTTGCTCATGTTAAAATGCAGTTCACAAATATTTTCTTCAATGTACAATTTCTTGGCCTACTTCTGTAAATTCTTGTGAATTCATGAAAGCCGTATATCTATCTGCACTTAACGCAGGGACATATACCATGGGTGCACTTTTGAGACTTTCTTTAATAATTGGGCCCCTAATTTTGTCTGGCGTTAACCATGACCTTTTGTGTTTATTAAAATTCTGTCTCGCTCTTGATCTATCAGCTAGCTTCACTGTGAGTGACAGCCTTCTTCTCTCTCACAAGGAACATATCGGCATACAAAGTAGTTTTGTTCAGTGTCAGAACTACTGTGGCAATGTGTGTTTTTGAGACCGAAAACTATTTTTGCTTTTGCCAATGTTTGTTATAATGGTGAGGGCCACGCAGCTCCCACACCAATAAGGCTTTACAAAAACCATTCCAAAACAGGTCTCGCACTGGCAAAACCAAAAAGCTGACCACCAATTTGAGAGCTATGGATTTGCCAATGCTTGTTTATTTTTGTTTCCTGTAATCTTATTGAAACTGGTTACACTTATTTTCCATTATGAATATTTTTGGGGAATACTAGCATACATAAACACATTTTACTAAATGATGCTGCAAAGAAATGGTACCTAAACGTTTAAGGTACTTTAGCTAAATGTTTTTTCTCCTACTTGCATTTTTTGTGAACAATTTAAATTGAAAGCAAAGAATCCATCTTGCTTTCAAACTTCTGCAAATATTTGTATCTTATCAGAGGGCATTCTGGGAGCATTATACATAGCCTCATATTGCTAAACTTTAAAAATGTGTACACATTTTTATACTGGAACCAGTCAGTAGTGCAGTTGGAGCTAACAACATTTACTTAGAGCGCTCATCCTGATAATAAAGGCTTTGCATTAATAAACCATAAATGCAAGTCTGAACAGCATTAGCCCATGGATACAAATATTACCTTAACTGCAGACAATGCTCTTCCCTGATCCATAATGTGTTACTGTAAACTGGCAGCCAAAGGGTTTGTGCTGTAGGAGTTGGGCCTACTTGTCCCAAGGACAAAATGCACATGAAAACTTGTTGCCCTTGACCCCAAACAATATGTCCTGGGCGTCGGGCTATAGGAATTCCACATCCCTGGGACGGGCATATTCAGTGCTTATGACTATTGATGAGGATCCCCTGGAAGAGAAGGCATATTTACAAAACCTGCCTGCAGAGCATGATAGATCCATGGCAATGGAAGAAATCCCTAATGGGTCAAGGATGGAGTTGTCAGTGAGGACCAGGAGTCCTCAGATTCCCCTGCTGAAAGCACCCCTACTGGGAGTACTTTTGGTAGTACCTCAGATGAGACAGAAGAGGAAGATCTTGATCTTTAAAAACATGCTAGAATAGCAGCTCTGCAAGCTAAAATCTTAGCCATTGAAAAACAAAGAACTGAGATGGACCTAGGACCCATCTCTGGTGGCAGCAAAATTCTAAATAGGGAGAAGGATGAAGCTTTTGATCCTAAAATCCCCAAAGGGATTGTCCCTAAATATGTAGAAGGTGATGATATCACCAAGGGCATTACAGCCTTTAAGAGGACTTGTAGGATGAGGAAATTCAGCCATAGGTATTGGAGCTCTCTACTCTGGGAACTGTTTTCAGGCAAGTTGAGGCTTAATGAGACAGATGCTTAGTCCTATGCCCTTATGAAGGATACCCCAACTGAGGGCTTTGTACTCACCACGGAGTACATAATTACATTTAGAGAGACTCACAAAACCTCGAGTCATACCTGGGTAGATTCTGTTGACTTCTCAGTCAAAACACTAGGTGGCTGGTTAAAAGGTAACAAGGCGCAAGACTATGATGGGCTTTATAATCTTATTATGAAAAAGCATCTGTTAAGTAACTGTGTTCCTGAAAAATTGCATCAGTGCTTGGTGTACCTAGGTCCAGTCTCTCCCCAAGAATTGGAAAAGAAGGCTGACCACTGGCTCAAGAATAGAGTAACCAATACAACTTATGGTGGGAATTTAGCAAAAGAGAGGGGTTGCTAAGCCCCCTCTAAGGGAAAGATGGTGAACAGTCTAAAGACAAAAACAAAGAATCTTCTAAAGGCCCCCAAAAACCTGTTCAGGAGGGTGGGCTCCGAGACAATACACAGACCAAGGGTGGGTACCAGGGTAAGAACTAGGATCCCAAGAAGGCTTGGTGCTTCAATTGCAAAGCCAATGGGCACCAAACTGGAGACCCTATGTGCCCTGATAAAGAAATTCCTCTAGTGCACTGCCACCTACGTCTGAAGTGGTAAGTCTCCAGATGGGATCCTTAGTGTGCCCTGACCAAGTCAGAGAGCACACAGAAGCTACCCTAGTCTCTGAAGGTGGGGTGGGATGTAGGTGCCCTGGCTGTCTGGCCCACTAACATCCAAAATTACAGACAGCAGCCTGTGATTAATGGAATCAGAGTAGAAGCACTGAGAGATACAGGTGCAAGTGTCACCATGGTGACTGAATAACTAGTATCTCCAGAACAGTACCTGACTAGACAGACTTATCCCGTCACCATTGCTGATAATGGGACCAGGGTTAATTCCATGGCTATGATGTCCTTGGGGAAGGGGGGGGGGGGGGTTTACTGGCCAAAAGAAGGTGGCCATGTCCTCTGCAATTCCTGTTGAATGTCTGCTAGGGAATGATCTTGAGTACTCAGCATGGGCTGAGGTAGAGCTAAGGTATAATGCAGCCATGCTGTGAATCCCTGAATGGGTGTGCATAAAAACCCAAGCACAGAGCAAAGCCCAGGGTGAATAACAGGAGTTGTAGTCTGGAATAATGGCCCAACACTCCTAGAGAAAATGTAAGTAGTGTAGGAAACCAACTTCTGAACAGCCACAAGCTCAGGTCCCCTCTCCTCAGGGAGAAGACCTGTCAGCCCCAGAGGGAACTGAGCCCCAGGAACTTGGGCCTTACAAGCAGAATCCTAGGCCCGGGGGGACCCTCTAGGGAAGAGCTGTGCCAAGGACAGAGGACCTGTTCTACTCTTGAAACCCTGAGACAGTAAGCTGCTGCACAGGAACAGAGAGATTTCAAAGGCTCCAACAGGACCTACTGGGAGGAGGGACTCCTGTATACTGTTGCCAGAGACCCCAAGCCTGGTGCCACTAGGAGAGTGGTAGTGCCTCAGCAATAGAGAGAGTGTTTACTCTCATTGGCCTATGACATGCCCCTTGCTAGGCATCTTGGCCAGAGGAAGATTGGAGTAGGCTAGTCACCCACGTATACTGGCCAAATAGGTCCCAGAAGGTGAAGGATTTTTGTAACTCCTGTGTTACCTGTCAATTCAGTGGCAAGACAGGTAACCACCCAAATGCCCCCTTAATTCTACTTCTAGTGGTTGAGGTTCCCTTTGAAAGGGTTGGGGTTGACGTTGTTGGCCCCTTGGGCCCCCCAACAGCATCAGGGAATATTTTCATACTGGTGGATCATGCCACCAGGAACCCCGAATCGATTCCACTTATGATTGTCGCTGCTGCCGCAGTTGCCAGATCCCTCCTAAGTATTTTTAGAAGAGTGGGATTCCCTAAGGAGGTGGTGTCAGACAGAGGTAGCAACTTCATGTCTGACTACCTGAAAGCCATGTGGGGTGAGTGTGGGGTGGCATACAAGGTTAACACCCCATTTCACCCAAAAACAAATTGTTTAGTTAAGAGATTCAACAAAATCATGAATGGTATGATCACGGGACTCCCTGAAAAACTCAGAAGGAGATGGGCTGTTCTTTTGCCATGCCTGTTTTTTGCTTACAGAGAAGTACCTCACAAGGGAGTAGGGTTTAGTTCCTTTGAACTTCTGTTTGGGCATCCTGCAAGGAGACCCCTGTGTCTAGTTAAGGAAGGCTAGGAGAGACCTCTCAAAGAGCCTAAGCAAGACATTGTGGACTATGTGCTTAGCCTATGTTCAAGGATGGCGGAGTACATGGGGAAAGCATCCAAATACCTTGAGGCCAGCCAAGAGCTCCAGAAGCTTTGGTGTGACCAAAAGGCTGCACTGGCGAAGTTCAAACCAGGGTAGAAGGTGTGGGTTTTTGAGCCTGTGGCACCTAGGGTCCTCCATGACAAGTGGAGTGGTCCCTACCCTATCCTTGAGAGGAAAGGTGGGGTCACCTATCTGGTTGACCTTGGCACTTGCAAGAGCCCTCACAGTGTCATCCATGTCAATTGCCTGAAGCCTTTCTATAAGAAGGTTGATGTGACCATGCTCATGGTCACTGATGAGGATCAGGAAGCAGAGAGTGAACATCTCCCTGACCTCGTCTCCTACTGCCCAAAAGATGGGTAAGTGGATGGAGTTTTCTTCTCAGACACCTTCTCTGTACATCAGAAAGCTGTCTGCAGGCAAGTCCTGGAGCAGTATACTGAGCTCTTCTCCCTAAACCCAGGTCCGACAACCTGGCGTACCCATGATGTGGACACTGGGGACAACACACCAGTCAAAGACAAAATATATAGACAGTTTGAACAAGTTAAGGACAGCATCGGAGCTGAAGTCAGCAAGATGCTGGAATTGAGAGTCACTGAACCCTCCGAGAGCCCCTGGGCCAACCCAGTTGTGTTAGTTCCAAAACCTCATTCCAAGGGTAGAAACCTAGAGCTGAGGCTTTGTGTGGACTATAGGGGCCCCAATGCAGTAACCAAGACAGATGCACACCCAATTCCTAGAGCTGATGAGCTAATTGACAGGTTGGGGGCATCCACATCTCTCAGTAATTTTGATTTGACATCATGGTACTGGCAGATTGGTCTGACCCCAGGAGCAAAATAAAAGTCAGCATTCTCAACCCCAGATGGGTATTATCAGTTCACTGTTATGCCCTTTCTAGGTCTAGAAAGAGGCCAGGCTCTGTGTGAAGGATGTATGAGATTGTCAGCCTCTGAATCATTTTCCACCAGATGTTCATAATCTAGGTAAAAATACATAAAGCATCATAATTAGAGCTAAAAGGTTTGTCCATTTGAGAAAATCTCAGGGTTCTATGGAGAGGCTCTGCCAGGTGCAAAATCTCGAAGCAGGCTCTCACTTTTTCTCTCGCTACTCAAATAACCTCAGCTGACTCCAATGGCTTAGAAGGCACTAAGAATGATTCTGAGAGCATGGCCACTGAGAGCCTCATAGGCAGTATCAAAGGTAAGAGGGGCAGTGCCTTAGCAGGCATCCTTGGAAGTGGGATCATGCTGGACTCACCAAACCCACTGCCTTGGGAAAAAGCCCATGGGGGCCTCGGTCTGTGAAGAGAAGGCAAAAGCAGTCAATAGCTCCGGCTTCATCTTTTTCAGAACCAGAATGGGAGCATACGAGGAGGAAGAGACTGGCATCTGGAATGGTACCTCCAAGTTTCAGAACAGTCCTGTGAGTCAGACAATTTCCTAGAGGAAGGCAAAGACTTCTTTCCCATTGCGTTTTTTTGAGGCTAGATGATGAACAGCGGATGATCTTGATAGGGGAGTCACTTAGACTGAGATGTGAATGCCACTAAAAAAAAACAACCAGAAGCCTAAAATTAAATGAAAATTAATGCCAACAATTCAAGGTGATGGTATTTCATGAACTTGTCATTTAAAGTTTACAGGAGCTCAACTCAAAGAAAATGCCATGAAAAACTCAAAATCGTTTGCCAGGAGAGAGTGATGCACTGCAGTGTCTATAATCAGATATGGCTATTATCATAAAACCATCTGACAAAAATCTACTGCCATCATGATTGCGTACAGAGTGGCTAAAGAGAAATCATAGAGAAAGGGACCATTTAAACTACTAAGCATGGAGAAATCATTGATCAAGCTTAAATTATACTTAAATAAACATTTTCCTGTTTAAGCAAGTGTACCACAGCAACAAAGAGGCATTGTGATGGACACACTATTTGCATCCAACTTTTTGTTAATCACTAGGGGCTGGTGGGAGCAGGAAATAGTGTAAATGTTCAACATGCAATATCAAATGGACCATGTGATACTGTGTATCCACTATATAGACAATTTGTATTGATCTGGGACTCTTAGAAGCGTTAGTTCTAGATAACTTCTGGGCAACTTGATTGAAAACATATGCAACCAATGCTCTTCCCACACAATTAGCAAAATGAAGTATGGTGTCTAAATGTAAGTTAGAGGGGGAACTGTAGACAACCCTGTGCAGGAAAGTGACTTTAAAAAACGTCATACTCCTCAACAGAGGTCTTCATCTGTGTAATATCTAGCAAAGCATACAAGTGGGAGGAGCAGGTAATCAATTCGTTTTTAAAGCAATTTACCTGTGGAAGGTTCCATGCCCTCATAGACGGATACTGAATCACCCTTTTGTTTAAAAACATTTTTGTACTGAAGGGGATGCCACACCCCACAGTTATGCTTACGAGTCCTTCACTACTTGACATCTATGTATTTGGGGCAAGCAGTTGACAGCTTCCCCAATATTCTGGGAGAGGATGACATCGCTGGAGAGCTGCAGTCACAGGTAAGTAATCTTTCCTTCTCTAGGCTAGTATCTGCCCCAGATTCAGAACCTACTGAACAGATTCCAAAGCAGCAGTACAGCTCCTCCAAGGGAGGAGGGGAATGGAGGTTGATTAACAAAATGCATTTCTAACTAACAACTGAACTACTTGAGAATCAGTTCTCATATCTGAATCGGAGCAGTAATGCCAGTGGGATGTATGTACAGATTGACAGAACAGTGCTTTACAGATAAGCTGGGGGAAAATTGTGAAACAAAGTCACAATGGTAGGCTTTCCCTCTCTTTGAACAGACTCGAGGTAACCAAAGGGATCATGCATGCTGTGTGGTAGGACAACCTCATGCATTAGACAATTAATCTAAGGAAAATCTTACTTACCTTGTAAGAATCTGGTCATAGCGTGTAGTGTAGTGCTGTAGACAGACATGCTATGCACACTCCTACCATCTAGTTTTTTATATGAAGGCATCTGTGACACATGGGGGCACCCATGACAAAATGCTGGCCCTGGCACAATGGAAGTAATTTTTGACATACGGGGGCACCCATAGAACATTTTGGTCCCAATTGGATCAACTCCCAATGGATGTCATTGGCTTTGCCCACCACAAACGTATTTGAATATTTAATGAGTGCTCTTTCAGTGCTTATGGCATTTTAGCAAATTTATGTGACAAAATGTGCTATAAAATGCACTATTTTCCCTCATTCTCCCCCACACCCTTCAGAAAAAGTCTTGCTTATTCGCTTCACATTCTCGCAAGAATGCAGGACAACTATTATGCCCCAGAACTTTCAAAGATCAAATCGGCACCATAATATATGTGGTGGTCCTGTAAACAGACATTTGTCTGTGTTATGTTTCCGTACTAATCATGCCGTTATTATTGAACTTCAGCAATGTCAATTGTTGGTATTAGAGTCATGTGGCATATCTACCTGGAAAACAATCAGGATCATATAATAACAGTTACTCCGATGGCATTAAGGTCTAAACGTATGTGATGCCACTTTCGTTACCCCTGGCATTTCGGTGAATCAACTCCCATGACAGTCCACAATGTACAAGGACACAGGCTGCCCCTCAGATTGTTTTGCACTCAGCAGAGCAGTGGTATGAGTGGAGTGTCAAAGACCAGTATAATGTGCGCTGTGTATTTTAGAAGTTAAAAATGATTGCGTCTGGGAATATTGAATCCAGAATATTGACGCAACAAAATATTGTTACAATAGCAACGGACAAACTATCGAAAAGGTAAGTGCACAGAGGGAGGGAAGATTGTCTAGTCTTAGCTCCACATCTACATAACTTGAAGATATATACATCACCAAGGTACGTATATGTGGAGATAGGTATAGAAAATGTATAGAAACTTACCTTTTGATATTTTGACCCATATTATTGTAACCGTATTCTGTCCTGTTGATAGTCGGATTCAAAATTCCCGGCTTACACCGTAAAAGTAACAGAAAGGTGATTAAATATCTGTGATCACTGCCTACTTATTGGGAGGAGGGTAGACTACACATTACGAACAGATTCTTACAGGGTGAGTATTTTCTATTCATAGCACTTGTAGCTGTAGATACACATGCTCTTTATAAAATGTAAAACAGTTTCCCCCCAAAAGTGGTGGCTAGCAAGAAGATGATGTGGAGCAAAATTCTTAACACAGTCTGGACAACATTTACTTGTTGGCTGGCTTGAAAATCCACACTGTAGTGTTTAAAGAATGTGTTTGGTGTTGACCAGGAAGCAGCCTTGCACATATTGGCTAGTGGGATGTTACCCAGGAAAGATATGGTGGCACCCTTTTGTGCATGGTGTGTGCGCTGGGAGGAATCAGCGTGCGCCTTGCTTTAGAGTAGAAAGTCTTGATGCACCGAACAATTCAAATCTAATGCCTGATTTAGAGCTGGGTTGCCCCTTGGAGGGTTGAGCAAGGGCTACAAAAAGTACTTGATTCTGTCAATGCAATGCAATATATAAGCACCCTTTTAATATCTAGAGTACGTAAGGCCCTTTCCACTACAGAGTCTGCATGCACGAAGAAGACAGGCAGCAGAATGGTCTGATTGATGTAGAAAGGTGAGGCTACTTTGAACAGAAATCTGGGGTTGGTATAAGGACCACCATGTCTTTAGGGACCTAGATGGAAGGTTCCTGAATTATGAGAGCTCAAAGCTCGCTAATACACCAGAGGTAAATCATCACTAGGAGGAAAGCTATCTTTCATGAAAGAAACTGCAAGTTACAGGAGTGGTGGGATTCAAAAGTGGGACTCATGAGCTATGTGAGGACTATGTTGAGTTTCCACATAGGGGGAGGAGACATTCTAGGAGTTATCATATTTTAAGACCCTCCATGAACGCCTTAACCACAGGTATTTTGAAGAGGGACTAATGTTCCCTATTTTGCATATATGCTGCAATTGCGGCCAAGTTTAGGCGCATGGATGTCAATGGCCTGCCTTTTATAGGTGTAAAAGGTAGCAAATAATGTCTTGTACAGAGACCTTAAAGGGGTCTATTTGTTTTTACATCAGCTAAAACAAACAGTTACAAATAAAATTTGCGATTTTTGAGCGATTCAGCCAGGAATCTGGATATACATATATAAATCTGTAGAGGACCCCTTGCTGGAGGATCATAGGTTCTTTAACAACCCAAAGTCCTAGATGTAGGTGTGCACTTCTCGAAGAAGTTTTGTTTCATAAACAAATCCACAATGCTAAGAGGCCAATTGATGCACGCCTTTTGATTTATAAGAAATATTTAGCTTAATGGATAAAGGAAACAAATTTGACAGGCTATGCAGCTCATGAACATAGCTAAAATGATTTATAAAAAATGATACACAAGTACCACCACTTCTACTGTTAAATTTATAATTATCACATATTTCAATTAGCAGGAGCTGCAGAGCCTTAGAAAAACACATATGAACTGTAAAACAGTAGAGCACTGTCAGCATGTCCCACAAGAAGTCCTAGCCAGTGACATATGACCAACAATGTTTTCTGAGTCAGCCAAGGAATCCTTAAGAAATCCTCGGTAACCTTCCATGCATGTCTTGCTCACAGTAGGCACAGAGTAGGTAATTTCCCATTACCAGGGGCTTAGCTATCACTAGTTAAGTAGGTTCAGTGGCACAGGGGCCTAAGGAAAAAGAGGTCCTGTGCATCCCATCTGTGGCTATCACTACCACACAAGTATCCAGAAGGGTCCATTTTCCTTGGTGATTTAGGGTCCATAGCATCTTACTGAGCCCAGTTAATGGCTGTCACCTATAAGCCTCTGAACAAGCACATTTTAGTTAACATATCTATTTGAAAAAATCTATTGCACAACAAATTCTGTAATGTTATCTGTTGTCATTGCGATGAAGTGACATGCTCAACTAGTGTGTCCTCAAAAAACAAACACGGATCTGCAACTACAACTCTATGTCTGTTGGCCCATTTCAGTCTGCAGTGAATGACCAAATCGACCTAACTTAATGCCAGAGACCAGCGCTTCTTTTTTTCTTGAACCTGAAGGTGCCTTCTGTCTCCCATAACAGCCCATATGCCAAGACTGCCTAACACGGCTTTAGGTGTTGCAGCAAACCCAAAATCATGTCCACTTATCCTTCACCTGAAGCACACCATTGGGCATGAGGCAGCTCCAAGACAAAGTACACACCGGCTCTTGACCCTCAGTCTCCCCGAGGGTAGAAGCTGGTATAAAGAGGACAGGTAGCCCTGCGTAAGAAGTTGATTCCTATTGCCTTCTCTGTCAATCCCTGAGGTTCTGCCCTCTGCTGGCCGCTATGGCACCTTGCCCTCTGCAGATCTCCACAACCAGACATCTGAAGATTCTCCACCCCCAGTCTTCTCCTGATTTCCATGACCTACGCTCTCTCCCGATACCCTACAGCCCCTGACGTTGCCTACTTCATATGGGTCCTGACTTTGCCTATCCTCCACTGCCCTGCCGTCTACCAATCCCCCAAAGCCCCTGCCGCCTGCCAATACCCCAGGGCCCCAGCCCTCTGCCAATTTCTGACAGACAGGAGCTGCTCCCTCTGGGCATCTCACTGTACCATTCTCCGTACTAGTGCACTGCTTCTCAGGCAGGTATGGTGCAGCTGTCCCAGTTCTGAGGTTCCAGGATCCCACTGCTCTTGCCTGTTGCTACCAATGCTGAGGCCCACTTCTGCTCGTTCCTCTGGTTTTGGTGACCAGAGCAGAAGGTGTCAGAGGGACAATACTGTGCATGTGTAGGGGCCACCGGGGTCTTTGGATTTCAAGGCTTTGAGGTGATTGGTGTCATGAAGTGCTAGGCTAGTAGGATGGAAGACTGGGGAATTTTAATAGGAATGCCCATCACAACTTGCAAGCTAAGAACAATAAAGAAGCACACCCAGGGAAGCCCCCTGAGAAAGTCAGTTTTAGCTACTAAATGAAACACAAGCTTACTTGAAGAAGGATCTATGATTTTTAAATACATTTTGGTCTTTGGAATATTTTGTGTTGTATATTTTGTACAAAAAAACCAAAAGAATGTTTTTTAATTTAAGCATTATCCAATTGATATAGTGGATTTAATGCATTGCTTTAAGTTTGGGAAGCCTTCTTTTCAAGCTCACTTAAGCGCTGAAGGAAATCATCACTGCTGTGCTCGACAACAATGAAACTTTTCACTCAAAAAAGAAGGAAATACATGGGGAAATACATGTGAAACCAGTGTTGCTATACCAAACCCAGCGTACATCAGGTGTCCCCCTCCGCCCCCCACCATGAGGTCTGGCAGAAAGCTAAAGCTGGAGACAAACCTCAAAACAAGGGAAGCAATATAAAAAGTCTGAGTGTAGCCTGGGAAGACTTCCAAATTACATAAGCATATAATGTAATTACTTCTATTCAGAGAAATTATATTCTCTCACATTGTGTCTGATTTTTATACAAATAAATGTACACTGAACACAGGTCTGAAAAGAGAGGGATATATGTAACAAAGTTTGATTGGCAATGGTTCTCATATGGTCACTGAAAAATTACAGACCACAGAATATGTATCTACACAGTGGTGTGAATGAAACAAAGGTTTTTACAAGTGATAACGTTTTCAAACCAGCTCAGGGTCGACATCTATGTGCAAGGTAGAAGACGCAACAATAATTTAAATCACTTACCTTTCTAATAGTTGCAACACAAATTGCCGATAAGTTCAAGGGATCAATAGCTTCCAGTTTCATCCCCTCTTTAAACCATTCCCCGTTTTGCTCCACTTCCTTTACCTGAAAAAGCATAATACAATTACATACGGCTGCATAGGGTTTTATCTACAAAATAGCAAAAATGAAATGCAGAACATTTATTTTCAGTTACCTGGTTGCAGCACACATACAGCATTACAGTAACAAAAACATCTTTTAAAGCATGTCTTTAATTCAAAAGTGTAACGGTTAAACAACTCAGCTATAAACTTATGTTGACTGAGGTAGAGCATAAATGAAATGCATCACATATGCAGATGGCTAAAACAAAACCCTGAGGACAGGAACTGTGATTACAATATCTGTAAACATAAATCATTAGGTCTCTTTGTTTATTATTTGTCAGCCACTACTTAATCCACGAGAAAAAGTAAGTACATATAGGATACCAGCAAAGGCTATGACTAAAAACCAAGAGACCAACAAGCATTTGTTGAAAACATCAGGCTGGTACTGCTTTCTCCTCTCGTGGTTCATAGTGTCAACGATATGCAATGACAGATGAAGTGTCGAAGAGGTGTGGGAATTCTCCGCAGCTGCTGTATCTCGTTCTCTCTTGCCAAAAGAAGAAAAGAGATTCTGCAAGGCCGAGTGAAAAGCTGGGGCTGCAGAGCCTTGGCCCTCTTTTCACAGCTCCTGCTGTTCACGTTTGTAGGTTACAGATATGGCTGAACATGCAACAGTTAAATGGCAAGCATGGAGAGCAGGATCTGTGAAAGGAGGGAGAAGCTGCTTTTCCTAGTGATTAAGCTCATGCTACACAAATGCAAATAAATAAAACCTAGCTGTCACCATTCTACCATTCATGGGCTTTGAAAATTCCATCCCAAGCATTGCAGCATATCTACACAAGGAAACCACAAGGCTAATGATCTCCAATATTACACAATGAACATGGAAGCTCAAAATGCCTGTAACTTCAAACACAACCATATCATGTCTCCCTGTGATTGGTCACTGAACTCCATCTTTTGCAACATTGACTGTTGAGCCACTTCACCTTGAACAGCCACTTAAGGCCCTGTGTATTGCCTTCAGGGCACTCCACGGCACTGCCCACCAAGAATGCTGCGCTCTGCTGCGGCCAACAATCTTGTAGTCCCAAAATGTAAAAAATCCCAGTGGGGCGGAAGGAGCTTTGTGGGAGGCACAACCAGACTCTGGAACTCAATCCCTCGTGAACTGAAAAGAAAGACTGATCTGCTACCTTTTAGGAAACCCTGAAAACCTGGCTTTTTAATTTATACCTCCTTCTTTCCCTGTAATTCCCTCCACTCCAGTAGGCTACCTTTCTTCAGATCGTAGCACCTCGACACCCCAGGGTATTAGTGTGCTCTCTAAATCGCATTTTCATTTCATTTCACTTAAGGTGTCGTACAAATGACAACTGGTAATTGGTAATAACAATACTAACAGAATTTTAAACTGCCCCATCTCCGCCATCTAGGCGTGCAGCTGTATATACTTAAAAGAACATCCCTTCTGAGGTTTACCAAACTATTCTTCTACTTTCCCCAAAAAATTGCATTGTTATAAAAGCGGATACCACAGACTTTACATATCATGTGAATTATAGCCACATAAAGCTATCCCAACTGGTCCTTCTAGATTCTACCATCGAGCGGTGAGTTTGTGTAGGGTTTGAATTTAATTTTCACATAAATTATAATTCCATGTGTAGCATGTCAAAAGCAACTTAAATTATTTTTAAAATGGGATTCTGAACCATAAATAGAAATCCCTCTACAGGTTCGGCAGAAGGGTTACGTTCAGTATATTCAGAAGCAACCAAGAGTCACTTATGACTGTTCCTTTTTACAGTAACTTTTAGTAAAGTCAAAAGAGAGCCCAGCCTCTCTCATCGTTTCTCCAGATTCCTTGTCAGCTTTCCTCACCTTATTCAGGATCATTTTCCAGAAGAAATTAAGTCCATTATCAATCTATTTATTTTGGGGAGAAAAATGAACGGATGAAGAACACATACAGACATTTATATAGAATCTTCATGTTAGTTTCCTTCCTATCAAACTCAACTGTACATCCCCAGCTGTTTATCAAGAAGGGGTTTATAATTCCGATGATGATATTGCTGGGGGACCATGACTCCCAAATAAAGTAGGAGTCTAGGAACGTATTTCTAGTGGCGCATATTCCATGGGGGAATGAAAAGCAATGAACTCTGAAATCAGGCATTAGTTTCAGTATATACAGTGAACTCTGAAGTAACCGTAGAATGAATGAATGGATTAATAAATGAATGAATGAATTTCTAAAGCACACAGCTACTCAACAAAGTGTCCTGGTACTACAAATATACAGGCAAACTTTCAGACTAGCCTGTAAACGGAGTGAAAAGATGAATGTTTGAGCGCTTTCCTAAATACGGATTCTTGAGAAATTGCACAGAGTAATAGCGAAAGTCAACTTCATGCTTTGCTGGCAAGTACCGAGAAAGAACGCCCATCGGTTCTGGCCAGATGAAAATCTAGGTACCGACCTGGTAATCAAATAAATAGGACTGCACTCATTAAAGGCCCGATGGATGAAAGAAAGTGCCTTGAACAAGATTCTTTTCTTAATAGGGAATTGAAGTAAACCACGAGGGCGACATTTGGACGGGCCACTGCATTTTGCAACACCTGAAGTTTCCTGATTCTGAACTCCGGCAGGCCACGATATATGCCATTCGAACAGTCCAGAGTATATGTTATAAACGCATGGACTATTGTTCTGTGTGCTTCAAGAGGGAGCATATGAAGAAATTTCCTCATTGACTGGCGCAAGCTAAAACAGGTACTTGTCACTGACAGGATTTGAGAATGCAGGGACAACTTGTCATCTATCATAACTGCTACATTCTTAGCAACAGGAATAAGAGGCGGGCAGGGGAAGGTCGCCTGATCAACTGTTGTTTATCCTATGATCCTTAACACAAATTACAAGACCTATGGTTTATCAGCATTGCATTACAGGTGATTTCATTACAAGACCGGAGGCTACAATTATGCATATACTTTTATTTGCTGCCCAAACATGCAACCCTAGAAAGAACATTAATACATCATAAACATATAGAATGTTCGTGAAGAAGTATAACTATCCAGTGCACAGGGATCTTCCTCTTTTATTAGCTGCTCACAACAAGATATGTATACCATTCTGTTGTCTTCCTTACTTTCTTTAATTAATACTGTCATGCTATCATTAACTTACAGATGAGCGCAGGTATAGCTCATTATTTATTCATACTGTGTGATTATTCTTAATCTCTCTATTTTTACTATTGGAAATGTTTTTCGACCGTTTGTTTTTATAGGTTTATCACAGTCTTATGCAGGCTTCTTCACGAATTACAGGTTTGTTGCTCTTTCTCATTCCCAGCCTTCCAATATATGGTTGGCTTTAACGCGTTTGATAATTAGAAGTACCCTTCAGGTTTAGCCAATATTCTAGTTCCCCGCATTTTGCCAATGATCCTAACTGAGCAAATATTCCTGCTTGAGAGGTGAGGCACGACTACGTAGCCGCCACACCTCGTCTTTTTTCCACATACGGAGTAATTTTTATTCAAAATATCTCACCGGTCTGCAACGCGCACACGCTCTCCTGGCGACGCGTGTGGAATCCTCAGGCCGAAGCCTGACTCACACAGAGTTGCCGTCGGACATCAGCGGAGGGAGTCCTTCCTCTCTGCTGATGCCCCCCTCCTCCAGCGTAGCCTTGGCAACAGCTTTCACCAAGCTGTAACGACCGCGCTGGAGGAAACTGACACACGGAGCGATCGCCTCCCTCTTAGGCTCTTAGTGAAGCCTTTTTGGTTATATTGCACCACCTTCTGGATATTTCCGGTACTGTTTTAGTGCTGTTTATTTCTAGATCCATTATAAATTTACAATAGCTTTTCCCCCCTTTTTAAAAAAATAAGCTCATTAAGGCCTTATAGCCAAAATAATTTTAATATAACATTATTTAATAGCCCAAATAAATTAATGGAGATGAATAACTCCCAGAATCAGGGAGAATCAGGGCTATTGGGGGACAACATTAAAAAATATTTACAAGAGGAGCTTAAAGCCTCCCTTAAAGAGGCAGTAGACGCCGCCTTGTCCAAAAGGAAGAGGGCATCACCCTCAGAGGATATTTATTTCTCTCTCTCCGATGAGGATCTCCCTTCTACCTCCCTCCATAAAAATAGAGGAACAGTTGCTCATAAAAGCAAATACCTAATTAATGCCCATGAACCAGCTTAGATTACTGGTTGCCCTCACGATACAATAGATTCAGGTGCTCGCTGCAGCACAAGAGAGGATGGCCACCTTAACGGGGCACAAAGAAAGGTTGCCCATGGCGGCACACTAAGAACGAGTGACCTTATTGGCACAATAGATCAAGAAAATACAATGTCATCAGCAGATAACACCATTGATAACGACTTGGACGAATTTATTTTTGATCCACAAGACAAATTTGATCGGCTAGACGACTTGGACGATGACATGGACCAACCCTCTAATTCCCAGGGAATTAAGGACCCCTTTGGGGAAGAGATGATTAATCCCACCACTATTAAACACCCTCGCAGTGCAGATTGGTGGCCGTTAGAACATGTCTCTCATTTCTTAAGTCTCTGGGTCAAGAAACCCCTTGATAAGGACACACGCAATCTCCTTAGAAGCGAATGCCCAAGACCCTCCACGGAGGACAAGGTGTGCACCACACCCAACTTAGACCCCGAGATTATAAGCTTCCTATTCAGATTTGGCAAAGATCCTAGGAAAGGTATTGAGAGATGCCAGAAACAATCTCAAGATAAACTCTTGGATATCCTAGGTCCCCTCACACGCATCTTGTATATGACGGAAGATGCCAGGGGCAAAAATATACCCGTAACATTGAGCTACTAAGAGGTTGGGCACAGAGGGCCTTATGCATGCTAGGTAATGCAAATGCCAACCTCATTATGGAAAGACGTAAAGCCGTCTTGATGAGAATAAATCCCAAACTGGCAGACTTCGCTTCAACGGAAGATACTAATCACACTAATAGGCTCCTGTTTGGAGAAAACTTAATTAAAACATTGGGTAAATATGTTTCAACCTTCACTGCCTTCAGTAAAGTGCAGTATAATATGCGCAAGGTTTTTGGCTCACGCTCACTTTTTGGAAGGGCTGACAGAAGGGGACCACCTGCCAGCCGTGGATCCTTCAGGTCCAAGTTCTATCATCAAGAATACAGAAACCCCCAGTACTATGGGAGAGGCTACCGCCAGAGTTCAAACTTTTACCCTCAGAGGGGCAGGACCCCAAGAAACCGCGGAGGAAGAGCAAGATCCTCCACTCAAGGATATCAAGGTGAGCACCTCTTCTTCTTCAACTTTAAAAGTAGGGGGCAGACTAAGACTCTTTGTCCTGAATTGGAAAATGATAACTCACGACCCTTGGGTCTTAGAAACAGTTACCGGCTTCAAAATAGATTTTTGGCAAACACTGCATCAAGTCAGGGAACCGAAGGAATTACTCTAAGAAAAAGAGAAGATGACCCTTATAGACATAGAGGTAACTCAGATGTTAAGCAAAGGAGCTCTAACAATAGTAGGCAACCAAGACACTACACAAGGTTTCGTAAGTACAATATTCCTGGGAAAGAAAAAGGACAAGGGGTGGTGGCCAGTCATAAATCTGAGATACCTAAACACATTCTTAACTTACAGGCATTTCAAAATGGAAGGTATTCACCTTTGGAGAGATATCCTACAGTCAGGAGATTGGTTAGTAAAACTAGACCTCAAGGACGCCTACTTTACGATTCCCATGGACAAGGACAGCTTTACCAATTCCTGTGCCTTCCCTTTGGGCTGTCCTCGGCCCGTGGTGTTTCACGAAGGTACTTCGTCCAGTAGTCACTTACCTCAGAGAGCGAGGAGTAAGATTAATCATATATCTAGACCACATACTCATTATGTCGCAGGACAGAACAGAGGTATAAAATCATTTACTTGGTACTATGAATCTTCTGGAGAGTCTGGGCTTCATTATAAATACGGAGAAGTCGGTTCTGACTCCCACTCAAAAGATAGATTTCCTTGGCTTTCAAGTAGATTCGGTCCTATCCCACCTGATTATGCCTCACAAAAAAGTTGTAAAGATAAAAAAAAGACGTGAAGTCAGTTTTATCCAAGGATACAATACTTCTCAGAGACCTAGCAAGAGTCTTGGGACTCCTCTCGTCCTCCATCCAAGCCATTTGTCCCAGCCCCTTGCACTACAGGGGTTTACAGAGACTAAAGACCTTAGGTCTAAGGACAGGGCTATGGTACGGAGACTCGATTCCCCTTTCACCAGATGCACGAGAGAATCTAACTTGGTGGCTAAACAACCTCGGTGCATGGAACAGCAGGGCCATTTTCGGGAACGTTCTGGACTTTATAGTAGAGTCAGATGCAAGCCACCTGGGATGGGGAGCCCTTTTAGGAAAAGTAGAAACAAGGGGAAGACGGTCCCTAGAGGAACAGTCCCTTCATATAAATTGTTTGGAAATGATGGCGGCCCTGAACTCTGTTATGAGCTTCAAGGAGCTTTTAAAGAATTCAAACACTCTGATTCACTTAGACAATTTTACTGCTGTTTCTTATATAAACAGATTAGGAGGTGCGAGATCCAAAGTACTCTCAGACTAAGCTCGACAAATATGGTATTTTTGTTGGGAACACAAGATTACCCTAAGAGCGGAATTTATTCCAGAAATCCAGAATGTAAGAGCAGACTGAAACTCGAGATTCCTGAGGGATTCCAGCGATTAGAAGTTACATCCAGAGGTCTTCACTCTGATTCATGATCTTTGGGGCCCAATCCAGATCGATCTCTTTTTGAGCAGATTAAACTTTTAGGTCCAAACCTATTTCAGCTGGAAACCAGACTTAGAGGCTGCAGCAATAGACGCTTTCCTTCAACCTTGGGGCAAGAACATAGCCTATGCATTTTCCCCCTTCTCTTTAATCCAGAGAGTCCTGTGGAAAGTGAGAGTAGAATACAGCAGAATCCTCCTTGTGACTCCCTTCTAGAAATCCCAAGTGTGGTTCCCCGGAGTGATGGAACTAGCTATAGACACCCCTCATCTAGTTCCAGCATCCATGGGCCTCCTTCAAGACCCAGAAGGAGAGGACCACCCTCTGGTTTTAGAGGGGAAATTGAACCTTCTTGTCTGGAGGATTTCAGGGGACCTAATAGATATTCAGACCCTTCATCAGAAGCTAAGAACCTATTGGATGAATCCTGGGCCCAAGGAACCAGGAAAAGATATAAGGGTGTGTGGAAGAAATGGTGCAGTTGGTGTCTCGAGAGGAGTTTGGATCCCGTGGCGGTCCCTGTTAAACATATAACAAACTACTTAGCGATCCTTTTTAACTTTGGTCTCTTTTATAGGACCATTAATTGTTATAGATCCGCAATTTCATCTGGGCAAGCTTTAGTAAATAATCTAGCAATAGGTAGTAACTCTCTAATTAAACGAGTTATGAAGGGCATTAGACTTAAAAGACCCCCAAAGCGCGTTATGATTCCTTGTGGTATGTTAGCTTAATTTTAAAGTTTTTGTATCTTGGCAAGATAATACCCTTTTAACCTTTAAGCAGCTTTCCATGAAATTGGCCACTTTACTTTACCTGATATCTTTCAAACGAGTTTCAGATATAAAAGTTCTAGAGTTATCTAACAGATTTTATTCTAGTGAGGGCGTACATTTCAACATTTGGAAGAGAACGAAGACTGTTTTATTCTGTCTTTTACACTTTTTTCAATGATTGTGAAAAATTGTGTGTGGTAAGATGCATGAAAGTTTTTAACAAGATTGCCCTATTTAGAAAGAATGGAGTTGATCAGCTGCTTTTATCTTATGTAAAACCACATAAACCAGTGTCATCAGCAACTCTAGCTAGATGGGTACGTACCATAATGAGTGAGGCTGGCATAGACCTGTCAAGATTTGGAGCCCACTCATCTAGAGGGGCAATGTCTAGTAAGGTTTTCTGGTCAGGAGGATCTCTTTCGTAGGTTCTTAAAACAGCTGATTGGTCAAACGGCAACACCTTTGCAAAATTTTATTTAAGACCAATAGAGCATGTTAGCAGTGTAGCTCTCAGCAGCTTTGAATATGCATAATGGTAGCCTCCGGTCTTGTAATGAAAAGACGATTATTATGCAGAGAGAATTTTGATTTCATTAAAGACAGATGCTAACATTATCTCACCCTCCTCACCCTATGAGGAGAGAAGAGGTATTAAGGTTTTTGAGTTTGTAAATTTTGCTAACGTGTAAGTTTCTAATATGTTTATCATCCAGTGCTCCTTTTTACCTTTACTTTATAATCCTTTTTCTCTTATTTTAGATAATTCCACCTAGTATTGAGATGTGCAACAAGATGGTTTTACAGAACTTCTGCTTTTTCATACTACCAGAGATGGATACCTTTCACCCTTGTATGTTCGCAGCTTAAAGAGGAAGATAGTCCTGTGCACTGGATAGCTATACTTCTTCACGAACATTCTATATGTTTATGATGTATTAAAGTTCTTTAAAGGGCTGCATGTTGGGACAGCAAATAAAAGTATATGCATAACGTTAGCCTCCGTCTGTCTTTAATGAAATCAAGAGTCTCTCTGCATAATAATTGGAGAATCGCCATTCTATGTCAGGACTGTAGGCGAGGATTATGCCTTATCTCTTCACTTTTATTAACAGCAGCCAATTTTAACAAACAAGACTACATTTCCCATGAATCCTTGGTAAAATTGTAGTAAAGAAAAGTGTCCAATCAGGAACAGTCCTGAGGCCTCCAATCAGGGACACTCCAGCCACAACATAGTCTGTCCTCACTGGCCCTTCATCCTCTTTCTTTGCTGCTGCACAGCCGAGATAAGTGCCTTTCCTACTCTGTGGGAACTTTTGTCTTTCAATTGTGCCTAATTGCCGGTGTGGAAATTGCTTGTTGCTAGCTCTGCGCGTGTTAATAAGCTCTGCCAAATAAATTTTGTTATTTGAGCGTTTGTCACTCGATTTAATTGCTTTTCAGCTGTGCGTGTTTTCGCCGATTAAACAGGCTAATTGAGCGTGTTTGACTTTAGAAGCGGTGCTGCTGTGTTTATCTGCCGGTCGGCGCATCTTATCTTTCATTTCAGCGGTTCCTGCTGTGTCCAAGGTGTTTGTTGCTTTTTATGCGGGTCTTTTTCCCGCTTTAACTGAACGCTGAGGAAGGCCTGTGTTCTTGTGTTAAGCCGCGGGATCGTTTCCGCTCCTACGCGGCTCCATTCCTGGTGCGCTCGTGCTGACCTCCTGCAGCCAGGGGGTGTGTGAGGCAGCGGGACGCGGCGCATGCTTTCGAATTCCTAAGGGGATTGAACGGCGCGCTGTAGTCCCGACGTGCTCCCGGCCTGAGGAGGACGCCTTGTGGTGTACCGATCGTGCCGTGAAGTCTTTAACGGCCGATCTTGGGATTATTTACGCTCTGCTGCCCAGGCACTATTTCATTCAGGTAGCAGTCAGATTTCTAACATTTGAACGCCCACCTAGGGTCTGTATTTCAGGCGCTGGACGACGGTTGGGCACATACCCAGGCCGGATTATCACCTAAGAGAATATATATATATATTCAATTTGCGCACTAGCCAGAGGTGTGCAAGAGGCCCCATTCCATGAAGCGGCAGGAGAGATGCTGGCACCAGCTGTTGAAGCTTTTCTTCTTTTCTCCGAGATATCGGAACATCTTCTGCCCGCCTCAAGTGCAAGGTCAGCCAGGGACTACTGCCAGGTGCAGCTCGTGACTGCACGAGGAGCCGAAATCACTGTATTGTCGTCTCAAGCCTCGGCTGTCATGTATACTGGGGGCTGGAACGTAAAGGGGACCCGAGGGAGTTCGAGGACATCATTTTCAACGTGAAAATCCATTTAATTTCCGCGCCTTTGCCCTGAACAATTTTTCCTTCTCCAAGCAACACCCACCGGGGAGCGGTGCTTTCTGGGAGTTGAAGTATTATCTGCACTACATCGGGTGAACGACCATGTGACTTACCTTCCAATGAGTGCAATGCAGGACACTCAAAAGGCGTGGGTGGAGTTACATCGCGGTAAACTGAGGAAGGCTACTATGCCGAAATGCATCTTGCCTTGCTGTCTTAAATAAACGGCTCCCAAGGTTTCCCCGAGTGGCCCGTCTCCTTTCCTACTGGAGGGGTGTTCTGTGGTGATTGATAGATATATATATATCTCTCACCCCCCCCCCCCCGGGCCTGGTCCCTTTTGAGTCAGCGAGAGCCTTGCACATCATATTATGCTGACACCCAGCCCTACAAGGTAAACCCTTTCAAGACAGGGTACCCTGGTCTGTCACCCAGACCCCCATTGATTGCACTCATCTACCCTCATTATTGTCCAATGAGGATGGAAAGGGACTATGAGGAAGACTCCCAGGGAGGGGAAAACACCCTGGCAGACCTCCCTTGGGACGATGAGTTCTATGAAGCAGTAGATGCTTCAATCTACAGAGCGGTGGGCGAAGCCATGTCGCCCCTAAAGGAGAGGCTATCACGGAAGATAGACCAAGCCCTAGCACAACTGTCTACCCTCCCTATGGTTCCCGCTCCCACTCTGGGCCCCCAGGGATTCCCCTGACATCAGATCCCACCCTCCCCTGCCAAGCACGCACGCGACACAGGGTGGATCTTAGCGCCTTTGACAGGCTCAAACAAGTCTTTCCGGCTACCCAACCTTATTTGCCACCTGCAGTAGATGGTTTGTCAACTCCACAAGACGCTCTGCCCACCGACGACGCAGGGGACGCTGACACAGAGTCCGGCCCCTCCAGACCTTGGCTCCCTTCCCGTGCCACCCCCAGGACACCTCTGACATGTTTGATTCCGATGAGATCATCCACCCCACTCATCGGATTGGGCCCCTGCAGATAAGGTTGCCAGCTATGTGGCGATGCGCATACGGAAGCCTTTAGAAAAAGAGGCCCGTAACTGCCTCCGGGCAGAATGCCCTCGACCTTCCCTGGAGGATAAAGTCGCCCTCACTCCAGAAATTGACACCCGTATGGCCACTTTCTTACAAAAATTTATGAGCGATCCTAAAAAAGGGATTGACAGGTCCTGGCGAGCGTGCCAGGAAAAGCTCTTGGACGTTTTAGGGCCCCTCACAAAGATCTTGGACATGGCCGAGGAGGCCACAACGTCAGGTTCCCTGATCTCCCCAGAGTCCCTTTCGGGGTGGGCACAAAGGGCCATTGTGCTTTTGGGCAATGCCAACTGTGCCCTTTCCACTGAGCGCCATCGCTCACTTCTTATCAAGGTAGATCCCAAGCTTGGGGATCTCGTTGACTCAGAGGCGGGGGCAGTGGCACAAGGAGGACTCTTTGGTGAACCATTTGTCAAGGAGCTTGGTAAATTCGCCAACACCTTTACCTCTCTTGACAAGGCACAGTCGTCCATTAAGAAGGTTTTTTTCCCGGGTTTTCCGCGGGCCGGTCGAGGTAGGGGCCGTTCGTCTGGCCGTCCTTCCAATCAACCCTCAAGAGGGCAAGGCTCCAGACAGGGTCAATACCAAGACCAGTCCCGTTTTGGCAACTTCTACCCTGCAAGAGGCAGGCGAGGCAAGGGCAGAGGATATCGAGGAGCCGCAGCCTCAGCCAATGCCGGTGAGTGTTCTCCCTTCTTCCCGGTTAAAGGTAGGGGGGAGGCTGGGGAATTTTTTCCAGGCCTGGGCTTCCATCACAGGAGACTCATGGGTTTTGCAACAGTTCGAGGTTTCCACATAGACTACATGGGCGAACCCACCCAAAGGTGCAGACCCCGTCCCATCCAGTTCTCCCAACAGGAATCCTCCTTAGTAGACGCAGACGTCTCATCCCTCCTAGCCAAAGGGGCTATCGTTCCCTCCACTCAGCATCCCAGGGGATTCGTCAGCAACTTATTTTTTTGGTGGACAAAATGGATGGGGGTAAAAGACCTGTGATCAACCTCGGCGAGTTCAACGAGTGGCTGGTTTATCGCCACTTCAAGATGGAAGGAATTCATCTCTTAAGGGATTTCTTGCGTCCTTCAGACTGGATGGTGCGTCTGGACCTAAAAGACGCCTACCTAGTGATTCCGGTCTTCCCTCCCCACCAGTTCATCTGGTGGCAGCAGACGTATGAGTTTGCATCTCTCCCCTTAGGCCTATCTTTGGCCCCTTGGTGCTTCACCAAGGTCCTCAGGCCAGTAGTGGAGTGCTTGAGAGCTCGGGGTGTACGAATGATCGTTTACTTGGACGATCTGCTCCTTATGGCTGCGTGTCCACTTCAGCTTCTTCGTCATCTTCGGATGGCGATAGAGCTTCTCCAGAGCCTGGGCTTTGTAGTCAACGAGACGAAATCAACTCTCACACCCTCCCAGTCGCTTAAGTTTCTTGGCTTCGTAATAGACTCCACTTCCTCCACTCTCAGTCTACCGACCAAGAAGGTCTCAAAGATTCGGCACAAACTGAGACGGTCCCTATCCAGGCAGTAGGTGTCGCTCAGGGATTTGGCCCGAATAGTAGGCCTACTCTCAGCCTCCATCCAGGCCATCTTCCAGGGCCCCCTCCACTATCGAGCCCTGCAACGCCTCAAAGCGGTGTATTTGCGCAGCGGGTGCCCTTACTCCCACAAGGTGGTTCTTTCCGAGGAGGCCCGGGAGGAGATTCAATGGTGGCTACAGCACATGGAAACCTGGAACGGCAAGGCAATTTTCGGGTCCGTACCAGATCTAGTAATAGAGTCCGACGCCAGCACAATAGGCTGGGGAGCCAGGTGCGGCGAATTTTCTACAGGAGGGTTGTGGTCTCCAGAAGAACGGAGATTACATATCAACTGCTTAGAACTCCTAGCAGGCTCCTTCGCCGTCCGCTGTTGGACAAGAGATTCCATCCAATCATCCGTCCTCCTAAAAATGGACAACATATCTGCGGTTCGCTATATCAACCATTTAGGGGGCACGAGGTCCAA
Organism: Calotriton arnoldi; assembly: GCA_963921515.1. Taxonomy (NCBI): domain Eukaryota; kingdom Metazoa; phylum Chordata; class Amphibia; order Caudata; family Salamandridae; genus Calotriton; species Calotriton arnoldi. The sequence continues at coordinate 1,535,917 of CAWUFW010002224.1, read as the reverse complement.
AGCCCTCTCCGACTTGGCCGCCGGTTTTTGGCAATACTGCCTGGACCATCAGGTGTCAGTCACGGCAGAGTACCTCCCTGGACGGGAGAACCAGGTGGTGGATTTTCAATCCCGCAATTTCAGGGATTCCAGCCTCTGGAAACTGGATCCAGACGTTTTTCGGAGGTTGAACGATCTTTGGGGTCCTTTTTCGATTGACCTATTTGTCTCGTGACTCGACCACCAACTCCCTCGGTTCTACAGCTGGAGGCCGGACCCACTGGCAGTGGCCACGGATGCCTTCCTCCAGGACTGGAGTCAGGAGAAGGGGTACGCCTTTCCCCCCTTCGCAATGATCACGAGAGTGACAGCTCAGATCAGGAGGCAGCGAGCGGAGGTGGTACTAGTCACCCCCTTTTGGAGATCTCAAGTCTGGTTTCCGGTTCTTCTGGAACTTTCTTGGGATTCTCCAATCCTACTCCCCCACTTTCCGGATCTCCTCCTGAGCCCCGACTAAGTTCCTCATCCTCCGATTCAGGGGAACTCGTTGTGGTTCATGGTGTGGAAGATTACAGGAGACGATGGGAGGTCCCGGGCCTTTCGGAAAAAGGCTGAAGAGTTCATGTCTAAGGCTTGGGCGGACAGTACAGTCAAACGTTACAGGTCCACTTGGGGCAGATGGTCCCGCTGGTGTGTGCGACGGAGTCTCAATCCCTTGGACGCTGATGTGGTCCACATCCTGAATTTTATGACCCACCTAGCCTCTAGTGGTCTGGCCTACAGATCAATAAACACCTTTTGTTCAGCCATCTCGGCGGGCCACGTACCGCTTAACAATGCAGCAGTTGGGGAGCATCCCCTCATATGAAGGCTTCTCCGGGGCATCAGACTGTCTCTGCCCCCGGAACCTCACTATTCGGCTCTCTGGGATGTGAATCAGGTCCCCAACTTGTTCTTATCTTGGCAACCTAACCGTTTTCTGTCACAGAAGGAGTTGTCGGCTAAGCTGACTATGTACCTCCGTCTCATTTCCTGCCGGTGTGTATCTGACGTGCGAGCTTTGGATATCACAGCCAGGATTTTGTACTCCGAATGGAGTGACGTTCACTCTGCAAAGAAGGACTAAGTGTCACAAAAGGACAATCTCATATCCGGAATTCCCAGATTCACCTAAATTGTGTGTAGTCCGCTGCTTGAAAGCATATAAGGAAATGACGGAGGAGTTTCGTCCTCCAGGGGAGCAGCAACTCCTTATTGCCTTACGTAAACCATTTAAGGCGGTGTCTTCGCCCACCATAGCCAGATGGGTTAGGTGGGTTATGCAAGACGCAGGTATAAGTCTCAAGGATTTTGGAGCTCACTCAGCTCGAGGGGCAATCGCCTCGAAAGCATTTGGCTTGGGTGCCCGTTTGGAGGATATCCTCAACGCGGCAGATTGGTCTTCGGACTCTACCTTTAAAAGGTTCTACTTCAAGCCGGTGCTGGATATGGCTCACCTTGTGGTGAGCAAGCTTTGAACTAGCTTAATCCTCGCCTTGAGTCCTGACATAGAATAAAAAAAATTCTTGCTATCGTAACGGAAAGTTTCAATTCTATTAAGGACTCTGAGGCGAGGATTATCCCGCCCTAGGGTTTTGAATGGAAATACCCACCCCGTATTGGAGTAAGTAATACAGTTTGATTTCTAGACTGTTGAGAATAATGATTGCGTTGTCATTTTTTTTTTTAAATCTGTCTCATAGCTATTCTTTTACAGGTTTGACGAATACCTGTTCGTTGAGTGAGGATGTGCCTTTGTCCTTGTAGGTTCTGATGCGAATAAACAGGATTCATGGAAGGGATCCAACGGCTGACTTCGCGCGACGAAAGAGGATGAAGGGCCAGTGAGGACAGACTAAGTTGTGGCTGGAGTGTCCCTGATTGGAGGCCTCAGGACTGTTCCTGATTGGACACTTTTCTTTACTACAATTCTCCTAATGGTTCATGGGAAATGTAGTCTTGTTTGTTAAAAATTGGCTGCTGTTAATAAAAGTGAAGATATAAGGCATAATAATCGCCTCCGAGTCCTTAATAGAACTGAAACTTTCTGTTACGATAGCTAGGAAATTTTTCATTCTCCCTCATACAATGCAGGGCAGCCTTTACACATGCAGCTAAGGATGAGGCCTTATCAGTAGCGGAGTGGTCAAAGGTGAGGAGCAACAGTGTGTCAACAGCATATAAATTGGTCACAAGACCATGCAATTCAATGAGTTTAGCTAAGGGGGCCATGTAGGAAGCTCGCTCTTTATATAGTGGGCCAAAACGTAGGACACTGTGTAAAGAGTCCAAGCAACCCTTATTGGTTTACAGAGGCAAAAATGTGAACACTAAATGCTCTCTCTTTTGTGGTATTGTGCGTGAGCAGTTTAGGATGATCAGAGGGTAGTGCTAAGCGTTTGTTGTATTCATAGTGGCAAGAAATGATACACACTGAAGAATAAATCCGAGACCAATTTAGAAAAATAAGTTGTATTTTTATATCAATCTTGATACCAAGAACTTCGTTATCGGATAAGTACTTTTTTAAATATCGATTTTTAAAGGGAAGTAAATAGGTCACTTAAATGCATCTTCACACAACAATGCTTCCCTGTGGGAGAAAAGGCACATGTTGCATACAGTTATTTATGGGCAATTTCCGGGGGTCTCGTTCAGGTCTTAGGTTTGTAGGGGGCCAAGGTCCAAAGTACCCCCAGCAGTTACCAGTTACCCATGCTGGGGCGTCCGGGTGCAGAAGTGCTGGTCGGGTTGGTAGCTGTGCAAGCTATGCCAGTGGAAAGAAGGCGGCCACCTAGAAACAGGCTGCAAAGGGGGACTTGGGGACAACGGGGGGCTCGGGCCACAATTGTCCTAGGAACAAGGGGGCACAGCCTGTTCATCGGTGCCCGGGCTGGGGCGAGTGGATGAAGAGTGGAAAGGTCAGCTGGGCTCTGAGTCCTAGAGCCTTGCGGATGTCGGTCTCGCCGGTTGAGGCATAATCAGGACAGCTGGGCCACTCTGGAGGTGGGTCCTGCAGTGCTGACATCTGTTGACGGCTGCTTGCTCTCAGTGTAGTGGGAGACCGGATCGGGCTCTCACAGGCTCGGTTTGCTGCAAGGGGTCCGGTACCGCAGGAATTGATCTTGTGCAACTCTGGTCGGTCCTGGTGTCCTCTCACTCGGTCGGGGAACAGATCTGATCTTCAGGAGCACAGGTACCACTTCCTGGGGGGTTGCTCTGTCAGGCTGGCCAGGGAGCGGCAATTCAGTTAACTGGACTTTGCGTCTTCGGACTGCAGGGGAGTAGCTACTTTACTCCAAGGGATATTACTGCCAAGTTGCAAAGGGCTGGCAGTCTCCCGGGGTTCTTAGAAGCTGTTCAGCTGCAGGACAAGCCGCTGGTCATGACTGTCGAGACTGGTGCAGGCAGGCAGGGTTTGGTGCCAAAAGTCTACAGTAAGCCTTCAGTTCTCACTTTCCTCATGGCTCTTATTTGTCCCCTTCTTCTGGATCCATCGAATTTGAGTTCCTGATATCAGGAGTGCCACCTAAATACTCAATTTAGGGGCATTAAAGGGAGTGACAGGTGGTTGATAATGGGCTACTTACCTTTAGGGTGACCACACTCTCTATAGGACCACTTCCTGTGGTAAGTGGACATAAATCATAAACACAAAAGAGCCCACGTTAATACGTGGGGAAGGGAACTAGAGGCGCGGGGTTCTAGGAGCTAGCAGCCTCCAACAACAAATGTTAACCACAGCAAGAGCTGCTCCTAGTGTAGTGACCACTATGGAATTAGGACTGAATTGTGAGTGAAAGCATCTCACAAAATGTGACGGACTGGTCTCACACACCACCGGGTGTCATGCTTCATCATTGACCAGTCCTCGCCCTCTAAAACCTTGGTTTGATAGAGGGCGGGCATACACCTGACGACAGGGATGCACTTCTAAGCCAAGTGGGGGCCCGTGAAAAAAAGGTGCCCGGTGCAGGCATTGTTTCTGTCCTCAGAGAGCGCGGGCTCTCACCTGCAGGGGGTCAGACACCTGTCTGTGGTGGCAAGCTGGTCTACACCAGTCAGCCAGTTACACTAGTAGTCGGTAGGTTTTCAAGGGGCACCTCTAAGGTGCCCTCTGGTTGCATGCATTAATAAATCCATCACTGGAATCAGTGTGGGTTTACTAATACGAGAGGTTTGATATCAAACATCTCTAGCACTTCATAAAAGCCAATAAACATACTGCATCACACCCAGACTAGGTCCCGACCCAAGCGTAGCACTGAAACCGCCCTTATGGCGGTTGTGGAAGATGCAAAAACAAAACTGATCTAGGAGGTATGGTGGCCCTCATCCTACTGGACCTAAGCTTGCCTTTGACACAATGGACCACAGGATCCTTATTAAGAGAGTTCGGAATGCAGGAGTATCAGGTCTGGCCCTTAAATGGGTCAGCTCATTTCTGGCTGACAGATCTTTTCAGGTCTTCGACAAAGCATGTTACTCTGGCATTTTTCCTCTAAGATGCGGGGTTCCACAGGACTCTTCTCTAAGCCCCACGTTGTTTAAACTATACATGCAACCTTTGGCCAACATTGTACTGACTTTTGGGATTTCATTGCTGTCCTATACAGCCGACACCCAGCTTGGGTTCTCCCTTACCCCAAATCTGCTGCTCCCTCCCTTGGGTCCTGCCTTGAGAGGGTAGCCAATTAGATGGACAAGTCTCGTCTAAAGCTCAAAACCGAGCTGATGCTATTAGGGAAAAATGCAAATCCTTATCTACCCTTGGGTTGGCCTGACTGTCTAGGTCTGCCTCCTGCCCCTACAACATTGGTCAAGAGTTTGGGGGTATGACTTGACTCAACCCTCTCCATGGAGACTCAAGCAACTAAACTTTCAGCCTGCTGATATGGGATCTTTAGAATGCTGTGGAACATTCTGTACCCAATTCCTCCTCTCTCCAAGAGGTTAGTAGTCCAGGCTTTTATTCTTTCTCACCTGGAGTACGGTAACTCCTTTTACTTGGGAGACCTAAAGCTGTGATTGGTAAACTTCAGGTGGTGAAAAATGCTGCAGCAAGGACGCTGTTAAAAATCCCTAGACACCACTCGGCGCCTCAGGCCCTGGCCGACCTACATTGGCTTCTGGTCATGCAGAGGATCAATTTCAAGGCACTGTGCATCTCACACAGAGCCTTTCATGATCGAGGTCCCTCCATCTCCAGACAGCTGATTGCTCCCTTTAAACTTGGTTGAGTTCTTAGATACGCTCACGCCCTACGGGCTGTAGTCCCATCCGTTACGAGGGAGGAAGATCCTTTAGATTTAATGTGGTAAGAACTCCCTGCCCCTCTCTTTGGGGACAATTGATAACGAACTGTCCTTTAGGAAACTGCTCAAAACCTTCCTGTTAGTGAACTAAACCCTAAGGAGCTTGCTGTCACAGACTGTGTTGCCCAACAGCGCTGGGATGACTTCGGTTCGCCATGCACTTTATAAATTCCACTAACAGAACATAACACAGCATGAAGCTGGGAAACTCGTAAATACCAGTTGTAGGAAAGTGCCTCTTTTTGCATGGTTAACCCCACTTTTTTTTGCCTGATGTGATTTACAACTGTAAGTGCACTGGGTCCCAGCTAACCAGATTCCCAGTGCCAGATCTCTTTCCCCAAAACTGGACCACGATTGGCACAACTTCAGCCACGCCCATAAGTCTTATAAGGGCTGCAGCACTGATTGTGGCACCCCAGGGCCCCCTCACCAAGGCTATGCACTCTTCCACTGCATGCTGCGTGTCTTGGTGTAGGAAAATCCTTAGAGTCGACATTGGACACAGCCCTGTGTGGCATGCCTGCCATACACTGCATAAGGTATAGGTAAGCCACCACGACTACAGGCCTTCAGCCCTAAGGCAGGATGCTCTATATCCTATGTGTGGGCCTAACTACATGAGAGATCGGCCTCTATGATGTCCAGCCTATTCTGAGATGTTGTAAGTGAACAGGGAAGCCATAAGGAGTACATGGGCTGGATGCTTGTCAACACAAGTTTCCTAGCTCCATGATGGATTCACTGATTTCTAAGATGTTTGGTACCAAACATCTGGTCTTACTAAATCCTCACTGATGCCAGTGTTGGATTTATTAATAAATTCACGCAGGAGACCCTTTCAGGAGGTCCCCTGAAAACCTAACCAAACACTAGTGGGGTCACAGGCCGGTTTCAAGCAGCCTGCCATCACCAGACCTCATGGACTGAGAGCCAGCGCTCTCAGAGGACCGAAACAATACCTGCTCTGGGCTTGGGTGTTTCACACCTCCTCTAGGACAGGATAGTCTACCCAGGCGGGACGCTTCAAAGGTGATGCCGCCTTTGAAATCCAACCCAGGGACGCTTAGATAGTGGGGGAGGCCAAGCCCCCTTCCCAGTTCCGCTTTTGATGGGAGGAAAGGCAAGAAGGAAAATGCTACTTACCCAGTAAGCATCTGTTTTTGGCATGTAGAGCTGTAGATTCATATGCGTTAGCATAGATCGCCATCTGGCGTTGGGCTTGGATGTTTGCACTTTGTTTTTGTTCGAAGAAGTCTTTGTAGTCACGAGGTAGGTGACTCTTCCTTCTGGTGATAGTGCGCATGGTCATCGACTCCATCCCCAGATTGTTTTTGCCATAAAGGGTGATGATGGAGTTAGTAAGAATAGAAAAGAGATGTCCATGTGTGTTGTATCTAAGTAAGATAGTACTGCAGCAGATAAAGGTACCCGGGGAGGCGGGTGGGTGCATATGAATCTACAGCTCTACATGCCAAGAACAGATGCTTAATGGGTAAGTAGCATTTTCCGTTCGAGGCATATGAGCTGTAGATCATATGCGTTAGCATAGACTATACAGCAGTTATCTTTGTAGCGGTGGCTGACCTGTATCTGTTGCAGTAGTTTGAAAAAGTGTTTTTAAGACAGCCTGGCCCACACTAGCTTGTTGTTTTGCATGCACATCTACACAGTAGTGCTTTGTGAATGTGTGAGGTGTAGACCAAGTTGCCGCTTTACATATGTCATCTAAGGGTATGGTCCCTAAGAATGCCATAGAAACCCCTATTTTGCGTGTGGAATGCGCTCTAGTGGGAACAGTTAATGTGCGTTTGGCTTTAGTGTAGCATATTTGGATGCATTTAACTATCCACCGTGCAATACCAGCCTTTGAAATGGGATTGCCTTTATGTGGTGGTGAAAAAGCAACAAAGAGTTGTTTGGTTTTCCTAAAAGACTTCGTTCTTTCCATGTAATAAAGTATTGCTCTTTTAACGTCCAGTGTGTGAAGAGCACGTTCTGCCACTGAGTCTGGTTGAGGGAAAAACACAGGTAGTTCAACAGACTGATTGAGATGAAAGGCAGAAACAACCTTAGGTAAACATTTTGGATTGGGCCTAAGAACCACTTTATGATGATGAATTTGTAAAAATGGTTCTTGTATGGTTAGTGCCTGGAGTTCACCAACTCTCCTAAGAGATGTGATGGCTATAAGAAAAGCTACCGTCCAAGTGAGGAACTGCAGTTCACATTTGTGCATAGGCTAAAATGGTGGGCCCATGAGTCTTGTAAGGACAATATTAAGGTTCCATACTGGAGATGGTGGAACCCTTGGTGGAATGATTATTTTGAGTCCTTCTATAAATGCTTTGATAGCGGGCACTCTAAACAAAGACAAGTGTCAGTTTTGTAAGCGGCTATTGCAGCGAGATGCAATTGTATAGATGTGTATGCTATATTACATCGTTGTAGGTGTAAGAGATAGCAAATGATGTTTTGAATGGAAGCATCTAGTGGATTGATTTGATTATTTGTACAATAAATCACAAATCGTTTCCACTTTGCTGCGTAGCATGCTCTTGTGGTAGGACGTCTAGCCTCTTTAATGACGTTCATGCAGTCTGGCGAGAGGTTAAGGTAGCCAAACTCTCTGATTTCAGGTGCCAGATCACAAGGTTGAGTTGACTGGGATCTGGATGTCTTATCTCTCCATGGTTCTGAGTGAGAAGCTTGGGTGAGAGGTGTAGTTTTTTGATGAGGAACTACAGATAGTTCTAACAGTGTTGTGAACCAAGGTTGTCGAGCCCATGTGGGAGCAACTAGGATCATTGTGAGGGAATGTTGCTGGACCTTCCGAACCACTATTGGATTGAGCGGGAGAGGCGGAAAAGCGTATGCAAATGTCCCTGACCAGTTGATCCATAGCGCATTGCCTTTGGACAACGGGTGTGGATACCTGGAGGCAAAGCTTGGGAATTGTGCGATCTGGTGTGTGGCGAACAGATCTATTTCTGGGTAGCCCCACATTTGAAAGAATGGAAGGAGAACTTGAGGATGTAACTCCATTCGTGGATCTGTTGTCGTTGACGACTGAGCAGATCTGCAATGTGATTGTCTACTCCTGGAAGGTGTTCCGCAAGGAGATGTATCTTTTGAGGTATGGCCCATTTCCATATGGCCTGAGCTAGTAGGGAATATGTCCCTCCCTGTTTTTGTACATAGTACATTGCCGTCATGTTGTCTGTACGGACTAGGACAGCTTTGCGGACTATGTGGACTTGAAAGGCTTTTAGTGCTATGTAAGTGTGGGGAAGGATCGATGTCCAGACTGAACCGGGTTAGAGACGGTTTTATTCTACAATAACTTCTTCTTTTAACAGAGGCCAGTATTAACAGTCAATGATAATGCTTCTTATCACGAAGTTGCTAGATGCGTTGCTCCTCCCTCCTTGGATTGCTGAACTCCTTCTCTTGAATGCGTCTCTCCGGCACATAGAGAAAAGGGAGAACAGTGTCACTGCCTCAGTACTTCAGTGTAATGGGGAAGGGAGTGAGGGAACACCCGCGGAGTGCCTTACAGAACCGGAAGGTGTGCTCGTGCAGGGGAAACGGGTAACCGGGGGAACACAAATAGGGAGAAGAAACCTAACGTTTGGTCTTCTTACTCCCTCCAACCCACCCCGCAACCTGGCTCCGTACCTTCGTAAGCCACGTTCCTCCAGGAACGCGGCTGGGCGAAGCGAGGAAACGTTGGCATCCTGGCGTATCCGACGTCCTCGGTTCTTCTCCTACGAGCGGCTGCTTCTCTGCTACAGCGTTCGGGATTCCTTCTTCGGCGTTCTCCTCGTCTTCACTCCTGCTCCTTCCCTGGTGATTACACACCTGGATAAGGGATTCCCCAGGTTTTCTTGGTCCTTGCGTGATGACGTCTCGGCTGTGGGCGGCGTCTGCCGAGTCCGACTTCCAATTAAAGGAGCCCTGACCCGAGAAAAAGGTATCCGCTACCTGCGTGGTTTCGGGCGTGGGAACCCAGTCGTTCTGCTCCTCGGGCCAGTAGTCCTGCCGTGGGGAAAGAAGAGGACTGTTGAGCGGAGGTACGGTCCACCCGGAGTCAGTTGATTCATGACCCTCCCGGTCTAGAGGGGAATCGTGACATGCTAGAAAAATTGCCAGTAGTTCCAGGTGGTTTATGTGGAACCTTTTTTGTTGTGGAGTCCATAAGCCCTGAATGGTGTGATTGTGAAGATGAGCTCCCCAGCCGATGAGCGATGCGTCTGCTGTTAGCACTATTTGTGGAACTGGGTCGAGGAACGGCCGCCCTTTGGAAAGGTTTTGTGTGTTCCACCACTGCAGAGAGCGATGTGTGCGGCTGTCTACCAACACCAGATCTGTTAACAGACCTGGAGCCTGGTTCCACTGACGTGCTAAGCATTCCTGAAGAGAACGCATTTGAAGTCTTGCATAAGGGACGAGTAGAATGCAAGAGGCCATCATCCCGATTAATTGCATGAACACTCGAGCTGGTAACGAGTATTGAGGCTGGAATTGTGATATTAGAGCCTGCATATTGCGTATTCTGACTGGGTTGGGGTACGCTAGAGCTTTGAGAGTGTCTATTTTAGCTCCTAGATATACTTGTGTGCTGGACGGTTGGAGGTGGGACTTGGTGAGGTTCACCGTAAATCCTAATTGGTGAAGCAACCGAATTGTCTTGTGGGTGTGTTGAAGACAAGTGTGTTGTGCGTTGGCTTTTATGAGCCAATCGTCCAGATAAGGAAACACATGAATGTGTTGTCTTCTTAAGTAAGCTGCAACCACCGCTAGGCACTTGGTGAAAACTCTGGGTGCTGTGGTTACTCCGAAGGGGAGGACTTTGAATTGGTAATGTTGTCCGTCCACCACGAACCTGAGATATTTCCTGTGTGCTGGGTGAATAGGAATGTGGAAGTTGGCGTCTTTTAAATCCAGAGTGGAAAGGAAGTCGCCTTGTTGAATCAACTGGAGAACCTGTTGGAGAGTGACCATGTGAAAATGGTCTGACTGAATGTAGAGGTTGAGCTATCTGAGGTCTAATATTGGCCTGAGAGAGCCGTCCTTTTTTAGAATGAAAAAATATAGAGAGTAAACCCCCTTTCCCTGATGAGTGAAGGGGACTGGTTCTATTGCATGTTTTTGTAACAGGGAGAGAACCTCTTTTTTTTTTTTTTTTTTTAGGAGGGTGAGATGTTCTGAGGACATGGCATGATGTTTGGGGGGAATATTTGGTGGAGTGGAGGTAAGTTCCAGGCAATAACCATACTGGATAATTTGTCTTACCCACTTGTTTGTTGTGATGGAATTCCAGACAGGTAGGAACTGAGAGAGACGTCCCCCGATAGGAGTGGAATGATCGGGGGAAGTGAAGGGAAGTCATTGTTTGGTGGCAGTGGAAGTACGGCTGGAGTTCCCTCTGGTTCTTCCTCTACTGTTATTTCCTCTGTACCCTCCCCGAAAATATCCTCTAGAGGAGGAAGTTTGATTGGGACCTTTGTAGGCGGATGAATTGTCTGATGCCATTGTCTTGGAGCCACCCCTATAAAAGGAGCGGCGAAAGGAGACACTACTTGAAGGTAGTTGTAAGGCCCCCATGGACTTGGCAGTCTCTGTGTCCTTTTTCATTTTTTCTAATGAGGAATCAACCGTTGGACCAAAAAGGTGTTCCTGATCAAAAGGCTGATTAAGTATTTCTGTTTGCACCTCTTGCTTGAATCCAGAAATTCGAAGCCAAGCGTGTCTGCGTAATAAAACGCTGGTGTTAATGGCACGAGAAGCTGTGTCAGCCGCATCCAGGGCACATTTTATAGAAGTGTTTGATATAAGCTTGCCCTCTTGAATAAGGTCATTAGCTTTACTTTTGTATTGCTCTGGCAAGTGTTACATTAGCTTTTCTAGCTGGTCGTAGTGAGCTCTATCATAGCGCGCTAGAAGTGCTTGAGCATTGGAAATGCGCCAATGATTGGCAGCTTGTGACGCAATTCTTTTGCTAGAGGCGTCTATAAGCCTTGACTCTTTGTCAGGAGGAGCAGCGTCGCCTGTAGCTTGTGAATTAGCTCTTTTGCGTGCATTAGAGACGACAAGAGAGTCTAAAGGTAACAGACCTTTGATATAGACTGGGTCTGTGGGAGCGGCTTTATATTTTTTTTATCTACCCTTGGTGTAAGCACCCTAGTTCTAACAGGGTCTTTGAATACTTCACTGGCGTGTTTTATCATGCCTTTGAGCATGGGTAAAGTATTAGTAGATTTGTGGGAGGGAGTGAACGTCTCCAACAAAAAATCTTCTTCCAGGGGATCAGTATGTAGTTCCACCCCATGGTACTGGGCAGCTCTGTTAATGAGCTGCGCGAAGCCAATATTATCATCAGGTGGTGATGGTCTGGAGGGATACAAATCTGGATCATTATTATGGTCTGGATCCTTATCATAATCATCCCAGGGGTCTGTGTCCTGTGGTATGTTGCCCTGATAGTCATCCCCATCGTCATAATCATGATCATGTGGCTCAGGTGAGAACACTGGTGGTGTGAGTTTGAAGGGGAAATTAATAAATTGGGATCAAGAGGTGGAGGAGAGGGAGGTATGTAAGGGGGAGAGGGGTTAGTACCCATGTCTTTCCTCTTTAGGGGTATATGGTAGTCCTGCAGAGAATCAAGCTTCCGTTTTTTAGGGAGCGTTGCTAGAAGTTGTCCAGTTTCAGGGTCAATATGCAACCGTTTTTGTTTTGGGTCCAAAGGGTCCTGTGGAGGACGATCTTTGGATTGAGTGTCTTTGTTAGTTTGCTTGGATTCAGAGAGTCTTTTAATAGGGGTAGTCTCTGAAGCTTTAGATTTGGAGTCTGTGTGCTTCCTCGGCTCCGAGCCCTTCGGTGCGGGGTGTTTGGGCTCCGAAGGTTTAAGCTTTTCCGAAGGTTTAGCTTTAGATGGTTTCGGCTCCGAAGCTGTAGGTTTAGCCGGTGTCGGCTCCGAAGCTTTGAGTTTAGCCGGTATCGGCTCCGGGGGTTTGGGTCTACCCGGTGTCGGCTCCGAGGGTTTGGCTTTATCCTTCGAAGCCGTCGAGCCCGATGGTCACAAATGGTTTTCTTCGATCGGAATGATCGACAGGCCTCACACAGCTGACTTCTTCATGCTCCGGGGATAGGCAGAGGTTACAGACCTCGTGCAGATCTGTGTGTGGGAACTTAGCACCAGACCCGGGGCATTTTTTAAATGGAGTCCGTTCCATGGACTGCTGGCGTGGGTGGCGCGGATAGGCCTCGCGGCCGGGTCGAAGCTCCCGATCGAAATTCCTGGATTTTATGATGCGCGTCAAGAGAGAAGTCGCGTTCGAAAACAATACCGTCGAGTGGTAAGGATTGCGCGTCGAATAGGTTCGAGGACGATACCGAACCGGAGCGCCGCAATACACATCCGAACCCGATGGCGGAAAAAAACATCTGGGGATGGAGTCGATGACCATGCGCACTATCACCAGAAGGAGGAGTCACCTACCTCGTGACTACAAACACTTCTTCGAAGAATAACAAAGTGCAAACATCCGAGCCCAACACCAGATGGCGATCTATGATAACGCATATGATCTACAGCTCATATGCCTCGAACAATTAGTTCGCTGAGGAGGCAGGTCCCCCCTAAGCTTACACCACCCCTAGGGCAGGGCAGGCGAAGTGAACACCTCCCTGAAATTCCACCATCTTGAGATGGTGAGAAAATCTCCAATCAGGGTTAGGGTAGTGCCTCTTCCCACAGGAAGTAATCACTAGAGGGTATAGACACCCTAAAGGTAAGTAGCCCATTGGCTACTACCTGTCTTCCCTTGTAAGGCCCTTAAGTTCAGTATTTAAGTGGCTCCAGAGACCTTAACTTCAGGTGGACTGACCTATAGAAGATAAAAGAAGAAGACATGCTGCTGATCCATAAACTGAGCCCTGCTGCAGAAGAAACAGGCGCCAAACCCTGCCAACTGCGAAACGACTCAACAACTGTGCACAGGACCCTACCCAAGACCTGTGCAGCGTCCAAGAACCCCAGAGCCCTGACAGCCTTTGCCAATTGCCTGGGGCCTCCCCTTTGAACAAGTGGCACACTCCTGGCAAAAGACCACCACAAAGTGAAGACCTGCACAGACTGTGTCGACGTGACTCATCTTGTCACCCAAAAGTTGCAGCAGCTAAGGCCTGTTGGTCACCAGTCTAGTAACCGACCCCTTCAACGCATCCACCAGCCTGAAGGATCCTCACAGTACCTGCGACTGACGCTGGAAATAGCCCTGCTCCTGTGAGCCTGAACCCACCTTCTGGTGGCTTTGAATGCATGAAAGCAGAAAATGGGGGACGACCGCGGAGGACTGCTCGCACCACACCGGTAGGTGAACAATGCAGATGAAAAACCAATTCTGAATCCCTAGCACCTCCGATCTAGGAAACTCAGAACTGCCTGCTGTGCTCCAGCTCTGGGACTTCCAAAACTCTGACTCCCCTGGAGTAGAACTTCCCCTGAACTCTGGGCGACTGTTGTCTCCCCAAAACTCCGTGGTGGAGTGTTGCTTCCATCGACCGCAACAGTAAATGTGTTGGCGGTACTCCGCTATCTAACCCTATGCTTTTTTCCCCTTTGACCGCAACGGTCTCTGCCTGACGGTATTGACTGTGGTTGCTTAAAAACCTTTAAGCATTTGTGTTTTTTTATCTGCATCGGTTAAGGGTGGTCTAACAGTGACTAGAATGCTGGTCAGGGAGCCTGCTTTCATCCATTACAGACCGATGACTGGTCTGGATGATTTTCAAGGCTGGGTGGGAGGGCGTCACATCGGGGGGGGGGGCAAGGGAGGTGATGTGAAGGGCAGGGTAGGGTGGAGGGATGGGGGGGGCCACCAACAGGGGTGGAAAATCCAGAGTGAGTGTACTAGGATATCTGAAAAGTATAGGTATTGAAGGGCTGTTTAGACAGCAAAAGGTTGCATTTACTTTTATTTATTTAAATGGGTAAAATACATATATACTCAATTAATGTGGGGGGCCTATATAATAAGACCAAACGATTAAGGGTGGCTCAGGTGTTAAGACTGCAAGGAGCAGATGCTATATGCCAGGAGTAGATGCATATGGCATGGGGTAATAGGGCAACCTTGATGATTAAGGGCTACACCTTAGTGGCATGTTCCACCCAATCCTCTACCATAAGGGGGGTTGCTATTCATGTTAGGAACAATATGGGACCAGTAAAACGAGTCTCGGAAGACAAGTGGGATAGATGGGCTGTGGCTGCACTCCCCGTGGGACTGACTGTATGCACCATTTATGGCTCGAACCAGGACGACCCTAAGGTACTGCATGACTTAGAAGTGGAATTGGCATCATGGCCTGATCCCTTGGTAATCTGTGGAGACCTGAATATACATCTGGAAGGGAATGAGACCCGAACCTATAAATACCAAGGTCAGAAACCACAAGTGTATAGGGTACTTGATACCCTAAAAACTAGCTATGATCTGACCGATGTTTGGGTGGCTAAGAAACCTGCTGATCCAGGGTACACATATTTCTCATGTCCATATAGGAAGCATGTCAGACTTGATTACTTCTTAGTCCCCAGCACTGTGCTTGGGAACGTAGGGATTAAGAAATTACCTAGGCTGTTGAAGACCATAACCATCTAATTTTGGATATTAGGGTTAAGGGTGTTGTGAAGGTCCCACCTAGATGGATATTTGATAGGAAATTGCTTTCCTTGTTTGTTCAATATATTCGGCGATGGGTTGTAGATTCTTTTGATATAAATTGTTATAGCGCCTCTCGGGGATGGTCTGGGATAGTTTTAAAGCCGGCTTTCGGGGGGAAGTGATTTGTTTTGTGTGACGGATGTGGAAGAAACAGAAGGATGAAATCAAAGATCTGATGGGAAGATTAGCCGCCATGGAACAAGACCATACCCTAGCAATAAGTCACAGGCACTGAAAGGCAGTTGCAGCAGGATATTATGTTGGTTAAAGCAGAAATCAATAGCTATTATAACAAAAGGCTTGCAGAAGGATATCAGGCATATAGGGATCAAAGTTATGAATATGGTGAGTCTGTGGGAAAACTATTAGCCCTCTGCACAAGGTCAGAAACAGGCTAGGAATAACATTGCAGGATTAACTGGGCTGGATGGGAGATACACAACAGAGGTAGAGGGTATTCTTAGTATACTTGAAAATTTCTACAAGGAACTATACCAACAGGATACCCATAACATCACCTTTACTGGAAGAGAGGAAAATGTAAGGGGGGTGTCTGGAGGGATTTGCTATGTAACAAGGCAGGAGTTGGAGGCAAATATTACACTTGAGGAAGTCCCAAGTGCTCTCCAATCGATGGCCTCAGGAAATGCCGCAAGTCCCGACAGAATTCCACTGGAGCTATATAAAGTATGTCAGGTGGAGTTAGCACCCCTACTCTTGGATCTATTCCTACGCATACAGCATAATGGGTGCCCTCCGGAGTCTTGGCAGAGAACAGATATTGTTATCTTTCCAAAGAAAGATAAACCTCTGGATAATCCCACCTTCTATCGGCTGATCTCACTTATAAACTCAGATGCCAAACTGTATTAAAAAATATTGGCAAATCGTCTAGAAAGGATCATAGCGCACCTAGTCACCCCATGGCAACATGGCTTAATACCTGGTCGGGGGACCACCGATCATGTCAGGCGAGCCATCGCCTTGTTTGACATAACCGAACAAACAGGAGACAAGTTGGCTATGATCCTCCTGGACGCGAAAAGGCCTTTGACCGAGTGTCATGGCAGTATCTATGGGGGGTCTTGGCACACATTGGGCTTGGCTTACGTTTTATCACGGCTATTCAGGCACTGTATTTCAAGCTATACGCCAGGCTTCAAATTATGGGAAGGGAATCTCGAAGTATTAAGGTCACGAGAGGAACAAGACAGGGTGCCCTTGCTCCCCAATCTTGTTTGTTCTATACATCGACCCGTTTATTAAGCAAAGTTTGCAAAGTCGAATAATAAAGCCTGTGTGTGTGTATGGATACCAAACAAAAGTAATGGCATACGCAGATGACATTGCTGTTCTCACCTCAGATCCGGAGAGGGCAATGGAAGAAGTAAAGAGTTTGGCAAGGGAATATAGCAGGAACTCACGATATCCCCTGAATAAGGAGAAAACGCAGCTAGTGTGTGCTCCTAACATTGTCTAATCGGACCCCCGTAGAAAAGAGGTGGCAACATATCTAGGGGTTAGGATCACTAGTAAGGTTGACTCTATATGGCCGATCAATTTGAATCCTTTAGTTACTAAGATTAGTACTGATCTAAGACAAATGGACAGGTTTTACTTATCAATCATCGGCAGATGTAATATTCTTAAAATGGTTATGCTTACCAAGCTGCTTTATTTATTTCGATTTACCCCCTCAAAGTGGAAGGTACTATGCTCAAGAAACTAGATTCTATCTTCACTAATTTTATTTGGCACTATAAAAAAATCAGACGATCTCTAAAAAAATCTATCCCTACCGCAGGAACAAGGAGAGTGGGCGGCTCCCAATTTAGGATTTTATTACTATTCTGCCTTCTTGCAGCAGATGGCGATTCTGTTTATACCATCAAAAACAAACATAAATGCAGGTAATCAGGAATATGGAGCTCCAATTCCCACTATATATGAGCTAGCCATAGGAAGGGCGGCATGGGGGGTTTTGCTTTGACAGGTGGAGGTCAGCTATTAAAAAAAAACGCAATTCAAGTGTTTAATGGCAGCCTGGAAGGTTTGGGGCAAAGCGGCTAAACTACTGCAGGTACCAAGATATAAATCGGTACACTCCATTATGACGGGCTTCCCTCAATTTCATATGACACAATGAGTAGACAATGGGAGCAGTCCGGTATTACCAAGATAGGAGATATGTATTCCGTCGAACAAAGACACCCACTTTTAGATCTACAAAAAGAATATGGATTAAGTGCTGGCTCTGGTATTAAGTATATACAGATCACGAGATTTTTAGATCAAATTGGTGCCGAATTACTCTCCTTAGTTAATATCCCCCTTTTGGAAGTGGTTAACCACCCGGAGTGCCGTGTAAAGCACATTTATAAAATCCTAGTGGATTCTATGCCGGATGATTTAGAGAAAGTTGAAGACAACTGGGCTAGGAAGCTGGGCAATGGAGACACAGACATGTATAGGTCAATCGCACTAGGAAAGGAAATCTTTTTATCAGTTAGCTTGAAAGCCCAGTACTATAAAACGATCTTCAATCTTTACTTTACTCCTGCAAAGCTATTTGGTTGGGGCAAAAGGGAAGATGATAAACGCCCTAGGTGCGTGCAAGGCCAAGCTGACATGATACACATGTCTTTTAGCTGTGTAAAACTGCAAACTTTAAAATAAGGGATGGAGGATTCCTGCAAGGGGTGTTAGGAAGGCAAGTTTCTATTACGCCACTTATGATGCTTCTGGGTTATGACAATAAAGCGTCATAGGACATATCCCAGGTTAACTTTGTTGTTCATCTCAGTTGCAGTAGCTCGGCTCCTTATAGCAACTAGATGGAAGGCTCTTGAGCTCCCTACATATCAAACCTGGCTGGGTCGCCTACTTGGTATATATAACAAAGAAATAGCCCTATATAATTGTAAGGGGAGGCGTCCTAAGAAAAGGGGCCAAAAGATCTGGTCCCCCCTGACTAAGCTGTTTACCAAAGATCAGGGCAATAGGGACTGGCTTGTACATGACTCTTAGGAGGGGAATGTCTGGCAGTGGTATATCTCATGGCTTTAACTTTGAATTTGTAGGAGATCCACAATATTAGCAAAATGTTACCTGTTGTAATTTATTCCCCCTCTTTTAAAAGAAACTGGTATAATTAACTGTCAGTATAACCCATTTATATGTAAATCAATGAATTTGGTCCAAATTATTTATATATGTACTTGTATGAATTTGATAACTATTGTTTACTTAAAGGTTGTATTTTTTCACTTTCTCTCTGAGCAAAAAAACATTTATAAAAAAAAAACATTTGTGTCTTGAACTGCATTTGGCTAAAAATCGAAATACAAGCATTTATTAACTGCTGAACGAAGGCTTTGGTTTCTGGAAATATATAAATATATATATTTATAAAGATATGATTTTATTTTTTGCTAATTTGTCTCCGATTTATTCTCAAGAGTGTGTCTCATTTATTGCCTCCGTATGTGACAAATGCTTAGCACTACCCTCTGATGAGCCTAACTGCTCACCCACACTACCACAAAAAGAGCATTAGAATTATCTGCTTTTACCTATTGGGGATCCACTTGACTCTCTGCACAGCGTACTTCATTTAAGTATACTATTTAGAGAGCCAGCGTCCTAAACCATTGTAAAGCACATGCTCTCAAAATGGCTTCCCTATTCACTTGTAATACCCACGAATCGACAGACATCACAAGGGCATATCTGCTCCTGTGGATATGCCCACACCTGTTGTATAGTGCACCCTGCCTTAGGGCTGTAAGGCCTGCCATAGAGGTGGCTTACCTATACTGCATGCAGTGTCTGCAGGCATGGCACACAGGAGCTTTTTTCTGCACCATGGCACGCAGCCTGCAAAGGCAATTTACATGTTGGTGCTGAGGGGTCCCTTATGGTGGCACAATACATGCTGCAGCTCTTAGGGAACCTCTTTAGCCTCCTTGCCCTTGGTATGAGGGTTACTATTTACTAGAGATTACAGGGGTTGCTAAAAGTATTGCCAATTGGGGGAACAAGCGTACAGTTTTAGGGAAAGAGATCTGGCTCTGGGGACCTGGATAGTAGGAACCCAGGGCCTTTCTGCCAAAATTGCATCAGATACCAGTAAAAATGTGGGGGTGGCAATGTCAACAAGCATTGGCATAGCCAATGGGTCTCGCTTTTGGGACCTTATAAGTGTTTAGCCATGCAACAGTTGATGTTGTTGCACCAAGGATATTGTGCTGCATAACTAAATACTTATAAGGTCCCAAAAGCGAGACCTATTGGCTATGCCAATGCTTGTTTAATGTCGTAGATGACCCCAACAAAAGAAGCCCAAGAGTAAAGGAAATTAGCAACTCCGATTACTTATCTTTCTTCTATCAAATAAAACCCCATTTTAAGTTTGTGATTTCAGTGGCGATGCTCATGTTTTCGGTCAAAACCCATAGCGAAAACCCCAGGATGAATGTGTTATGGGTAAATGGCTGATAAAAGGTGGGTAAGACAAATACACAGCTTGCCATTTAAATACTTTATGCCCACCAAGCTAGTATTCGCAACATAATCCCCAAACGTGCATGCACAGTAAGACGTAACGGTGCCATTTTTTTAAGTGCGCTAAACAGGATTACAAATGCAAGATTTCCAGTTTCTTTTCGCGAAGATTTCGCACAAACGTTCAGCATTAAACATCGCACAAAAACATACAACCAGTCTAGAATCGATGGTTCAGATTTTTTAAGACAGTTTTACAATGGCAAGAAAATAGGAGCAAGCAATACGGTTAACGAGCTATAAACGAAGGAACACAAACTGGTCAATTAAAAACATTTATGCGTCGCTTTATTCGTCGACTCAGCGTTTGAATATCGGACGAAAGAGGGTAAATTAGCACTAATCTTTGGCGCGCTCGAAATCCAAAGGCCGGGGAGCAGATCTGCAACCGGAGAGTCTTCCCATGCCGCCGGGAGACACCTCGCAGGGCGGGCGTTTTCCATCTGACAAAGAATCTGCCATCTCAAGTCTCCCTCTCCTGTGCTTCTTTACACCCCCCTTCAGCTGAAGAAAAAACAACCCGGGCACAACAGTAACAACATAGCCTCAGACGGTTTAACGGCTCAAAAAGCGCTCGTGCTGAACCCAACGGCTTAGTTAAAACCAAGACACTGGGAAAAAAAAGAGGGTGGAGATTGCCAAAGATTATTTTTCTTTCTGTTAAACTCCCCACCCCCTCCTGCGCAGTCGGCAGTCTCTCGCCTTCTTCCGATGCTGATGAAGGGGGCGGAAAATAAAAACAAGACAGCAATAAAAAAAAAAGAAGCCCGCGAGCGGTGCGCGCGCGAGAGCGTGCACCATGGCATATTGCTTGCGGTTACCCGCACGGCCGCGATAATTGAAAACACATGGCGGCCGTGCGGGTAACCGCACGGAAAAGGCCATTGTGCACGAGCGTGTGGTCAGCTTTTGGAAGCCCCTTACATAAAGTCTCGCAGAGCAACGCATGCGCGCTATTCTAGGCTCGACCTAAAAAGGGGCACTTTCCTACAGGATATAGATATATATATATAATGCTACTTACCCAGTATGCATCTGTTCTTGGCATATAGAGCTGTAGAGTCATATGCAATGCATAGATCGCCATCTAGTGTTGGGTCCGGATGTTTGCACTTTGTTTTTCTTCGAAGAAGTCTTTCCAGTCACGAGGTAGGTGACTCCTCCTTTCGGTGATAGTGCGCATGGGCATCAACTCCATTGTTAGATTGTTTTCCAGCAGAGGGTGATAATGGAGTTAGTAAGAGTAGTAAAAGGAGATGTCCATGAATGCATGTATCTAAGTAAGATATTACTGCAACAGGTATAGGTACCCGGGGAGGCGGGTGGGCGCATATGACTCTACAGCTCTATATGCCAAGAACAGATGCATACTGGGTAAGTAGCATTTTCCGTTCGAGGCATATGAGCTGTAGATCATATGCTATGCATAGACTATATAGCAGTTATCTCCCAAAGCGGTGGCTAACCTGTATCTGTTGCAGTGGTCTGAAATAGTGTACGTAAAAATGCCTGGCCCACTCTAGCTTGTTGTCTTGCTAACACATCTACACAATAGTGTTTTGTGAATGTGTGAGGTGTAGACCATGTTGCATCTTTGCATATGTCATCTATGGGTATATTTACTAAGAATGCCATAGAATCCCCCAGCTTGCGTGTAGAGTGCGCTCTGGGGGGGGAACTGTTAATATTAGTTTTGCTTTTGCATAGCATATTTGAATGCACTTGACTATCCACCTTGCAATACCTGATTTTGATAAGGGATTGCCTTTGTGTGGTGGAGCAAAAGCAACAAAAAGTTGATTTGTGTTACGGAAAGGTTTTGTCCTTTCTATGTAATAAAGCAATGCTCTCTTCACATCTAATGTGTGTAGGGCACGTTCTGCCACTGAATCTGGTTGAGGGAAGAACATGGGTAACTCAACCGACTGATTGATATGAAAAGCAGAAATGACTTTAGGAAGGAATTTAGGATTAGTCCGAAGAACCACTTTATTTTTGGTGCATTTGTAAAAAGGGTTCTTCTATAGTTAATGCCTGAAGCTCACTTACTCTTCTGAGTGATGTGATAGCCACGAGGAAAGCAGTTTTCCATGTGAGAAATTGCAGTTCACATTTGAGCAATGGCTCAAAGGGTGGACCCATTAGTCTAGTGAGAACAATGTTGAGATTACATATTGGAGCAGGTGGACGTCTCGGGGGGATGACTCTTTTGAGTCCCTCCATAAAGGCTTTGATAACAGGCACTCTAAAAAGAGATAGATGTTGTCTATTTTGGAGGTATGCAGCTATTGCAGCCAGTTGTAAGAGTATGGAAGTGTACGCTAAATTGGACCGTTGCAGATGTAACAAATAACATATAATGTTTTGTACAGAAGCATCAAGCGGGTTGATGTGGTTTTTACAGTATATTGCAAACCGCTTCCACTTTGCTGCATAGCAGGCTCTTGTAGTAGGACGTCTAGCTTCTTTGATAATATTCATGTAGTCTTGCAGAAGATTAAGATAGCCAAACTCGAAGACTTCAGGAGCCAGATCGCCAGATTGAGTTGACTGGGGTCCGGATGTCTTATGTCTCCATGGCCCTGTGTGAGAAGATTGGGTGTAAGACGTAGTTTTTGGTGAGGAACTACTGAGAGTTCCAATAGGGTTGTGAACCAAGGTTGCCGTGCCCAAGTGGGAGCAACTAGGATTAGTGTCAGGGACGCTTGTTTGAGTTTCTGAACCACTAATGGAATGAGTGGGAGAGGCGAAAAGCGCAAGCAAATATCCCTGACCAATTCATCCATAGTGCATTGCCTTTGGAGAATGGGTGTGGATACCTGGACGCGAAGTTTGGGCATTTTGCGTTTTGGTATGTGGCGAACAGGTCTATGTGAGGGACTCCCCAACGTTGAAAGTAAGGAAGGAGGACCCGAGGGTGGAGTTCCCATTCGTGTATTTGCTGTATATGCCTGCTGAGGAGATCTGCAATCTGGTTCTTGACTCCTGGGAGATGTTCTGCTAGGAGATAACGTTTGTGCTGAATGGCCCACTTCCAGATGTCTTGGGCTAAGTGGGACAGTTGGAGAGAGTGTGTCCCCCCCTGTTTTTGTATGTAATACATGGCTGTCATGTTGTCTGTGCGAATTAGGACAGCTTTGCCCTGTAGGTGAGTTTGAAACGCCTTGAGTGCTAGAAATTTTGCAAGCAGCTCTAGGTCATTGATGTGGAGCAACTTCTGTTGTTGGCTCCACAAGCCTTGCAATGTGTGTTGGTGTAGATGAGCCCACCCAGCCAGTGAGGGACGTGTCAGCTGTCAGTACTATCTGTGGAACCGGGTCTATGAACGGCCATCCTTTTGATAATTTTTGTGTGTTCCACCACTGCAAAGAGCGATGAGTACGGCTGCTTACCAACACTAGATCGGTTAATAGACCTTGAGACTGGTTCCACTGACTGGCTAAGCATTCTTGAAGTGGACGCATGTGTAGTCTGGCATGGGGAACTATCATGATGCAGGATGACATCATTCCCAGTAGCTGCATGTAAGTTCGAGCTGGAATCCAATTGTTGGGTTGAAAGCGGAGAACTAAAGCCTGAATATTTCAAAGTCTGCCTGAGGTGGGAAAACAAGAGTTTTTTGAGTATCTATTGTGGCTCCTAGGTAGTCCTTTGTATTGGTTGGTTGGAGATGTGACTTTGGCACATTTATTGTGAACCCTAGTTGATGCAGTAGCTGAATTGTTTTTAAAGTGTGCTGCCGACATTGTTGGTACATGCTGGCTTTTATGAGCCAATCGTCTAAGTATGGGAAGACGTGGATGCTTTGTCTCCTTAGCTGTACAAAAGAGGATGATGGACGGAACGCTTGAGCCAATCAAACACTCACCCCCAGTCAACTGATCTGGGTTTAATCCATCATCATTCTTTAGCTCACTCCACCACCCCAGTTCAGACATGGCCATATGCAAATCAGTCTGACCCTGTGCCTCATGGGAACAGTCCAGCCCGAACTGCCAAGCCATGTCTTCCCTGGACCGGAAACAAGCATCCTAGGACCGGTTTCTGGCATTTCAGCCGTCATCAGCCTTTTTTCTTGCTTGAATCCAGTGGCAAAGTGAGCAAGGGACCCACGTCTGGGCATACCCCCGCCAACTTAGGGCGACCAAAGCGATACAAAAGGGGATGATGGACGGAACGTTTGAGCCAATCAGTTCGGGCTGGACTGTTCCCATGAGGCACAGGGTCAGACTGATTTGCATATGGCCATGTCTGAACTGGGGTGGTGGAGTGAGCTAAAGAATGATGATGGATTAAACCCAGATCAGTTGACTGGGGGTGAGTGTTTGATTGGCTCAAACGTTCCGTCCATCATCCCCTTTTGTATCGCTTGGTCGCCCTAAGTTGGCGGGGGTATGCCCAGACGTGGGTCCCTTGCTCACTTTGCCACTGGATTCAAGCAAGCCTGGCTGATGACGGCTGAAATGCCAGAAACCGGTCCTAGGATGCTTGTTTCCGGTCCAGGGAAGACATGGCTTGGCAGTTCGGGCTGGACTGTTCCCATGAGGCACAGGGTCAGACTGATTTGCATATGGCCATGTCTGAACTGGGGTGGTGGAGTGAGCTAAAGAATGATGATGGATTAAACCCAGATCAGTTGACTGGGGGTGAGTGTTTGATTGGCTCAAACGCTCCGTCCATCATCCTCTTTTGTATCGCTTGTTCGCCCTAAGTTGGCGGGGGTATGCCCAGACGTGGGTCCCTTGCTCACTTTGCCACTGGATTCAAGCAAGCCTGGCTGATGACGGCTGGAATGCCAGAAACCGGTCCTAGGATGCTTGTTTCCGGTCCAGGGAAGACATGGCTTGGCAGTTCGGGCTGGACTGTTCCCATGAGGCACAGGGTCAGACTGATTTGCATATGGCCATGTCTGAACTGGGGTGGTGGAGTGAGCTAAAGAATGATGATGGATTAAACCCAGATCAGTTGACTGGGGGTGAGTGTTTGATTGGCTCAAACGTTCCGGTCCATCATCCTCTTTTGTACAGCTAAGGAGACAAAGCATCCACGTCTTCCCATACTTAGACGATTGGCTCATAAAAGCCAGCATGTACCAACAATGTCGGCAGCACACTTTAAAAACAATTCAGCTACTGCATCAACTAGGGTTCACAATAAATGTGCCAAAGTCACATCTCCAACCAACCAATACAAAGGACTACCTAGGAGCCACAATAGATACTCAAAAACTCTTGTTTTCCCACCTCAGGCAGACTTTGAAATATTCAGGCTTTAGTTCTCCGCTTTCAACCCAACAATTGGATTCCAGCTCGAACTTACATGCAGCTACTGGGAATGATGTCATCCTGCATCATGATAGTTCCCCATGCCAGACTACACATGCGTCCACTTCAAGAATGCTTAGCCAGTCAGTGGAACCAGTCTCAAGGTCTATTAACCGATCTAGTGTTGGTAAGCAGCCGTACTCATCGCTCTTTGCAGTGGTGGAACACACAAAAATTATCAAAAGGATGGCCGTTCATAGACCCGGTTCCACAGATAGTACTGACAGCTGACACGTCCCTCACTGGCTGGGTGGGCTCATCTACACCAACACACATTGCAAGGCTTGTGGAGCCAACAACAGAAGTTGCTCCACATCAATGACCTAGAGCTGCTTGCAAAATTTCTAGCACTCAAGGCGTTTCAAACTCACCTACAGGGCAAAGCTGTCCTAATTCGCACAGACAACATGACAGCCATGTATTACATACAAAAACAGGGGGACACACTCTCTCCAACTGTCCCACTTAGCCCAAGACATCTGGAAGTGGGCCATTCAGCACAAACGTTATCTCCTAGCAGAACATCTCCCAGGAGTCAAGAACCAGATTGCAGATCTCCTCAGCAGGCATATACAGCAAATACACGAATGGGAACTCCACCCTCGGGTCCTCCTTCCTTACTTTCAACGTTGGGGAGTCCCTCACATAGACCTGTTCGCCACATACCAAAACGCAAAATGCCCAAACTTCGCGTCCAGGTATCCACACCCATTCTCCAAAGGCAATGCACTATGGATGAATTGGTCAGGGATATTTGCTTGCGCTTTTCGCCTCTCCCACTCATTCCATTAGTGGTTCAGAAACTCAAACAAGCGTCCCTGACACTAATCCTAGTTGCTCCCACTTGGGCACGGCAACCTTGGTTCACAACCCTATTGGAACTCTCAGTAGTTCCTCACCAAAAACTACGTCTTACACCCAATCTTCTCACACAGGGCCATGGAGACATAAGACATCCGGACCCCAGTCAACTCAATCTGGCGATCTGGCTCCTGAAGTCTTCGAGTTTGGCTATCAAATCAGTCTGACCCTGTGCCTCATGGGAACAGTCCAGCCCGAACTGCCAAGCCATGTCTTCCCTGGACCGGAAACAAGCATCCTAGGACCGGTTTCTGGCATTCCAGCCGTCATCAGCCAGGCTTGCTTGAATCCAGTGGCAAAGTGAGCAAGGGACCCACGTCTGGGCATACCCCCGCCAACTTAGGGCGAACAAAGCGATACAAAAGAGGATGATGGACGGAACGTTTGAGCCAATCAAACACTCACCCCCAGTCAACTGATCTGGGTTTAATCCATCATCATTCTTTAGCTCACTCCACCACCCCAGTTCAGACATGGCCATATGCAAATCAGTCTGACCCTGTGCCTCATGGGAACAGTCCAGCCCGAACTGCCAAGCCATGTCTTCCCTGGACCGGAAACAAGCATCCTAGGACCGGTTTCTGGCATTTCAGCCGTCATCAGCCAGGCTTGCTTGAATCCAGTGGCAAAGTGAGCAAGGGACCCACGTCTGGGCATACCCCCGCCAACTTAGGGCGACCAAAGCGATACAAAAGGGGATGATGGACGGAACGTTTGAGCCAATCAAACACTCACCCCCAGTCAACTGATCTGGGTTTAATCCATCATCATTCTTTAGCTCACTCCACCACCCCAGTTCAGACATGGCCATATGCAAATCAGTCTGACCCTGTGCCTCATGGGAACAGTCCAGCCCGAACTGCCAAGCCATGTCTTCCCTGGACCGGAAACAAGCATCCTAGGACCGGTTTCTGGCATTCCAGCCGTCATCAGCCAGGCTTGCTTGAATCCAGTGGCAAAGTGAGCAAGGGACCCACGTCTGGGCATACCCCCGCCAACTTAGGGCGAACAAAGCGATACAAAAGAGGATGATGGACGGAACGCTTGAGCCAATCAAACACTCACCCCCAGTCAACTGATCTGGGTTTAATCCATCATCATTCTTTAGCTCACTCCACCACCCCAGTTCAGACATGGCCATATGCAAATCAGTCTGACCCTGTGCCTCATGGGAACAGTCCAGCCCGAACTGCCAAGCCATGTCTTCCCTGGACCGGAAACAAGCATCCTAGGACCGGTTTCTGGCATTCCAGCCGTCATCAGCCAGGCTTGCTTGAATCCAGTGGCAAAGTGAGCAAGGGACCCACGTCTGGGCATACCCCCGCCAACTTAGGGCGAACAAAGCGATACAAAAGAGGATGATGGACGGAACGTTTGAGCCAATCAAACACTCACCCCCAGTCAACTGATCTGGGTTTAATCCATCATCATTCTTTAGCTCACTCCACCACCCCAGTTCAGACATGGCCATATGCAAATCAGTCTGACCCTGTGCCTCATGGGAACAGTCCAGCCCGAACTGCCAAGCCATGTCTTCCCTGGACCGGAAACAAGCATCCTAGGACCGGTTTCTGGCATTCCAGCCGTCATCAGCCAGGCTTGCTTGAATCCAGTGGCAAAGTGAGCAAGGGACCCACGTCTGGGCATACCCCGCCAACTTAGGGTGAACAAAGCAATACAAAAGAGGATGATGGACGGAACGCTTGAGCCAATCAAACACTCACCCCCAGTCAACTGATCTGGGTTTAATCCATCATCATTCTTTAGCTCACTCCACCACCCCAGTTCAGACATGGCCATATGCAAATCAGTCTGACCCTGTGCCTCATGGGAACAGTCCAGCCCGAACTGCCAAGCCATGTCTTCCCTGGACCGGAAACAAGCATCCTAGGACCGGTTTCTGGCATTCCAGCCGTCATCAGCCAGGCTTGCTTGAATCCAGTGGCAAAGTGAGCAAGGGACCCACGTCTGGGCATACCCCCGCCAACTTAGGGCGAACAAAGCGATACAAAAGAGGATGATGGACGGAACGCTTGAGCCAATCAAACACTCACCCCCAGTCAACTGATCTGGGTTTAATCCATCATCATTCTTTAGCTCACTCCACCACCCCAGTTCAGACATGGCCATATGCAAATCAGTCTGACCCTGTGCCTCATGGGAACAGTCCAGCCCGAACTGCCAAGCCATGTCTTCCCTGGACCGGAAACAAGCATCCTAGGACCGGTTTCTGGCATTCCAGCCGTCATCAGCCAGGCTTGCTTGAATCCAGTGGCAAAGTGAGCAAGGGACCCACGTCTGGGCATACCCCCGCCAACTTAGGGCGAACAAAGCGATACAAAAGAGGATGATGGACGGAACGTTTGAGCCAATCAAACACTCACCCCCAGTCAACTGATCTGGGTTTAATCCATCATCATTCTTTAGCTCACTCCACCACCCCAGTTCAGACATGGCCATATGCAAATCAGTCTGACCCTGTGCCTCATGGGAACAGTCCAGCCCGAACTGCCAAGCCATGTCTTCCCTGGACCGGAAACAAGCATCCTAGGACCGGTTTCTGGCATTCCAGCCGTCATCAGCCAGGCTTGCTTGAATCCAGTGGCAAAGTGAGCAAGGGACCCACGTCTGGGCATACCCCCGCCAACTTAGGGCGAACAAAGCGATACAAAAGAGGATGATGGACGGAACGCTTGAGCCAATCAAACACTCACCCCCAGTCAACTGATCTGGGTTTAATCCATCATCATTCTTTAGCTCACTCCACCACCCCAGTTCAGACATGGCCATATGCAAATCAGTCTGACCCTGTGCCTCATGGGAACAGTCCAGCCCGAACTGCCAAGCCATGTCTTCCCTGGACCGGAAACAAGCATCCTAGGACCGGTTTCTGGCATTCCAGCCATCATCAGCCAGGCTTGCTTGAATCCAGTGGCAAAGTGAGCAAGGGACCCACGTCTGGGCATACCCCCGCCAACTTAGGGCGAACAAAGCGATACAAAAGAGGATGATGGACGGAACGTTTGAGCCAATCAAACACTCACCCCCAGTCAACTGATCTGGGTTTAATCCATCATCATTCTTTAGCTCACTCCACCACCCCAGTTCAGACATGGCCATATGCAAATCAGTCTGACCCTGTGCCTCATGGGAACAGTCCAGCCCGAACTGCCAAGCCATGTCTTCCCAGGACCGGAAACAAGCATCCTAGGACCGGTTTCTGGCATTCCAGCCGTCATCAGCCAGGCTTGCTTGAATCCAGTGGCAAAGTGAGCAAGGGACCCACGTCTGGGCATACCCCCGCCAACTTAGGGCGAACAAAGCGATACAAAAGGGGATGATGGACGGAACGTTTGAGCCAATCAAACACTCACCCCCAGTCAACTGATCTGGGTTTAATCCATCATCATTCTTTAGCTCACTCCACCACCCCAGTTCAGACATGGCCATATGCAAATCAGTCTGACCCTGTGCCTCATGGGAACAGTCCAGCCCGAACTGCCAAGCCATGTCTTCCCTGGACCGGAAACAAGCATCCTAGGACCGGTTTCTGGCATTCCAGCCGTCATCAGCCAGGCTTGCTTGAATCCAGTGGCAAAGTGAGCAAGGGACCCACGTCTGGGCATACCCCCGCCAACTTAGGGCGAACAAAGCGATACAAAAGAGGATGATGGACGGAACGCTTGAGCCAATCAAACACTCACCCCCAGTCAACTGATCTGGGTTTAATCCATCATCATTCTTTAGCTCACTCCACCACCCCAGTTCAGACATGGCCATATGCAAATCAGTCTGACCCTGTGCCTCATGGGAACAGTCCAGCCCGAACTGCCAAGCCATGTCTTCCCTGGACCGGAAACAAGCATCCTAGGACCGGTTTCTGGCATTCCAGCCGTCATCAGCCAGGCTTGCTTGAATCCAGTGGCAAAGTGAGCAAGGGACCCACGTCGGGGCATACCCCCGCCAACTTAGGGGCGAACAAAGCGATACAAAAGAGGATGATGGACGGAACGTTTGAGCCAATCAAACACTCACCCCCAGTCAACTTATCTGGGTTTAATCCATCATCATTCTTTAGCTCACTCCACCACCCCAGTTCAGACATGGCCATATGCAAATCAGTCTGACCCTGTGCCTCATGGGAACAGTCCAGCCCGAACTGCCAAGCCATGTCTTCCCTGGACCGGAAACAAGCATCCTAGGACCGGTTTCTGGCATTCCAGCCGTCATCAGCCAGGCTTGCTTGAATCCAGTGGCAAAGTGAGCAAGGGACCCACGTCGGGGCATACCCCGCCAACTTAGGGCGAACAAAGCGATACAAAAGAGGATGATGGACGGAACGCTTGAGCCAATCAAACACTCACCCCCAGTCAACTGATCTGGGTTTAATCCATCATCATTCTTTAGCTCACTCCACCACCCCAGTTCAGACATGGCCATATGCAAATCAGTCTGACCCTGTGCCTCATGGGAACA
The DNA here is from genome assembly GCA_963921515.1 of Calotriton arnoldi. Lineage (NCBI taxonomy): Eukaryota > Metazoa > Chordata > Amphibia > Caudata > Salamandridae > Calotriton > Calotriton arnoldi. The sequence goes on along the minus strand of CAWUFW010002224.1, from coordinate 1,505,626 downwards.
GTCCAGCCCGAACTGCCAAGCCATGTCTTCCCTGGACCGGAAACAAGCATCCTAGGACCGGTTTCTGGCATTCCAGCCGTCATCAGCCAGGCTTGCTTGAATCCAGTGGCAAAGTGAGCAAGGGACCCACGTCTGGGCATACCCCCGCCAACTTAGGGCGACCAAAGCGATACAAAAGGGGATGATGGACGGAACGTTTGAGCCAATCAGTTCGGGCTGGACTGTTCCCATGAGGCACAGGGTCAGACTGATTTGCATATGGCCATGTCTGAACTGGGGTGGTGGAGTGAGCTAAAGAATGATGATGGATTAAACCCAGATCAGTTGACTGGGGGTGAGTGTTTGATTGGCTCAAGCGTTCCGTCCATCATCCCCTTTTGTATCGCTTTGGTCGCCCTAAGTTGGCGGGGGTATGCCCAGACGTGGGTCCCTTGCTCACTTTGCCACTGGATTCAAGCAAGCCTGGCTGATGACGGCTGGAATGCCAGAAACCGGTCCTAGGATGCTTGTTTCCGGTCCAGGGAAGACATGGCTTGGCAGTTCGGGCTGGACTGTTCCCATGAGGCACAGGGTCAGACTGATTTGCATATGGCCATGTCTGAACTGGGGTGGTGGAGTGAGCTAAAGAATGATGATGGATTAAACCCAGATCAGTTGACTGGGGGTGAGTGTTTGATTGGCTCAAGCGTTCCGTCCATCATCCTCTTTTGTATCGCTTTGTTCGCCCTAAGTTGGCGGGGGTATGCCCAGACGTGGGTCCCTTGCTCACTTTGCCACTGGATTCAAGCAAGCCTGGCTGATGACGGCTGGAATGCCAGAAACCGGTCCTAGGATGCTTGTTTCCGGTCCAGGGAAGACATGGCTTGGCAGTTCGGGCTGGACTGTTCCCATGAGGCACAGGGTCAGACTGATTTGCATATGGCCATGTCTGAACTGGGGTGGTGGAGTGAGCTAAAGAATGATGATGGATTAAACCCAGATCAGTTGACTGGGGGTGAGTGTTTGATTGGCTCAAGCGTTCCGTCCATCATCCTCTTTTGTACAGCTAAGGAGACAAAGCATCCACGTCTTCCCATACTTAGACGATTGGCTCATAAAAGCCAGCATGTACCAACAATGTCGGCAGCACACTTTAAAAACAATTCAGCTACTGCATCAACTAGGGTTCACAATAAATGTGCCAAAGTCACATCTCCAACCAACCAATACAAAGGACTACCTAGGAGCCACAATAGATACTCAAAAAACTCTTGTTTTCCCACCTCAGGCAGACTTTGAAATATTCAGGCTTTAGTTCTCCGCTTTCAACCCAACAATTGGATTCCAGCTCGAACTTACATGCAGCTACTGGGAATGATGTCATCCTGCATCATGATAGTTCCCCATGCCAGACTACACATGCGTCCACTTCAAGAATGCTTAGCCAGTCAGTGGAACCAGTCTCAAGGTCTATTAACCGATCTAGTGTTGGTAAGCAGCCGTACTCATCGCTCTTTGCAGTGGTGGAACACACAAAAATTATCAAAAGGATGGCCGTTCATAGACCCGGTTCCACAGATAGTACTGACAGCTGACACGTCCCTCACTGGCTGGGTGGGCTCATCTACACCAACACACATTGCAAGGCTTGTGGAGCCAACAACAGAAGTTGCTCACATCAATGACCTAGAGCTGCTTGCAAAATTTCTAGCACTCAAGGCGTTTCAAACTCACCTACAGGGCAAAGCTGTCCTAATTCGCACAGACAACATGACAGCCATGTATTACATACAAAAACAGGGGGGACACACTCTCTCCAACTGTCCCACTTAGCCCAAGACATCTGGAAGTGGGCCATTCAGCACAAACGTTATCTCCTAGCAGAACATCTCCCAGGAGTCAAGAACCAGATTGCAGATCTCCTCAGCAGGCATATACAGCAAATACACGAATGGGAACTCCACCCTCGGGTCCTCCTTCCTTACTTTCAACGTTGGGGAGTCCCTCACATAGACCTGTTCGCCACATACCAAAACGCAAAATGCCCAAACTTCGCGTCCAGGTATCCACACCCATTCTCCAAAGGCAATGCACTATGGATGAATTGGTCAGGGATATTTGCTTGCGCTTTTTCGCCTCTCCCACTCATTCCATTAGTGGTTCAGAAACTCAAACAAGCGTCCCTGACACTAATCCTAGTTGCTCCCACTTGGGCACGGCAACCTTGGTTCACAACCCTATTGGAACTCTCAGTAGTTCCTCACCAAAAACTACGTCTTACACCCAATCTTCTCACACAGGGCCATGGAGACATAAGACATCCGGACCCCAGTCAACTCAATCTGGCGATCTGGCTCCTGAAGTCTTCGAGTTTGGCTATCAAATCAGTCTGACCCTGTGCCTCATGGGAACAGTCCAGCCCGAACTGCCAAGCCATGTCTTCCCTGGACCGGAAACAAGCATCCTAGGACCGGTTTCTGGCATTCCAGCCGTCATCAGCCAGGCTTGCTTGAATCCAGTGGCAAAGTGAGCAAGGGACCCACGTCTGGGCATACCCCCGCCAACTTAGGGCGAACAAAGCGATACAAAAGAGGATGATGGACGGAACGCTTGAGCCAATCAAACACTCACCCCCAGTCAACTGATCTGGGTTTAATCCATCATCATTCTTTAGCTCACTCCACCACCCCAGTTCAGACATGGCCATATGCAAATCAGTCTGACCCTGTGCCTCATGGGAACAGTCCAGCCCGAACTGCCAAGCCATGTCTTCCCTGGACCGGAAACAAGCATCCTAGGACCGGTTTCTGGCATTCCAGCCGTCATCAGCCAGGCTTGCTTGAATCCAGTGGCAAAGTGAGCAAGGGACCCACGTCTGGGCATACCCCCGCCAACTTAGGGCGAACAAAGCGATACAAAAGAGGATGATGGACGGAACGCTTGAGCCAATCAAACACTCACCCCCAGTCAACTGATCTGGGTTTAATCCATCATCATTCTTTAGCTCACTCCACCACCCCAGTTCAGACATGGCCATATGCAAATCAGTCTGACCCTGTGCCTCATGGGAACAGTCCAGCCCGAACTGCCAAGCCATGTCTTCCCTGGACCGGAAACAAGCATCCTAGGACCGGTTTCTGGCATTCCAGCCGTCATCAGCCAGGCTTGCTTGAATCCAGTGGCAAAGTGAGCAAGGGACCCACGTCTGGGCATACCCCCGCCAACTTAGGGCGAACAAAGCGATACAAAAGAGGATGATGGACGGAACGCTTGAGCCAATCAAACACTCACCCCCAGTCAACTGATCTGGGTTTAATCCATCATCATTCTTTAGCTCACTCCACCACCCCAGTTCAGACATGGCCATATGCAAATCAGTCTGACCCTGTGCCTCATGGGAACAGTCCAGCCCGAACTGCCAAGCCATGTCTTCCCTGGACCGGAAACAAGCATCCTAGGACCGGTTTCTGGCATTCCAGCCGTCATCAGCCAGGCTTGCTTGAATCCAGTGGCAAAGTGAGCAAGGGACCCACGTCTGGGCATACCCCCGCCAACTTAGGGCGAACAAAGCGATACAAAAGAGGATGATGGACGGAACGCTTGAGCCAATCAAACACTCACCCCCAGTCAACTGATCTGGGTTTAATCCATCATCATTCTTTAGCTCACTCCACCACCCCAGTTCAGACATGGCCATATGCAAATCAGTCTGACCCTGTGCCTCATGGGAACAGTCCAGCCCGAACTGCCAAGCCATGTCTTCCCTGGACCGGAAACAAGCATCCTAGGACCGGTTTCTGGCATTCCAGCCGTCATCAGCCAGGCTTGCTTGAATCCAGTGGCAAAGTGAGCAAGGGACCCACGTCTGGGCATACCCCCGCCAACTTAGGGCGAACAAAGCGATACAAAAGAGGATGATGGACGGAACGCTTGAGCCAATCAAACACTCACCCCCAGTCAACTGATCTGGGTTTAATCCATCATCATTCTTTAGCTCACTCCACCACCCCAGTTCAGACATGGCCATATGCAAATCAGTCTGACCCTGTGCCTCATGGGAACAGTCCAGCCCGAACTGCCAAGCCATGTCTTCCCTGGACCGGAAACAAGCATCCTAGGACCGGTTTCTGGCATTCCAGCCGTCATCAGCCAGGCTTGCTTGAATCCAGTGGCAAAGTGAGCAAGGGACCCACGTCTGGGCATACCCCCGCCAACTTAGGGCGAACAAAGCGATACAAAAGAGGATGATGGACGGAACGCTTGAGCCAATCAAACACTCACCCCCAGTCAACTGATCTGGGTTTAATCCATCATCATTCTTTAGCTCACTCCACCACCCCAGTTCAGACATGGCCATATGCAAATCAGTCTGACCCTGTGCCTCATGGGAACAGTCCAGCCCGAACTGCCAAGCCATGTCTTCCCTGGACCGGAAACAAGCATCCTAGGACCGGTTTCTGGCATTCCAGCCGTCATCAGCCAGGCTTGCTTGAATCCAGTGGCAAAGTGAGCAAGGGACCCACGTCTGGGCATACCCCCGCCAACTTAGGGCGAACAAAGCGATACAAAAGAGGATGATGGACGGAACGCTTGAGCCAATCAAACACTCACCCCCAGTCAACTGATCTGGGTTTAATCCATCATCATTCTTTAGCTCACTCCACCACCCCAGTTCAGACATGGCCATATGCAAATCAGTCTGACCCTGTGCCTCATGGGAACAGTCCAGCCCGAACTGCCAAGCCATGTCTTCCCTGGACCGGAAACAAGCATCCTAGGACCGGTTTCTGGCATTCCAGCCGTCATCAGCCAGGCTTGCTTGAATCCAGTGGCAAAGTGAGCAAGGGACCCACGTCTGGGCATACCCCCGCCAACTTAGGGCGAACAAAGCGATACAAAAGAGGATGATGGACGGAACGCTTGAGCCAATCAAACACTCACCCCCAGTCAACTGATCTGGGTTTAATCCATCATCATTCTTTAGCTCACTCCACCACCCCAGTTCAGACATGGCCATATGCAAATCAGTCTGACCCTGTGCCTCATGGGAACAGTCCAGCCCGAACTGCCAAGCCATGTCTTCCCTGGACCGGAAACAAGCATCCTAGGACCGGTTTCTGGCATTCCAGCCGTCATCAGCCAGGCTTGCTTGAATCCAGTGGCAAAGTGAGCAAGGGACCCACGTCTGGGCATACCCCCGCCAACTTAGGGCGAACAAAGCGATACAAAAGAGGATGATGGACGGAACGCTTGAGCCAATCAAACACTCACCCCCAGTCAACTGATCTGGGTTTAATCCATCATCATTCTTTAGCTCACTCCACCACCCCAGTTCAGACATGGCCATATGCAAATCAGTCTGACCCTGTGCCTCATGGGAACAGTCCAGCCCGAACTGCCAAGCCATGTCTTCCCTGGACCGGAAACAAGCATCCTAGGACCGGTTTCTGGCATTCCAGCCGTCATCAGCCAGGCTTGCTTGAATCCAGTGGCAAAGTGAGCAAGGGACCCACGTCTGGGCATACCCCCGCCAACTTAGGGCGAACAAAGCGATACAAAAGAGGATGATGGACGGAACGCTTGAGCCAATCAAACACTCACCCCCAGTCAACTGATCTGGGTTTAATCCATCATCATTCTTTAGCTCACTCCACCACCCCAGTTCAGACATGGCCATATGCAAATCAGTCTGACCCTGTGCCTCATGGGAACAGTCCAGCCCGAACTGCCAAGCCATGTCTTCCCTGGACCGGAAACAAGCATCCTAGGACCGGTTTCTGGCATTCCAGCCGTCATCAGCCAGGCTTGCTTGAATCCAGTGGCAAAGTGAGCAAGGGACCCACGTCTGGGCATACCCCCGCCAACTTAGGGCGAACAAAGCGATACAAAAGAGGATGATGGACGGAACGCTTGAGCCAATCAAACACTCACCCCCAGTCAACTGATCTGGGTTTAATCCATCATCATTCTTTAGCTCACTCCACCACCCCAGTTCAGACATGGCCATATGCAAATCAGTCTGACCCTGTGCCTCATGGGAACAGTCCAGCCCGAACTGCCAAGCCATGTCTTCCCTGGACCGGAAACAAGCATCCTAGGACCGGTTTCTGGCATTCCAGCCGTCATCAGCCAGGCTTGCTTGAATCCAGTGGCAAAGTGAGCAAGGGACCCACGTCTGGGCATACCCCCGCCAACTTAGGGCGAACAAAGCGATACAAAAGAGGATGATGGACGGAACGCTTGAGCCAATCAAACACTCACCCCCAGTCAACTGATCTGGGTTTAATCCATCATCATTCTTTAGCTCACTCCACCACCCCAGTTCAGACATGGCCATATGCAAATCAGTCTGACCCTGTGCCTCATGGGAACAGTCCAGCCCGAACTGCCAAGCCATGTCTTCCCTGGACCGGAAACAAGCATCCTAGGACCGGTTTCTGGCATTCCAGCCGTCATCAGCCAGGCTTGCTTGAATCCAGTGGCAAAGTGAGCAAGGGACCCACGTCTGGGCATACCCCCGCCAACTTAGGGCGAACAAAGCGATACAAAAGAGGATGATGGACGGAACGCTTGAGCCAATCAAACACTCACCCCCAGTCAACTGATCTGGGTTTAATCCATCATCATTCTTTAGCTCACTCCACCACCCCAGTTCAGACATGGCCATATGCAAATCAGTCTGACCCTGTGCCTCATGGGAACAGTCCAGCCCGAACTGCCAAGCCATGTCTTCCCTGGACCGGAAACAAGCATCCTAGGACCGGTTTCTGGCATTCCAGCCGTCATCAGCCAGGCTTGCTTGAATCCAGTGGCAAAGTGAGCAAGGGACCCACGTCTGGGCATACCCCCGCCAACTTAGGGCGAACAAAGCGATACAAAAGAGGATGATGGACGGAACGCTTGAGCCAATCAAACACTCACCCCCAGTCAACTGATCTGGGTTTAATCCATCATCATTCTTTAGCTCACTCCACCACCCCAGTTCAGACATGGCCATATGCAAATCAGTCTGACCCTGTGCCTCATGGGAACAGTCCAGCCCGAACTGCCAAGCCATGTCTTCCCTGGACCGGAAACAAGCATCCTAGGACCGGTTTCTGGCATTCCAGCCGTCATCAGCCAGGCTTGCTTGAATCCAGTGGCAAAGTGAGCAAGGGACCCACGTCTGGGCATACCCCCGCCAACTTAGGGCGAACAAAGCGATACAAAAGAGGATGATGGACGGAACGCTTGAGCCAATCAAACACTCACCCCCAGTCAACTGATCTGGGTTTAATCCATCATCATTCTTTAGCTCACTCCACCACCCCAGTTCAGACATGGCCATATGCAAATCAGTCTGACCCTGTGCCTCATGGGAACAGTCCAGCCCGAACTGCCAAGCCATGTCTTCCCTGGACCGGAAACAAGCATCCTAGGACCGGTTTCTGGCATTCCAGCCGTCATCAGCCAGGCTTGCTTGAATCCAGTGGCAAAGTGAGCAAGGGACCCACGTCTGGGCATACCCCCGCCAACTTAGGGCGAACAAAGCGATACAAAAGAGGATGATGGACGGAACGCTTGAGCCAATCAAACACTCACCCCCAGTCAACTGATCTGGGTTTAATCCATCATCATTCTTTAGCTCACTCCACCACCCCAGTTCAGACATGGCCATATGCAAATCAGTCTGACCCTGTGCCTCATGGGAACAGTCCAGCCCGAACTGCCAAGCCATGTCTTCCCTGGACCGGAAACAAGCATCCTAGGACCGGTTTCTGGCATTCCAGCCGTCATCAGCCAGGCTTGCTTGAATCCAGTGGCAAAGTGAGCAAGGGACCCACGTCTGGGCATACCCCCGCCAACTTAGGGCGAACAAAGCGATACAAAAGAGGATGATGGACGGAACGCTTGAGCCAATCAAACACTCACCCCCAGTCAACTGATCTGGGTTTAATCCATCATCATTCTTTAGCTCACTCCACCACCCCAGTTCAGACATGGCCATATGCAAATCAGTCTGACCCTGTGCCTCATGGGAACAGTCCAGCCCGAACTGCCAAGCCATGTCTTCCCTGGACCGGAAACAAGCATCCTAGGACCGGTTTCTGGCATTCCAGCCGTCATCAGCCAGGCTTGCTTGAATCCAGTGGCAAAGTGAGCAAGGGACCCACGTCTGGGCATACCCCCGCCAACTTAGGGCGAACAAAGCGATACAAAAGAGGATGATGGACGGAACGCTTGAGCCAATCAAACACTCACCCCCAGTCAACTGATCTGGGTTTAATCCATCATCATTCTTTAGCTCACTCCACCACCCCAGTTCAGACATGGCCATATGCAAATCAGTCTGACCCTGTGCCTCATGGGAACAGTCCAGCCCGAACTGCCAAGCCATGTCTTCCCTGGACCGGAAACAAGCATCCTAGGACCGGTTTCTGGCATTCCAGCCATCATCAGCCAGGCTTGCTTGAATCCAGTGGCAAAGTGAGCAAGGGACCCACGTCTGGGCATACCCCCGCCAACTTAGGGCGAACAAAGCGATACAAAAGAGGATGATGGACGGAACGCTTGAGCCAATCAAACACTCACCCCCAGTCAACTGATCTGGGTTTAATCCATCATCATTCTTTAGCTCACTCCACCACCCCAGTTCAGACATGGCCATATGCAAATCAGTCTGACCCTGTGCCTCATGGGAACAGTCCAGCCCGAACTGCCAAGCCATGTCTTCCCTGGACCGGAAACAAGCATCCTAGGACCGGTTTCTGGCATTCCAGCCGTCATCAGCCAGGCTTGCTTGAATCCAGTGGCAAAGTGAGCAAGGGACCCACGTCTGGGCATACCCCCGCCAACTTAGGGCGAACAAAGCGATACAAAAGAGGATGATGGACGGAACGCTTGAGCCAATCAAACACTCACCCCCAGTCAACTGATCTGGGTTTAATCCATCATCATTCTTTAGCTCACTCCACCACCCCAGTTCAGACATGGCCATATGCAAATCAGTCTGACCCTGTGCCTCATGGGAACAGTCCAGCCCGAACTGCCAAGCCATGTCTTCCCTGGACCGGAAACAAGCATCCTAGGACCGGTTTCTGGCATTCCAGCCGTCATCAGCCAGGCTTGCTTGAATCCAGTGGCAAAGTGAGCAAGGGACCCACGTCTGGGCATACCCCCGCCAACTTAGGGCGAACAAAGCGATACAAAAGAGGATGATGGACGGAACGCTTGAGCCAATCAAACACTCACCCCCAGTCAACTGATCTGGGTTTAATCCATCATCATTCTTTAGCTCACTCCACCACCCCAGTTCAGACATGGCCATATGCAAATCAGTCTGACCCTGTGCCTCATGGGAACAGTCCAGCCCGAACTGCCAAGCCATGTCTTCCCTGGACCGGAAACAAGCATCCTAGGACCGGTTTCTGGCATTCCAGCCGTCATCAGCCAGGCTTGCTTGAATCCAGTGGCAAAGTGAGCAAGGGACCCACGTCTGGGCATACCCCCGCCAACTTAGGGCGAACAAAGCGATACAAAAGAGGATGATGGACGGAACGCTTGAGCCAATCAAACACTCACCCCCAGTCAACTGATCTGGGTTTAATCCATCATCATTCTTTAGCTCACTCCACCACCCCAGTTCAGACATGGCCATATGCAAATCAGTCTGACCCTGTGCCTCATGGGAACAGTCCAGCCCGAACTGCCAAGCCATGTCTTCCCTGGACCGGAAACAAGCATCCTAGGACCGGTTTCTGGCATTCCAGCCGTCATCAGCCAGGCTTGCTTGAATCCAGTGGCAAAGTGAGCAAGGGACCCACGTCTGGGCATACCCCCGCCAACTTAGGGCGAACAAAGCGATACAAAAGAGGATGATGGACGGAACGCTTGAGCCAATCAAACACTCACCCCCAGTCAACTGATCTGGGTTTAATCCATCATCATTCTTTAGCTCACTCCACCACCCCAGTTCAGACATGGCCATATGCAAATCAGTCTGACCCTGTGCCTCATGGGAACAGTCCAGCCCGAACTGCCAAGCCATGTCTTCCCTGGACCGGAAACAAGCATCCTAGGACCGGTTTCTGGCATTCCAGCCGTCATCAGCCAGGCTTGCTTGAATCCAGTGGCAAAGTGAGCAAGGGACCCACGTCTGGGCATACCCCCGCCAACTTAGGGCGAACAAAGCGATACAAAAGAGGATGATGGACGGAACGCTTGAGCCAATCAAACACTCACCCCCAGTCAACTGATCTGGGTTTAATCCATCATCATTCTTTAGCTCACTCCACCACCCCAGTTCAGACATGGCCATATGCAAATCAGTCTGACCCTGTGCCTCATGGGAACAGTCCAGCCCGAACTGCCAAGCCATGTCTTCCCTGGACCGGAAACAAGCATCCTAGGACCGGTTTCTGGCATTCCAGCCGTCATCAGCCAGGCTTGCTTGAATCCAGTGGCAAAGTGAGCAAGGGACCCACGTCTGGGCATACCCCCGCCAACTTAGGGCGAACAAAGCGATACAAAAGAGGATGATGGACGGAACGCTTGAGCCAATCAAACACTCACCCCCAGTCAACTGATCTGGGTTTAATCCATCATCATTCTTTAGCTCACTCCACCACCCCAGTTCAGACATGGCCATATGCAAATCAGTCTGACCCTGTGCCTCATGGGAACAGTCCAGCCCGAACTGCCAAGCCATGTCTTCCCTGGACCGGAAACAAGCATCCTAGGACCGGTTTCTGGCATTCCAGCCGTCATCAGCCAGGCTTGCTTGAATCCAGTGGCAAAGTGAGCAAGGGACCCACGTCTGGGCATACCCCCGCCAACTTAGGGCGAACAAAGCGATACAAAAGAGGATGATGGACGGAACGCTTGAGCCAATCAAACACTCACCCCCAGTCAACTGATCTGGGTTTAATCCATCATCATTCTTTAGCTCACTCCACCACCCCAGTTCAGACATGGCCATATGCAAATCAGTCTGACCCTGTGCCTCATGGGAACAGTCCAGCCCGAACTGCCAAGCCATGTCTTCCCTGGACCGGAAACAAGCATCCTAGGACCGGTTTCTGGCATTCCAGCCGTCATCAGCCAGGCTTGCTTGAATCCAGTGGCAAAGTGAGCAAGGGACCCACGTCTGGGCATACCCCCGCCAACTTAGGGCGAACAAAGCGATACAAAAGAGGATGATGGACGGAACGCTTGAGCCAATCAAACACTCACCCCCAGTCAACTGATCTGGGTTTAATCCATCATCATTCTTTAGCTCACTCCACCACCCCAGTTCAGACATGGCCATATGCAAATCAGTCTGACCCTGTGCCTCATGGGAACAGTCCAGCCCGAACTGCCAAGCCATGTCTTCCCTGGACCGGAAACAAGCATCCTAGGACCGGTTTCTGGCATTCCAGCCGTCATCAGCCAGGCTTGCTTGAATCCAGTGGCAAAGTGAGCAAGGGACCCACGTCTGGGCATACCCCCGCCAACTTAGGGCGAACAAAGCGATACAAAAGAGGATGATGGACGGAACGCTTGAGCCAATCAAACACTCACCCCCAGTCAACTGATCTGGGTTTAATCCATCATCATTCTTTAGCTCACTCCACCACCCCAGTTCAGACATGGCCATATGCAAATCAGTCTGACCCTGTGCCTCATGGGAACAGTCCAGCCCGAACTGCCAAGCCATGTCTTCCCTGGACCGGAAACAAGCATCCTAGGACCGGTTTCTGGCATTCCAGCCGTCATCAGCCAGGCTTGCTTGAATCCAGTGGCAAAGTGAGCAAGGGACCCACGTCTGGGCATACCCCCGCCAACTTAGGGCGAACAAAGCGATACAAAAGAGGATGATGGACGGAACGCTTGAGCCAATCAAACACTCACCCCCAGTCAACTGATCTGGGTTTAATCCATCATCATTCTTTAGCTCACTCCACCACCCCAGTTCAGACATGGCCATATGCAAATCAGTCTGACCCTGTGCCTCATGGGAACAGTCCAGCCCGAACTGCCAAGCCATGTCTTCCCTGGACCGGAAACAAGCATCCTAGGACCGGTTTCTGGCATTCCAGCCGTCATCAGCCAGGCTTGCTTGAATCCAGTGGCAAAGTGAGCAAGGGACCCACGTCTGGGCATACCCCCGCCAACTTAGGGCGAACAAAGCGATACAAAAGAGGATGATGGACGGAACGCTTGAGCCAATCAAACACTCACCCCCAGTCAACTGATCTGGGTTTAATCCATCATCATTCTTTAGCTCACTCCACCACCCCAGTTCAGACATGGCCATATGCAAATCAGTCTGACCCTGTGCCTCATGGGAACAGTCCAGCCCGAACTGCCAAGCCATGTCTTCCCTGGACCGGAAACAAGCATCCTAGGACCGGTTTCTGGCATTCCAGCCGTCATCAGCCAGGCTTGCTTGAATCCAGTGGCAAAGTGAGCAAGGGACCCACGTCTGGGCATACCCCCGCCAACTTAGGGCGAACAAAGCGATACAAAAGAGGATGATGGACGGAACGCTTGAGCCAATCAAACACTCACCCCCAGTCAACTGATCTGGGTTTAATCCATCATCATTCTTTAGCTCACTCCACCACCCCAGTTCAGACATGGCCATATGCAAATCAGTCTGACCCTGTGCCTCATGGGAACAGTCCAGCCCGAACTGCCAAGCCATGTCTTCCCTGGACCGGAAACAAGCATCCTAGGACCGGTTTCTGGCATTCCAGCCGTCATCAGCCAGGCTTGCTTGAATCCAGTGGCAAAGTGAGCAAGGGACCCACGTCTGGGCATACCCCCGCCAACTTAGGGCGAACAAAGCGATACAAAAGAGGATGATGGACGGAACGCTTGAGCCAATCAAACACTCACCCCCAGTCAACTGATCTGGGTTTAATCCATCATCATTCTTTAGCTCACTCCACCACCCCAGTTCAGACATGGCCATATGCAAATCAGTCTGACCCTGTGCCTCATGGGAACAGTCCAGCCCGAACTGCCAAGCCATGTCTTCCCTGGACCGGAAACAAGCATCCTAGGACCGGTTTCTGGCATTCCAGCCGTCATCAGCCAGGCTTGCTTGAATCCAGTGGCAAAGTGAGCAAGGGACCCACGTCTGGGCATACCCCCGCCAACTTAGGGCGAACAAAGCGATACAAAAGAGGATGATGGACGGAACGCTTGAGCCAATCAAACACTCACCCCCAGTCAACTGATCTGGGTTTAATCCATCATCATTCTTTAGCTCACTCCACCACCCCAGTTCAGACATGGCCATATGCAAATCAGTCTGACCCTGTGCCTCATGGGAACAGTCCAGCCCGAACTGCCAAGCCATGTCTTCCCTGGACCGGAAACAAGCATCCTAGGACCGGTTTCTGGCATTCCAGCCGTCATCAGCCAGGCTTGCTTGAATCCAGTGGCAAAGTGAGCAAGGGACCCACGTCTGGGCATACCCCCGCCAACTTAGGGCGAACAAAGCGATACAAAAGAGGATGATGGACGGAACGCTTGAGCCAATCAAACACTCACCCCCAGTCAACTGATCTGGGTTTAATCCATCATCATTCTTTAGCTCACTCCACCACCCCAGTTCAGACATGGCCATATGCAAATCAGTCTGACCCTGTGCCTCATGGGAACAGTCCAGCCCGAACTGCCAAGCCATGTCTTCCCTGGACCGGAAACAAGCATCCTAGGACCGGTTTCTGGCATTCCAGCCGTCATCAGCCAGGCTTGCTTGAATCCAGTGGCAAAGTGAGCAAGGGACCCACGTCTGGGCATACCCCCGCCAACTTAGGGCGAACAAAGCGATACAAAAGAGGATGATGGACGGAACGCTTGAGCCAATCAAACACTCACCCCCAGTCAACTGATCTGGGTTTAATCCATCATCATTCTTTAGCTCACTCCACCACCCCAGTTCAGACATGGCCATATGCAAATCAGTCTGACCCTGTGCCTCATGGGAACAGTCCAGCCCGAACTGCCAAGCCATGTCTTCCCTGGACCGGAAACAAGCATCCTAGGACCGGTTTCTGGCATTCCAGCCGTCATCAGCCAGGCTTGCTTGAATCCAGTGGCAAAGTGAGCAAGGGACCCACGTCTGGGCATACCCCGCCAACTTAGGGCGAACAAAGCGATACAAAAGAGGATGATGGACGGAACGCTTGAGCCAATCAAACACTCACCCCCAGTCAACTGATCTGGGTTTAATCCATCATCATTCTTTAGCTCACTCCACCACCCCAGTTCAGACATGGCCATATGCAAATCAGTCTGACCCTGTGCCTCATGGGAACAGTCCAGCCCGAACTGATTGGCTCAAACGTTCCGTCCATCATCCCCTTTTGTATCGCTTTGGTCGCCCTAAGTTGGCGGGGGTATGCCCAGACGTGGGTCCCTTGCTCACTTTGCCACTGGATTCAAGCAAGAAAAAAGGCTGATGACGGCTGAAATGCCAGAAACCGGTCCTAGGATGCTTGTTTCCGGTCCAGGGAAGACATGGCTTGGCAGTTCGGGCTGGACTGTTCCCATGAGGCACAGGGTCAGACTGATTTGCATATGGCCATGTCTGAACTGGGGTGGTGGAGTGAGCTAAAGAATGATGATGGATTAAACCCAGATCAGTTGACTGGGGGTGAGTGTTTGATTGGCTCAAACGTTCCGTCCATCATCCCCTTTTGTATCGCTTTGGTCGCCCTAAGTTGGCGGGGGTATGCCCAGACGTGGGTCCCTTGCTCACTTTGCCACTGGATTCAAGCAAGCCTGGCTGATGACGGCTGAAATGCCAGAAACCGGTCCTAGGATGCTTGTTTCCGGTCCAGGGAAGACATGGCTTGGCAGTTCGGGCTGGACTGTTCCCATGAGGCACAGGGTCAGACTGATTTGCATATGGCCATGTCTGAACTGGGGTGGTGGAGTGAGCTAAAGAATGATGATGGATTAAACCCAGATCAGTTGACTGGGGGTGAGTGTTTGATTGGCTCAAACGCTCCGTCCATCATCCCCTTTGTATCGCTTGGTCGCCCTAAGTTGGCGGGGGTATGCCCAGACGTGGGTCCCTTGCTCACTTTGCCACTGGATTCAAGCAAGCCTGGCTGATGACGGCTGAAATGCCAGAAACCGGTCCTAGGATGCTTGTTTCCGGTCCAGGGAAGACATGGCTTGGCAGTTCGGGCTGGACTGTTCCCATGAGGCACAGGGTCAGACTGATTTGCATATGGCCATGTCTGAACTGGGGTGGTGGAGTGAGCTAAAGAATGATGATGGATTAAACCCAGATCAGTTGACTGGGGGTGAGTGTTTGATTGGCTCAAACGCTCCGTCCATCATCCCCTTTGTATCGCTTTGGTCGCCCTAAGTTGGCGGGGTATGCCCAGACGTGGGTCCCTTGCTCACTTTGCCACTGGATTCAAGCAAGCCTGGCTGATGACGGCTGAAATGCCAGAAACCGGTCCTAGGATGCTTGTTTCCGGTCCAGGGAAGACATGGCTTGGCAGTTCGGGCTGGACTGTTCCCATGAGGCACAGGGTCAGACTGATTTGCATATGGCCATGTCTGAACTGGGGTGGTGGAGTGAGCTAAAGAATGATGATGGATTAAACCCAGATCAGTTGACTGGGGGTGAGTGTTTGATTGGCTCAAACGCTCCGGTCCATCATCCCCTTTGTATCGCTTTGGTCGCCCTAAGTTGGCGGGGTATGCCCAGACGTGGGTCCCTTGCTCACTTTGCCACTGGATTCAAGCAAGCCTGGCTGATGACGGCTGAAATGCCAGAAACCGGTCCTAGGATGCTTGTTTCCGGTCCAGGGAAGACATGGCTTGGCAGTTCGGGCTGGACTGTTCCCATGAGGCACAGGGTCAGACTGATTTGCATATGGCCATGTCTGAACTGGGGTGGTGGAGTGAGCTAAAGAATGATGATGGATTAAACCCAGATCAGTTGACTGGGGGTGAGTGTTTGATTGGCTCAAACGTTCCGTCCATCATCCCCTTTTGTATCGCTTTGGTCGCCCTAAGTTGGCGGGGGTATGCCCAGACGTGGGTCCCTTGCTCACTTTGCCACTGGATTCAAGCAAGCCTGGCTGATGACGGCTGAAATGCCAGAAACCGGTCCTAGGATGCTTGTTTCCGGTCCAGGAAGACATGGCTTGGCAGTTCGGGCTGGACTGTTCCCATGAGGCACAGGGTCAGACTGATTTGCATATGGCCATGTCTGAACTGGGGTGGTGGAGTGAGCTAAAGAATGATGATGGATTAAACCCAGATCAGTTGACTGGGGGTGAGTGTTTGATTGGCTCAAACGTTCCGTCCATCATCCCCTTTTGTATCGCTTTGGTCGCCCTAAGTTGGCGGGGGTATGCCCAGACGTGGGTCCCTTGCTCACTTTGCCACTGGATTCAAGCAAGCCTGGCTGATGACGGCTGAAATGCCAGAAACCGGTCCTAGGATGCTTGTTTCCGGTCCAGGGAAGACATGGCTTGGCAGTTCGGGCTGGACTGTTCCCATGAGGCACAGGGTCAGACTGATTTGCATATGGCCATGTCTGAACTGGGGTGGTGGAGTGAGCTAAAGAATGATGATGGATTAAACCCAGATCAGTTGACTGGGGGTGAGTGTTTGATTGGCTCAAACGTTCCGTCCATCATCCCCTTTTGTATCGCTTTGTCTCCTTAGCTGAGCAGCTACTACCGCCAGACACTTTGTGAAGACTCTGGGGGCGGTGGTGACACCGAATGGGAGTACCCTGAACTGATAGTGCTGACCCGCTACCACAAACCTGAGGAATTTACGATGAGCAGGGTGAACTGGTATATGAAAGTAGGCTTCTTTTAGATCTAGAGCAGATAGAAAGTCACCTTTTTGTAGGAGAGGAAGTACCTGTTGAAGTGTCACCATGTGGAAATGGTCTGAATGAATGTACCTGTTGAGTTCTCTGAGATCTAAAATTGGTCTGAGAGAACCGTCTTTTTTGGGAATCAGGAAATAAAAAGGAGTATACGCCCGACCCTTGATGTTGAGGAGGCACAGGTTCTATGGCCCGTTTTAGAAGTAGAGACTGAACCTCCTGTTTGAGGTGGTATAGATGGTCTGGTGATAGTTATTGGGGTTTCGGTGGAATATTTGGAGGCGTGTTGATAAATTCCAGACTGTAACCAGAACGGATAATTTGGAGTACCCAATTGACTGTTGTTATTGATTGCCAGATTGGTAGAAAATCTGACAGTCTTCCCCCGACAGGTGTTTAGTGGTCGGGGGGAAGTGACGGCAAGTCACTGCTTTGTGTTGCCGGGGGAGTTGCGTGGATTTGAACCCCGTCCCCTGCCCTTACCATTGTTACCCCTGTACCCTCCTCTGAAATAACCCTTAGATGGAGAGGGTTGGTTATTGCCCTTGTAGGTGGAGGTGGCTTCTGATGAGGTATTTTTGGAACCTCCTCTGTAGAAGGATCGTCGAAAGGAAGCACGACCCTGTGTGGACTGAAGGGCTCCCATAGATTTGGCTACCTCAGTATCTTTCTTCATTTTCTCAAGTGAAGAATCTACCACTGGGCCAAATAGATGTTCCTTATCGAATGGGGTATTTAAAATGGAGGTTTGAACCTCAGGCTTAAAACCAGATACAAGGAGCCAGGCGTGCCTCCTTAAGAGGACACTAG
Source organism: Calotriton arnoldi (assembly GCA_963921515.1). Taxonomy (NCBI): domain Eukaryota; kingdom Metazoa; phylum Chordata; class Amphibia; order Caudata; family Salamandridae; genus Calotriton; species Calotriton arnoldi. Next base: position 1,487,997 of record CAWUFW010002224.1, on the reverse strand, counting down.
TATTTATGGCTCTAGCAGCAGTGTCTGCAGCATCTAGAGAGCATCTTATTTGATTGTTAGCAATAAGTTGCCCTTCATGAACCAGATCTTGTGCTTTTGATTTGTGTTCTGGGGGTAAATATTGGATCAGTTGTTCCATTTCATCCCAGTGCGCACGGTCATATCGCGCTAACAGTGCCTGAGTGTTGGAGACGTGCCAGAAATTAGCTGCTTGAGAAGCTACCCTTTTTCCCGAAGCGTCAATAAGTTTTTATTCCTTATTAGGAGGTGGAGCCTCTCCTGTTGTCTGAGTTGGCTCTTTTTCTTGCATTGGACACAACCAGGGAGTCTAGTGGCAATTGTCCCCTTATATATACTGTGTCTGATGGTGCTGGCTTGTACTTCTTGTCCACTCTAGGGGTAAGAATACAAGCCCTGACTGGGTCATTAAAAATGTCATCTACATGCCTGACCATCCCTTTGAGCATGGGTAGTGTATGTGATGACGTTTGTGTTGT